>OX438927.1:28845103-29456353 GCA_949316025.1 Lapara coniferarum
GTATGTAATTTTTTTCTCTTAGTTTATTAGTTTTTTTTTTATCTCTTTCTAATTGTGTAAAATTTTATAATACTCGTGTTATGTGAATGCTGTACACACCTTTAATAGGCATGTGCATCAGAATTTTTTTATTTTTGTATAATGTGTTATCAGGAATTTTATTTATGCATATTGCTGCTGGTGTGTCATTAAATGAAATAAACAATGTTGTCTGCATAGACTTAGATCTATGTTGGCCTATCTAGTATCTCTCCCAATACACCTGCACCAATATTGAATGTGAGTGATGTATGGTGCCTGGTTCCCCCAATTTGTTATAAATATATGTCAATTTGTTATAAAAAATAATACTTCAAATTTTAGTTGTTTGATTTTAAATTCAATGATTGGTGTGATACACCAACATTTGAGCAATCAGATGAAAGATTCAATAGTTGACCTGAAGTAGTCTACTCTGTAATATTTTATAAAAATAAGACAAATAGAATAAAAAAGGTACATATTGTTCAGATGAGAATGTTTGTGAGAATGTTAAAATGTGGTTTCATAAGAAGTAAATGTAGAAACCCATGTACAGATTTTAATAACATACAGGGTACTTTTTATTCCAGATAAGTACACAATGGGATTTATAAATAGAAATGTCTTTCATATGAAAGTAGGCTTACTCCAATACATTGTTATAAATTATCCCCTTGTCATAAGCATGGGGTAGAACTAACCAACTAACTAACTTTTATGAGGACATGGTAATGTGACCTCTCTGTTCCTGATGGTATGTGGAGAATGTTCCAGATAGAGTGGTGACCAATAAGAGATAGAGCCATAGTCAGTTGACACAATTTTCTGGTTCAAAACGGGATATACATGGGCAAATACCAAAAGCCACACACTTATGTGGGATACTTGATACAGTGGATGCTATCCAGGCAGATATGATAACATTGCCTTCATTATTCACTCATGTTTACATCTTTATTGTCAGTTCAATGCTGTACCTGAAATTCGTGATGCTGTGGGCGACAGTGGTGATGGCCGACTACATGCTGGAGTTCAGATTCGAGTTTCTCTGGCCGTTTTGGATGATGCTGCGTTCAGTCTATGACTCATTCAAATATCAAGGGCTTGTGAGTATAACTGACATTTTGTATTTAAGACATTCAGAGATTTCTCAGTATGAGAGCAGGCCCTTTCCCAGTAGTGGGATATTATATTTTCCAGGGTTGGTATTATTTGTAGATTATAAATACATATATCGATGGGTCCTATGTATAAGGGTCAAAATGCAAAATCACAACTTTACAGGAGAGGCTTACAAAGATTAAATATGGTATAATTTCAAGATGGATAAACCAAAGTTTATGAAACTTTGCATTCTTACTATAATAGCTATCCTCCTTATTTACACTATAGAGTTTTATTTTTATATATTTTAGATTTTTTTTTATTGCACGTTGACCCTTATACGTTAGTTTCTTCTATATTTTTTTACTCTAAAAATCACTCTAAAAAGGCCCATGTGTCAATTGGCCGCTATACGCGTACTACGCCGTTTAAAAGAAATATAACTATTTTTAAATGTTACACTTCCTATTGCCAAAATCACTAAATTTCGGCTTCTACTAAACGTAGCATTATAATTGGACGTCATATTTTACTTATTCATCTAACAAAGAACATAATAACACAATTACAAAATTTTGCACTCTTTACAGCGAAATCGTTGCTGCATTGGTCGTATAAGTGTCTAACCAGCTGATTGGCCCGAAAACGCAAACAAACACGCGAGAATTCCCCGCGTATAAATCTTAAAGTATCCATTTGGCCCTTGTACATTTAAATTTATGCTACGTAGGTCTTTATACTGTGATAAAAAATGGTGTTTCCATGCAGAAATTATTTATTTTTATTAGCTCACATGATTAACTATATCCATAAGATGCGTTTACCACAAAAAAGTGAAAATGGCAAAATTGTTAGTTTGGCCGTTATACATAGGACCCATCGATATAGTTCCATTATTGCCTAGAGTATAGACCCCTGATAGTAATTATCTTTGTGTGGCCAAAGCTTGAGGCTCTTTTAAGTATTTAAATCAATCTGTGAATCAATCAATTCCTTAAACAAAGTTAATTCAAATGAAAATTACAAATACACACTGTTCAAAAAATTTGAAAAATAAATCCTTATAACAAAATGTTTTTGTTGCAGGCATTCTCCATGTTCTTCATTTGCATAGCGCTCACATCAGACATGATATGTTTCTTCTTCATACCAATTCAGTACATATTCTTCGCAGCCAGTACATATGTGTGGGTGCAGTATGTTTGGTACACATGTGAGTTATCCTTTATTATTTCACTATATTAGAGTATGGTATACAAATTCAAAAAAAGGGAAAATAAGTGTATTTAAGTAAATCTTCATCATGAAATCCACTGCTGAGCATAGGCCTCCTGTAAAGATTTCCAGAACTTCTGGTTCAAAGTCCTAACATGCATTGCCATAAATGATCTATCGTTTTGGAATAAAGTCTATATATTATTATCTACCAAATACAACAAATATCAATGTGTGTTGTTAACATTAGTTTTTCCTTCCCCAAATAGAAATATTAATTATTAAATTAATTATCAAATTTAGAATGTAATATAAAATTACCTGTTGTGATTTTGACAAAGTTTTATAAAAATGAACAATTAAGATTTTTAAAAAAATTAACAATTATTGATTGATCTATGATAATTTTTGTTTTCAATTACAAAATTTAATTTTACCGAGTATTCAGGCCAGTTCGTGTTGTGTATTTTTCCAAATCGTGAATAAAATATAGCCTCAGTAACTTGATATGTTTATTTACCTGTCTGCCTACATTTTAAGTCTAAAAAGATACCCACAGGAAGTTAGATATATTTGGTTCATGTCCATTATTAAAGAATAACTGACGTTTTTTCTAAAAAACAAAATATAATGAATATGAAATGTTTAACAATATATTTGGCTTAATTTGTATCATAAAATATAAAGTAGTGTTTTTCTAAACAAGTGCGTAGTTTCTAATAGTGTTGTCGTTAAACACAAATAATAAGTGCTTTGTAAGGAACATAATATTTATGTTGAAAAGGATGCATTGTCGATGAACATTTTTTTTGTCAACAATTGACAACACACACACACACATACACACACACACGCAAGCACGCACACACGCGCACTCGCGCACATACATTCACACACTCGCACACACACACACACACACATTCACACACTCGCACACACACACACACACACACACACACACACACACACACACACACACACACATTTTATCTCCGAAGGGGTAGTCAAAGGCGCAACTAGTGCACCGATTTTTCGCCGTTGTTCTGTCCCATGATGTGATAGGGGGCGAGCCTATCGCCATATCGGGCACAAATTCCAGATTCCGAGCTGTTACTGAATAGTGTTTATAGTTTAAAAAAACTTGAGAGGTGTCAAGGGACACCCGGATGGAACGAAGTTCTTTTCGATTAATTAGTGAAGATATTGTAATAAATTTTTATTTCTTTTAAGTTATAATAATCCTACTAATATTATAAAGGGGAAAGTTTGTAAGAATGTATGGATGTTTGGATGTTTGGATGTATGGATGTAAGGATGTTTGTTCCTCTTTCACGCAAAAACTACTGAACGGATTTCGATGAAATTTGGCACACGGCTAGATCATGTCCTGGATTAACACATAGGCTACTTTTTATCCCGGGAAAATATAAACCGGGACTTTTATCCCGGAAAAACTTTTTAATGCGGGCGGAGCCGCGGGCAAAAGCTAGTAATTGTATATTTCATTAAAACGTTACCACATCAATGAAAACATTCACTTTTACCTACACAATAGATATGTCATCGAATCACGATCATCACCTAAGCAAGCATTGACATTAAAATTAACATACAACTAACGAAAAAAAACTACTCTAAAAAGCATTTAAATTGCCTTTTTTATTTAAATTTCGAATGTCACTTTTACGGCCAGTTCTTTATTGTTACTGGCTGGTTTCACAGGGCAAGTATAAAAGTGTCGTTACAACTTTTCGTGAGATTTTTTTCCGTCTAGCCCCCTTTCACAACGCGCGATAAGGAACTTCGTTCCAAAATTTTAATATTCGTAACTCTGTAGTCTGACGTAAGCAGTATATTCACAACTAGCTTTTCCACGGCTCCGCTCGCTTTTATATGTTTTTCCGGGATAAAAGTACATACAAACATTCCTCTTGAGTCACTCTATCTTAAAAAAACGCATCAAAATCCGTTGCATATTTTTAAATATATAAGTAGGCGTACATAGGGATAGACCGCGGGAAGCGACTTTGTTTTATACTATGTATTAATTAGGTATTCGGTACTAAGCGACGATAATCATATTGGCACCACTTTTACTCCAAATATAAGATATAATTGGTCTAGTGGCTGTCAGTAAGCGACGTCATAACCTACCACCAAACGGCAATTCCTATTTTGCTACGGAAATTAAAATCCCAATCCAACGTGTCTGATAGCACGTTGCGCAGACGCCGCCTTACTCGTAGAAGGCATGCGAATGACTCACAATGACAAGAATTGCATCGCGGCCTTGGAACTACGTCACGTTCGGAATTATGGACCACGGTGACTATTCACAAGTGGAAGGCGTGTATTTTTATTGGGTTGGCCACACAGGCGTGCAGGTCCGGGACGTTACCAGTGTTATTAACCATTTAGGGTAGATAAATATGGAAATGTGCACTTTACGTTCGGATGCAAACCGTACTTTTTGGCTTAACTGCAGTTGATGCGAAGTTGAATAGTTGACGCTGCATTTAAACTTGGAGTCAGTATTGAATCGAGTGACCACGTACTGGACACTGACAGCTTAGGACGGTGGCCGATATGTTATTACATCCATGTGTCATCACATAGTCTGCTTATTATTTTTCTTTTACTCTCTGTCAGGCAAATAATTACTTTACCTACCTGATAATGTTGTTGTTGTACAACAACTAGAGATCTAAAAAATAATACACTATTCACATATCTGTCGGTGTCATCATTATCCTGACACTGCACGGCCGCATAGCAAAAGCTATATTCCTAACGTTTGACGAACATTCCTAAAATAACCGTAACGTTTGGCCACCCGCGAGCTATTTGTTTATTTACCTACTACAAGCTATTTATACACGCGCCACGTATAATTCGTTTACTTGTTAAATGCGTTGTTTTATAAGATTTTAATGGAGAAATTGCAATGTATAATTAAACGTGATATTCACGACCTTTGTCTGTTGGTGAGTAAGTATTGTATTGTTTGAATAACCTGACTGGTGTAAATTCTAGGCATTGTGATTAAAATAAAAAACCATTTATTAATCTAGTAGGCTTTTAAAAAAGCACTTATGATAAGTCATGACAAGGTAGCCAATAAGAAATTTACAAATGTACATATAATTTAAAGTATCTACATAAAACAACCAGCATGGGCTGATAGGTACAGAGGACACGGACATTGGGGACGAGAATAGGGCTAGGAAAGGAGACGTAGAGCCGATATAAAAGAAAGGGAAGAAGTATCTTATTATTACGAGGAAAGAAAACGCCACGGTCCTCGCCGGCGACGATAATAAAGGTCCTAGCCTAGCTAACCTTAAGCCTACCAAGTCATGTCAGTTTAAGTGAAGATATTTTTTTTCTTTATAAGCGTGGTAGTGACTTCGCTGCACCTGATGATCAGTGGAGATTCAGGTGATGAGTGATGATTGTGCCTCGTCAGCGTAATTACTGCGCATTATGTTAACATAGCGGCAATAGCCCTGGGCGTGGAACGAACTGCAGAGACGAATGTTCACAGGCTTAAAACCCAAGGGCACACACCTCTGACTTTTCTAAAAAAAATATGTGTGGCTTTAACCAAGGAAAACATCGTGAGGAAACCTGCATACTGAAGTTCTCTGAATTTCGAAGGTATGTGAAGTCTGCCAACCCGCACTAGGCCAGCGTTGTGGACTAAGGCCTTAACCCTGTCAGTTGTAGAGGAGGCCCGTGCTCAGCCGTGGGCAGTATATAATACAGGGCATGGTATCTGGTGTGGTAGTGAGTTCATTGGGATGGCGCGTAGTAGGTACTTCGTGATTCAGTTATGTATGGTGTTGCTACTGTTTATGGGCTTGTGGGCGGTCGTATCGCTTACTATCAGATGAGCGGCATGCTCGTATCATAATTTATCATCAGATGTACACAGAGTGATGCTGGAATGCCACATAAACCTGGGCCACTTTGGAGTTATCTTGTATACGGTGGTTATAGGGATGGACACGAATATCCTATTATATTGTTAGTGATGGGCATGATGCGCAGACAAGCGGTAGCGTTGAAAAAACTGATTAATATGAACAACACAATAATAAATAAATAAATAAATAAACAACACGCCAATTAAATAATTTGGTCACTGTTGTGTCTGAAATGCTAGGCAGAATTCCAACGGATAGTCAAGCCAAGTATGTGGATTCGAATTTCACACCATTCGTGCTTTTTAATTAAATGTCACTTACTTTGATTATTTGATTGAGTTTAGGACATGATTTGTCTAGTTTTAGGTACATTTTAACTGCCGTCGTTGACGTACAGGTAAATTATTTTGTTTCTATCGTAAAAACGTATGGAATATCATGTATATTATTATGTATATAAAATACGCAGCAACGTTGGAACTCGCTGGAATATTGCCATATTGCTACTTTGTTTCCAAAATGGATAATTCTGGGACGGTAACTCGTGATACTCCTATATGTACCTGCTACCTACTTAAAATAATAGAAACGTCCAAACGACCATTTTAACGTCAAATAGGATATCACTACATAGTATAAAACAAAGTCGCTTCCCGCTGTCTGTCCCTATGTCCTCATGTCCCTATGTATGCTTAAATCTTTAAAACTACGCAACGGATTTTGATGCGGTTTTTTTTAAATAGATAGAGTGATTCGAGAGGAAGGTTTATATGTATAACTAGCTTTTGCCCACGGCTTCGCCCGCGTTAATAAGTTTTTCCGGGCTAAAAATACATACATAAAAACCTTCCCGTTGAATCACTCTATCCAACACATTTATTTGTATAAAGATTAATATTATGACGTTGATACAACTCTTAACAAATAATGCATTAATTTCGACCAAATTTGATTACCATAAAAACTGTTCTAGAGAGTTTATTTTAAAAGATAGACATATACTGTCGCGGACTTTTTTTTAGATCATTTCAAGAGGAATAATTCTTTGATACATATATTTTTGGTATCTTGAACCGTTTTCGCAGCGCACGCAATGGAAGCCCTCAAGGATGAATAATTTTCCCCGCATTTTTCACATTTTCCATTATTTCTTCGCTCCTAATAGTTGCATCGTGATGTTATATAGCCTATAGCCTTCCTCGATAAATGGTCTATTCAAAACAAAAATAATTTTTCAATTCGAACCAGTAGTTCCTGAGATTAGCGCGTTCAAACAAACAAACAAACAAACAAACAAACAAACAAACAAACAAACTCTTCAGCTTTATAATATTAGTATAGATACATGCATAATATAGTAGAGGAACATTGATAATTCAAAAGGTTTCTAATGTGATGTCGTAAACACATTTTTTTGCGCTTACATTGCAGACGCTGGCTAAACTCTACGAGTTAGATCAAAATAATGTACTACACTTTTGTACACCTAAAAAAGGTCTACAAAAAAGTCCGAGATGGTATATGTCTATCTCTTAGGGATAACCCACAATAACCATTTTTTATCCTTTACTTTTGACGAGAAATAATGGCTTATTTACGAAGCGATTTTAAGCAATACAGCATTAATCCTTATACAATTAAGTACCATAAATACATTGTGCATTTAATATAGATCAATATGGTCCTTTACAACATGTAATTTAAATAAATATTTTCGAAGATATTACAGATTTAATATGCAGGGACATAGCGGTCGCGGCGGTACCGGCCGGGGCGCGGGTGGCGCGTGTCTATAAATGAGAAAGTATGGAGATAGTTTGAGATCCTCAGGAGGACATAGGCTACTTTTATCCGGGAAGAACATAACAATTTTATACCGGTTTTTATTTCTTGCGAGTGGGGCCGTCACTGTCACGCCATTGAACTGATTGCTATGAAATTTGGAAGGGACATAGCTTAAGACCCTGGGAAGGACCTAGACTAATTCTTATCCCGGTAAAACTTCACCAATGGATGGAGTGATTCAAGAGGAAGGCTTATGTGTATATTACATAAATATTTTGTGTGACAAAAAACTAATATCAGCATGTTATATGCTTTGCTATCTGAGCGAAGCCAGGGCGGGCCGCTAGTTTTTAATACTTTGATCTTATTAGATGAAGCCGCATGGATTTTTACTGTATGATATTTCATACAAAATTTTGATGTCGTGTCATTTTACCGTTACCATAATTATCCACATAAACACGTCATCAAGATAATTATAATTGATTTTTCACATTAAATTTGTACGATCTAACACTGAGTGGAAGATAAGAATATGAATAAATCTCAAAATAGAAGGACTTTAAAATTAAACGATTTATTGTAAAAGACTAGTTTTTAGGAGTTCTATTCAAATATATATAAACTGTCTTGGTTAGAATTTGAGGCCCATTTTTGGACATGTTCTTTGTGTTAAATAATTCACCATGTACAATTTTGAGTGTATGCGTTGCAGTCGCGGAGAAGGGCATTTGCCTGCCGACGGTGGCGATCTGCTGCGCCGTGGTGTACGTGGAGGGCGCGTGGCGCGGCGAGCGGTCCGAGTTGTGTCGGCCCCTGGCGGCGCACTGCGTGGGGTTCCCCGCCGTGTCGCTCGGCTTCGGCGTCAAGTCGTACGTGGGGCACCGCCTGCGCCTGCGCACGCAGCGGGACGTGCGCAAACAGAACGAGTTCTACTTCCAGCTCATGCGCGACGCGCTGCCAGAGTCCGCGCTAGAACAGGTCACTACTCACTCACTCACTACCGACCTACAACACTTAAACGGACCATTCATCATTTCCTTTTTTCGGGTCTAATTAAATGCTTTAAGTAAGACGTTATAACATACTTTTCAACGAAATAATCACACGTGTATTAAATGAAACACTAGTGTTCCAAATTGTCGTTATTTGATGTTACTGTAATGGTTTAATAATAAGATATGTTTAATGATAATAACTAGTTTACTGTAATAACTATGATAGTAAACAATCATTATTAATTTAGAATCAGCAGCAGCCACCTAGTAAAGAAGCGGCCGCCAGTAGTACGGAGACGGGCGGCACGGGCACTAGCACGAGCACTAGCACGAACACTAGCACGAGCACTGGCACGGAGGCGCGGCACATGAACGGCTCCGTGCGCCGGCGCTGCAAGCCAGAGCTCAACGGACACTGCGGCCATGAGCACGCACAGCTGCATATCAAGGTAACACTACTAGATAAAGTGTGTGTGGAGCTGTTTGGGCGTCCAAGGGTTGATGTGAGCTTGAAGCTTTGTTATCGCTTAGGTAGCTGGTAGGTTAGCGAAGGTAGAGTCTCTAGTGTCCTCACCGGTGAGGATTGCGACGCGTTCCTCCCATTATTTTTTTAATAAAAAATATATTTTTTATAGCCCCTTTCCTGCCAGCTCGAGCTGGCTTTTTTATTTTCATCATTGATTTTAATCCCAATAAAAAAACACGTGGGGCACTCTGAGACTGCCGCGGTAAAGCTATTGCATAAATTTTAATATTTATAACCTCTTTGAACAGATATAAAATAAAAGTCATTAAAAGTTCTGCTATTCATCGATAGATGGCAAAACTAAAAAAAAATATGAAAGACTGGCTCAATGGACTTGTATCCAGAGCCGTAATATTGAAATAAAAACCTCTTTGAACAGATATAAAATAAAAACTTTTTAAAAATTCAAACTTAGAATCCCGCCGCGTTTGACATTTTGATACGTTTCACTGACTGGAACAATTTTTAAATACACGGTAATTTCGACCTTTTATCGTTTAACATTCAGCTCATATCCTCTTACATATTGTATTCTTACAAGACAGCTATATTAAATTTACTTATGGAATTTTACACTCTACATGGTTGTGATAGAGTTGAAAATAAAATATCACCGCTGTGCCGGTCGGAGTGAGGAGTGTCAGGTTATTTTTTCGTTACGGAATTTCTGGATTCGGCCTCCACGCTCAAGGCCCGCGATAGAAGCTATGCAATAGCTTAACTTCGATAGTTATATAAGTGACCTTTGGCATTAATAACAATTATTATAATCAATTTAATGTATCTTATCAGAAGTGCAACTATGTTCGCATACGTGATGAATAAAGTATTTTATTTTAAAAGGAAATCATAGCCCTTATAATAATAAAGTGTTATGACACTCAAAATCTGATCGCTCATTATACCTTACCTTGTTCAGTGCACACCTTTGTAATTCAAAAATTAACTGCTGTTTAGTGTTTATGGACAGTCGTGATGTTTACCATCAGACGAACGACTTACTCGTCTAGTTATTCATTTGTATAAAAAATACGTTACAGTTAGAAAAATTAGAAAAGCACTTAGCGCAACAAACGGCAGCGCGGGAAAGAGAGAAGGCGCAACAGAGTCAAGCGCCAACGCAAACGCACACGCAAGCGCAACCCGCGGCTGGTTCGCAGGGTGGTTCGCAGGGCGGTTCGGGGAACGCGCACGCGCTCAGCAACGGCACCGCGCCTGGAGCGCACGCCGACGATGACGACCATAGACACGACCACAGTAAAGGTTTGCATTGTCTTTAGTATAATGATAGAGTATTTGTCAGGTACCTGGGGAGATTTTGAGCTTGAGGAGCCACGGTATGTTAGTTATGGTTTGTGAATGAATGTTGTAATAATTGTATTTAAAATTATGCATATTTGGAATTCATAGGTGGTGCTAAATCTTCAAAATATGAAAAGAAAGAGGCAAATTCAATAAGAGAAGAGAAAAGAAAGAACAGACATAAAGATAAAGATAAGGAAAGCAGTGATAGTCATAAGAGTACAGAACATGGTAAGTCATAAAATTATATATTTTAGTAGCAAAATTGTTTTCATTTGAAACAATAATATTTTATAATCAACATGAACTTTTAAGTAGGCTAGATGAATTAATTATGAATAATAATCTATTTTTCCTTGCAGCTGCAAAAGAACAAATAGTTAAAGAAAAAGATATAGAAAGTACAAAGGAGAACGTGAAAAGTAAAGAGTGTAATAATAATAAAGACAAAGAGAAGGAGAAAGAAAAAGAAAAGGAGAGAGAAAGAGAAAAAGAGAGGGAAACGAGAGAACGAGAAAAGGAAAAAGAAAAAGAGAAAGAGCGCGAAAGAGAACGGGAATTGGTAAGTTATTTTTTAATGATACTATTGTCTGATTGGGGTCAGAGGTAATTTTGATAATTCAATATTTTATATTACGGTTTCTGCGGCCCACATGTTTAATTATAAGTAACTAAATACAAAGTTATTACTTTATCCTAAATTGTTAGTGTAATAGAGATTGAAGTGCGACACATACAATTAGTTTAGTTTATATCCATAAAGATACAGTTTGTATATGATGTGTGTGCGTGTGTGTGTGTGTGTGCAGCGTTCGATGCGTTCGTGTGCGGAGGAGCTGCGGCGCGTGCGCGCGGAGCTGGCGGCGGCTCGCAGCGCCGAGCACGACGCGCGTCGGGCACTCGCCGCGGCCGAGCGGCAGCGACGGCACAACCACCACAAGTACACCACTACCAACATACCACCATACCACCACACCACCACACCACACACCTCTCAAACAAATGAGCGCAGTGGGGAGCAGCATTGCGGCGCTGGGGGCTTAGAATGTGAAAAAAAAAACACGATGTATCTCCGCTTCGTTTTATTGTGATTGGTTGAGTGATTGACGTATCGGTATTTTGATGTTTGTGATTGATCGAGAGACCGATACGTCAGTCTCTCAACCAATCACAATAAAACGAAGCGGAGATGCATCGTGTTTTTTTTCCACATTCTAAGCCCCCTGTCCTGATTCCATGTACGCTCAATAGCGACGCTGTATCAGGCTTCACATTCTGTACGTCTGTCTCCGTCGTTCACCACTGCTTCTTGCCGTCAGTGAAAAACCATTCGCGTTGCCGCTGGTATGGCGATGTGCGCGTGCTACATCCTTCTCCATACAATAGTTCTTGCATCTCGCTGTTATTATTTCTCTTTAAACTTACAACGGTCACATCGAATGTGTTTAGTGTAATATACGAAAGTTATGAGCTTTAGAACCCTTTTATAAGTGTATCCTACACTAGCTTTTGCCCGCGGCTCCGCCCGCGTTAAAAAGTTTTTCCGGGATAAAAGTCCCGCTTTATATTTTCCCGGGATAAAAAATAGCCTATGTGTTAATCCAGGACATGATCTACCCGTGTGCCAAATTTCATCGAAATCCGTTCAGTAGTTTTTGCTTGAAAGAGGAACAAACATCCATACATCCAGACATTCTTACAAACTTTCGCCTTTATAATATTAGTAGGATTACCACATATACTTTATAATACTGTTAGCGAATACATATACACACTCAAGCCCTTTACCACCGAAGGGGTAGAGGCGCAACTAGTGCACTCACTTTTTGCCTTGCGTGTTCCGTTCCATTATGTGATAGATGAGCTTATCGCCATATCGGGCAAAAATTGTTAGCATATCAGCTATAAAGCTATAGATATACCTTTCTCTTCGTAAGAACTTGGTTTGTTAAATGTTGTATATGTATGAATGTATGTATGTATGTATGTATGAATGTAACATGATAAAATATTAGTGCATGTGTCCGTTCGCAGAGCATCTTCGTGGCGCGGCGCACGTCCCTCCGCCGAGCCTGCGCGGACTCGCCCCGCGCCGCGCACCAACAGGTATATACAATAACATTAAGATACAAGAAAAAATATTGCAAAAATAAAAAAAAACTATACATTAATGTATTCTATATTAGCTTTTGAGTACGCCCTTGACTGCCATTACTGCCATCTCCATTCAATGGTTGTCTGTAAGAGATTGTCTCGAGTGATAAGACCGCCAATTATATCAGCGCTGCCTATATAATTTTTCTAATATTACTTGTTTAAACCATGATATATTTGTTGTTATCTCTGTTGGTGTACTGTAAAGATCTAAATAAAGAAATAATAGCGAAATAACGTTAATTATGCTGTTTTAGGGCAACAAAACGTTAATGTAACTCTAGACAAAGCTCTCTGAAGATTTGAGACAGTGTAATTATAATCTGTATGTATGTGTATTAAGTGGACTGCCTCGGTGGCGTTGTTGTATTATAGTACGACTGCAAAGCTGAGGTCTCGGGTTCGATTCCCGGGTCGGGCAAAGTGATATTGGGTTTTTCTATTCAGTATCCGCCCGGAGTCTGGAACTTGTGCCCGATATGGCGATAGGCTCGCCCCCTATCACATAATGGGACGGAATAACGGCGAAAAGTGGGTGCACTAGTTGCGCCTCTGCCTACCCCTTCGAGGATAACAGGCGTGAGTGTGTGTGTGTGTGTGTGTAATTATATTGATTCAGTGATAATAGTAATGAATGCGTGTTTTCCTGGCAGCGTGTGTTGCAGCGGCGAGTGCGAGAGCTCGTGGTGCCGCGCGGCGCTGCAGCGGGCGGAGGGCGAGGCGGCGGCGCTGCGGCGGGACCTGGCGCGCGCCACCGACGCGCTCACGCTGCTCCGCGCCGACCTGCACCGCGCCGCCGACCAGGTCCGCATCACACACTACTCTACATAACATCTTTTTGAAGTTATTCTTCTTTAGGCGCGTTATGAATATTGATAGGAGTGAAATTTTACGATGCGCGCGCATGTGTGACACAAAATTCTCATGGAAGAAGTTGCCCGCTAAACCGCTCATAAAGTAAAAGGGCAGATTTAATGTTCGATTTAAAAAAAGTGGCCGCCATTTTGAATTTCTTTGTTTTAAGGTCAACCCATCTCATAATTGATATCTGGGCATGGCTTTAGGTACAAAGGACAGATTTAATGTTAGATTTCAAAAAGTGGCCGCCATTTTGAATTTCTTTGTTTGAAGGACAATTGACCTCAAATCGATATCTGGCCATGGCTTTAGGTACAAAGGGCAGATTTAATGTTAGATTTCGAAAAAGTGCCCGCCATTTTGAATTTTTGACTGTGTTGACTATCCTTTTCCAGTCCTTTTATTAGTTAACCTCTTGCGTACATAGCGCTGGCCACACTGGCGCAAGCGCAATTTTTCGCGTGTCTGTCAACACGCGAAAATCGACCTACACGCACACACATAAGGCGCGTCAACACGCACACATATCGAGTTTGACAAGCTGTCAGACCGGCCCGATTGGGCCGGTCGGGGCTCGAGAGGTTAATGATGCCAAAGAAGTATGACTTCTCACGCGCGTACATAAGTACACGCACCCATTTTTTTTTATTGCATTAAATGACGAGACGAGCATGCCGTTCACCTGATGGTAAGCGATACGACCACCCATAATCAGTAGAAACACCATCCAGCACCTTGAGTTACAAAGTTCTGTGTGGCATTCCACTACGCTCTCGTCATCTTGAGACATAAGATGTTAAGTCTCATTATGTCCTGTAGTACACTGGCTACAATTTCCTTCAAACCGAAATACAACATCCATCTACCTTACTGCTAGAATAATGTTTCAGAAACTTCATTTTTCAAACGTAATTATTTTTATCAAAGACGTTGCAAATGTTAGAATACTATGAACCATTAAAATCTGCTTCTAGGAAATAATATTTTTTTCATGCCATCATCACGGTGCAGTAAGTGGCACAAGCCATGAGCACAGATGAAGTGGTCGGGCGACATTGCTTATATACAAATTGAATGGAAGTGTACAGAAGCCGTATAGCACATGTGTCAATAAACAACTAACATTGACTACGGAACCAAATACACAAAACCCGACCAATCACAAATGTACTCCCGACTCGTGCTAGAGGCATTCATAACGAGTAATAGAATTTGTCGTGTCCTACTCGAAACCTAAATAGTCAAATAATTCCAGGTCCGCACGCTGGAAGCGCGTCAAGAGACACGGCAAGAGGAGCCGAGCATGGGTGTGGTGGGGGGCTCGGCGGCGGGGATGGGGGTGGGAGTGGGGTGGCAGGCCCTCCAGGAGCGCGCCACACACCTGGAGCGGTCGCTGTCGGCCGAGACACGCGTCAAACTCGACCTGCTCTCCGCCCTCGGGGACGCCAAGCGCAAGATGCATCTGCAGGAAGGTACGTGCCTCAAGTCCGTCAATGCAATATCCTGCGGCTTTTTACCGGGCCAATGTCGATAAACAATGCACTATTTTATTTTTCAGGCCATTCCATGAATTTCTCAATCAAAATAAATCGTTTGTGAACATGTAAAAAAAAAGTTTTATCTGGTCCGTTTCTAAGATCAATCGAAAAAAGCTATTGGGATCGATAATTATTATATTATATTATATTATTATTATATTATAACGACGGATATGCGAATCGCGTTCCAGGGTCAGCTAATGTTTGCAAAGTAGCCAATATAACTCCACTATTAGTTGCATAAATGTAACCCATGGCCTCAAAATATCCATAAAAAACCCTCAGGTGTTATATCGCGACAAGAGAAAGAAATCGAAGAGCTCAAGGCGCAGATGTTGGCAGTGATGCCTACGGAGTTCATGACGGCGGTGAGCGGCGCGGTGTCGAAGCTGCGGCTCGCGGACGGCTCCCCGCTGGACCCCAACGCGTCCGTCTACACGCCCAAGCAGCTCTGCTCCGACGCCTGAACAACCGCCGGCCAGGTTAGAACACGTTAAACAATACAGTTGCGCGGTCACTAAGCGACACTATTGTTCATGGGTACTTTCTGCGGGATAGTTTTGGTACAATGGTTAATGAGATAGTGATGTTCGTAATGTCGTATCGATAATATCGATTTATGAATATCGAAGTTAGAGAATGTTGAAATATCGATGTTTATTATGATTTGGCTTAAGCGCAGCAACAATTTAAAGAAAACGTTAAGGTGGTTTTATCAATCTAATTGATCGTACGTTTATAGCAAATTGTAAAACTTATTTTTTATATCCTGTATAATCTAAATTGTATTGCCATCCAAATATTCGTCCTGGTCGGTATATAAAGAAAATAAGCTAGTCTAGATGAATGGTAATTTGTTCGTTCATTTATTTATCTCAATGAATAAAATATCGTGTTATTGTAGTTGGAATTAAAAAAATTATACATTTTTTATTCAAATATTTCTTATATCTTCCTGGCCCTATGCCAGTAAACTGTGTAGATCTACCAATCACTTTTTGAGTGTACTCACCAAATTAATATGATTTCTATTAATATTCTATATAATCTAACTAAATAGTTTCAGCTTCTAAGTGTGAGTCTATTACAGTTATTCTCCACAGTATTCTTTTATAAATATTGATAACAACAACAAAAAATAACTAACACAGTAATTTTACAGATTGTATTTTTTGGTGTAGTGACAGCAAAAATCTAAAGTTCGATAAACGATAACGAGAATAACCGATATCGATTTAAAAACGATTAATCCACAGCGTTGTGCGTCCCTTATATTGAGTAGTCGCTTAGTGACCAAACTTCACAAAATCGTGTTCTCGACACAAACCTCGTACTGGTTTTTGTATGGGCGTTTTATTTGATCTCAATTTGTTTTTTTTTGTTTATCTTTTTCTAATCAGTAACTGATAAAGTTAACGTTCAATGTGTTCTTGTTAATTTATTACGTTAGTTAAATTATTTTTATATGCGAGTGGACGTCGGACATCAATGTGAATTATTGCATAATAAGATATGGTTTCGATATTTTCGATTTTACTTATAACATCTCATCCCTCGCAAAATGTCCATACAAACATCGGTAGCAACAAAATGGAACGATACTGATTAAATAAAAAAAAATGAGTGTATAAGTTTTGTAACCGTGTAACTTACATACGAGAAACAGAGCGTTTATTTTTTCATAAAGGACAAATTTGAATTTCACAACATGGTACCTTCGACCTCGTTAGTAATGAATTTAAAAGTGTACCTAATCTTTTGTAGTAAATTCGCGTGCCTTTGTGCGCCTATGTGTAGATAGACGAACGGCGAAAGCCCGAGATCTCTTGCCGGCAAGAATTTCAAAAAGAATTTACGGAAAAACGACGTAACTACCATGACTGTATGTACGTATTTATCGATATCAAAATAATCTTGTAATCCATCACTATTTCTGACGTATAACATTGTTTGTCTTCATACAAATTTTTAACCACATTATTGACTCCAAATCAATGTAACATCCATAAAAAAGATTCTCTCGATGTCGATAAAATGCATCCATATAGTCTCTAAATGACTTCTCAAACTGTCAAAAATTTAGGGCTGTCCAATGATCTCTTCGTTAATAATTTTAAATTGTCGAAAAACGGGCAGCCCACGTAGATCGCTGCTGCAGTCATTAATACGTGTTCTTTTAAATTTATGTGATATAAATTGTACAAATTAAGATCTGAATCGAGTCTTCTTCCTCGGGTAAGTGTAGATTTTATTGACGTTTTTAGTCCAAAATTAAATTTGCGCGTGACGTCACGCGCGATTGTTCCTCATGATGTGACGTCACATTGTTTTTCTTGTTAAAAATTTAAATCGAGTCGCGGTGATGGTACATTTGACATGCAACGTCGCTTTCGTTCTGTGAGTACGAATGTTAGTGAAATTGATTTAAAACTCAAATTATAAAAGATAATTCATTTTCGTAATAATATTTTTCATCTATACTCTTACTACTCGTTACTTTCTTACTTGTGTTGAAGATTACTATCGAAAGAGAGACATGTTTTTATTGAACTTCACTTCCCACAATATTTTTCTTGTAAATATTATGTTATCCTTATATTTCATATGTTTGAAAAAGTATACTTTTTCATATTCAACTCACAGAATTAAAGCCATCAGTTGTAAAGCCATGACATTGTAATGTATTATTTATATGCGGCTTTAAAATAACCTCTGGATGTTCGGAGAGTTTAATTTTCTTTAATCGATTTATAAACCAATGTCACAAAATTATTTCCGTGTTTTGTTAATTTAAGTGGACATAGATGACTATCGATATCGATATAATAAAAATTACATCAATTGTTTGAAAACAGTAGAAACTGGTTATAGCGATATCGTTTATAACGACTAAATTGCAAGGACCCGGCAAATACAATATATTGTGTAGAAAAAGGGTACCGTTTATAACGATTATCGGATATAGCATTCAGATTAGGTAGTCTTTTCAATGTTGTTGTACCTGTTTTCACTGTACGTACTTTGATATATTATTTTGTCCCAACTTTGTAAGAGAGTAATAATCCACAGATATATTATGCAATAGTATAGCTATAAAATTAGACAATGGAACATAATATTATGTTAAAATTTTTAGACATTCTCACTTTTGACGTTTTACACATATATAGTGATGTAACATAAATCTATCGATATCGATAAATCATCCCTGTCTTCTCTGCTCACAAAAAAATGCACTTCCTTACACATTTAGCTTCCCTTATTTCTTATTCATATTGCCGTTGCATTTACTAAATAATTTACAGTTTTTTTTATCTACAGAGAAATTGTCTAGGGGTGCGAATTGCATTGGTTTTATGATTAAGTAGGCTTAAACGAGGAGGTTTGAATGGAGAATAATAAGGAAAAGGTCTTTGTCGCTGTTGTATTTTATCCGTCGTTTGATTAAATGCCATTGATTGCAGTTTCCTTCTTGTGTTTGGCAGACTGTGATTTAATTTGAAGGTATATCGCTTGTAGATTTTTCCACAGTTTATTATTGTTGTTAGACTGCCTCGGTAGCGTAGTTGTATTGCGTACGCGTTACGAATACGATTTGCGCGCTGAGGTCCTGGGTTCGAATCCCGGGTCGAGCCAAAAACATTGTGATTGGGTTTTTCCATCTTAAAAATAACTCAGTCGCAGCTCGGAGTCAGGAAATTGGCGGTGTGAGACCCCCGTGCTTCGGAAAGCACGTAAAGCCGCTGGTCCTGCGCCTGATCTCTCTCCGGTCATGTCGGATGGTCGTCTCACCCGACTTTGAGAGTGAAGGAATAGCGAGTGCACCTGTATATTACGCACACACTTGTGCACTATAATGTCTCCTGCGTACCTGGCTGATCTCCGATGAGATCGCCGCCGTGGCCGAAAACTGGCTAGGATTACATTACATTGTTATTATAAATAGCAGTATATCAGAATTAAAATACATTCTTAGTTTCAAAATTACTCTAGCTTTAATTCTATGGTGCTTAGCGTTTCGAAAATTCTCCATCTAAAATTGATATATTTCTAATACGGTCTGTCAAACACATATAGAAAATATTGGGCCACACATATGCGACACAGCGATATCGACGGCTATACGCACATTGGATTCAAATATCAGGTTGTAAAGTATAACTATTTGTACTATTTTTTGAGATTGTGACAAGTTTACTCTAGTCTTGACTGAGGTCGATGTTACACCGTCGTTAGTGGCACAACACTAGTCAGGTCACATCACTAAAGTACATTTAGATATTTTATTTGTATGTCCCTTGTTTCGTATAAGTGAAATTATGAAAATTATTGATAAGTTAGATTACAACCCTATTTTTGAATATAGTAGAATTTCGAATGACCCAGATCTGCATAATATATAGACTGAGACATCCATGCGGTGTAAATCGACCCAAGTCACTTATGACCTAAGTTTTAGAATGTTAAGTTGTTAACAACCGACTGCGCTGCCTTCGAAGTGTTACTTCCCGCTTTAAAGGTTGGAAATGCGGAATTATCGTCAGAAAGTACTTAATTTAGCTTTAGATGCATTTTTTCTCGGCGTCTGCATTACATGTATTTTTCCAAAAATGTGTCAAAATTATAGAAACGTTGACATTTTATTGATATTCGGTGGCTATCGATGATCGATATCGATAAAATTTGTCGATGTTCGCGCATGAGAACGCAAGAGATTTGAATTTTCACTAGCGAAATGTAAGCGATAATATTTGTTTGTATTATAAACAGATGCTGTAACAGCAATAAAAAATCAGACCTGCATTTTGTTTTCTTTTGTATCCTTATACTGAACCTACATATACTTCTACTGGCAATCTAGAATTTAGTCAACATTATCATTAGCTACACTGCTGAATATAGTCCACATAATTGAAAGAAATCATACGATTTCTTTACAATGAATGTATGTTAACAAATGTCAAAAATATATATATTTTTGGCTACATGTTGCTCACAGCTTTCTTTGTGTGAAAGCCCTTACCGCTATAAAAATTCCTAAATCACTGTAGCGATACGTAACGCCCGACGCCAGCACCATCTTCTTAAGAGTCAGATTAGAAAGTAAAATATTTTTTATAGGATAAAAAGCCTATGTATTAGTCTAGGACATGGTGCATCTGTGTGCCTAAGGTGTCCGCTCTTTGTACGGGTACTGGGCCTCAAAATCTAATCAGGTTCACACTTTATGGATATTAAGGGGGCAAAAATATGGATCTTGGATCCATTCAAAAAATATTTTTAGACCCCTCTATTCATAACTTTTTTAAGTGTTCATTTTAAGTGTAGTTTTTAAGCAAAATTAAATTACATAAATCTCAAATCGGAAGACTTTAAAATTATAGGACTTATTGCAAAGGCCTAGTTTTTGGGAGAACTATCTGAATGTATAAAATATCTTGGTTAGAATTTTAAGACCGTTTTGTACATGTCCTATCATTAAAATCCATTCACCAGTAAGTGGCTTAGTTCTATCAAGCATCAAAACATTTACATTTTTTTTATATTAGATTAGACACATAATTTGCTGGTGGTAGGACTCTCATATTATGTAAGAGTCCGTATGGGTGGGTACAATCGCAATGTCTATTTCTACCGCCAAGCAGCTGTGTGCATTCACTGTTGTGTTTCGGTTTGAAGGACAATGTAGCCAGTGTAACTACTGGACATAATGAGACTTAACATCTTGTCTCAGTATGACAAGCGCACTGGAATGGCACACAGTACTTTGTAAGTCAAGGTGCTGGATGGTGTTGCTACTGTTTAAGGGTGGTTGTATCACTTGCCATCAGGTGAACAGCGTGCTCGTCTCATCATTCAATGCAATAAAAACAAAACAAAAAAATTATTTCTGGTAAAAAGTTGCATACAAAGAGAGGATTATTGTGGGATTTTGGTGGGTTAAAAAGGAATATTTAATTTTATCTATAACACCGTATGAAGCTTGATTATCGCAAAGAACAGATAGCAAATTAAATAGCTAACTGCTTTTTATTGATAATAAAAGTACATGGCTTTGTCCTGCACTTTTTTTGCAGTATACGTCTTAAGGAATGAATAGTGGCATTACGTTTCTATATAACCGTTCACACGTCGTTAATACTGCAAAAAACGTACACTGTTTATACATTTAATGGACTCTACGAATGGACGGACGAATCAAATCAAATGAATTTTAACATATTTGGTTTGCAGTGGCATTGTGCCACTTTACTATGTGTCATACGTTTTTTATCGAACAGCGACCACACACGCGTTTAGTACCTGAGCACCTTTTGAAGAGATCGTGCGTATTTAAATTTGTAATTTTAAAATGGTCGACGAATTTTCTATAGATAATGAATCATTAATTTCTTTTGTGGGATAAAACTACCGAACATTATAAAAATCGAATGAATAGCGTTTGCAGTGACACATAGTAATGAAAATCTACCATGTGAACAACAGGTTCATTGTACATTTAAAATAAAGCACTGCAATACACGTGCAGGATAATGCCATGTGAACCCAACCTTACACACAACATTAGAGGTGATCATTAAACGTTATAACTGTTAATTTAACTCATTATAAAAAAATAGCTGTTAATTCTATTAACTACTATTGCAATATTCATTAAACGTTTAAACTAATGAACGGACTGCGGAGGCAGTTAATGCCATCCGTTAATTTATTAATCAACTAAACTTGATAACTGTTAATCATAGAAAATGCTAATAACGCCTCTATAGGTTATTTGTTAAACGAAATTTAATACTACTAATAAGCACAAAAATTATATTTTTTCTTTAGCTAAGACTTAAATTATGCCTTGTCGTGATTTGTGAACAATAAAATCGCCACTTGCAATGATTGCGAAAATAATTTTATTTAGATAACGTCAGAATTGATAAAAGTGGCCGCCATTTTGAATTTCTTTGTTTTAAGGTCAATTGACCTCAAAATCGGTATGTGGGTATAACTTTAATTACCAAAGACTGATCCAATGTCAGAATTGACAAAAGTGGCCGCCATTTTGAATTTCTTTGTTTTAAGGCCAATTGACCTCAAAATCGGTATCTGTGTTTAACTCTAGTTACCAAAGAACATTCCAATGTCGGAATAGAAAAAAATGGCCGCCATTTTGAATTTCTTTGTATTAAAGCCTATCGACCTCAAAATCGATATCTGGGCAGGCCTGTAGGTACAAAAGACGGATCCAATGTTAGAATTGAAAAAAGTGGCCGCCATTTTGAATTTCTTTGTTTTAAGGCCTATCGACCACAAAATCGATATCTGGGCAGGCCTGTAGGTACAGAAGACGGATCCAATGTTAGAATTGAAAAAAGTGGCCGCCATTTTGATTTTCTTTGTTTTAAGGCCAATCGACCTCAAATTCGACATCTGAGTATAACTTTAGTTACCAAAGAACATTCCAATGTCGGAATGGAAAAAAGTGGCCGCCATTTTGAATTTCTTTGTTTTAAGGCCAATCCACCTCAAAATCGATATCTGGGCAGGCCTGTAGGTACAAAAGACGGATCCAATGTTAGAATTGAAAAAAGTGGCCGCCATTTTGAATTTCTTTGTTTTAAGGCCTATCGACCTCAAAATCGATATCTGGGTAGGCCTGTAGGTACAAAAGACGAATCCAATGTTAGAATTGAAAAAAGTGGCCGCCATTGTGAATTTCTTAATTAAAATAAACGACGCAAGAGACGTGTTGAACATGTTATCGCTAATGCTTTTCACGTAACTCCTTACTTCTTGACCGTTATAACTTAACTATTAATTTAACACGTTATTTTTTTTTAATGTTTAACTATTAACCATTAATAAATTTTAACCATTAATCACATCACTACACAACATCCACTGAGTTTCATTCTATTCTTATAATATTATAGTAGTGCTCGTGGCTCCGCCCGCGTGAAAAAGTTTTTCCGGGACAAAAATATTTTCCCGGGATAAAAAGTAGCCTATAGAACTCAGAATTTATGTTGCTTCCTATTAGTGAAAGAATTTTCAAAATATCGGTTCAGTACCTGAGATTAGCGCGTTCAAACAAACAAACTGTTCAGCTTTATAATATTATATTGATTTATGTAACAATATACAAATTTAACATAATATGTTTTTCTGTCCTAATTATTGATTCATTTATTAAAATAAGTATTGTTAAAACAAATTTCTGTACTTCACATACTGGACTTGGATGACTAATCAAGTTAAAAATTGTATTTGAACTGTATGACAGTTAATAAATAACAGATTGAATTCCCACTAAATTATCTTAATGTTTGTTTGTTAAATCTAATATCCTTGCTTCACTCACAAGGCTCTGAATCTCCAGCTGCACCCTTAAAGCTTTCTGCACATCCATTTTTCTCAATTGAGATGCAATATACTTTCCATAAATATCAAACTCATCTTCTTTTGATAAATCGGATGAGTCCAAACTACCTCTAAAAGTTCTGTCAGAGGATTCAACACTAGGGCTCCGTAGTTTAACTTTTTTCTTTTTAACTCTATACTGATTGGAGTTTTCTATTGTATATAAATCATTTGGCTCGACTTTTAATAAAATGTTATTGTAATCTTCGCTGTCTTGGAAGGGGTCTATATTTGAGTCTAAATTGTTTGTATGAGATCCCCATATTTCTGACGATTCTTCTATTGGATCTTGATGCTGCAATAAAAAGAATATATTGGGAATATTTAAAGATTATAATAGAATGTATGTTCGTTCAGGTCCTATAGCTAAGATGCTTTTCTACAAGCGTTAGCACCAATAGAATAGTCAATAATGTATGAAATGACATATATTATCAACAAGTCTAGTGCCAGTTTACTGTTTCCCATACATTTTTTCTATCGAATTTTGAGGGTGTGCAGTCTGCCAAGCGCACTAGGCCCACATGGTGGACTAAGGCCTAACCCTTTTCAGTAGTAGAGGAGGCCCATGCTCAGCAGTGGGCAGTATGTAATACAGGGCTGATTGCATTGCATGTCATACTTCTATTACATAATATTTATGTGGAATGAAGTCACATAGATTTACTGTTTAGGCTGTTACGTTTATAATTTCTGTAACTTATAGTTTAAACAATAACTTTGATTCTACAGTATTATACTCATATGGGATATGTGATCCTTAAATATTAGAGATAATAATAATTAACTTATGCTTGTTAAAAAAAAGTTGATGAATTTTAGTCTCATAAATACTTGTATTATAGGAACTTGTATGAGGAGGGTATAAAAGGCAGAGACAATTCTAAGTCTACGCAGACGAAATTGCGGGCTCAGTTGGTCTAACCATAAATTCCTACTTAGTATGAATTTTTGTAAAGTTTTATGTATTTAAATGACATTTTAGGATATCAATGACAGGCATTTCTTCGAAGTCTCTTGCAACTTACATCATAAGAAGTTTCTACTTCGTCCTTTTTAATGTTAGCAAAACGTTTGTGCCACAACGTAAACCATTTCAAACTGGACCTGAAAGTGGATTCGGGGCTTGATCTACGTTTTATTTTAGCCAGTTCCTGTGTGTAAGTGGACCTCAGATTCTTTATTTTTATTTTCAATTCAACCATATTTAGATTTATTCCACTTGTTTCCCTAAATTCATTTATAATTTCTCGATAAGATTTCATCCTCAAGTTCATGGCCTTGTAATCTGGATGTTTTGTGTTCCATAAGTGCACATGTTTGAGGTAAGTTTTAACAAATTGATATGTTTGATCTTCACTCCACTTCATTGTTTTTAAACATGGAATATTAAGGTTTGATTAAAAATTGTAAAACCCTTCGAACGTATTTTGTTTTACTTTATTGCGTATGTTTGACAGTTTATTGACACTTCAATATTTTTTTTTTTTTTTTTTTTTTTAATTTTCCCTTTGTTCTGGGAAGGCAAAGGGCTCAAGCCCATACAGCCTCGTCATAAGTAATATTCATATTTGAAATTCCGTGCATTAAGGCCTAAGCCAAGTCTTCATAATATTATTTCCATATTTGTAGTCTTATATTTAGGCCTAAGCCAAGTCTTCATTGTATTATTTCCATATTTTTAGTGTTATATTTAGGCCTAAGCCAAGTCTTCATTATATTATTTCCATATTTGTAGTCTTATATTTAGGCCAAAGCCAAGTCTTCATTATGTTTTCTTCATTTTTAGTTTTGAGCGAAGTCAAGTCATTAGTCATCTATTATATCTTTATTTTTCCCTAAATATCCATTACCGTATGGCATATATATTCATAAATAGCTTTGTATGTCTCTTGTCTTTTAAGTATTTCTTGCATAGAGCGCGGGACAAGCTCAGATTTGCCGTAGGTGTTAATTAATTTATCAATAAGTATAATTCTTTGTATGTTGAAAGCAGAGCATTCAAATATTATGTGATTCATTGTTTGTTCAACATTCTGATCGCAATCTGTGCATATGGGGGACGAAATAATGCGCATTCTGTTAAGATGGGCTTTAAAACGACCATGTCCAAATCGAAGTCTATTTAATATAGTATAAAATTTTCGTTGCATGTTGAATTTGGATCTACAAAACCAAGGACACTTTCCCACATTAATATTGATTGCTGCGTAATAGGCACCTTTAATCTTTGTTGTAGTCAACCAATATTCTTTCCATTCATTAAGAATAGACTCTCTTATGAGTAGCTTTAAGTCCGAGAATGGTATGGCAACTTCATCAACAGCTTTCACACTGTCGCCGCTGTCACTGTCAACAATTGACTTGGCTAAAAAATCAACTTGCTCGTTTCCGATTACTCCCACGTGCGCGGGTGTCCAAAGGAATTGTACTTCTTTGCCTTGATTCTTCAATTGTAACCAACGACTCTTGATGTTGTATATAATGTAATTAATTTTACAGTCTAAATTATTACTCTGTAAGGCACATAAAACACTCATACTGTCCGTAATAACAAGCCAACGTTGATCATTTGCTTGACCAATATATTGCAATGCAAATAATATTGCCAAAGCCTCAGCGGAAAAGATACTCAACTCACACGAGAGTTTGCGACCAAATCCTAAACGCAGATGAGGAATATAGAACGCCATCGATACGTTTCTCGACTTGGAACCATCAGTAAATATTTTTCTATATTCATTATATTCAGCCAAAACATTGTTTACCTCTTCTTTATGCTTCATATTGTTATTTATATTTATCTCTATAGAAGTAAATTTGCTTTCAAAACTGTCAGTATAGCAAGCCCAGTTGTCAGGTCTATGAATTTTATATTTTTGATCAAGTTGAATCATAAATGAAAAATCATGAAGTGCATAAGGTACATTAGTGGTTGAAACAAAGGAACATTGACTATCAAAATGTTTATATTTTCTCAATAATAAATTATTAGCCATAGAAAATAATTTGAGAAGAAAACAATATTTTAGATACTTAAATCTATATGACAAAGGAGGAGTATTGCACTCTACTTGCAATGAATTTATAGGGGTCGTCCTCATAGCACCAGTAATTAATCTCAGATTTTTATTTTGCAAAACATCCAATTTCTGAACAAGTTTGTCATTAGATGCGAAACACAAAAAACCATATTCAAAGTGACTACGGACAAGTGATTTATACAACATGAGCAAAATTTTTGGGTCAGCACCCCAAGACATTCTTGCAAGTGATTTTAAGATATTGAATGCCTTAACTGCCCTTCCGATAATATAATCAACATATTTTTTCCATGAAAGATTATTAGTCAAAATTACCCCTAAAAATTTTACTTCAGACACTTGTGGAATTTCTCTTTGATCATAAAATAATTTAATTTTAAATGGACGAGTTTTGTTAAATACCACCATTTTGGTTTTGTCAATATTAATATCAAGATTCAGATATTTAAAGTAAATGTGAAGATTTGTCAAAGCTGCATTAAGAGTATTAACAATAACATTTACATTAGACCCTGATGTATAAATAACAAGATCATCAGCAAATTGTAAATTTCTAACGTCTGAACCTAATATTAAATTAAGTTTATAAATATACAATATGAATATTAAAGGGCTTAAAATTCCTCCTTGACACACACCTTTGAAAGACACTCTAGGTCCAATAAGTTGATTTTGAAATTTGACGTACACTACTCTACCATGTAAAAAGTTAAAAATCCATTTCACAATTTTTTCAGGAATACCAATGGTCAATAATTCAGAAGCTAATATGTGATGATTGACATTATTAAATGCTCCAACTATGTCAAAGAAAATACCTATTAGAACTTCATTGTTCTTGAATGCATTGAAAACATCAAAATGTAAATGAGAAATACTTTCACGACAAGAACGACCTTTGCGGAATCCAAACTGGTTTGATGGTAAAATATGATTGCTTTCTACAAAAAATTCTATTCTTTGTTTTAACAACTGTTCAAATATTTTTCCCATCAATCAATCAATCAATCAATCAGCCTGTCGCCGTCCACTGCTGAACGTAGGCCTCCCCAAGTGAGCGCCAACCATCCCGGTCTTGAGCAGCCCGCATCCATCCGCTACCCGCCGCCTTTTTCAAGTCGTCGGTCCATCGTGCAGCAGGGCGTCCTACACTTCGTTTACCTAAACGCGGTCTCCACTCCAGCACTTCTCTGCTCCAGCGACTGTCTGTCCGTCTGCAGACATGTCCGGCCCACTTCCACTTCAGCGTGCTGATTTTGCGGGCGACGTCGGTTACTCTGGTTCTCTGGCGGATAACTTCATTTCTGATTTTATCCGCCAAAGAGACCCCGAGCATCGCTCGTTCCATAGCACGCTGAGTGACTTTAAACTTGTGGATCAGGCCACTAGTCAGTGTCCACGTCTCGGCTGCGTAGGTCATTACAGGTAGGACGCACTGGTTAAAAACCTTAGTTTTTAAGCATTGAGGGATTGACGACTTGAAAATGTTACGTAGCTTCCCGAATGCCGCCCAACCTAGCCGTATTCTCCTATCTGCCTCCTTCTCGAAGTTGTGTCGGCCCAGTTGAATTATTTGACCAAGGTAGACATATTCCTGCACAACCTCGAGAGCGGCATCGCCTACGACTACAGGTCTCGGGAGAACGTGGCCATTGTACATAATTTTCGTTTTGTCAAAGTTCATCCCGAGTCCTATTTGTCTAGAAGAATAGTCTAGGCTGTTTAGCATATCCTCCAAATCCTGCAGAGACTCCGCCATTAGAACGATGTCATCGGCAAATCGCAGATGCGAGATGTATCGGCCGTTGATGTTGATGCCCCGTCCTTTCCAATCGAGCGTCTTGAAAGCGTCCTCCAACGCATTGGTAAACAGTTTCGGAGAGATTACGTCTCCCTGTCTTACCCCTCGACGCAGTTGGATTGGCCTTGTACTCTGTTCTTGTACTTGGACGGTCATCGTTGCGGCTTCGTACAGACATCTAATAATCTGGACGTACCGATAGTCGATATGACATCTCTGCATGGATTCCAAAACAGCCCAGGTCTCTACCGAATCGAATGCTTTTTCGTAGTCCACATACGCTAGGCATAGAGGCTGATTGTATTCCTCGGTCTTCTGTATTATCTGCCTTAGTGTATGTATATGGTCTACGGTACTAAAGCGTTTCCGAAACCCGGCCTGCTCCGGTGGTTGGAAGTCATCGAATTTTTGGGCGAGACGATTCGTAATAACCCTCGAAAACAGCTTATAAACATGACTCAAGAGTGATATGGGGCGGTAGTTCTTCAATAAGGTTTTATCTCCCTTCTTGAAGAATAATACCACCACACTCCGGCTCCATGTCTCCGGTGTTGTGCCAGTATGGATGACGGAGTTGAAGAGCTTAACCAACTCTGTCAGGACGGTTGTTCCTCCTGCCTTGAGTAGCTCTGTAGTTACTCCGTCATCTCCCGGAGCTTTGTTGTTTTGTAGCAGTCCGAGGGCCATTCTAATCTCGCCCAAGTCGATGTCAGGAAGCTCATCGCTATAGTGGCGGGTTAGTCTGGCTCGCGGATTATCCACTTCATGGGTCTCAGGCGGGGGAGCTTTCTGAGCATAGAGTTCGCCGTAGTACATTTCGACCTCACTGAGTATCGCTGGTGTTGAGGTGACGGTATTGCCCTGTGATGTTCTGAGCTTCGTCAGGTGACAGCTTGAGGTGCGAGGCTTGGCGAATACTTTAGAGCCCTTGTTCTGCGCAATGGCATTTTCAATGGCTAAAGCATTCGATCGCCTTATGTCACGTCGTATTAGCCTCTTCACCTCTCTGTTAAGCTCCCGACGCTCAGATGTTGTGCCATTTAAAAGTTCTCGTCGTTTCCTCAATAATTCCATAGTCTCAGTGGTTAGCTTTGATTTAGATCTAGTATTCTTAGGTCGAAAGTACTTGTGGCCAACTTCGCGGATAGTCCGCACCAGACTGTTCGTGGCGTCATTAATATCTGCCGTAGTTTCCAGCACGGCGAACCGGTTCTGTAGCTCCAGCTGGAAAGCTTCAGAGTTGGTCTCAATCTGGGGCAGTGTTGGTCTGAGAGTCGACCTCATCATGCGAACTCGTTCCATTTTTACATTGATATTCAGAGTGCCTCTTACCAGTCGGTGATCACTGCCGGTGTTAAACCTATTAATCACAGAGACATCTCTGAATATATGGCGCCTGTCGGTCATAATGAAGTCGATCTCATTCAGGGTCACGTTGTCATTTTTCAGGGTCATTTTTCCCATGCATGAAGTTAAAGCTATTGGCCTATAAGAATCAGCAAGTTCTTTCTCTTTATTGGGCTTTAAAATTGGTACTAAACAATCTGTTTTCCAACTTGAAGGAATGATTGAATTATTCCACAATAGATTATAAATATTTAACAAAACATGCTTTGAAGTATTTGATAAATGTTTAAGTACTTTATATGGAATTCCGTCGAGGCCAAAGGCTGTATCACGTCTAGAGGAAATGGCTGAATTTAATTCTGCAAAAGTAAATGAATTTGTAAGATAATCAGAACTCGAAGCAGTAATGAAGTTATTATTTAAATTTAATTCAGCCTCAACAGTGGAAGGTGTGTATTTTCTAATAAAATCAAAAATCCAATCTAATCTCTTACAGGAGTTATAGCTTGTATTTACGTTTTTAAAAATTTTCATGTAGTACCATATTCTAGATAAAGGAGTAGTTCTATTAAAGCTTTCACAAAGATTTTCCCAACTTTTTTGTCTTTCTTGCTTCAAGGTCAACTTTTTAATAGCTTGCAACTTTTTGAAATGTAAATAATTAGATTCAGTTGAATTACGTCTAAAGTTTACATATGCATTTTTGGCCTGTTCAACAGCAGAAGCACACCTGGCATTCCACCAAGGTAGAGGTCTTCTATTTTTATTAAAATAAGTGCTGGAGTGACTTTGAGAATTAGGACGAAGTCCAATTGACATAGATAACTGAATAGCTGTATCCAAGAGACTCATTAATTCTTCATATGATTTTAAAGGATTTTCTTTGTTATAATGAAAATTATGCAGGAAACTATCTGAAATGGTTCTAAACGTATCCCAATTAATTTTACGATAATTGTGTTGTTGAGGATATTGCTTACTATCGGGTAATAAAGTTTGTTTGTTACCAGAAACATTTCTAACAAAAACTTTTGTTATTACAGGTAAGTGATAGCTTCCTAGAGGGTCATCGTGCACAGACCAATCGCAGGAAACTGCAAGATCAGGAGAAACTATTGTAAGATCAAGTGCATTTTGTCGCCATTTATGGGAACCTACTGTTGTCATTTGACCATCATTCAGAATAACTAACAAATTATCATCTATACATTCTAATATTTCAGATCCACGAGTATCAGAAGTCATGCAACCCCAGCTATGGTGCAAGGCATTAAAGTCTCCAGCAATAAGCAAGGGCTCAGGTAGACTTTGAATTAGGTTGTTCAATTTATGTTTAGAGAAAGATGGAGAACATAGTTTGGGACTGTAAAGAGATACTATGGTCAGTTCCTTATTGTTACCGTAATACAAACGAATTGCGCTATTTTGAATGGAATTATCGCTAAAAGTATCTAATTTCTTAAAATTAAGGCTTTTGTGTACTAAAATAGCAACGCCGTTATGATCGTTGCCACTGTCTAATCTCACCATCTCATAATTTTTAAAACTAATATGATGATGTGACTTCAACCAGGTCTCGCATATAATGGCAATATGAATGCTTTTCTCATAAAGAAAATGTGAAAAAATAAGTCGATTACTCATTAAACTCTGGGCATTCCATTGTACAATATTTATATAATCCATAAAAGAGGGAAAAAGATTTAAGAGGAGATTTTTTGATCTTGTATGTTTTGGATGAGAAATTCTTTGATAGTTTTACTACAGATGCTAGTTTCATTTGCTTTGCTCATGGTAATAATTTTTATAACTGAATCAACTAGTACTTTCAAAAAGTGATCAGAGTCTAAAAGTGATATAAATAGTTCATTAGGACTTTTTTTCCTGCCACCTAGTGAAGGGAATGATTTTTCATTGACAACATCCACAAATGATCTTTTAATAAACTTTTCTTTGTTCTGTTTAATTTTATCTTGTTTTACTGGGCACTCTGATGAAATAGCAATATGGTTTCCTTTGCAATGAATACAACAAGCATTAGTTGGAGCAATAGTGCAATTCTTAAAATTGTGGCTGCCAGTACAGATTGAACATTTTTCTGAGTTCTTGCAAAATTTAGCTAAATGGCCATACCGGAGACAGCGCAAACACTGTTTGACTGGAGGTATGTATGGTGCGATCTCAAATCGCCAACTATTAAGATCAACACTGTCGGGTAAAGTTTGGCAGGAAAATGTAATACATATAGTTTTAGTGGGTTGTAAGTTAAAGGTGCTGTCAACATTTTTTATTCTCCTCATGATTCTACGTATAGAAATAATGTTTTTTGTTGTTGTTAATGCAGTATAAATTTGTTCATTTGATAGGTCAATCGGAACATGGTGTATAACACCTGTAGTCTCGGTAGCGGCAGCCGGTATACTGGCTTTAAGCTTATTCATGTCTAGAAATTTTTTATTTGATAATGCAGCATTTGCAAGTGTTGCACTGTCGAAAATAGCGCCCACCTTATACTTATTCATGCGCACCAGTTGTTTTATGCCCTTATTATACCTTTTCAAATTATTTGCCAGAGACATCATATCTCGGTCCCCCAGCGGTTTATTGTTTTCAATACTTTCTAAGAAGACAATAAATTCGACATTACCTGTATTTTCTGCATACAGTCTGTGATAATTGGGTATTTGGAAAGTTCTATACTTATCCACAGCATCCACGGATTTTTGAGACGAAGAATCCGACGCCTCCAACTCCGCCTCATCATGCCCTGACTCATCTTTTTTCTTACGTTTTCTTGTCCCCCCCATTTTGGACAAATCTCTTCTTCAACTACCAAGATATAAATATGTAAAATTATTTATACTTTACTCGTATAAAAATTATTTTTAATAAATAAGTTTAAAAATTGCGCCTTTTCTTTTCGACGTTCCCGCGCTTTTTTTTCATTGACACTTCAATATTTACAAAAGAGTTTTTTTTATTTTGCCCTTATACTGGGAAGGCAAATGGTTTAAGCCCATACAGCCTCGTCTAAAGTGATATTTTTGGTTGCCTTTTTTTTTAACCTATGTACTACGTCGCAGTAAAGCAGTGGCGACCTTACCAAGACTTTATCGAGAATTTTGGCCGCAAAAAAAAAAAAAAAAAAAAAAAAAAAACACTTGATTGGCACAGTTATTTCAATTCACTTCATTTGAGCCCTATAGAACTATATTGGATAACATATCACCATAATTATACAATATAACACCAACTATTACCAAAATAATGAATGACACTTCCAAGTTCCCGCCAAAATCATTTACAACAGACTTGTATTTAGGCCAAAGCCAAGCAGTGCTGCCAGATTAGGCGACTTTTCGCCATTTAGGCTATCTTGAAGAGTGTCGGGGCGACCAAAATTGCGAATGGCGACTGGTCGCCGTTTGGGCTACGCGAATGGTGATTAGTCGCCAATTTAGGCTACTTCGGAAAGTTCGTGTTTTATGCATTGTTTTTGTCGAATTTAAGGATATTTAAGATCCCCCTTACACACAATTATTGAAAACTGAGGACCTTTTTTTTTTTGCTCTCCGCGTCCCCACACATGTGGGCGACTTTTAGGCTACTTCGAATTTTCTCGACTTTAGGCGACTTCAACCGTCAAACATCTGGCAACATTAAAGCCAAGTATTCATTACATTTTCTTCATTTTTAGTTTTCAGGCCGAAGCCAAGTCACACAGAGTGATGATACTCACACACATTTCAGATTCAAAAACTCGAATTAATTTCCATTAGGTTCACTACTCTTCATAAAAATGGAACATATAGTATACAGGTGTGAGTTCAGTTTTCAGAACTCTGATTTTAGGCATAATAGTCATTGAATTAAAATAAGCCATCTTAAATATAAATTATCTTAGGCCAGGGTATTAAAGCCATAACTAAAATGAACGAGATTTTAGACAATTTATTTCTAATATTTACAGGAAAATAAATAATAAAATTTCATGACAAATAACACCAAGCCACATTATTTAGCCTTATAACAAAATTATCAATAATTTTATTCATGATGACACTACACTAATGTTTCTTTGTCAAATCTGATATCCTAGCTTCGCTCACAAGACTCTGAATTTCGAGTTGTACTCTCAATGCTTTTTGCAAATCCATCCTTCTCAGTTGTGACGCTATGTATTTTCCATATATTTCAAACTCATCGTCTTTTGCTAAATCTGACGAGTCCATACTCCCTCTAAAAGTCCTATCTGAGAATTCAACACTAGGGCTCCTTAGTTCTACTTTTTTCTTCTTTAATTTACAGTGGCTTGAGTTTTCATGATCATATGCATTTATGGGTTCCACTTTTGGTAGGATATTGTAATCATCATTGTCTTCAATAGGGTCTATGCTTAACACAATATTGTCTGACTGTGAGACCCAAACTTCTGATGAATCTTCTATGGGATCTTGTTTCTAAAATAACAAAAATATTCATCATTAATAGGTGTAGTGCATAGAAATTCTTTAAAGCAAGATATTAAGTTTCATGTGTATTGAAAACTTAATTGAATACATTTAACAGTCTGGCACAGCCCTGCCACACATAGATAGGTATCCTTTTGTTTGATCACTAAGAATTTATGAAGAACCACAAGTTTTCCAATGCACCTGCAAAATAGTATTTTTAAATATGTGTAAAACTCACATCATCATATGAACCGTCTGCCTCATCCTTTGCAGTGCTAGCAAAATGTTTGTGCCATAACGCGAACCATTTCAAACTGGACTTGAATGTGCAATCGGGGCTAGACCTCCGCTTTATCTTAGTCAACTCCTGTTTGTAAGTCGACCTTAGATTCTTAATTTTAATTTTAAGTTCAACCACATTTAGCTGTATACCGGTTGCATCTTTAAACTCTGATATCATTTCTCGATACGATTTCATCCTAGAATTTTTCGCTTTGTATTTTTCATGTTTTGAGTCCCACAAGTGTACGTGTTTCAAGTAAATCTTAACGAATTGATATGTTTGCTCTTCGCCCCACCTCATTTTTTCGTAGTCTTGGAATATTGATCATAAAATTTTCTACACTTATTTATAAATATTTTTGTTTGTTGACAATAATAAAATTATTTTGCGAAAGATCAAATAATTATCATAGCGAGTAAATGTCATTTTTTTTTATAATTTTCCCGTATAGGGAAGGTAAAGGGTTTAAGCCCATACAGCCTCGTCTTAAGTCAGGATCAAGAAGTTTATAATATTATCTAATGGAGAGAGCGGTACACACATTTTTGTGAAGACAAAAAAATTACCTTTTGTGTTGTATTCTATCTCACTCACTCTTTAACCTATGTTGCCAAAGCTTACGGATTATTTCCCTACCCATAAAAAAATATCAATACCGTTATTGTCGTCTCAATCATGTATATATAAATATTTCCAACATATCTTATATAATGATATAAGTACTATTTTCATTTCAGAATTATTCTTGTTGAATAAGATATCCTTAAGGTTTTTTATCCTTATTAACATTTTAGTTTAAAAAATTTCCTCATTTAATTGGTAATTGCGCATACATACTTCGGTAACACTGTTATAAAACGTTAAGTTCGATGTCAATATAGTTGTCAAATAAATGTTCACTTCGAGATTTTCTCCGTAATTATCTACAATAATAAGTGTGTTTTAGTAATATTTTAATGTGAATTGTGTAGTTCACGGTTGCAGAAATATTTGGTATCCATCATTTAGTGTGAAATTCTACAGGTAAGTTCATTGTCATCAATATTGTGTACATATTATAATTTTATCAATATTTATACGAATCGTAATAAAATACGTGAATATTTTATAAATGAACTGTAGAAAAACCTCGCTTAATGTGATTTGCTTTATATATGACTACTTTTTTCATATTAACGTAATGTTAAATGTGATTTTTTGTATTGTAAATAGTGTATGTAAACAAGAGGCTAGGGTGACCATGGTGTAAGCTTTGGTGGACCGGTTTGACAATGGTGCTAGAGTATTTGTAATACTAGCCGCCTTACTAATGAATATTATAAAGCTTATTAATCTTTAAATAATCATCGTAAATAAAAACTGAGGATCAACAGTTACAATCGAGTTCTCGGTGTATCCAGCATTGATTTATTGAAACTTTTATTTAAAATAAAATCGAGTTTGTATTTCTCTTTACAGATTTCTTAAAGATCTAGATAAGCAAAAACGTGGTTAAATATAAATAACATTAAAAGGTCAATTTGATGGCTGCAAGAATTACTAGTCAACATTTAAAGACAGAAGATTATGATTCTGAATGTGATAATGTGTCTTCTACTTCTCGGAATATGGCAGTAGATGTCAAAAATAATTATTTATTACCAGAAACTCATGCTGTAAGTATATTATTTTTTATCATTTCACTGGTATAATTATGATCCACTTAGACTTTATTACTTACTAGCTTTTGCCCGCGGCTCCGCCCGCGTGAATGTGTTTTTCCGGGATAAAAGTCACTGTTTATATTTTACTGGGATGAAAAGTAGCCTATGTGCTAATCCAGGACATGATCTACCCGTGTGCCATATTTCATCGAAATCCGTTCAGTAGTTTTTGCATGAAAAAAACATCCATACATCCAGACATTCTTACAAACTTTCGCCTTTATAATATAATAAGATTAGTAGGATAGGGCATTAAGCTTGCGACCCACCAAATTTTATAACGGCGGTACATTGGGTGATATCTGAGTGTACTAAATGGCACCTCTGCCTCTGTCTAAAATGTATAGGTACTTAAATATATTATTATTGATTGATATTTACTTTTTACATTACATGTCAGCGAAATGAATATGAACCACCATTGAAACGTCAAGACTTGGAAGATTTCAATATATCAGTTAATGTGTAGACATCCAGTGAAATAAGTTTAAAGAAATAAAAGAAAGTATTGCAGCAGAAGATGAAGAGATAAAAGAAGAAAATTAATTACAAGTTATTTCTTATTAAAGTTGTTCATGATTATACAGTCTGAAATTGAAAATATTTTGCAGTGAAATTTTGCTAATATTTGAGATTTTTTTTAAAAGCATATTCCAAGTAGCAAGCAAAGAAAAATTACATATAGATGACATAAAGACTTTTGCTTTAACATTACACTTTTAGTCGCCGAAAACATTTTTGTTTTATAAATTCAAAGATATATTTGCCGAAAGAGAGCACATTATGGTGATCTTTAGCAAACTTTAATTGTTTTGTTGGCTTCTTCACAGAAGTTTTAGAATATTAAAAATAAATTTAAGGACGAAACCTCACCCGCAGAATGTAGCGTTAATTTTTGATTCCAAGGCACTCAAACAAGAATTTATTTGGTATTGTAATTTGTAAAACATCCACGTGTTTATTACTTTTGCTATAAATATCTACACAACTTTGTTTACAATCAACTTACCTATGGAATTTCACACTAGATGTTGGATTGCAAATAATTCTGCAACCATGAATTACACAACTCATAGTAGAATATCTCTAAAACACAATATGTATTATTATGGATAATTACAGAAAAAAAGTTCGCAGAATACTCGCAAAAATTGTAAAATCACACAAAATAGATATTCGTAATATTTCAAAATTACTTACTGAAAATTAGGTTATTAACTTCCTAAATGTGTATTATTTTTTATGTATGATTGTTTACTTTTATGAGTATGTTTTTTATTTTTTTTGATTATATTTAAATTTAGCAATAACTGTAGTTTTCATTTTTAAATATCCCAATGTTTTTCTGTCTAACCTTACAGTCTCCATATTTGGTTATAAAGGCCGGCAAACAACGTGAACATATCCAGTCGCGGGGGAAAGTAAAACATATACAATGTGAGGCTGTGTGCCGAGCAAAAAAAAAGCACGCGGGGCCCCGTGCGAAGCAAATAATTTTTTTTAACAGCTTTGTAAATAAGGTGCCAAAAAACGGGCCCCCAAGGAGCTGCAAGATGCCCCTGTAACTGCGAGGCCCCAGGCGGTTGCCTGGTTCGCCCCCCTCCTCCAAGGCCGCCACTGAATTCACCACCGCGTGGTGAGGTATTTTTTTTATGTAAGTGGAACTAGTAGTTCCGAACTACACATACCAAAAAAGTATGTAAATATGCCAATTTTGTTTGGAATAAACTTTCTAACTCAAATTATATTTTTTAAATATCAACTTTTTTGTATAATGAATTATAAATTACAAATTAATAATTACAAATTACAAATAATTGTTTCTCATAGTCCTAAAATATGGTATGTTTTGTGATAAATATTATGGTATTTTTTTATTATTTTTTTTTATGAGAAAATTATATATTACTTCTTAATGATATTTTTGACATTTTTTAATGATATATATATATTTTTTCATGAAATTTTTAGTGGTTGACTTGTATTTTAAATCAATTATATAATAATTTGTTTTGTATTTTTGCACATGATTTATTGTTATTTCTTTAGGATACAATTATTTTTTATCATTATTAATTCTTTAATTAGACTAATTTGCATGATGTGTCTCCTTAGAATTGAAGATGCACAAGGTTTGTATATTTTAGTTACATGTACCCAATGAACCATTTATAATATGTGTAATCTTTTTTGGAGACCTTGAATAAATAAATAAATAAATAAATAAACTATTACTAGCCGCTGTAGTTGGTTTTCATAATTAATTTAAACCGCATTACTTTATAGAGATAAAAATAAATATTATGGTGCGATATCATATTATTACACACTCACGCCTCTTATCCCCCGGGTAGACAGAGGTGCAATTAGTGCACCCACTTTTTGCCGTTATTCCGTTCCATGCTGTGATAGGGGGCGAGCCTATCGCCTTATCGTGTACAAATTCCAGACTCCGAGCTGATACTGAATGGAAAATAATCACTTTGCCCGACCCGACTAACCCGGGGATCGAACCCGAGATCTCAGCATTGCAGTCGTACCATAATACAACTACGCCACCGAGGCAGCCATATTATATCATATCATATTATTATGGACAGTTAATTATGTTACGTCCTGGTTTTGAAAATAAACCTTTGTCACTCTAAAGAGAGAGACAGCAGATAGCTGTGACGTCACATTTTATTCTTCAGTTTGTTAAACGGAATGAAAAATCCATATGGGTATAACATTCTTGGTCAGGATTGACATATTTTGGCAGGAGTCAATAGTCACAGACTAACGAACAATGTTGCCAGATACATGGTGGTTTAAGTCGCCGACGCGACTGCTCGAAGTAACCCAAAGTCACCCAATCTTGGGTAAAGTAGAGGGACAAAAAAGCTCCGCAGTCTATAGTTTTTATCGGCGCGGACGGCGGTTTCCGTTCAAATTTCGTTTTATAAAAGCTAAATATTACCCAAAGTTCATCAAAAATAAAGGTTTAGCCTAAATGGTGACAGGCCACCATCCGCAGTAGGCAGCCTAAATGACGACTGGTCACAATTCTCAATTTTGATCGCCCCGACACCGTCCAAGGGAGCCTAAGTGGCGAAAAATCGTCTAATCGACACAGCGTATGCTGAGATGGCCTCCTAGTTGCCATAACTCACTTATACATCCTTACATTTGATTTATTGTATTCGATGTTGTGGCATATGCATAATTTTGTGGCAATAAACGTTCCTTTCTTTCTTGATTTGGCAACACTGCTAAGGAAAATCATATTAAAAATACATTTTTGACTAGGCACCAATAATCAGAGTATACAGCTTATTCTTATAGATACATAAAATAAAACTGCCTCGGTGGCGTAGGTGTATTATGGTACGACTGCAATGCTGGGGTCTCGGGTTCGATTCCCGAGTCGGGCAAAGTGAAATTGAGTTTTTCTATTCAATTTCAGCTCGGAGTCTGGAATTTGTGCCCGACATGGCGATAGGCTCGCCCCCTATCACATCATGGGACGGAATAACGGCGAAAAGTGGGTGCACTAGTTGCGCCTCTGCCTACCCCTTCGGGGATAATAGGCGTGAGTGTGTGTACATAAAATAAAAAAAAATATTTGAATTTTTTTTTATATTAGATGCAGTAATACATTTTTCATTCCAGATTTTTTTGGTTTGCGTTCATAGGCATATGGCGCGTTACATGCGAGATAGTCAAGACTCAGCACCTTAAGGGTTCCATATACGGTACGATCCGTCGTGTCCAAATCTTAAACGATTTACTTGATCGCAGACGATATCGTGATCGCAACAGAAACCAACACACTCATGAATATCGTAACGATAGATTGAAGGTGTATGGCTCTTTGCGATAGATGATTCGTATTAGTTTGCCTGACGCACGGCCAATTGTTTCGTGTATTGAGCGGCACTTCGATGCGATGGATCGTCACATTTTTCTTATGAACCATCGTAACAACGGATCGTACTGTATATGGGGCCCTTCAGTCTTAATCACAATATTTTACGTAGTATTACATTAATTTGGTTAGACAGCAATAATATTATTGTAGTAATGTGTAAATTACCACGTGCAGTCACTAGCATAAGTAGCTGTACAAATTCAAAATTTCAAATTGCCTACATACTTTTGTGTTCATACTAATCTTTTTTTCTCTCCAAAAAAAAGAGATTTGTTGTACTTCATACGAAGAAAACATTTTTTCAGTTCAACTTAATGCAAATATAGGCGTTTTGAAATTTTGATTTTGTACAGATATTTATGCTGCTGACTGTACCTATGTTATTTCTGAAATATTTTTAGTATCTACTGAGTGATTCTCAAATAATATAAAAATATTTAACAAAACACAAATATTACTTTTTGACTAATATTATAAATGCAACAGTTAGTGCAAATGTTTGTAAGTTTATTAGAAGTGAACGCAGACACAGCTGAACAGATTTTGATGAAATTTGGCACAAATATACCAAAGTCCCGGATTAACTGAGAGGCTACTCTTTATCTCGGTAATTTGCTCACATGAGAAATAATGGAATTTTTTAAACAGATGACGCTGGCGACGTACAGATGGCACTATACATCGCTACAGTGTTTTAGGGATTTTTGTAGCGGGAAAAGGTATCCGCGCGGGCAAAATCGCGCAACACATAGTACTTCATATAGATTTACTAGTAGTAAATCTATATGAAGGCTCCGCCCGCGTGAAAAAGTTTTTTTCGGGATAAAAATATTTTCCCGGGATAAAAAGCCTATAGCACACAGGAGTAAAGTAGCTTCCTATTAGTGAAAGAATTTTCAAAATCGGTTCAGCAGTTCCTGAGATTAGTGCGTTCAAACAAACTCTTCAGCTTTATAATATTAGTATTGCAATTAGATTGCTTCTTTGGCATGTATTATTAAAAATAATCTACATTATTTTTGATTTCTTAAAGTAATCAGAAAAGTATTATTATATGTACAGCCAGCCACATAAGGAGCTGAACAAATTCAAGATTTCAAATCGCGTCTACACTTTCGAGTTCTAACCAATTTTTGTTTTCTCTTCACAAAAATAAAATAAAAGCGATTAACTTCGCACAAAGAAAAACAGATTCAATTAAACTTAATGCATGGAATTTGTTTGAAATTTTGAATTTGTTCAGCTATTTATGAGGCGGACTGTACACTAAGATTCTAATACTGCTAATGGTTTAAATCTGTTATTCGAGCTTCACTAACAAGATTCTGAATTTCAAGCTGCAGTCTGATTGCTCTTTGTATGTTCATTTTCCTTAACTGAGTGGCAATGAACTTGCCATAAATATCAAATTCATCTTCACTAACCACACTTTCTATGCTAGAATCTGTTGAATAATCTTTTATAATTTTTTGATGCTTTAATTTTCTTTTTTTTGTTTTTTTGTAGTCTTTTGTTGCCGGTGATGAGTTTCCTTCTAACTTTATTTTGGAAACGGGGATTGTTAGGTCATATTCATCATCAGTTGGCAGTAGTAAAGCATTGGTTTCCTCTGAATTACAATTTTGCAGTTCATTTTCTACCCACATTTGGTTGGAATTTACATCTGATGGTTCTTGACTCTGAAAATATAGACAAAAGTTTATGTTGTATGGTATGTAAGGACATAGCTTGTAGTGGATGATAGTCTAGTTGGGAATGGAATGGTCTGCAGAGACATGGTCTGGAGGTTCAAAACCCACACCTTTGACTTTTCAAAGTTACATGTGTATTGTTTATTAGTTATCGTTTACTTTAACCGTGAAGGGAAACATTGCAAGGAAACCTACATTCCTGAGAATTCTCCATAAGAATCTTGGTGGTATGTGAAGTATGCCAACCCACACCAGGCCAGTGTGGTGGACTAAGGCCTAACCTCTCTCAGTATTAGAGGAGGACCGTGCTCAGCAGTGAGCAGTATAATAATATAATACAGGGCTGATTGCATTGATTGCACAGCTTGCCAGCTGTCAGCTACTAAGGTATGACTTTAAGTTTCTCCAATTTAATGTTGGATGTGAATATTTAGTACTCTCTGGTTAATACATAACAAATATTTAATGCTCAATGATTTTTTAAATGTAACAAGTCTCATTCTTAAACCTGTATGAATTGTATGTACAGATTAAAGATGTAAGCTTCAGTTAGAAAAGTGTGTAATATCAGTGTAACCACTTATTTTTTTAGTATCCCGTGGTACAGATTATTGCTCAAGCTTTTTATTAACATTTATTTGCGAACAATTAGAAAAGTTATAAAGCTGAATTTAACAAATAAAGCTTCTGCCTTTTCTCTTAATGAAATACTTACATAAGACGTAGTGTGCCGAATACTCGATATATGCTTTAAACATTGGTCCATCTCATTGAACCACACAAGTGATGGCTCGTAAATACAGTCCGGACTAGATTTCTGTAGTATTTTGTGTACTTGCTGCACATACGTAGTACGTAGGTTCTTTATCTTCATCTTAACTTCAGGTATACTCAGCGATTTCATTGTAGATGCTTTAAATTCAGTTACAATTTCATCGTATGCCTTTTCCCGTTCATATTTTAATTTGTAGCCGGAATGCGCAGGGTTCCATAGGCATTCGTGTTTTAGATAAATTTTGACAAATTCTAATGTTACCGCCTCACTCCAACGCATTGCATTTAATTCATAAAAAACGAAAAATTAATATTGTTTATATATTTCGCTTGACTTTCACGTTTTCATTGCACAATCCACATTCTTCTTTGTTTTGACAGATATGAAATTAGAAACGTCAAATTGTCACAACTACAGAAATAGCGCCATCTCTTACCAAGTAGCAGTTATCTCTAAATCAAAATACGAAAATAAGTTACTACTATAGGAAAATAGAAAAATAATATTATTTAATAATTTTTTTTCTATTTTTTTTATAGGAAAATAATCTAGAAATTCATAGTTGTAGCTTTAGAGCAATCAACTATTCAACGGTTGTAGCTTATGAGGGAGGGAAGGGGTAGGCAGAGGCGCAAGTCGCAACTAGTGCACCCATATTTCGTCGTGCGTATTCCGTCCCATGATGTGATAAGTGGCGAGCCAATCGTCATATCGGACACAAAAAGTTTGTGTGTGTATAAAAAAATAACAAATTGGTTAGGTAAAGGACTGATTTCTGAAGTAATAAACATAAAAAAATACACGTCGAATTGATAACACTATTTTTTGAAGTCGGTTAATAACATTAGTAAATTTACCAGTCTTCCTATCACCTAAATTAATTACATTTGTAGACTTTATTAATATCAATAAATTTTTTGGCCTTCACATTTATAAATTCTATTATAGGTACCAGATAAGGCTACTTTATGTGATGGTGTCCGTAATGTAACCGACCGAATGTCGTCTCAAATTGAATGGACGTCGTAAAATTTACCTATCCACTTACCTACTTACAAATACCATCAGGCACGTATCCAGAAACAATAAAATTTATACTAACTTTTGATGTGCCTTGGGTTTGTTTCGGAGCTCCTTTTCGTAAATAAATTTATATTTTACGTGGTCAGATAAATTGTTTAGGAATGAAAGTATTCATTACAAGAGCATAGCTTCTCTAAGTAATTTGTGATCATTTGTAGATATTTACCTATATTATACTGTAAAATGAATTTATATTATTACTCGTCTCAGTGCTGGGTACAGATTTGTGATGGATGTTAGCTGCAGAAAACACCTTCAACATTTCGCTATTTTTTTATCGCGGAGGTCTGCAAAGTGACTCTTATTTTGGTAAAGAACGATCACACAGCTAGAGTCATGAGCCAAAATAATCAATACGACAGCTGAAATAAATCATAAAAGATAACAATAGTTTCGCTTACTTAAATATTGATATTTTAGAAGGAAATAATAAACATTAAAACCCGGAGAGTATGGGCCATACCCCCGTCACATTTGTTACAACCCTGTGCTTATCCCACTACTTTACCTCCTGGAATTTAATGCTGGGTCCCGTACTACGTCGATTTAAATGTTTACCCTTGCTCCTTGAGTTATTTTATGGAAATCGGCGGTTAACACGCTGAATTTTTATTAGGATTCCTGGATGTGAGTGCGTATTCACATTAAATTAGATTAAGATAGTGTTATTTATTTGATGTTTTTTAGTGTATGTATATTAGATATTTATGCATACCTGTAGCATATTATATTAGATGGTTGAAGCTTTCTTGACAAGACCTAGTTTCAGTAGGTAGTGGACGACGACAGGCTGATTGATTGAAGCATAATATTATGTTAATGTTGACTTCAGAATCCAGTTCGATACGGGAGAACAATATTTTTTTTATTGAATAAATTAGTAGTTATTAGCGCTTGGTTACTGGGTACACATAAAAAATCGTATAAGTACTATTAATACACAGTAATAATTCAGCTTATCGCCATCTTACTATTGAACTACTAAGCCTTTTTCAATTGAGCGCCAACACATTCTAACACAGCTTTGAGCAGCTCGCATACATTAGCTACCGGTTTCTTTTGAAGCAGTTTGTCAATCGTGCAGTACTTCTTTGCTATGATTGAGAGTGTATTATCACTCGTCAAACCCCGCTTATATATATAGACTAGCTGTACCCCGCGGCTCCACCCGCGTTAAAAAGTTTTTCCGGGATAAAAGTCCTGCTTTACATTTTCCCGGGATAAAAAGTAGCCTATGTGTTATTCCAGGACATGATCTACCTGTGTGCCAAATTTCATCGAAATCCGTTCAGTTGTTTTTGCGTGAAAGAGGAACAAACATCCATACATCCAGACATTCTTACAAACTTTCGTCTTTATAATATTAGTAGGATGTATGGGGAAACCCTATATACTCGGACACCGGCGTCCGTAGCGAGGCTTGACGAGTCAAAAAGCTCCCAATGTAGTTTTACAATAAAATTGTGGTTTGATACACAAATGTCCGTCGCCATTACTGAGAATACCACTTCAATATCTTACAATCTACTAATCTTATGAATTTATAATACGTCTGTTATTTTTGTGGCACATAATATGAGAATTATTATGTGTAACAAACATCTCTAACGCAAGGTCACAATATGCAAATATTACTGCGCTGCTAATGCAAACTAAGTTTGTCGAGTGAGAATTAAAACAACATTGCGTGGCTCTGTCTGGGCATATGAAAATTGCGAGCTCCAGGCACTCGACTGTTCTACCTTTTTTTTGTTTTCGCGGAGAAAGTGACTTATTACTCCCGCTTTCAACGGGGGCGACTGGGCGGTTATGTTGGGTTCACCGTGCCTTAAGACCCGACGCGACGTTGAGCCACCCGGAGAGATGGAGCCATCGGGCTACCGCCGGGCCGAGTCCCTAATCTATGTGCACCGCACGGCACATCAAGCAAAACTGTGCGGTGGCTATCTTTGGCGCATTAGGGACGGCTGTGGGTTTCCTCTGACAAGTGTCTTAATTGTCGTCTGCAACCGCCCCTGCGCGGTGCCGCCTAGTGCTGCCCGTCTCCTGTTGTGGGGGGATTCAGAAACCCCTGCGTACCGAAGGATGGCGTAGGCGTTAATGGCAGCGTGAGGCCTACCTGCCACGCTGCCGTCCATCACAAGAATCGCAACAATGTGCTAAAACACAACACTAAATATGGATAGCCCCCTGTCACCCGCCTGCGACCCCCGATGGCCCCTATCAGTCACCTTTTACGACAGGCAAGAGGATACCGTGGTGGAATTCTCCAAACGCCCCCAATCCACGGGGCGGGCGGCTGTTATACATACTCCTAAATTTAATACAAATTAGATTCTCTTATTTCAAAATTTCATTTTTTAAATAGTTTTTTGCATTATGTTGAATTGCCATAAAAAAAAGAAAGTTTTAAATGGGATACATTCTGTTTTTCTAATAATGAGCTATACGCCGAGTAGAATGCACTTGATAGCCATGATAATATGGCAGCCCAATTTAAATGTCGACCAACTCGAGATCTTGCGCGTTTAATATAATTTAGGCACCTTAATTATTCTATAGAAAACATAATAAATAATAATGAGCTTTTGTAATAAACATTTGTCTTTATAAAAAAAACGGTCAAAATAATAAAATCAACCTAAGCGGCAATTGCACGCAGGACTTCCTTGCAGACGTGTAGTACCCGTATGTACAGGAAACGACTTTGGTTAGTTGTACTTTGCTCCGCACTATTTAATTTTGTATATTAGCGGTAACGGAGAGTTTGTTTATCTTAGCTGTGTGTTTAGCGACGTAAATGAAGGGATCAACGGGTTAGTCTAATCGTCATTCCGGGTCAAATTTATTGTTTGTTTTTGGGAAGTTTGTGTGACAATATGAGGGCTGGGTCCTACTAGTAGGTAAGTACTTGGTAAAATAGAAATCAAGCTTATGTAGATTATAGTACACCTTCGCCTGCCCATTCCTGTGTGAAGTCTTTGTAACACTTTTTCGAGGATGTTGTAGGCACGTTTGTTGCATTTGGTTTAAATTTGTGTTAAATTGTCAACCGCAACTGAGGAATCCAATCTATACCTATCCTAATCTAGAAAAACCCATTTAAATTTGCTGACCTATCCACAGCCCATGTATATTTTCTGTTGGTTTTCTTTATTACTTCCCTCCTGATTCTTTTAATAGGTTTTTTGTGCGTAGTGGAGACTGAAGATGACTTAAAATTTACCACAAGCTTGCGGCCTGTGCTGTAAAAACATCGATATTTCCATATAAATCATTTAACCTAACCGCCATCGTCCCTGAGTTTTGTTCTTAAATATATAATAGTATTGTTTCTGACTATCCGCTGTAAATCATCGGCTGAGAAGGTTTTTCCCTCGCAAAGTTGCAAGTATCCATTATTTATTGATATCCCATAAACAAATATCGCAAAACAAAGACTTTAAGCGTGACAGATGGCGCTTGGCGACGTCAACCGATTTATTACTTACTATGCCTAGACGTTCCATGGTTTATACAGAGTTGATACAATGAACACTTCTACCAACCCGTCACTTTTTCCCTTGCTGTCACCGCGACGATGCTAGAAAGAAAAAATTTTTATTTGTAAAATGTTCTGGGATGCACACAAACTTTTATAACGAGGTACAAAAATTAGTAATATATAAAGTAATACATTAAAGTGTTAGACATACGGTCAACGTTTATCCCATGATACTGTCGAACAAATTCCAGTTCAGCACTAAATGCCGGGCAAGATGTGCCTGGCGCTGGTTTTCAACTGGAAAACCAATAATACTAAATAGTTTATTATTATAAAGGTGTTTTAAGTGTCTGATTCTTACAGCCAGGATTAGCCCACAGAGTCGCGTTTTGGAGACAGCTTAATTGTTAATATTACTACCTATATGAGTTATCATGAAAATTTACGCCGACCGAGACCGAGCTATGTAATACTTTTTATTTTTGTAATTGTCGACGCCGGATTTCCCTAATGTCGACCGTATCGCCTTTGAGTTAAGGCGCATTTAGTTTTTATTATATCGAGCCATACACTCCACCAATCACATTGACCACACACGTCTACGTAACGTAGACGTCACAAATTCATCGGGCACTCCACAGCCACTCACTCGCACACTTTACCTACTACTGCGATGACATTACGCACAAGCTAATAATTATTGTAACTGTAAACGGAAATAAATTCAATTTCATACAAATTCAACTTTCTTTTGTTCATCGCGAACAGTAATTATTTTTGATACTGTACCAGCATACCTACAACTTGTCTGGCTTCGCTATAATATTTGGAAAACAAATATATTAAGGTTTTTTATAAACAACTTTCTGTAGACTTCATTGTATCTTCTCTATATACATTCATTTATATTTGCAAACGTCAGGAAATGATAAGTTGGAGCCATTTCTTTGCTTTTACTTCACAATTTTCTTTTTGCTCTTCAGAAAATCTATCTTCTGACCGCATCTCGAACATATCGTGCCGATAATGTTGTTTTACGAGTTCTACCGTCGTATTACGCTTTCGGAACGTTTTTAATTTTTAGTGATATTTTTTTTCGCACTTTATATATAAAATTTGTATACTTACCTACCATATTATATAAACGACCAAAAATCCCTTTCTAATCCGTACTTAATCTTCGTTTGGACATGAAGTTGAAAAAAAAAGCATTAATAAACACAATCAGACCCTTTTTTCTTTTTTTATCTCCGAAGGGATAGGCAAAGGCACGGTGTGCGTATTCCGTTCTATGATGTGATAGGGGCGAGCCTATCGCCATATCGGCCACAAATTCCAGACTCCGAGCTGATAGTGAATATAAAAACCCAATATCACTTTGTTCGACCCTGGGATCGAACCCGAGATCTCAGCTTGGCAGTTGTATGGTAATACAAGTACACCACCTGGCAGTTATTACCAAAATATATTTTAAAAATTAACCAATCTTAAATGCACTGCTGTTTACTGCACTTTCATGTAAGTAATCATCATGGTTTGCGCCAAATATTGTAACGCCGAAGGAAGCCGATGCGCGCGATGCAAGCTGCGCATAAGAACGTAACAATGTGCATTCACATTTATTTAGCCCACTTATAAGGTGCGACTTCCCTTAACCTATTCAACAGGTATATTATGAAATATGAAATATAAGGAAAGTATCACTTAAAATTATACCCTTGTTAGTGTAAAATTAAGCCATTGCAATGAAATCCAAGATGGGAAACACATTACTTTTGCCTATAAAAAATGTTACGCTAGAATAAATTTTTGATACGAATCACTAGTTTTTTCTCATTTTTCTATTTGCAGAAAATTCTTTGCAGGATCATGTTAGTTCATATTATTATAACTAACGGCCTTATTAACTTCGAACGAACTATTTCTACCGATAAGCAGCAGTGTGCATGCACTGCTGTGTTCCGGTTGAAGGACATTGTAGCCAGTGTGATTATTGGGCTTTATCCTTCGAGTAGTAAAGACGTTTGAATGTTTGTTAGACGTCAACGCAGAAACTGCTACACGGATTTCTATTTTGGCACATAGATAGACCATATCCTAGAAATTGTCTCGGTGGCCGAGTTGTATTGCGTACGCGGTACCAGTACGACTACTGCTCTAGTCCCGCTTTCGAGTCTCGAGACGTGCCAAATAGATTGGGTCTCTGCTTTTCCATCTTAAAAATTACAGAAGTCAGCTCGAAGTCAGGAAGTTGAAGGTGTAATAATCTCATGCCTTGGAAAGCACGTAAAGCCGTTGATCTTGCGCCTGATCTCTCTCCGGTCATGTCGGATTGCCGTCTCACCGGACTATGAGAGTGAAGGAATTGCGAGTGCACCTGTGTATTGCGCACACACTTGTGCACTATAATATATCCTTCGTACCAGGATGATCTCCGCTGAGATTGGCCGCCGTGACCGAAATTCGCCTAGGAGATTTATGTTTGGTCTATAACCACATTGGCATTTTAGCCTTAAGCGTTCAGGACATTTGTTCAAAAGTCTTCAACATGGACATAACCGCGTGCATTACCAAGTAAGCACAAAGGATAAAACCAACATTACTATTTTATGCTTATTCGCGTATGTTTTAACAATTGTAATAATTATACCGATGTAATGTTTACGATGTGATTGGCAGATAAATTGCGAGTCACATTATCATTTTAACAGTGCTCAGTGGGAGCTTATGTAAGCCCGCCGAGATGTGACACAGTCGGAATGGAGTCAGTGGAGGAGTGCGCAACCTTTGGCTTAAATAATGTCGGAGGTGAAATTTCTTTCAAATAATGTTAGGAGGTTGAGGTTTGTGAGTTTTTTTAGAGGGCATTACTATTAATATGAACTAGTAATAAATAACTGCGTTTACATTGTTCGGACAAATAATTAAGCCGACAGTTTAAAAATATTCCTCAATTTGATCTTATACTTATTATCATTTCATCATAACATATATGTATATATATAAATATCTTAATGAAGTTGCCGGAAGAATTGACATATTTTGGTGCTCTCTGAGTAATTTCACCAAAATATCATCAAATATAATTTGTTATAGTAGTGTTTAAGATAAATAACATAGATTTAAGTTTAATATTAGTGTATAAGTCGTATGAACATAAGTAGATCAACACTAGTGTATTAGGGCTAACCCTGTAAAAGTAGTTTTTAAGTGGTAAATAAATATTATTTGTGCAATTTTATTATGACAAGTAACAACATCTCCACTTGATACTCAGAATCAAACATAACGTGAAAATGTTGACAACCTCTGAATGAGGGGTGAGATTCATGGTAGAATGGGTTCAAATAATGAGTTGGTCATATGCGCGTGTGTATTTACTGGGTCGCTCGTTCTAGAACAGACAAAAGGACTATCCTAACGGCAAAATGAACTTGGCTTCAACGCGCTTGTATAAATTGAGACTGAAAATCAAGTTGAAGCATGAAATTGTATTGAATCTTATCTTAGAATACCTGATCTTGTTGAATTATTTGCGATTTTATTGTTGACTTTGCGATTAAAATCTTGTTGCTGGGATATAAAAAATTTATGGTATTATCATCAAATCTAGCTTGATTTATATTTTAACCAAACATCGAATAGTTCACTAGGACCAAAAAATATTTTTAATTTAATGTTTGCAGATCATGCAAAAGTGTATTAATTTCAGTTTGTTTCTTAAATTTAGGCAGTCTATGACTTTTTATATTTCTAGAGTTTTGCTCGCGGCCCCGCCCGCATGAATGAGTTTTTTTGGGATAAAAGTCCCGCTTTATATTTTCCCTGTATAAAAAATAGCCTATGTTACCGCTGATAATGTAGCTTTATATTGGTGGAAGAATCTTTAAATTCGGTCCAGTAGTTTGAGTTTATTCGTTACAAACATGCACAAACATAATTATGTAAATCTCTCCTTTTATTATATTAGTACAGATGAGTCAGAGAACGGCTGTATAGAGTCATCTGTGATCAACGTGGGTTTTTTACATCAATGATAATTTTGCACAAGAAGAATATAACCAATCGCCTTTATTTCACGCAGAGGAATAATTTCAAACAAAGAACAATTGGAAAACATTTGAAATCGACGCTATGAAAACAGTTGTTATTTTCCACGTTATTTTCATTTGGAAACGCTAATAGTTACTCAACGAACGTGCCCGGCTACCGACGCGGGAGATATAAAACAACTGGAAACTATAATAACGTTGCGTAAGTATAGTGGGGTAAGTCACAGAGAACGGGAAAAGAGTTTATGAGTCTGCGTTTTTTTCTATTGCAGTTGAATGATGAGACGAGGATGCCGCTCGCTTGATGGCAAGCGAAACGACCGCCCAAAATCAATAGTAACACAATATCTTGAAATTGAAAATATAGTACAGTACAAGCACAATAGCACAGAAAGTAATCTTTTGAGTTTCTAGTTGTAAGTATGTTTTGAGTTTGTGCTTTAGTGAGAGCCTATGTTTGACAGCCGTGGGTAAGGAGAGGTAATTAATATGCAAGTGTTATATAACTTCTTTTAAAATAAAATACTTTATTCATCACGTAGGCGAACATAGTTGCAGTTATGATAAGTTAAGATACATTAAATTAATAATTATTACAAAAAGTCATTCATATAACTACAGACATTTTTATAGGGAACAAAATAAATGAAAAATAACAAAAGAAGCCAAGCTCTAGCTCGTAGGAAAGAGGATATAAAAAAAGATGAATAATTTTCAATAAAAATAATGAGAGGAACCTGTCGCGATCCTCACCGGTGAGGACAATACAGGCCCTAACTTAGCTAACCTACTAGGCTTTCACTAGCTATCACATTTGACAAACATGCTTATTTTTCCGTTTCTCTAATCTCTGTTAGTCTCCAGTAACTTTTTGAAGCATTGCCTAATTTCTATCCTGGTCTCTATTTCATTATACATTATGTCCTCGGAGAAAATGGGTTGGTCCAAGTAAGTGTACACCTTAACATAATCGATGAATTTGCTATTTAATATTTGTAGATCTTGTACCGTATTTGCCAAGGCTTTAGTTTTGGACGCGTTCATTATTAGGTCTACAGCATTCCTTTTTTTATTCAGGTCCTTAAGCATGTTTTGAAGGTGTTTTTGGCTCTGCAAATAATACTAAATCATCCGCAAATGCGACAATCTTTCTCCGCTTATGTTTCGACCATATTGTTCCCATTCCAATTTACGAAAATGTGTTCCAAGACGGCTGTAAAATTGGCTGTAAATCGTTTTGGTGACAATGGATCGCTTTAACGTACTCCTCTATTTATTTTTATTTCTTTCCTCTCTCTTTCTGTTTGTTGTTGTTTTTTTATTTCTTTCTTTCTTTCCTTCTTTCTTTCTTCTTTCTTTCCAGTTTCACTTTAACTGTGTTATTTGGATATACGTTTTTTAAAATCTTGGTGTATTTATGTTCCACGCCTTGTATTTTAAGACTGCCAATTTTTTTCGCTGCTGTAGTCGTTGAAACAGCAATAGAAAGGAATATAAAGTTTATATTTTATTTAATACTATTAGACCGTGGGCCAGTAGCAAAATTTCGTCAGTCATTTTCTCCCGAACGATAATTGGTGAGATGCTTCAGAGACGTGTATCATAAAGCCTCGTGAACGTCAGCTTCGGCTCCGTGGGTGCCATGAGCGGTGGTAGCCTCCCAAAGATGTAGAAAAAAATATATTATTCAGTCATTTCCTCCCAACTAAGAATCATTTTAAATTGTAGCTAACCCGATACCTTGAAGAAAAAAAATAATCAGCTGACTGTAACTTGGGGCATTATGCGTCAGCTGGTCAATCAAACATGTAAAAAAAATATATCATTTCAGTGATTTCCTCTCAACTACAAATTTACCTGATGATAGCTTATACGCAACTATGAATAAATATATATGTCAGCTGGCTGTATGCCGGGGCAAAAACCGTCAGCTGATGCCTTGAAAGTTATAACGCAGGTGTTAGGCGAGAGCTTCTATTACATAATTACATGCATCAGCTGACAATGTTTCCCTCGAATTAATGATAGTAGATTCTCTTTATTAATTACAGCATTGTATTATCAATCTATACATGTAAAATGCTTTGTCCTGAATGACTGACTGACGCACAGCCTAAACCTCTGACCGTAGAGACCTGAAACTTGCAGGGTGTGTTCTTTGTATGCCATAGGCATCTAATGATATTGAATTTTCCGAAAGTCTACCCCTAAGAGAGTGAAAAAGGGGGGCAAAGTTTGTATGGGCCAACGTGATTCCTTGGTCCAACCTACTTCAAATATTGCTTAAACTTATTTTTAACAGAATTGATAGAAGACGTGTTTCATGTTTTATTGAAATTCATCCCGTAATATATAATATGTATAAAAACGAAAAGTCATTAACTCACTCATCACGAAATCTGAGAAGCTACACGTGCTAGGAGTCTCAAATTTTGTGGAGGTTCCTTTTAGGACGTTGGAGCTCACTAAGACGGGATTTTGCGGAATTCAACCCCTAATGGGGTAAAAAGATTGTACGCGATAAACTCAAAGACTATCAAACGGATTTTGATTAAATTTGGTATGGAGATAATTCGAGCATCTGGGAAACTGGAAAGTTTTAGGCTACTTCTTATCCCGTGAAAATGTATAAGTGGGACCTTTATAAAAAAAAACTCTTTCGTACGACCGCGGCTGCGGGCAAAAGCTAGTCAGCTTATAAATTTTCATCTAGGAAGATATGTATCTTAAATGTTTGACTTTACGCTCAGATATGAGTTTTCCGATGAAATGTATAAATACTTTACGACTAATACGTATATAATTAAATAACTGAAGAAATATTAAGAACAGTGATTATGAATTTATAGTTTGTTGTACTCTCCGGAGTAAGATAAAGTGGTCAGCAGAAGACTTTTCAGATTAACACAACCTACTGCAGGTACCACCTTTGCAACACGTTTCTAATCTAAGGGTTAGAAAAGTGTTGCATGCCTACATCGCGTCATACAAGGAACACACCCTGCAAGTTTCAGATCTCTACGGTCAGAGGTTTGGGCTGTGCGTTTAACTGTCAGTCAGTCATTCAGGACAAAGCATTTTACATGTATAGATTGATAATGCAATGCTGTAATTAATAAAGAGAATCTACTATCATTAATTCGAGGGAAACATTGTCAGCTGATGCATGTAATTATGTAATAGAAGCTCTCGCCTAACACCTGCGTTATAACTTTCAAGGCATCAGCTGACGGTTTTTGCCCCGGCATACAGCCAGCTGACATATATATTTATTCATAGTTGCGTATAAGCTATCATCTGGTAAATTTGTAGTTGAGAGGAAATCACTGAAATGATATATTTTTTTTACATGTTTGATTGACCAGCTGACGCATAATGCCCCAAGTTACAGTCAGCTGATTATTTTTTTTCTTCAAGGTATCGGGTTAGCTACAATTTAAAATGATTCTTAGTTGGGAGGAAATGACTGAATAATATATTTTTTTCTACATCTTTGGGAGGCTACCACCGCTCATGGCACCCACGGAGCCGAAGCTGACGTTCACGAGGCTTTATGATACACGTCTCTGATGCGTCTCACCAATTATCGTTTGAGAGAAACTTGGTCATCGAAATCTGTCACTGGCCCACGGACCATATATTGAAACGATAAGACGTTTGAGACTGAACGTCGTGGTAACTTACGCTAATATTTAAACTTAACGGTTTTAATTTTGTGACAGTATTTCTCAATTAATATTTTAAGTGTAAATATTTTGCTCGGGTTCTATTTTCATAATTTTCTATATAATAGAGCCAGTACTATTCCAAATGTATTTCGTGAAGCTTTTATTTATGGTTAAATAGCTAGGAGGGTATCTAATATTTTTTTGCTCAATGACAAGACATGCAACCCTCCTTATGGTAGATGTCCTAAAAGTGCAGAAACAGCATAATTACCACCCAAAATTGCGATTACAAAACACTACGTGACAGTGGACTATGCTCCCCAGTCTTACAAGAGTGATTAGATGCTAGCTCTCATAATGCCATATATACACACTGTTGCCTGGTAGTAATAGACCTTAAAGTAGTTCCTGACTGGAAGGAACCACGCAAACGATATGTATACGAAGTTTAGAATTCGTACTTTAAAGTACCTATACAGTTCGCAACTATAGTTACTCGTTTATTTCGTATTTTAGTTGCGTATGTTAATTCACAGCCAGCGACTATATAACCCCTAGACTTCTAATAACAGACGATCGGCTTCGGGCAACACATCTGACAAATAGATCCAATGTAGCTTACCGTTCAAAATCTTCAAGTCAGTTGCGACCACAACTGTGAGCTGTAAATACTTCCGTGTTTGCGAATAAATAACTATTGTAATGAACCCGTGCACAATAAAATGGTGTGGTATAAATAGCCATAATTCAAATTTTCAGAAAAATGGCATTACATTTCACAGGTAAGTCAATAACGACACATAATCACATTTTATTTAAAATTTTACGGAGTTCATCTTAGACTGGTCATTTGGGTGTTTACGCGCCATCTTGTTATATTTGCATCTCTTTCCGACGAAAGTACTTTTTACATTTTCTATTTCGTTTTGTTTTTTAACATTAAAAGTAAGTGATACACCAAAAGGATTTGTCGATAGTTCTATCGATAAAATTAAAAATAAGAGAAACTATCGCCAGAATACTCAACTAATCAATTTATCTGAGGCCCATTTAATTTTAAAAGGCTTCTTATTTTAAATGGTTAGTTCATTAGTAATAGTTAATTCATTTTAAAAATGATTAGGATATACATTTTGACTAGCGGTATCAGAAATAAATGTTATTGGGATAATTTTTTATTTTGTTTGTTGATTATAACGCTTGTTTTGAGTTATTCTTTGTGTTATTCCTACAAGTCAGCTCAAATATTCTTGTTAATGTTGACGAGACTTACTAAGCGCCATCAGTCATTCGATAACAAAGAGTTTCGTTAAAATATTAATATGTTTAATAAATAATAATAATATTACTATAAAACTTTGTTACATAAAAGTAATGTCGATAAAAAAATCCTGTTTTCATTTAACTCGTCCCATCCCTATGCCTATGTTTCCAAGGTTGTATAATGCGATAAGGTGTTGGAAGAACCAATCATAATGCAGTACCCCGCTTCCTCAAACCTCAGGTAGTTGACAGAATTAATTTGAAGAGAAATATTGAACATTAGGAGTCTAGGGGTTATATAGTCGCTGTTCACAGCCAATAAATTACGGCTTCTGTACTTATAGCTCCTTAGCGACTTCGTCTCATAGAAATAAGGTCCAGGCTTCAACAAAAATGCAAAAGGCTTTTAAACGATGCAAAATATAATTTGTATAAAAGAGTTTTACGTTCGTCGCGACAAGCGAACGCTTCGGAGCGAACAATTGTGTTCAAATAACCGCCCTTTGATACCGCGATATCCAATCTGAATAACAAAGTGATTGCAAATTTTCACGACGAGCTCGGATACTGAAACGATATCTCGCTGACGGCAGGTAACAGAGAAAATGTCTACAGAAGGTTGATTTGTGTTACCATTGTTGCAATTCGACAAAAAAATAAATACCCATGCTATGTGATGCAATGCAATCAGCCCTGTACTATATACTGCCCACTGCTGAGCACGGGCCTCCTCCACTACTGAGATGGGTTAGGCTTTAGTCCACCACGCTGGCCTAGTGCGGGTTGGCAGACTTCACATAGTCTCGAAATTCTAATGGAGAATCAGGTATGTAGATTTCCTCACGATGTTTTCCTTCACCGTTGAAGCGAACGATAATAGATAGACAATACACACGTAACTTCGAAAAGTCAGAGGTGTGGTCTTGGGTTTTGAACTTCCGGACACTGTCTCGTTAGACTGTGCCATTCCTAACTAGGATAACGTCCACAAAAATCATACATATTTCCAAAATACATTTTTTGTACCTATAAGACCTATAAATACCGGAAAATGTTTTTGGTTATCGAATGCATGTGAATATAAGTAAAACTAAGTGTTGCTGACGGTTTCTCTCGCGGGAGAAGCCTTTTCTGCTACAAAAGTCGTATACTCATTGTAGCGATCCTCCCGCGTGCCGATGATACGAATTAATAGTATTAGGCCAAAAACCAATCTTCCCTAATCGTTGATGTCTCATCCTCTTTCAGTGGCCGTCCTGAGCCGAGGTTCATGACCCGTTAGTGGGTTGCCCTGAGCATGGTCGCTTAAATTCCAGGGGATGCGAGCGTCTTCTGCACTCACCCAAAAGACCGGTGTTCCAGCATAAGCCGACCCTCGTCAGGCTAGCAAGAGTTTAACCTGTAACAAAAAAAAAGTAGCGGTCCAATGTGCCGACGACACCAGCGTCAAGTATTCGATCAATTAGATTAATTCATTCAATTATTTCCTACGTGAGCAAATTGAGCTGGGCACGGTCTATTCTTGTATTTTGTCCCCCCCCGGGATAACTGGGCTGGGGACCTTAACGGCTTGGTGGCCATCATCAGCCGGGGCGCCGCTGGCTCCCCACCCTTCGAAAAAGTAGCGAAGGATAAGGGATGCGTGGCGGTTCTGCTGGGAGACATTTGGATAGTAGGAGTGTACTTTTCTCCCAGCAGACCCCTCGCCGAATTTGAGTCTTTCCTCGTTCGGCTGGGGGCCTTGGTGGAACAAGGCCAACCTCACCCGGCGGTCGTCGCCGGCGACTTCAACGCCAAGTCCGTGGCTTGGGGCTCGCCGGCGACGGGCGGTCGTGATCGGGTCCTGGAGGAATGGGCGATCTCTGTCGGCCTGGTCGTCCTGAACAGGGGGTCGGTGGACACGTGCGTGCGGCACAACGGCGGGTCTATTATAGACCTGTCGTTTGCGAGTGCTGCCGTCGCACGCCGTGTTCGGGACTGGAGAGTCCTCGTGGGCGTGGAGACGCTGTCGGACCATCGTTACATCAGGTTCGGCGTCTCCGCGTCCCCGAGTATCCAGTCCAGTGGTGTACCGAGTGCCCCAAATCAGAACGGCCCGCGGTGGGCGCTTCGTCGCCTCGATGGGGAGGCCCTAGTGCTGGCCGCTCTGGTCATGCCGTGGCTCCCCGTGCCGGACGGGCCGGTACGGGTTGAGCAGGAGGCGGAGTGGTTCGGGGTGGCAATGTCGGATGTCTGCGACGCCGCCATGCCCCGAGCTCTCCGCCGTTCGCCGGTGCGACAGGTGTACTGGTGGTCGGCGGAGCTAGCGCAGTTGCGCGCGTCGTGCGTTGCTGCGCGCCGCCGATACGCCAGGCATCGTTGTCGCCGGCTCAGAGAGGAGAATCACGCAGACCAGGAGCGGCAGCTCTATGGCCTCTACAAAGAGGCAAAGAGAGCGCTGCGGGTGGCCATTCATGGGGCCAAGGTTGCGGCACGTAAGGCGTTCTTGGGGACTCTCGACAGGGACCCGTGGGGGCGCCCTTACCGTATGGTGATGAAGAAGCTTCGCCCAGCGGCGCCCCCGCTGTCGCAGAGTCTCCGGCCAGAATTACTGGCCAACGTCGTCGCGGCCTTGTTCCCGGCCACCGTGGAGTTCACTCCTCCACCGATGGCGCCACCGGATGTGGCGTCATCGTCGAGTGAGAATCCGGCAAGGGATATCCCGGAGGTTTCGCCCGCTGAAATGCGGGCGGCAGTGCTTCGGTTGCGGAGCAAAAACACGGCCCCAGGGCTCGATGGCATCCCCGGGAAAGCCTGGGTGCTAGCCATTGAGTACCTGGGCCCGAGGCTCCGCGGCTTATTCACCGCCTGCCTGGAGCAGGGCGTCTTCCCGGTGCGTTGGAAAACCGGGAAGCTCGTCCTGCTGAAGAAGGGGGGACGACCCGCAGAGTCGCCGTCGGCCTACCGGCCCATCGTGTTGCTCGACGAGGTGGCAAAGCTCTTCGAGCGCATCATCCATACCCGCCTCGTCGAGCACCTTGAAAGGGTCGGACCAAATCTGGCCGACGAACAGTTTGGATTTAGGAGGGGACGTTCCACTGTCCACGCGATTCTGCGGGTGAAGGCACAGGCGGAGGATACAGTGGCTAGGGGCGAAGTTGTAATTGCGGTGTCGTTGGACATATCCAACTCGCTGCCCTGGCCCTGCATCCACGAGGCACTGCGGTACCACGTGGTGCCGCCCTATCTCCGGCGTCTGGTGCACGCGTACCTGTCTGACAGGCACGTGGTGTATTCGGGCGCCGATGGGTGGCACCGAAGAGCGATGTCGTGCGGTGTTCCACAGGGGTCGGTTTTAGGCCCTCTCCTGTGGAACATCGGGTACGACTGGGTGCTCCGTGGTTCCAATCTCCGGGGCGTCGGCGTGACTTGTTACGCCGATGATACGTTAGTCACAGCGACTGCTGGGACCTTCCGGGACGCCGCAACTCTGGCGGCGGCGGGCACCGGCCAAGTAGTTGGTAGAATTCAACGTTTAGGGTTGAAGGTGGCCCTCGAGAAAACCGAGGCCGTGTGTTTTCACGGACCTCGGAGAGGGCCACCGGCCGGTGCCGGCATCGTCGTTGGGGGGGTGCGGATCCCCATCGGCTCTAGCATGAAGTATCTGGGTTTAGTCCTAGATAGCCGATGGCGATTCCGCACCCACTTTAAGGAGTTGAGGACTAAATTGTCCCGGGCAGCGGGCGCTCTTTCCGGCCTGCTGCCCAACCTGGAAGGTCCTGGCTTCCCTTGCCGGAGGCTGTATCACGGAGTCGTGCGGTCCATAGCCCTTTATGGCAGCCCCGTTTGGGCTTACTCCCTGGGCCGCCCCTGCGTCGCCCTTCTGCGCGCCCCGCAGAGAGCTTTAGCGCAGCGGGCGGTCAGGGCGTACCGCACGGTCTCTTTCGAGGCGGCTTACCTATTGGCCGGATTTCTGCCCTGGGACCTGGACGCCGAATCCCTTGCCGATGTATTCCATTGGCGGGAGGAGGCGTTCAGTCGTGGGGAGCGTCCGGCTCTGAAGGAGGTGGAGGCCAAGAGGGCCGCCTTACGGCGAGCCGCCGTGGAGGAGTGGCGTCTCAGGCTGGAGGCCCCGTCGTGGGGGCACAGGGTCGTAGAGGCAGTGCGTCCTGTCTTTGCCGAATGGCTGGACAGGCGCCACGGAGCGGCAACATACCGCCTGACGCAGGTGCTCACCGGGCATGGCTGCTTCGGTGAGTTCCTGTTTCGGGTGGTAGGTATAGAGGAGTCGGCCGTGTGTCACTATTGTGACAACTGCCCAATGGATACGGCCCAACATACGTTGGAGTGTTGTCCAGCCTGGGATGAGGAGCGCAGCGCTCTCAGAACAGTCGTCGGAGAAGACCTCTCGCTGCCGGCCGTGGTCGCTTCCATGGTCGGCGGCCGGGAAGCCTGGCAGGCGGTGGCCCACTTCTGCGAGGCGGTCCTCTCGCGGAAGGAGAGTGCCGAGAGGGATCGCCAGCGCAGTGGTGATCCCTCCCGCCGCCAGACGAGACGTAGGAGGCGTCGGGTGGACGACTGACCGACGTCTCCCGCCCTGTGGATTGGGGGCGTTTGGAGAATTCCACCACGGTATCCCCTTTTTTTTTTTTTTTTTTTTATATGGCCATCTTCGGCTCATTAGGGACGGCTGCGGGCTTCCTCCGACTCACGTCTAAGTTGTCGTCCGCAACCGCCCCTGCGCGTACCGCGTTTTTGCGGTCCTTTTTTCCTGTTGCGGGGGCTCAGAAGCCCCCGAAACACCGTATCGTGTCCGCCTGTTGGTGTCCGAGGCAGCGTGAGACACGCTGCCTCGGACATGTCCATCACGGGGGTCACAGAAGTTGGCTAGACTAATGGGTGGGCGGCACGTCCCGCCCACCCGTGACCCCCGGAGGCCCCTATTAGTCGCCTTTTACGACAGGCAGGGGATACCGTGGTGGAATTCTCCAAACGCCCCCAATCCACAGGGCGGGAGACGTCGGTCAGTCGTCCACCCGACGCCTCCTACGTCTCGTCTGGCGGCGGGAGGGATCACCACTGCGCTGGCGATCCCTCTCGGCACTCTCCTTCCGCGAGAGGACCGCCTCGCAGAAGTGGGCCACCGCCTGCCAGGCCTCCCGGCCGCCGACCATGGAAGCGACCACGGCCGGCAGCGAGAGGTCTTCTCCGACGACTGTTCTGAGAGCGCTGCGTTCTTCATCCCAGGCTGGACAACACTCCAACGTATGTTGGGCCGTGTCCATTGGGCAGTTGTCACAATAGTGACACACGGCCGACTCCTCTATCCCTACCACCCGAAACAGGAACTCACCGAAGCAGCCATGCCCGGTGAGCACCTGCGTCAGGCGGTATGTTGCCGCTCCGTGGCGCCTGTCCAGCCATTCGGCAAAGACAGGACGCACTGCCTCTACGACACGGTGCCCCCACGACGGGGCTTCCAGCCTGAGACGCCACTCCTCCACGGCGGCTCGCCGTAAGGCGGCCCTCTTGGCCTCCACCTCCTTCAGGGCCGGACGCTCCCCGCGACTGAACGCCTCCTCCCGCCAATGGAATACATCGGCAAGGGATTTGGCGTCCAGGTCCCAGGGCAGAAATCCGGCCAATAGGCAAGCCGCCTCGAAAGAGACCGTGCGGTACGCCCTGACCGCCCGCTGCGCTAAAGCTCTCTGCGGGGCGCGCAGAAGGGCGACGCAGGGGCGGCCCAGGGAGTCAGCCCAAACGGGGCTGCCATAAAGGGCTATGGACCGCACGACTCCGTGATACAGCCTCCGGCAAGGGAAGCCAGGACCTTCCAGGTTGGGCAGCAGGCGGGAAAGAGCGCCCGCTGCCCGGGACAATTTCGTCCTCAACTCCTTAAAGTGGGTGCGGAATCGCCATCGGCTATCTAGGACTAAACCTAGATACCTCATGCTAGAGCCGATGGGGATCCGCACCCCCCCAACGACGATGCCGGCACCGGCCGGTGGCCCTCTCCGAGGTCCGTGAAAACACACGGCCTCGGTTTTCTCGAGGGCCACCTTCAACCCTAAACGCTGGATTCTACCAACTACTTGGCCGGTGCCCGCCGCCGCCAGAGTTGCGGCGTCCCGGAAGGTCCCAGCAGTCGCTGTGACCAACGTATCGTCGGCGTAACAGGTCACGCCGACGCCCCGGAGATTGGAACCACGGAGCACCCAGTCGTACCCGATGTTCCACAGGAGAGGGCCCAAAACCGAGCCCTGTGGAACACCGCACGACATCGCTCTTCGGTGCCACCCATCGGCGCCCGGATACACCACGTGCCTGTCGGACAGGTACGCGTGCACCAGACGCCGGAGATAGGGCGGCACCACGTGGTACCGCAGTGCCTCGTGGATGCAGGGCCAGGGCAGCGAGTTGAATGCGTTGGAGATGTCCAACGACACCGCGATTACAACATCGCCCCCAGCCACTGCATCCTCCGCCTGTGCCTTCACCCGCAGAATCGCGTGGACAGTGGAACGTCCCCTCCTGAATCCAAACTGCTCGTCGGCCAGATTTGGTCCGACCCTCTCAAGATGCTCGACGAGGCGGGTATGGATGATGCGCTCGAAGAGCTTTGCCACCTCGTCGAGCAACACGATGGGCCGGTAGGCCGACGGCGACTCTGCGGGTCGTCCCCCCTTCTTCAGCAGGACGAGCTTCCCGGTTTTCCAACGCACCGGGAAGACGCCCTGCTCCAGGCAGGCGGTGAATAAGCTGCGGAGCCTCGGGCCCAGGTACTCGAGGGCTAGCACCCAGGCTTTCCCGGGGAAGCCATCGAGCCCTGGGGCCGTGTTTTTGCTCCGCAGCCGAAGCACTGCCGCCCGCATTTCAGCGGGCGAAACCTCCGGGATATCCCTTGCCGGATTCTCATTCGACGATGACGCCACATCCGGTGGCGCCATCGGTGGAGGAGTGAACTCCACGGTGGCCGGGAACAAGGCCGCGACGACGTTGGCCAGTAATTCTGGCCGGAGACTCTGCGACAGCGGGGGCGCCGCTGGGCGAAGCTTCTTCATCACCATCCGGTAAGGGCGCCCCCACGGGTCCCTGTCGAGAGTCCCCACGAACGCCTTACGTGCCGCGACCTTGGCCCCATGAATGGCCACCCGCAGCGCTCTCTTTGCCTCTTTGTAGAGGCCATAGAGCCGCCGCTCCTGGTCTGCGTGATTCTCGTCTCTTAGCCGGCGACGACGATGCCTGGCGTATCGGCGGCGCGCAGCCACGCACGACGCGCGCAACTGCGCTAGCTCCGCCGACCACCAGTACACCTGTCGCACCGGCGAACGGCGGAGAGCTCGGGGCATGCCGGCGTCGCAGACATCCGACATTGCCACCCCGAACCACTCCGCCTCCTGCTCAACCCGTACCGGCCCGTCCGGCACGGGGAGCCACGACATGACCAGAGCGGCCAGCACTAGGGCCTCCCCATCGAGGCGACGAAGCGCCCACCGCGGGCCGTCCTGATTTGGGGCACTCGGTACACCACCGGACTGGACACTCGGGGACGCGGAGACGCCGAACCTGATGTAACGATGGTCCGACAACGTCTCCACGCCCACGAGGACTCTCCAGTCCCGGACACGGCGTGCGACGGCGGCACTCGCCAACGACAGGTCTATAATAGACCCGCCGTTGTGCCGCACGCACGTGTCCACCGACCCCCTGTTCAGGACGACCAGGCCGACAGAGATCGCCCATTCCTCCAGGACCCGACCACGACCGTTCGTCGCCGGCGAACCCCAAGCCACGGACTTGGCGTTGAAGTCGCCGGCGACGACCGCCGGGTGAGGTTGGCCTTGTTCCACCAAGGCCCCCAGCCGAACGAGGAAAGACTCGAATTCGGCGAGGGGTCTGTTGGGAGAAAAGTACACTCCTACTATCCAAATGTCTCCCAACAGAACCGCCACGCATCCCCTGTCCTTCGCTACTTTTTCGAAGGGTGGGGAGCCAGCGGCGCCCCGGCTGATGATGGCCACCAAGCCGTCAAGGTCCCCCGCCCAGTTATCCCGGGGGGGGACAAAGTACGGCTCAGCGACCACGGCCACTTGCACCGACCACTGCGCCAGGCTTTGGGACAACAGGTCCTGGGCACTGGCACAGTGGTTGATGTTCGCCTGGAGGAAATTTAAATCCATTATTGGGCGATCTCTACCACGTCCATCGCGGCCCCTTGCGGTGGGCTCGCTGCCTGCGGCTGGGTCGAAGCCCCAGCGGCAGCAACACTTCGTCTTCCGTCGCGACGCCTATCGCGACGGGAGGGGGCGGGACACGCCTTCCCGCCCACCGGATGTTTGGCGGGCCTCCCTGCGGCCGCGCAGACAGCGCAGTTCGGCGCGGCCTCGCATTCACGGGCTTTGTGGCCCGGTTTACCGCAGCGATAGCACAAATCGCTGCGGTCCGGTCCTCCGACGCAGGTACTCTGCGTGTGACCGTGCTCCAAACAACGGTAACAGCGCATCGGGCGCGCCCCGAGCACGGTCACCCGGGCCACAGTCCACCCCACCTTCAGGCGGCCCGCCTTTATTTTTTGTGCCGCCCTGGTCGGCACCTTGGCCCAGACGGAGCCCAGGCCGGAGCGATCGGGCCGGATTTGGCCCATCTTTACGGCGTCCGCAGCACACTCGCCAGCAAGGCAAAGGGCCGCCGCGACCGTCTCGGACGTGGCTGCGGGATCTAGCTCCGACAGCCGCAGCTCCGTGCATTTGGTGGGCCGGGAGATTTGAACATCGTCCGACCCGCCAAAGCATTCCCTCAGCCTTGCGGCGAGGGAGTCCGCCTTTCGCTCCGACTCAGCCCCGGGCACCTCGTACAACATGGCACCCGTGGCTGCCACCTTGGGCCTCAACCTGTCTATGTCGAGGCCGGCGAGGTCTACTCGGTGCTGGGCATCCGTCAGCACTTTGGCGTAAGTGAGCCCTTTGGCCACCGCCGCTGGCGTCAGCGACAGCACTATGGCTGCCGAGCGTGGCTGACGCAGCTTGGGCTCCTTACGCCTCTGCCTCCTCTGCTGGGGGTTCCCTGCAGGCGCCGCGGCGGGGGTGTGCTTCCCCCGCTTCTTTTTACCCACCACCACGGTCCATTCAGCGTCCATGGACGCTGGGGCCGGTGGCAGTGGGCGGGGCTCCCTCGGAGCGGACTTCGCGACGGGGGGAGCAGGAGGACCACCTTTCCCCCTCCCCTTCTTGGGCACCCCAGACGGCCCAGCGACCGCCACGGCAGCAGAGGTGGAGGGCCCGGCCACGATGGCAGGAGCCTTGAGAGGAGCAGGCTGCACTGCTCCTTTCCCCTTCCCCCTCCCCTTCCCCTTAGAGGAAGGCTGGGGAGCTCCTCCAACGAAACCACCCTGGACGGGGAGTGGTATGTCCCCGGGGGTGGACCGTCTCTCGTGGGCCAGCGGAGGCCTCTGGGCCGGCCCTAGGAGCACCGACTCCATTCTGGCCTGCCACTTGGCCTCCACTGCTGCCAGCTCCTCCAGACGGCGAAGGAGAGAAGCGTTTTCACGCTTCAACTCCTTCACCGCCTCCTCCAACTTGGCGCACTTGTCGCGCCACTTTTTGGCCTCGCCTTTAGGGCGAACACTCGGAGCCGGTTCCGCGGCGACAACCACCTCGGCGGCGGGCACCTTCGGCTTAGCGGCAGAGCGAAGGACCATTCCCTCCTCGCTCTCCTCTCTCCTCGCCCTTTGGCGGGCCTCCCTGCGCTGCAGGAGATCGCGCGCCTTACCTCTTTTTCTTTGGTCGACGGAATCGTCGACCAAAGATGGTCCTCCCCTGCCGCGTCCGGTTGTCGCTTGCGACTTCGGGACCGGCTCCTCAGTGTCGCTCCCGAGGGACGACCTGCTGTTATTCAGCTCCGAGCGTTTCCTCCAGAGCCTACGGCTCCGAGCGGAGGAAACGCTCATACTCGACTCAGAGTCGACGCCTGTGGACATCTTGTCCGCGCCGACTCTTCGTCCGCCATCAACGGGCTTCCGCCCACCAATCTCCGCCTCTCCAGCCGGAACTGGAGTAGGCACCCTCGTCAAAATTATTTTTGGTACATTTTTTTCCATATTAGTCCCACGAGTATGGGGGAAATAAAGAGTCCACCCAGGCAGTGCCCCCTGTACCTGGGTAAGCCTAGCGTAACCCGCCAAGAGGATCGGCCGGTACTCTGGCGGGGGTCGCACTAGTGACCGAACTACCCATCGGCCATGCATCCCCTCGCGGTGCGCCGCCGCTTGGGATTCGGGGAACTTTTTATAGAGGTTTTCTCCCTCGTGGTCCGGGCGATTAAGCCAAGACCCTCGGTCCAGCAGGAGCGCGAGACATGTCCACGGACCTCCATACTAGATTACGATCTGCAACGGTGACAGCGGAGAGGAAGGTTCCCCTCCGCTGCCTGCTCGGGGCGGTGTTAGCGCACACCGAGCCCGTCGACACTCCCGGATGAACCGGGAGCCGCCCGAATAAACGGGCCCACCATCTAAAAAAGCGGCAGCCACCGCAAAAAGCGGCGACGACCGCCGAGACCACTGTTGTCAGGATATTGGCCGTAGCGCCGATCAACTCGACCGACGCTCCGTTGCCCAGGGTGCACCACGTGGAGGTTTCCTGACTTCGCACCCCACCACGGTATCCCCTGCCTGTCGTAAAAGGCGACTAATAGGGGCCTCCGGGGGTCACGGGTGGGCGGGACGTGCCGCCCACCCATTAGTCTAGCCAACTTCTGTGGGCCCCGTGATGGACATGTCCGAGGCAGCGTGTCTCGTGCTGCCTCGGACACCAAAAGGCGGACACGGTACGGTGTTTCGGGGGCTTCTGAGCCCCCGCAACAGGAAAAGGACCGCAACAGCGGTACGCGCAGGGGCGGTTGCGGACGACAACTTAGACGTGAGTCGGAGGAAGCCCGCAGCCGTCCCTAATGAGCCGAAGATGGCCATACCTAAAAAAAAAAAAAACGGTCTATTCTTATACCAAATTTCATCCAAATCCGTTTAGCTGTTTCTGCGTTTACTTCTCACAAACATACAGACAAGCATTCGCATCCTACTATCCTACTATCCTACTAATATTATAAAGGCGAAAGTTTGTAAGAATGTATGGATGTTTGGATGTTTGGATGTTTAGATGTTTGGATGTTTGGATGTAAGGATGTTTGTTCCTCTTTCACGCAAAAACTACTGAACGGATTTCGATGAAATTTGGCACACGGGTAGATCATGTCCTGGATTAACATATAGGCTACTTTTTATCCCGGGAAAGTATAAAGCGGGACTTTTATCCCGGAAAAACTTTTTAAAGCGGGCGGAGCCGCGGGCAAAAGCTAGTTTATAATATTTGTAAGATAAGATAAACCTTCTGCAAACCTCCTTAATTGTGTAGCAGCAAAGGGCTCGTTTTCCGTTAAGATTCTATTTATGTTCCAAAATGGGTGTTGAGAGTTTCGTCTTAACATTACCTTTATTTGCTTTTATGAAAAACAGATTTTAATATTTTTGTGAACCTTTTATCTTTGTTGAATTTATAATGAGAGGAAAATAGCTGGTTATGATTTACCAATTTTTATCATAATGATGGAAAGAGACTTATGGAATACCATACGATATCAGCCCTGTATTATATACTGCCCACTGCTGAGCACGGGCCTCCTCTACTACTGAGAGGGGTTAGACCTTAGTCCATCGCGCTGGCCTGTTGCGGTTTGGCAGACTTAATGTATCTTCGAAATTCACCGAACTTCTCAGGTATGCAGGTTTCCTCACGATGTTTTCCTTCACCGTTAAAGCGAGCGATAATTCACCCATAATTTTTAAAAAAGTCAGAGGTGTGTGCCCTTGGCTTTTGAACCTGTGGACATTCGTCTCGACAATCCGTTCCACTCCCAACTAGGCTATCGCCGCTTTTTACTTATGGAATATGAAAGATTATATATTTCTTAAGCAGGGTTTAGATTAGCAAGAAAACTTGCCAAAGTTATCTTCCGCAAGCGAATTTTACCGTGTAAGCAGGCACAGTAAGCTGACTTCTGCAAATGTTAAAACTTGCGGGACTTTTACTTGTATGTGTTTAAAATTATTGAAATATTGCCTCCAGTATTGACGCATCTGGAAGTACTTTCGAAATATATTGCTGAGAGAACGTGCGAATCTACACTAAGTTTTAGACAATGGAATTACAAGACGAGCAAGATGCTCTCCTGATGGTAAGTTTGACGTTTGCGTATAAACAATAGAAATATCACCAATTACTGATATACTGCGCGCTATTGCATAGAACCAGTCATCATGTAATGCCCACGAATGTTGCTTATATTGTCCTTGTAACGGAGTATAAGTAAATACTGCTTGGTGGGTGAAATGGACAAAGCTAAATTACCTAAGCAATTTATCTTGTAATAACTATAGCACACATCGCGCCTTTTATAGTAGAGTAGGCAGAGGTGTAAACAGGGCACCCACTTATCGCAATGAGTATTCCATCCCATGATGTGATAGAGGGTGAACCTATCAACATATTTGATACTGAACAGAAATACCCAAGATAAATTTCCTCGACCCGGGACTCGAACCCAGGTCCTCAGAGTGGTGTCAAACCACGCAGGTAATACAATTCGCTGTAGAGGCAGTCCTGAATTATTTAAAAAAATATCGCAAACACAAACGTTTACCTATTGATTAGCCAATATTCGATTTACGAAAGGCTAAAGGATCAGGTACGATTCAAAATGTAAATATAGCAGGAATGAGTACAAGAGATGGGAGGGATTAACTCCCCAGGGATATTGCTCGCTAAGTCAGCGGTACGCCTCCGAGCTCGGATAGATGCTCCTCAGGGAAATGTTCATTGCTCACATTATCTTTATGAAGATTGTTAATGATGTGTGCTTGTGTGTCCTTATATGAATTATTTAATATTCAAACAAGTGTGCATAATTACGTATTACCTATGTATTTGTCTGCTAGATATGGTTGACGTACGACAGGCGGCGGGTTGTAAGATTATATCAAAGCATTTTCCCAACATGCCTAAAAAAGTGCGTCGGTCTTACAATGATATAAGAGATAAAAGAAGAATACAATAGGCATAGGTACTAATTGGAAACATCTAGAGACAATTACACACGTAATTTTCAAAATCTAGAAGTAACATTGTAAAATTTATCTTTGCCAGTATAAAATACTACCATTTTCATATAGGCTATAACATTTTCAAGTACCTCTACCAAATGGTTCGTAAAGTGTGAAGCCGATTGACTGTGAGTGTTATCGTCGGTTACTCCTGGGGGATAATTTCCCCTCAATTTAGTGGGTTACTGATTTTATTACTATTATAAACGGCTACTGAACGAAAATATTTATATAGAATTGACTATTTAAGTAGAGTAGGGTAGGACAGAGGATTTTGAAAATGTTACTTTAGATGATTATCCCTTACAAATTTGCCTGTTTTAATTTATATTATTGTCTGTCTTCTCAAAAGAAACAAGATATCTCAAGAAGTAAATGTAATGAATCTTATCTTTATCATGTCTATGATTTTTATTTATGGAACATAATACTATAGTGTTCTGGGAGTTAAGTGGCTTTCATCTTTAATTTCATGCTATCGTAATGGTATAATTATTTTTCTTAACTAAAATTAAAAAAAAAAAATAAAGATTTTGTTTGGTTGAACGCGATAATCTCAGGAAAATTCTTTCACTAATAGAAAGCTATATTACTCCTGAGTGCTATAGGCTACTTTTTATATTTTGAGAAATATTTTCATCCCGGAATATGTATTTGACGCGGGCGGAACAGCGAGCATCACATAGGTCTAGATAAATATCTCACTAAAACAATCTAACAATTTTAATGAATCTTAACTACGATAAACATTTTTCGTACAAAATATTTAATAATAATTATATTGTGAATTACCAACAAAACACACTGCATGAGGTTTACGGAAATAAATATCAACATCGCGATAGCTACAAATTCTTCCACTCTAACGATTTTTGGATAATCGAAATCTCTGAACCTCTACTGTGCAAGGAAAAAAATGGCATAAAGACGGCTTCGTGGAATTTTTATCACCGTACGGTAATGCGGTGTGAAAATTTATATAGAGCCCAGTTGACGACTTTCCGACCCCTAAATACCTCTTATTTTATTTATAGACCCAGCCCCGGGCGCAAAATTGAAAGGACTCTATCTCATACTAATATTATGTTGAATGTACCGAATAGTATGTGTTATTTTTAAAGTATTTTTTGAGGTTGAACAAGGTACGTTAATATATATACCATACCAGCCGTGTATTATATACTGCCTACTGATGAGCACGGGCCTCCTCCACTAATGAGGGGGTTAAGGCCTTAGTCCACCACGCTGGCCTGGTGCGGGTTGGCAGACTTCACATACCTTACTTGTGGTAGGATTCTCATATGTAAGAGTCCGTCTGGGTGGGTACCACCGCAATGTCTATTTATACCGCCAAGCAGCAATGTCCATGCACTGTTATGTTTCGGTTTGAAGATTGTAGCCAGTATAACTACAGGACATAATAAGACTTAACATCTTATGTCTCAGCATGACGAGCGCAGTGGAATGCCACACAGTACTTTGTAACTCAAGGTGCTGGATGGTATTGCTACTGTTTATGGGCGGTGGTGTCACTTACCATCAGGCGAACGGCATGCTCGTCTCGTCATTCAATGCCTTAAAAAAGGTAAATGTTTTTACGGACTGTCTTCAGTGGTGGATCGTGGAATTCTCAAATCAAACATCCTTCTGGATGTTGTTTTGTCTGGATCAGCCTATGTCTATCTGGGTGAAACAGGCCGGCATAATTGTGTCAACTGGCGAGAGATAACTCTCGTCACACGAAATTCTGTCTGAACCCTACTCCGGTTAACATCAGGTGTAGTAAGTTTCCTTTACAGTTTTTTTTTACGCGGAGAATGTGACTTATTACTACCGCCCAGCGTTCAAGGGGAACGACTGAGCGGTTATGTTGGGTTCACCGTGCCTTTCTTATTTTTATTTTTTCCCGCAGGAAAAATCCTTCTTATGGATACTTATTCTAAGCCTGAAGAGGGGAAGAACAGTTATGTCGGACTCACCGGCCTTCCGAACCAGATGCCACCTAAGTGACCTCTGGAACGGGTCCATCAAATCATGCCGGCATACCGACTAAAACCCGCGGTGGCCTGCTTCTGCGCATGTGAGACGGTTCCGGGGGGTCGTGAATACATCGGAATTTGCCGGCCCCGTCTCCGCGCAATACTGCTTCGCAGCTCATCTCTTTGGGCTCAGAGGTCCCCTTCTGTAATGGCAGCACGATGATTCCGTGCTGCCGTGGGCTTGAGACTGCGTATTCCCCGCTGCACAGCCGCAATTCCCAATAGCCCCCTTTTAGTCGCCTCTTACGACAGGCAGGGAGTACCATGGCGGAATTCTTTAAATGCTCCCATACCACAGGGCGGGGGGCGCAGGTCAATCTTCAGCCCGGCGCCTCCTCCTTCTAGTTAGGTCACCGTGCCTTTCGACCCGTAAAAACGACAAAAAACGTCCCTAACCTATATACAACGCACGGCATACCAACCAAAACTCCGCGGTGGCCATCTTCGGCGCATTAGGGACGGCTGCGGGCTTCCTCCGACTCACGCCTAAGTTGTCGTCCGTAACCGTACTCATGCCAAGAAACTTGTGTTTCAATATGGGACAGCAGCAGCAGTTGAAATGCTGCTACTTATAAATCACATCCAATGAATTGAACAAGGTATTGAATTGTCCGATAATGTAGCTTATTGATCGTCCGCACAATAGCTAACGCGGGGGTAATTGGACGAAAAATAACGTCGACGAACTATTGTGGCGAGGTTATTCAAATGTTCATGTGGCTAAGGACTTATTACGTGTGCGCATAGAAATTGGCTATTATTTGACGGGAAAGTAAAGAAATAGGCTGGCAGCGGCTTGGCTGTGCCCCTGACATTGCATAAGTCCATGGCGGGCGCCGCTTAAATTAGGCGGACCGCTTGCTCGTTAGTTTACTTAAGCAATAATTAAAAAGGAATCATTGGTTAAGTACGTAGTTAGAATTTGGTAGGTGTGAAGAGGTAATTTAGTTTGAATAATTTTCAAAATTAAGGGAATTCTCGTTATATAATGTCATGAGACGAATGGCAAAATAATACATTATAACTAATATTATAAAGGCGAAAGTTTGTAAGTATGTATGGATGTCTGGATGTATGGATGTTTGTTACTCTTTCACGCAAAAACTACTAAACGGATTTCAATGAAATTTGGCACACGGGTAGATCATGTCCTGGACTAACACATAGGCTACTCTTTATCCCGGGAAAATATTCAGCGGGACTTTTATCCCGGTAAAACTTATTCAAGCGGGCGGAGCCGCGGGCAAAAGCTAGTAAACTAATAAATAATAATAATAATAAAAAAATAACTAATAATAAATAATACTTCAAACGTCCAACTTCCAAACTTTTCTTATACAATGTAATAAGTAGATCGACTCTAAAATTATCCTTATGTATTAATGAAACATAGCCTTCGTCGCGTTTGTCTGTCTGAACACGATAAACTTAAAAACTATTGAAGGATTTCACTGAAATTTAGTATAGAGATAGTTTGAGACACTGAGGAGGACAAAGACTGCGTTTATCCCGGGGAAAATATGTAGCGTCACTCGTTTACCTTTAACAATTACGACAAAGGTGCAACAGACGATTTGTCAATTTCAGTAGTCATTGTTATTGTCACTGCTAAAATTAACTTAAGCGGTAACACTAACGTCAATTTTTTTGCAAACCACCCTTAATGTCCATAGTATTACGTAATAAGTCCCCGGGACTGCACAGACTACACCATAAACAAAAATAAAAAATATTGACATGACACGAATAACTCGTTTTATTACATTTTTGGTTGTCCATTCGTTACATTATTATGAACCGCCTGTTGGATTTTAATTAACGGATTCTCGAAATGAAAAGAGTATGCGGGCTTGAGAGCGATTGTAAATATGGTGGGATTGGCAGGGGCAATATTGATTTAAGCGTATTTATTTTTCGTATTGAGAGAGCAAAAAATGTTAATAAAAGGCTTTATTACAGATATTCATGTTAACCGCTAATTTAATTATAATTTTCTTTTCATAATGCGTCAAGATACAATTACGTCTGCTCCTCACACAAAATTTACAATGACATATCACATAACCTAGTTCTAGAATGTTCGTTCAAAAACAAACTACGCCGTTGCTAAATCCAACCGTAGTTTAAATGAAAGTCGTAATATCCTGTTCAGATAGCTCATCGCTGTTATAAGAACAGTTAATTGGAATAAAACGGATATTGCCATGGCACAATCGATCCTAAAAAGAACATTGTGAACTAGATCAACAAAGATGAACGATTTTGTTCCAACTTGCTTTGTTCGTGTAAAAGAACGAAAAATAGACATTATTGTCTTTTATATGACGTGATTTTTTTGTCACACGTTCGGCTCAACAACGTTTAATAACGTCAACATTTTACAAATGAAATCACAAAGCCTAATGACGTCTACCGTAAATGTGCATTGAATGTACTGGAAAACATTCTTTGTGGGTATCTGACTTGGGCAGCGTTGTGCCGAATGTGTTAAAGTTATTAAAACGTCCTTAAAACTTTGAACGGAAATATATAAAACAGCTTCGGTACTTCGCAGTGTTACAAATACACGTATGTACAGCTATGTAGTACCTATTGCTCTATGTTCAGCGATACAGCGCAGATATTTGACTGTTTGGCGCGAATTATTAGGCATAAGGTGAAGGCGCGGTACAGGCGCAGAGCAGGCGACGAAAGACGGAACAAATGACGAAACGACGTGCCTGCGCCACGCCACTTCAATATAATTCACAAAGTCGCCTACCTACATTTTGTATAGAAACGTTTTGAAGCGGCAAGATGTCTGCGCCGCGCCTTCACCTTAAGCCTTTAAGGTCATAGCTCATTAGAGCCACCCGGCACCCGTCCAGCAACGCCTCGCCTCGAGCGGTTAGTATTCTTTATATGGATTTCTATGAATACGCGCTCATTACATCAACGCCGTATTGTCACCGGATCGCCTCGCTCGCAATCTGGCCACGCGCGGACAGCGGGTGGACCACTCGGTGACAATTCGCTGCTCACACGCTTGCCTTGCGTGGACCGCGCGCTGCCCGCGAATGATTCACGCGAGGACAACCCGTTGGCAATGCGCCGCTCTCCACCCTCCCTCACTCTCTCCCTTCATTTCCAGCCTTTTTTTTAACAGTCGGACTTGTCGTAAACCGGAGGATCGTAGACCTAGTGCCAATGGTAACAGACTACTCGAAAATTCGTGGACCAAGCGATGTCCACTCGTTGACCACGCGGCGTTCACTCGTTGGCCACGCGAGGTTCAATGGTTGATCTCGCGACATTCACAAGTAACAACGTGTCAGTCACCCGTGGATCATCTGTCGACAACGAGTTGACGCCGAATGACGAGGCGGCGCTGGTCGGGTGCCGGGTGGCTGGCTCTAATGAGATGACCTTTACTGTATAATTCGCGCTTTTGACAGCCACCGAGAGCGGTTCTGCTGAAGGTAGTCGTATCAATAATGCTCATTGACAGTCTTCCAGCTTTACTAGTAATTTGTAATTATGCTAAATATTCAAGAATATTTAATATAGAATAATAATAAAACCAGCCCTGAATTATATACTGTCCCACTGCTGGGCACGGGCTTCCTCTACATTCAAGAATATTTATACCTATTAATTAAATCATTTTGGTAGAGAACCATTTTTGTAATAAGTAAATAACTTGCGTAATATATAAATAGATATAAGAAAGACTAGAGCAATGTATATTGCGTTCAAGAAAAAATATGAAAGTGATGTATTTACCAAGCAGATTTTTATTGCTTCTGCCCTTAACCGCCCTTGGGGGAAGTTGAAAACATCACTATGGCAGTTTAAGACTGATGATTTAAATACCAATTTTGCAAACTTTTAGTGAAAAATTAAATTTTAATGATAGTTTTCTAACAATACATATATATGAGGTTTTAAGCATAATGTAATTTCATGGAAAGACACATAAACATACTAAAACTCTTAAATACCATCAATTTAAATAGTATTTAAGCTAAAAAACACGAAATCTTGCGACTAAATTTACAGTAAGTGCAAGAAATCATGAACACAATATAAATCAATTGGACAACTGCCGTGCCGATTCGTCAGATTACATTTGATAGCAATTTAAAAATGAAGTTTGTATTCAAAATTATAAACAGTTTTAGAGTTAGTATCCTTTTTCCCACCCTGCATCTGTACTAAGCTGCCTCCTTCTTCTTTACAAGATGAAGAGTCGTAAATATTGAATTAAATTGTGAATTTTCTTGTCAGTTCTACTGATTATTAGGTAAATAAAAAAAGATATTTAAATACTTCTTTCCAGTTTCGTGTCTGACTAGTTTAATCTTTTAAAAAGTATTTCTACAAAATGTCATTGGCTCTGTAATAAAATGTTACATTAAAAAAATATGACATTAAATAAAGCTTTATTTGCGATAATGTGATTGGTCGTGCTTCAGAATATATTACAGTAATGTAAAATTATTTTTCTAAGTAATGAAATGATAAGGGATTGGCAATCTTGGTATTGAGTTGAAAGTAATCAATTCTTATGAAAAATTCATTAGATAATATTTACTAACGGGTAATTAACTTATATGCCACTGTAGGGTACAAACTTATACATACATGAATGATCTATAATGATGAATCTATGAATTGTGATAGAGAAAATTTTGGTTTACCAGAAGGGGATTATTTTTACGCAGGAATCAAACCCCGATCTCGTGTTCTCAGTCGACTATTAATACAGTTTGTTATATACTTCTTTGAGTCTGACTTTGTTGATCCATAAAGAAAAATATAATTGAAAAATTTTGTTAAATAGTTTCGAGGTTATAACTTTTATTTAATTACCGCTATTGTTAATTGTTATCATTCAGAAAACACGATGCATCGCGAATTCAAAAAAGATAGCTAAGAACAAGGAGTTATAAAACAGCTCTATAAAAATATATTTCGGTGTAGCTCTACTCATCTGCATTTAAATGATGGTTTAAATAAAACTGTAGATGGAATAGGTGCGCGTAAAAATGCGGATTAAACTCAGCCTCGAGCGGCCCGAAGCCCGGGGCTCCCGCAAATCCTCTTTATGAGATAGTTAGTGAAATTATACTGAATTTTAATTAATTCTTTAAAAAGACGAGTGGCTCTTGCGTTTCGCACGTCGGAACAATTGTTACTGGAATGTACTTAGAAAAGTTTGCAAGTTAAATCATTTATTAAATAATTGAGTTTCATTTTTATTAGATATTGTTAGATATTATCAACATTTTTAATATGTTTAACATTTGTAGAATAAAAGGGGAATATTTTTAAATAAATCCCCATATTCAATGGTACCTATTACTTTTTTCCGAATTAAGTTAGCTATTTCAAAAATAAATCTATGTTTAATATGCTTGACTTGATTTATATATTTCTTTCATTATTTAGAAGATATAATAAAGTTGACTCTATCTACATAGATGCGATTCCTCGTCATTAGACTCACAGACTTTTTTTTTATTGCTGCAGAATGACTAGACGAGCATGCCACTCGCCTTATGGTAAGCGATACGACCGCCCATAAACAGTACCAACATCATACAGAACTTTGTACTTAAAAGTGCTTACTGCGTGGCACTCCGCAGCGCTCGTTACCCCGAGACAGTTTCATAATAGTTTATAGGTATAATACTTCTATTACAATACAGGATATTAACTAAATAAACGCTCAATATGAATTCAAACATAAACCAATCAAATCAAACACAAAGCTAATGTTCCGACGTTAAAACACGTAAGCCAAATGTAATGGATGGTTTCAACTAAGTAAATTAATAATATATTACTTTATTGATAATGCGTGAACAAATGACATATTAATAACTAATAGACAAATGAATGAATGCCAACATATTGCCTTGACTGGGAGTGAATGAATGGATTGATGCATGATTAAACAGCCCGGTTGTGAATGAATGTAGTAGAGTTGAGTGAAAATCGTATATTGAGCAAATGTAACATCAATTGGTTGGTAAATAGTCGAATATTAATGGCACGGATACAAGGGTCTGAATTTTTATCGAGAATATTTCTATTGAATATTTTTGTTCATAAACATTTTGACGGAAAGTAGCGGACAAAATTGGTAAATATTTCAAAATATTAACAACGTAATACTGATTATAATTCGTGTGGAGGAGTACGTATGTTATGTACTACAGTCGCCACATAATCAGCTTAAAAATTTCAAAATATCAAATCGCTTCTACGTGTTAAGTTTAATTAAATTATGTACATAGCTAGAGATCAACGATATCGATAAGTTTTGATTAAATAAAATTAAAAACACAGACGGACCCTCACATACGTGATAACTGCAACTTAGTAACTTTGAAAAAAAAAAAAAGAAATGATTCTGAATTTTGGAATGGGAAAAGACTTTCATGACAACAAAATCGTGTCCTAAAACTTATATTGTTTAATCAATGTTTATTACAGGTTTCAAACTAACTACAATCAGAAAGCAAAAATTAATATGTAGTACCCTCTTTTGAAGTTATGTCCATAGAAAAACAAAATAACAAAAGCAGAAATACAAAAGATAAATGTTTTTCTAATTATCCATATCAAGGCGCGGAGGGTACCGACCGACCCCTCTCAGAGATCATGGCAGTCGAGTTTTAATTAGCCCGACGTATCGCCCAACAGACAACTATGCGATCTGCTGTTTCCTTATTAATTTTACAAAGAGCTGCAACTTCTGGATGTGGCGTTTGAAGTAAAATATTTACCTATATTTTAGATTTTGGAAAGTGTCCTACTTTTCTACTAACAGCGTTCTTAGGTCGTGGTTCGTGAGACTCAATGTAATAAAGATTTGCTATTTGAGTATTTTGAATTGAAAAACACTCGAATTAATGGGAATTAGAATATATTTTGCCCTGTATGCATCGTCTGCCTCATCGATGGTAAAGATGTGAGCTATTTGTACAGTTATATTGATATTATAAACTAAAATACTTTATTCATCAAGTAGGCGAACATAGTTGCACTTATGATGAGTCAAGATACATTAAAGTAATTATAATAATTATTACAAAAGTCACTTAATAACTACAGACATTTTTATTGAGAGTAAAACCAATGATGAAAAATAAACAAAAAAAGCCAGCTCAGGTTGGCAGGAAAAGGAATATACAAAATGAGATTTAATCATACACACACACACACACACACACACACACACACACACACACACACAACTGTAATCCCCGAAGGGGTAGGCAGAGGCGCAACTAGTGCACCCACTTTTCGCCGTTATTCCGTCCCATGATGTGATAGGGGGCGAGCCTATTGCCATATCGGGCACAAATTTCAGACTCCGGGCTAATACTGAATAGAAAAACTCAATATCACTTTCCCGACCCGGGGATCGAACCCGAGACCTCAGCATTGCAGTCGTACTGTAATACAAATACGCCACCGAGGCAGTCAGATTTAATCATTGTTATAAAAAAAATATATTGGAAAAACGCGTCGCTATCCTTACCGGTGAGGACACTACAGGCCCTAGCCTAGCTAACCTACCTACCTATTTACTGTTTATTGCTCAAAACTGCGCTTATTTCACTTCAACTAAGTTAATGGCGGTATTTCAGAGGCGCGGGCTAACAGATAGCCCGACTATAAATATGCCAATGGACACATCCAATTTTATCGCGAGTTTGGCCACTTGTCTTTCGGAATGGCCCGCGGCGAAATATGTTCCCTAGGCTGCTGCATATTAAAATAGCACGTCAGTCAGTACACGCGTGTAGATACAATTTATCGCACGTTAATTTCGGGTTATTAGAGGATGTTAGGGCTGTGGAGTGTGGGGAGGAATTTGAGAGATGAGATCGTGTGTTGAGTTCTTTAGACATTATCAAAGTACTAATATTAAGTAGACTGCCTCGTTGGTGTAGTTGTGTTATGGTATGACTGCAATGCTGAGGTCTCGGGTTTGATCCCCGGGTCGGGCAAAGTTATATCGGGTTTTCCTATTCAGTATCAGCTCGAAGTCAAATAGATGCGTTCGCTATCACATAGGTAATGGGACGGAAAACGCTCGGCGAAAAGTGGGTGCCCTAGTTGCGCCTCTGTCTACCCCTTCAGGGTTAAAAAGGCTTGTATATGGGTGTGTGTAATCTATACTAATATTATAAAGCTGAAGAGTTTGTTGGTTTGTTTGTTTGTTTGTTTGTTTGAACGCGCTAATCTCAGGAACTACTGGTGCGAATTGAAAAATTCTTTTTGTGTTGAATAGACCATTTATCGAGGAAGGCTATAGGCTATATAACATCACGATGCAACTATTAGAAATGTGAAAAATGCGGGGAAAATTATTCATCCTTGAGGGCTTCCATTGCGTGCGCTGCGAAAACGGTTCAAGATACCAAAAATATATGTATGAAAGAATTATTCCTCTTGAAATGATCTAAAAAAAAGTCCGCGACAGTATGTGTCTATCTTTTAAAATAAACTCTCTAGAACCGTTTTTATGGTAATCAAATTTGGTCCGAAATTAATGCATTATTTATTAAGAGTTGTATCAACGTCATAATATTAATCTTTATACAAATAAATGTGTTGGATAGAGTGATTCAACGGGAAGGTTTTTATGTATGTACTTTTAGCCCGGAAAAACTTATAAACGCGGGCGAAGCCGTGGGCAAAAGCTAGTTCGAGTATAAATTTTAGTTCGCACGCGTTAAGATTTTTTTTTAATAAAAGTCTTACTATGAACTTAGGATAAAAAGTAGTTACTATGTTAAGGGCATGGTTTTTCAGTATGTTAACATCTAAATCAAACTAATTTAAAACATCATTACGATTGAAAAGGAAGCTTTTCAAGCCCTAATCAAAGAACTACCTGCGCAATGATAGACATCTTTTCACTATGTCAGAGTAAACGTACAAAAGTCAAGCTCCCAAATAAACCTTAAACAAAAGAGTGCATTCAGCATTAATGCACGTTAACTGGTAGATAACATTTATTAGAACATTGTAAAACAGATTCCAATACTAAGAAAAGTCCAGGCAAATACTGCACTCAATTTGTTCAAATTCGCCGTTTGATATGTAAATGTCGCTTAACATAAAGAAACGCAATACTTGGGTAGCGATTGTTTCGGATCGCTCCCCACGGACCCTGAGGTCGGGGCATTTGCATGCAAACTCGACGATTTTCGACTTTCCGACTTATCCCATACTTTATTCACTGCAGTGCATAATTGAGGATTTAGATATGATTGGAAATTGTTGTGTTGTTGGATGACGTTTGCTAGGGACGGTTTATTGGAGAGAAATTATTTATGAAGCTTATATGGCAATAAAAAAAAGTTGCATACTATCGCCATACATGTGATTTCGACACAGTTTTGTAAGAAATGAATATCTAACTAGCAAGGATTATCCCCAAGCCAGGGTGAAATGATGCAGGGGCGGTTGCGGACGACAACTTAGACGTGAGTCGGAGGAAGCCCGCAGCCGTCCCTAATGCGCCGAAGATGGCCACCGCGGAGTTTTAGTTGGTATGCCGTGCGGTGTACATAGGTTAGGGACTCGGCCCGGCGGTCGCCCGACATTTTCCATCTTTCCGGGCGGCTCAACGTCGGGTCGTAAGGCACGGTGAACCCAACATAAGCGCTCAGTCGTTCCCCTTGAACACTGGGCGGTAGTAATAATTCACTTTCTCCGCGTCAACAAAAAAAAAAGGGGTGAAATGATATTTAACACCAGGTTTATCTACCCTGCCAGGGTAAAAAAATCAACATAGCGAGTTAAGCTTTGCCATCATAAGTGCGAAGTCGATAGGCGTGCGATAGTAATTTAATTAAGGTCGTAAAGGGTAAGGCAGGGGAGGCGGTCGGATGTGGCTCGCTTGTTTGTGCGGACCGGCCAACTTCCAAACCTTACGTTTATTAACTCGAATCGGGGCCGGTTGTCCTAAACGTAAATCTTAGTCTAACTTATGTGCCCTTTCCGCTTTACTATGGAGATAAGTGGAAATTTAGTATTTCCAATTTCTACCCATAAGTATTTATGTGATAGTAAATTTTGTACCTATGGTTACTTTTGTTGAGGGTTAAAGATTAGTGTACCTTTCATCTTCATCGCTTGGTTTTATAAAATGAATGCTACTGTTGGTTTATGGTAGTTGCAATGGTGGTATTCTTATCTTTTCTTTTATTTTTTTTTGTAAGATGAAGTATAGCTAAGCAACGACCTGGTAACAATGTTTAGTCGATCTAAAGTTACAGCAAAAATCAGATAGGTACGATGGAAAGGCAAAAGAAGTAAAAGAAAACAGTAACTGCGATGCTTCATAAGACCTATCATCTGGTTCCTCATAAAGTCTGACGATAGTTGTACATCACTATTTTAAACATTAGCTTAACCGTGGTTTAATAAATCTTTAACCAAGTACGCGTGCCATCTGCCGCTTGTTTGTAACAGGCGGGTGCAAGTTCTGCCCGCGGTTAGACGGCAACATTAACTCCCATGCTGATTTAAAAGTTTATTTGTCTTGCCGCTTGTAAGTTTGCCTTTGAATTTTGAGTACTATACGTTTGTTTTACTTTGAACTAACGATTAATTAAAGGGTTTTGGAAGGTGTGTTTCGTATTTAATACATACTGGGTTTGCGCGCGGCTCGTTCTCGTGAAAAACCTTTTTCCAAGGTAATGCCTATTTGTTGGGCAAAATCGCCACAGTTTATATTAAGTAACTCGAAACTACCGGGTCAGGGTTCAAGAATATTTTTTCTCACTTGGTGTACCTGTGCCATTTTAAAATCAATACAAATCAAAAACTAGTCAATTTAATACGTCAACTCTGTTAAAAAATGAGACTACCAAATCCTTTTTGCGCGAACACTAACGAACGAAGCTCAAGTGAAACGAATAAGATTGTAAACGAGAATTCTTTCTTCCGTTCTGGCGCGGCGCCAGGCGTGCCAGCGGCCCTGGCAGTCTGGCGCGATATCATTATCTTTTAAAAGAACTTTCCATGGCAGAAATATGGGAATTGGGTTTTTTCAAAACGTATTGTTGTGTCGTGTTTTGGACACAGATTTTCATTTTTTTTTTACTTCAACGATGGTCTTCTATACTAATATTATACAGAGCAAAGATTTGATTGTTTGCATTGAATAGGCTCCGAAACCACTGGACCGATTTGAAAAATTCTTTCACCAATATAAAGCTACATTATCAGCAAGTAACAAAGGCGACTTTTTATCCGGGGGAAGTATAAAGCGGGACCATTTATCCCGGAAGAACTGATTCTCGCGGGTGGTGCGGCGAGCATAAGTCTGTCACTACATATTATAAAACAAAGTCGCTTCCCGCTTCCTGTCCCTATGTATGCTTAGATCTTTAAAACTACGCGACCGATTTTGATGCGGTTTCTTTTAATAGATAGAGTGATTCAAGAGAAAGTTTATATGTAATTTTATCCCAGAAAAACTTATGAACGCGGGCGCAGCCGCGGGCAGAAGCTAGTATTTAATAAAAATAGCAAGTGGCAGATTTTTTGTTGTATAATATGTTTTATAGCCATTTAATAATATACTGCCTCGGTGACGTGGTTGTATTACGGGACGACTGCAATGCTGAGGTCTCGGGTTCGATCGGCCGGGTCGGGTAAGGTGAAATCCCCGGAGTCTGGAATTTGTGCCTGATATGGCGATAGGCTCGCCCCCTATCACATAACGGTGAAAAGTGGGTGCACTAGTTGCGCCTCTGCCTAACCCTTCGGGGATAAAAGGCGTGAGTATGAGTGTGTGTTAATAATATATTTGTATTTAATTCGTAAACGTTTTTTCATACTTAATACGGAGGTTTTATAATGCGCGTGGTTTAGGGTCAACGTTATTTCTACTACAAAAATAATTATTACAGCCTTTCAACGTATAATAGAAAATCTATGAACGTATATCAATATTTGCTGCTATAAACGCTTTGGTCCCCGTCTTTTTTAAAATAAAGCTCCAAGTCAACCGATGCTAATGATTTTTCAACAGCTTTGTCTCTCTTGTTTTGTCTGAGTACGTCCACCCGGTAACCGTAAGGGCCCATGGCTCCCCCGTGCCACAGCACGTCCGGTGTGATCGTACCCCTGGGACATATTTTATACACGCTTAATTTGTCCCGCGCAGTCACCGGGGATCGTGACTACTTCGTTAAATGTGAAATTAAAATATACAATTGTAGCAAAACCAACGGTTTTATTGTTCTCGTCTGCTGAGTTTTGCCATCGTTACTGGGAGGTATTCAAGTAGATGCGATGGGGGATAAATAAATAATACTGAATACTTTACTTAGTAAATAATACTTTAGTATTAATATTCGTGAAGCGCACGTACCAGCAGACATTGAGAGAAGTGGGAAACAATAGATCAGTCTGTAACGTTTAATATAATTAATGTTTTGTAGTAAATTATTAAAATTTGTAAGCGTTGAAAATATAGTGAAAATGTCATGTTTTTTTTTTAATTCTTCTCTACCTTCTCTTTGCTTTTACCTGGCGACCGTGCCATTTATCCTCAGCATCTCTCCTGCGAGATTTTATTCAGAACATATTACCCTTGTTTGCCTGTAAATAAAAAAAAAAATCTGTTAATATAGTCCCAGATCCCCTACCATATCATGCTAACTCCGCCCCTGGCGCAGTCTGTTCTCATAATTGCCGAGTAATTCGGACATTAAGCCAAGTCCGGCTCGGCGAAGAGAAGAATATTGTTTCTTGTCGCGGGTCCTTTTGCTTTTATTATAATTAAAATTGGCGACGGGACAGTATATCACGGGATTTAAGACCTCTTGAGGGTCTCAAAATGTTATTGCATCGTGCCACCATTTGTACGGAGTTTAACGTCGCGGAAAACGCAGGAGATATGGGATTTCATTAAAATTCTTTGTAGGTATTGCTTCTTTATATTTGTCGTTCCGGCAAGCGCATTTTGCCGCTTTTACATTGCGCAAGCAGTCGATATGAAAGATGCAACTCGTGCGTAGTGCAGTATTGCGTGCCTGGGACGATTGACGCGTTGAGGTGTCGGGTTTGATTCCCGGGCCGGTATTTGTTTTTTTTTGTTGAATAACAACTTGAAGTCTCGGTTTGACAAGCTTTTTTTTCCGCGGAGAAAGTGACTTATTACTACCGCCCAGCGTATAAGGGGAACGACTGAGCGGTTATGTTGGGTTCACCGTGCCTTACGACCCGACGTTGAGCCGCCCGGACAGATGGAAAACGTCGGGCGACCGCCGGGCCGAGTCCCTAACCTATATACAACGCACGGCATACCAACCAAAACTCCGCGGTGGCTATCTTCGGCGCAACACGCTGCCGCACAAGAGGTTATGTAGCTTGCGAAATATGTGTGTGGTACCTCTGCCTGAAACGGAAAAAGATGTGATAATATACATGTCGGGACAGGAAGGAAGTATAAAAAGGAATTATCATTTTTATTAATCACATTGAGGGTGTCTGAATATATTACGTCGGGTAAGACTAAATAAAAATCGTGTTCAATTCTCGGAGCGACAGTTGGGTGTATAAAGGGGTGCCGAATCATTTGAAGAAACAGTCTTAGTCTGTCGTCATTAAGTTCGGTTGTGTTGCAAGTAGTTGGGTGCAGTTCGGTACTATGTGGTAACTATGGTGGTGTTCATATCGGTCAGTGCTTAGTAAAGCGGTTGCTATGTTATTTCGAGTTGTTACTAGGTGAGTTGATTATAATCACTTAACCAAACGGTTAAGTAATTGCCTCAATATGCAATGTGTTATAATAACCAAAGTTAATAATGAATCCTGACGTGGTATTGTACTCTGTGAACAGTTTATTACGCAATAATTGACCAACGAACAATAAATAGCGAGTTAAAGAGAATTCATTTGTGACTTTTATTGTGTGAACCTACGTGTATCGATATCGGCCGTCACTGTCTCCGACATCAGAAGTGACATGAGCCTGTTCCCGCAAATGCGTGAAATGCAATAACTGTTACTATGGAGATATTAATTAACTACCCGCAATTCATGTGAAGAAAAAGAAATTGCACTGAGTAATATCGGAATAAGAACTAGACTACAACGTGAATAAAAGTGACCACGTGTGAAACATAACCATCGCATGTTTGATTGTGACGTCATGTGCATACGACTTCGAATGAACAAGAATCTACGTGTGTACCGCGATTGAACTGTTGGTACGCGAATGTTCGTGATGGTGCTCAAGCGTTCCGGTAGACGTGCTGCGTATGGTGCGTCGTAGTTGGTGTCCCGGACAACGTGACTGCACGGTTGTCTAGTACCGGTTGATGATAACTGCTGCATCGCGTATCATGTGTGGCTATCTGAGACGACAGATATGATGCTTACTGCAGCGGTAGAGGAAGTTTGGAACTGGAGATCCTTGCAGGGAGTACTTAAAGTATTCAGCGTTAGAAGACACCGTAAGCTGTGACTACTGAAGAGCCTCTGCGGGATCCTTTGGTGGATCTGACATTAACTGCGGTGATAGAGGATTTGGGCATCAGGAGTTTGAAGATTCTTGCACTTTGGTGAGAAGTTTTCATTTTGTTGTGTTGAGCTTTTTTTTTTATTTGTCCCTGCGATTGATTGTGGAAAAGCCTGAAAGTGAAGTAGTGATTGAAACGTCCAACGCTAGAACAAAGTAGATGAGCCTGCTCTCGCAATAAATCTGTGTGATGAATGTTCCAGTAAAATATCTCGAAAAGGATCTTTGTGGTTAAAATCTTGTACAAGATCTATGTGGTTAAGGACGGCTGTGTGATCAAGTCCATGTGGTTAAGGACTGCTGTGTGATAAAGTCCATGTGGTTAAGGACTGCTGTGTGATCAAGTTCATGTGGTTAAGGACTGCTGTGTGATCAAGTCCATGTGGTAAAGGATGGCTGTGTGATCAAGTCCATGTGATAAAGGATGGCTGTGTGATCAAATCCATGTGGTAAAGGATGGCTGTGTGATCAAGTCCATGTGGTTAAGAATGGCTGTGTGATCAAGTCCATGTGGTTAAGAATGGCTGTGTGATCAAGTCCATGTGGTTAAGAATGGCTGTGTGATCAAGTCCATGTGGTTAAGAATGGCTGTGTGATCAAATCGATGACGTGACTTCGACCAGTCTTATATTGTGAAAATAGTAAATAAATTACAATCTGCTCACTATGTGTGTCTTGTGTCTTGTGTATTGTGTTGTAACTATAGCGTGATCATCCTCCACTGGGTCTGAATCATTGTAGCAAATTTGGTCCTGATGGTAAACAAGCATAACTGAAATAGTGATTGTAGTAGTTAGGAAGAGTCTTAATGTAAGGTCAGAATAGGCCGAGCGATGTGATGCTGCTGCGTATATTTTCTGTTTGCAGGCATTGGAAATTACTGCCGGTGGTGCCGCGTGTGACGTGTCTACTCCGGTTCGAAGACAGTGTGCAGTGCAGTGCAGCTACTGAGCCGCTTCCGAGGGAAGATTGCTGCTGATCGTCAGTGGCACTGATCTCCGTTTAGATAAGAATTGTTTGCATTGTATACAGTTCTAATAACTATTGGACAGCTGTATCCTTGAGAGTTTGTTACCGTCACTACTTCTCTCTTATTAGGAGGTACTAGGAAGTGATGGCGGAAGGGCGATTTGGGGGTGCTGTCTATTTTGTAAAACATACGTAAGAGAACGATCACATGTCAGGAGTATCATGTCACTATACGTGATTTAACTGAATTTTAAAATTAGATTTGTTTCTTAAATCCCTTGCACTTAGGGAGACACATTGCGAGCTTTTCCTTAACGTTTGAACAATGGAAGCAACTGACTACAGTAACTTGTGTAAATGGTTACAGCGATAACTTTCTTTGCCTATGGATTATGGTCACTGGTATGACTGCAGAAATAATTCTAAATTCATGACAGCATTAATTCCTAAGTTTTAAAATTTTGGTTGGGTTCTTACACTTTAATTGGAATTTTAAATTGTCATTTAATTATTCGGTGTTAAATTTTCATGAAGCGTGCGTTAGCGAAAAATGCTTGAAGGTTAAGTTTTGAGATAATCAATGAAATTGTAGCAGAGACAAGTGGAAATGACAGTAATTAAGTTTGCATGATGATCTGGAGTGGACTTTAGTAGTCCGTTGGGAATCGGTATTTACTGTGTAAGCAATCCGTGGTTGTGCGTTGCGCGGGTGGTTTTGGCGGTGGTTTGGTTTCAAAGGAAGCCATAGAGTGCGGAAGAGATGAGAGTAACTAGAGGTCACATGCAGGGCTTAATTGGTTAGATTATGTGGTTTGCATTTGGCAATCGAGACGGACCTTCATCCATTTTTGGTACTATGTTGTTTTGAAGAGTGTTGTTAAGTTTACGTGATGATCGTACTTTGTGTCATTCAGAGTAACACACGAGGACGTGTGTCTTGCCAGAATGGCCGTGTCGGGACAGGAAGGAAGTATAAAAAGGAATTATCATTTTTATTAATCACATTGAGGGTGTCTGAATATATTACGTCGGGTAAGACTAAATAAAAATCGTGTTCAATTCTCGGAGCGACAGTTGGGTGTATAAAGGGGTGCCGAATCATTTGAAGAAACAGTCTTAGTCTGTCGTCATTAAGTTCGGTTGTGTTGCAAGTAGTTGGGTGCAGTTCGGTACTATGTGGTAACTATGGTGGTGTTCATATCGGTCAGTGCTTAGTAAAGCGGTTGCTATGTTATTTCGAGTTGTTACTAGGTGAGTTGATTATAATCACTTAACCAAACGGTTAAGTAATTGCCTCAATATGCAATGTGTTATAATAACCAAAGTTAATAATGAATCCTGACGTGGTATTGTACTCTGTGAACAGTTTATTACGCAATAATTGACCAACGAACAATAAATAGCGAGTTAAAGAGAATTCATTTGTGACTTTTATTGTGTGAACCTACGTGTATCGATATCGGCCGTCACTGTCTCCGACATACACATGTATGTATATTGTATAGTCTTTCCAACTTCAGTGACATCTAAGCCTTATTTAGATGGATCAATTATTGCTAGCGATAATCGAACGCAAGTAACGCAAGAATTTATTTTATCTTTTAAAAATCTCTGTACGTCAACGCGGTCGAGAATTCCCTCGACACTGTATACACAGTTATTATTGCTTATAATTTTTGCTAGCAATATGTGATACGTGTAAATAAAGCTTTATCGACAGAGGTTGAAATCCACAACATTATCTCACTGATGTATCCAGATTCCATCTCGCGCACTAGAACTTTCCGCAAGTACTTTAAACCTACAATATTTTTCGTATAAATGAAGAGGCGAGTGTTTACGTTGACACATAGTGAAACGTGAAACTTCCGAGTTTGTGGATGTTAAATGTATTTTCTAAAGTTCGCGAACCAAGTTCGAGTTGTTGATACACTTTTCGATAAATTGTTTTGTTTTGTTATAGGATAATGTTTCTTAATGGATCTTTTTGATTCCGAGTAATTGGATTGTGTTTATATAAAAATGAATATACTTTGATAAATGGATATTTGAACGTAAAAATAGGATTTTTTTTATTATTCGGTATGCAACGGATTTGAATTTGTGTCCTGCATGTTGATAGGCTCAACTCCTATGTACACTCATATTATAAAGAGGTAAAGTTAGAGTTTGTAGAAAGTAATCTCTAAAACTAGTGAAACGATTTCAATAAAATTTGGTATAGACATAGTTTCAAATTCTGGGTTTTCATACCGGGATAATATATAGCAGGAGTATTATCCCGGAAAAACGTTTTATGCGGCCGGAGCCGCAGGCAAAAGCTACTTACTTATACACATAAATATAGGGCGGATGTAAGCTCAGCGGGTGCATGATACTTGGTCCTCTGATTACCCCTTCTGCGATAAAAGGCTGAAGTGACATGTTGCGCTTATAATACACCTATAATTACAATTACACGTAGCTAGGTTGATCTATAATATTATGATTTTTATTTATTGCTATGTATTGATATACATACATACATACATATACACTCACGCCTGTTATCCCCGAAGGGGTAGGCAGAGGCGCAACTAATGCACCCACTTTTCGCCATTATTCCGTCCCATGATGTGATAGGGGGCGAGTCTATCGCCATATCGGGCACAAGTTCCAGACTCCGAGCTGATACTGAATAGAAAAACTCAATACCACTTTGCCCGACCCGGGGATCGAACCCGAGACCTCAGCTTTGCAGTCGTACTGTAATACAACTACGCCACCGAGGCAGATTATCTATTGATATACATGATCATTAAAAAAAAAGTGAACTTCCAACTGCCAGCTCTGAGATACAGAGTCGACTCTGGTGCTAGACGTCTTCATATTTATAAACAAAGGGTGACGAAAACGGGCGTGACTTTTAAATTTAGAAACAATAGTAGAATCAGTCCTTTTAACATCGGAAACACAGCGTCGTTTTGAAAAGCCATTCCAAAAGTTATTACGATATCAAATCATCACTCGGAGGGTCTGTTACCTGAACGAATCATCAAAAAAGTAATTAAAAGTGGAAACGGGTCCGCTTTTAATATAGCTCTAAAGTCTTGGGGACAATAGGCGGGCGACAAATCATTCCCCCTTCGTAATAAAATATATTTAATATTTTTAATTTACCCGCCGTTGTTCTGGACTATGTCAAGAGATTTTGTAAACATTGAGCAAGTTTATTGGGTAAGTTATTCTATACGTTTCGTACCTTGGTTTTTGAAAATAAGCTGATTAGGGATTGCTTATTTTTCTTATACACCATACCATACCAGCCCTGTATTAAATATTGCCCACTGCTGAGCACGGGCCTCCTCTACTACTGAGAGGGTTAGACCTTAGTCCACGCTGGCCTATTGCGGGTGGGCAGACTTCACATACCTTCGAAGTTCTTATAGAAAACTTGTCCGGTATGCAGGTTTAAGAATACACACATAACCTTTTATAAAAGTCATAGGTGCATGCCCTTGGGATTTGAACCTGCGGACCTTCGTCTCGGCAGTCCGTTCCACTCCCAATTAGGCTATTTGGCTACTCTTTCTTATACAAATACGTGACAATACGAGAGAGTCTCTTTTCTGCTGGTATTATCTACATCTTCCAATACACAATACAAATTACACCGAACATTGAATTATAAGGTATTTATTGCCTGGACCACAGGCACGGCGGGTTCGCTGCGAATTCGCGGCGAGTTTGCTGCGCCTCCGCTCCTTGTGAATTCGGTCGCAATTCCCGTGTTATAAAAGACTTACGATAAGGCTGCTCGTCTTTTTTAATTTTCTTTTACAATAATAACATTGCATTTTATTCCATTATCGTAGTAGATATTTGAAGTTTCACTATCCGTCTAGAAGAAGGAGGATGATTGATCTTCGCTTGAAATACGACTTATCTAGTGACAGAATATAGTTAATTTAGTTTTAATAATATTGCTTGAAATTGAGTTTCAAATAACCTTAAGGTTTCTTCAATAACTATCTAAGAGATTAATGATATATTTTATACTAGCTTTTGGTCGCGGCTCCGCCTGCGTCAAAAAGTTTATCCGGGACAAAATATAAAGCCTATGTCTTAATCCAGGATACGATCTACCCGTGTGCCAAATTTCACCGATTTTCGTTCTGTACTTTCGGAGATTTGCAGTAACAAGCAAACAGACAGACAGGCAGAAAATCATTATAAAAATAGCTGATTTGTTTTCCATTTCTCTTCTTTAGTCGCCTTATTTCATTTTTATCACATTTCTTGAAATGTACAGACACACCGGTTCTACTGCTTTATGTATAGATATTCCGTAGTACACACACACACTCACGCCTTTTATCCCCGAAGGGGTAGGCAGAGGTGCAACTAGTGCACCCACTTTTCACCGTTATTCCGTCCCATGATGTGATAGCGGGCGAACCTATCGCCATATCGGGTACAAATCCAGACTCCAGTATGAGCCAGCCGTATCCAGCCTACCCCTTTGGATATAAAAGGACATAAAAAGGGAATTTGTGTGTGATGCCAAGTGAATTAACAGCTTATTGATTGAGATTACGCAAGCCCAAACCATCTCGCTGCTTATTAATCGTCATTCCTTATCGTTGGCAGAGCATCACGATTCTTCTGTGTTATGCGAGATTTCACATCAAGAGACCCAGGAGTATGTATGCTAGCCTGTTTTTATTGTAGTTAAATAACCATACGAGCATGCCACTAGCCTGAAGGTCTACTCTGATAATCGACAACGATATATCGGAAACGATACGCTACTGCTCCGAAAGTATCGCAAATACCCTACTCTAACAATTGTTCGGATTCATTATCTTTTATCGTAAACTACCACTATCTGAACGATCAACGAATGAACGAATCATTATTTGCCAATGTCGTCTATGAACCTACTCTAAATGGTAATCGTCAGTGACGAACATTTGATTTTGACATCGCCTCAAACGTCATTTTTGCGATAATCGCAACGAGACCTTTTAGGGCGTCGTCAGCATTATCGTTACGTGTTATGTTTGTGATTTTCGAGTAAATTCTCTCGAAATTTGGTGTACAATAAAACAATCTTGGATCATATACCTTGTAGCAACAATAATTATCACAACTGATGTTATTTGCTTTGAGACAATCACAAGATTTTCTTTAAAGTTCACAGGGATGAAAAGTAGCCTTCCATCAAAGAAGAAAGCAGCAAATAAGTTCATATCAGCGATTTTATTGTTTTAAATGTTAGTTACGTTTGCTGAGGATGTATCTAATTAAAATGATTAAATTTTCTATAAGGTATAATACTTTGAAGTAAAGCAAGAATAAAAAAGAAAAAAATTAAACAAGAATATAATTATAATAACTGCCCCTGTGGCGTAGTTGTATTACAGTACGATTGCAAAGCTGAGGTCTCGGTTTCGATCCCCGGGTCGGGCAAAGTGATATTAAGTTTTTCTATTCAGTATCAGCCCGGAGTCTGGAATTTGTGCCCGATATGGCGATAGGCTCGCCCCCTATCACATCATGGGACGGAATAACGGCGAAAAGTGGGTGCACTAGTTGCGCCTCTGCCTACCCCTTCGGGGATAACAGGCGTGAGTGTATATGTATATGTATAATTATAATAAATAATAATAATAATAACAATTTTATTTGGCACAAACAATTTTGACAAAGAAGTAGGAACATCAGTAATTAAGTACATAGAATTCCAAGAATTATGTTAGTACTTACAGCTAGTTTAAAATTAAACACTACATTTGGCAGGGGGCCCCAAACTAGGCAGTGCCTGTATCGTGGGGACCATAATATGAGTCTATACATTTATATATAATACACTCCTTAACTGTCTGTGCCTGCGGCGGCGTCGTGTGCCGGGTCGGTCACTTCCCTGCAACATGGTTGAGGAGGCCGATGGCTGGCACATGCGTCATACTCGTGAACGGGTGCTGCTTGTGTGGACTGGTCTGCCCTTTTCGCTTACTACATCTAAGTATTACAGATAAACTTAGGGACTAGGGATAAACTTAGATTAATAACGGCATCTTGAAGAATTTCAGACCAAATTATTACATGATTCCTGAGAGGGTTATACACTCGTATAGGATTTTAAAATTTATTACCTTTTTTGAGAGTATATAAATGAACTGCTCTAAACAAAAATAACAAATAGATTTATATCATGTTATTTTTTTTTTATTATGAATTGTATTTTTTACCTTGAACTGATTTTGAAAAGAGCAACACTAGAGTTTCTTGCCCGTTCTTCTCTAGTGAGAACTGCTTTCCGAACTGGTGGTAGAGTTAATATTGACTGAATCTAAATAATGTATAAAATTTTATGGGTTCGAATAAATTTATTTCATTTCATTTCATTTCAATATGTATTTCATTTTTGTTTTATATTTCCACAAAACTCTTATATTATATAACTAAATATTTGTTTAAGTTCTGACTTTAATACTAATTTATTTATATATATATTATATGTTAAACAATAACAAAACTAGGCATATGGCAAGAATAAAAGGAATATAAAATAACATAAATTTTATTCAACCATAATTAATGTGAAGTAATATGTATCAGTCTTATTTGAAATCATTACTTATAGGTGAGTTTATTCAGCTTAAAATATTTTCTGTTTCTAAATAGCTCAGAGATAGAAGCCACTTTGTCATCTCATCACATCATTTGCTTCATGTAATGAAAGGCTTTTTAAGTCGCAGTGTCTTAGCACTGAGTTATAAGTGTGAGCTCTAACGAACTCCCCAAATCTACGTCCAAAAGAAGTTTTAATTTTCGGTAAGGGTAATCGAAAGATTCTTTTTTTAAACAATACGGATAAACTTTCTAGTTTTAAAAGACATCTGTTATTTTAATTAACTGTTTATATTTTTTGTATTATTAGCTAAAGAAGTAAAAATAAAAGTTAACTAAGTAACATTTATTGTTCCCTGTAAAGGATTAAAAAAGCTGTACTAGATTTATTACAATTCACTTATTGTTTTAGGACAACCAGTTTACCTATAAATGCCTAGTATGCATTGAAATGTAGAAAAAATATATCAGAATATTGACAATTTTAAAGTATTATCAAAATTTATATAAATTAAGAACACAAGTACTAATATACATAATTAGAAATTTAACAGACCCAAACCAAGTTTTATTAATTTAGTATTATAGATTTCCAGATTCTCATTAATATCACATAATTCTATGCAAATTGTTTATTTCACTTTACACGTGGAACAATTGTTTTTGGACAGTGCTTCTTTGAACTTGAGTTGGCCGCAGTCCCATTAAGCACCGGGTAGGACCTAAACAAAATAATTCAGTATTGTAATAAAAATATGTATATATGAGAGACAATATAATATGTAAAATTATCTTAAATTTATTATAATAAACTCTCATGTGTTTCATTGTTGTAACGCCAGGCCAGACATCTTTAAGGGTTTAGAATATTCAGTTGTCCTCTATGTGATTCAAACCACCATTATATTCTATATGGTCTCTGCAGACAGCTAATTATATTGCAAGATATTTCTTGTCAGTCTACATTCGAATGTAATTTATCATAAATTTGCACAACATGGAAATAAAAGTAATGTATCAATAAAACATTAATTACCTTTAGCCTCAACTTTATTCTGCCATCCAAACAGTTCAAAAGCTAACCAACTTCCTCCCACAACCACTGTGCTTGAGCATTCCCATCAATTATCCAAAGTATACTTTTTGCTATGTCTTTATGCTCGTGAAGGAAATTGAATGAGACATATAATTGGTTGGTACTGATGATGATTGAGACACATACTAAAAACATAAAATATGTATGAGAAAAAAATCACATCATGCTATGATAAATTGTAGGAAACTTTGCAATTTCCTAATGTTAAATATATGAAACGTACCGTAACTGTTCTTCTTCTTTTTTGGTTACTGGCGACATGCATGATTATGAAGCTATTCCGCCAATATCACGTTGTTGTTGTTGCAGATTGCAAAGTTTGTTGAATGTTTTTACATTGGAGACTTTGGTTGGTGGGAGAAGACAAACGAAGGCGATTGACTCTTGTTGTATGAGATGTTATATTGATTTACTAATCCTTTTTTTTCAACTGGCGTAATGACTTGATGTTTTAACGATGTTAGTAGTCTACAACAACACAAGAATAATTATTTTTACATGTATATGATAGTCACATAAAACAACACAATCAAACAAATTGATACTTACGATACAGTAAATTGTTGTATTTCGATTTTTGAATAAGGATATTGTTTACAAGTTTGATTATTTGATATTTATTAACTCTTGTCAACTTCACAGCGTATTTGACAGTGACTCCATAAAGGATAATTTTTATTTTTGTAAGTTTTGCACAATATCATTCACTCCGATTAACGAAATAAAAGACATAAACTTAGTCTATAGTTACGATAAACGATAAAGTATCCGTACATTTGTTAGAGTAGGCTGTTTGCGATACTTTCGGAGCTGTGTCGTATCGTTATTGACACAGATAACTATATATTACAGTGTTGCCAGATGTTTGACGGTCGAAGTCGCCGAAAATTCATTGTGAAGTAGCCCAAAAGTCGCCTCTTTGTATATGGAGAGGTGAAGGAGCAAAAAAAAAAACCTCCCCAATTTCTAATTCCTACTGGTCCATCGTGGCGAAAATTCGAAGTAGCCGTAGTCGCCCACTTGTGTGGGGACGCGGAGAGCAAAAAAAAAATAAGGTCCCCAGTTTTCAATGATTGTGTGTAAGGGGGTACCCTCAAAGCTATATAAATATCCTCAAATTCGACAAAAACAATGCATAAAACACAAACTTTCCGAAGTAGCCTAAATTGGCGACTAATCACGATTCGCGTAGCCTAAACGGCGACCAGTCGTCATTCGCAGTTTTTGGTCACCCCAACACTCTTCAAGATAGCCTAAATGGCGAAAAGTCGCCTAATCTGGCAGCACTGGACTGACTATAACAAGTTTGTCATTTTTTTATTTATTTGAATATTACAGCTCTGGATACTAGTCCATTGACTGCCTCGGTGGCGTAGTGGTATTGCGTACGCATTACGAGTACGATTTGCGCGCTGAGGTCCTGGGTTCGAATCCCGGGTCGAGCCAAAAAAAATTGTGACTGGGTTTTTCCATCTTAAAATTTACTCAGTCGCAGCTCGGAGTCAGGAAGTTGGCGGTGTGATACCCCCGTGCCTCGGAAAGCACGTAAAGCCGTTGGTCCTGCGCCTGATCTCTCTCCGGTCATGTCGGATTGCCGTCTCACCGGACTATGAGAGTGAAGGAATAGCGAGTGCACCTGTGTATTGCGCACACACTTGTGCACTATAATATCTCCTGCGTACCTGGCTGATCTCCGTTGAGATTGTCCGCCGTGGCCGAAACTGGCTAGGAGGATTTCATTCATTCACTAGTCCATTGAGCCCGTCTTTCATAAATTTTTATCGTTAGTCCTAACTCTTAAGTCCTAACTACTATGTCGAAGTAAAGCAGTGGCTACCTTACCAAGACATTATCGAAGAGTTTTAGAAGCAACAAAAATAAATACTTGATTATCACAGTTATTTCAATTCACTTCATTTGAGCCCTTTAATAGAACTATATTGGATAATATACCACCATAATTATGCAATATAACACCAAGTATTACCAAAATAATGAATTAAAACAAGAGCACCTCATGACACTTTCGAAGTTCCCGCCAAAACTCCCAAGTTTGTCATAACTGAATATTAGTTAGAGACAGATAGGACACTAGGGTTGGGCAAAAAGTTTGGCGCTATCTCCGTACGGCGCTAGTGTTGCAGATGTAAGGATAGGTAGGTAGGCACCTATAGGTGTTTGTACCAACTACTATTATTTTTGTTAATTCTTATTTAGGAAGTTTTGTCCAAAATGAAACAAAGATTAATAATTATATTTGTATTCCTCAGCTTATGTGATTTACATTTATTATATGCCATTATTGGAGGTCCGCTCATTTTTAATACATACTTTTGTTCAATATCCCCCCTTAATATTTTGTTAATTATTTTACACCAATTGTATATGTGTAATCAAATTCAAATTCAAATTCAAATTCAAAGTTTATTGCACTCCACAATTGTTTATACATAAAGATGGTACATCGAATACATACGTGACAATCGTGGACCCTGTCGGGCACGGCAAAATTTGAAGAGGGTGAAACTATACTATTAAATATTTATATGCATGTTTAAATTTTAATGGTTTCAATTAACATACAATTAATATTATTAAACATAAATGTGTGTGTGTGTGTGTGTGTGTGTGTGTGTGTGTGTGTGTGTGTGTGTGTGTGTATGTGTGTGTGTGTGTGTGTGAGTGAGTGTCGCGTGCGTGCGTATTTATGTATATAAATACATATATACGTATGTACAATTATATATGTCGGGACAGGAAGGAAGTATAAAAAGGAATTATGATTTTTATTAATCTCATTGAGGGTGTCTGAATATATTAAGTCGGGTAAGATAAAATAATAATCGTGCGACAAACCAGTCGGTATGTAGAACTCATAGTGGGAGTTACAGTTGGGTGTATAAAGGGGTGCCGAATCATTTGAAGAAACAGTCTTAGTCTGTCGTCATTAAGTTCGGTTGTGTTGCAAGTAGTCCGGTGCAGTTCAATACTATGTGGTAACTATGGTGGTGTTCATATCGGTCAGTGCTTAGTAAAGCGGTTACTATGTTATTTTGAGTTGTTACTAGGTGAGTTGATTGTAATCACTTAACCAAACGGTTAAGTAATTGTCTCGATATGCAGTGTGTTATAATAACCAAAGTTAATAACTATTCCTGACGTGGTATTGTACTCTGTGAACATTCGATTACGTAATAATTGACGAACGAACAATAAATAGCGAGTTAAAGAGAATTCATTTGTGACTTTTATTATGTGAACCTACGTGTATCGATATCGGCCGCCACTCTGTCTCCGACATCAGAAGGTGGGATGAGCCTATTCCCGCAGATATGTGAAATGCAATTAATGGTACTATGGAGAAGCTATTTAAGTACCCGCAATTTACATGAAGAAAAAAATTGCATTGAGTAATGTCTGAATAAGAAAAAGACTACAACGTGAATAAAAGTGACAACGTGTGAAATATAACTAATGCATGGTCATGTGCATACGACTTCGAATGAACGAGAATCGCGTGTACCGCGATTGAACTGTTGGTGATCTAACGTTCCTGTTGGTGCTCAAGCGTTCCGGTAGATGTGCTGCCGTATGGTGCGTCGTAGTTGGTGTCCCAGACATGACTGTACGGTTGTCTAGTACCGGTTGATGCTAGCTATTGCATCGCGTATCATGTGTGACTGTGTGAATACAGATGTGCCTACTGCAGCAGTACAGGAAGTTTGGTATCGTATGACCCATAATCCTTATTTAAAGGTTATGGTTTCTTTTATTATGATTTTTTTTGGTTATCTCAAAAAAATATTGGAATTTAGTTTACTAATCATGTACCTAGTTCTTGGACGTAACAATCTATTTGTGGATGTAAGTCAAGTACCGTATAGTGTAAAAAGAAAAGTAAAGCCATTTTCTTGTGTAATTCGCATAGTGGATTTATTTTGTGTCAATAAGATTGCTGTCCAGATATAATGGCAGTGATATTTGACTTGTTGAGTACTTATGAAGGTTCAAATATTTTCCGTTAAATGACTGTTTTAAGTACAAAATATCGTTCATGGCTTCAATTGGTAAAACTTTTAATTTCTACTACTAACTACTTAGCATAAAAAGATTCCTTAAAGGGAAGTCCTACCGTAATTCAACTTATGTGATTTCATTTATTTCTTGGTAACCTTTACAAATGTTGAGATCTTGTTTAATAGGGCATGTGCAGCTATGGATTAACGAGCTATTCGTGGTTTATGTTAGTACAGAACCGTCCTTAAACTTAAGGACAAGTAGGTACCTGTTGTTGTAAACTATGACTGTGCATAGCATTGGTTTACAAAAGTGATCTAGGTGTATAGTGTTGGGTCTGAAGGATTACTAGCCTTCCATGGTCAATGTTTCCCATTGTTTAAAATTTTTGAATTAAGACCGAGACGTGCGATAATTTTGTGATTGTCCTCATATTAAGATAACTACTGAATTCCCGCTCAAAGATTGATGCGTGACTTGATTTAAGTTCAGGATAGGGTGAACGGTTTGATGCTGTTGCGATATTTTTGATTGCAGGAACTGGAGATCCTTGCAGGGAGTACTTAAAGTATTCAGCGTTAGAAGACGCCGTAAGCTGTGACTACTGAAGAGCCTCTGTGGGATCCTTTGGTGGATCTGACATTAACTGCGGTGATAGGTAGTAGGTAGGATTTGGACATCAGGAGTTTGAAGATTCTTGCATTTTGGTGAGAAGTTTTCATTTTGTTGTGTTGAGTTTTTTTTTTTTATTTGTCCCTGCGATTGATTGTGGAAAAGCCTGAAAGTGAAGTAGTGATTGAAACGTTCAACGTTAGAACAAAGTAGATGAGCCTGTTCTCGCAATAAATGTGTGTGGTGAATGTTCCAGTAAAATATCTCGAAAAAGATCTTTGTGGTTAAAATCTTGTACAAGATCTATGTGGTTAAGGACGGCTGTGTGATCAAGTCCATGTGGTTAAGGACGGCTGTGTGATCAAGTCCATGTGGTTAAGGACTGCTGTGTGATCAAGTCCATGTGGTTAAGGACTGCTGTGTGATCAAGTTCATGTGGTTAAGGACTGCTGTGTGATCAAGTCCATGTGGTTAAGGACTGCTGTGTGATCAAGTCCATGTGGTTAAGGATGGCTGTGTGATCAAGTCCATGTGATTAAGGATGGCTGTGTGATCAAGTCCATGTGGTTAAGGACTGCTGTGTGATCAAGTCCATGTGATAAAGGATGGCTGTGTGATCAAGTCCATGTGGTTAAGAATGGCTGTGTGATCAAGTCCATGTGGTTAAGAATGGCTGTGTGATCAAGTCCATGTGGTTAAGAATGGCTGTGTGATCAAATCGATGACGTGACTTCGACCAGTCTTATATTGTGAAAATAGTAAATAAATTACAATCTGCTCACTATATGTGTCTTGTGTATTGTGTTGTAACTATAGCGTGATCATCCTCCACTGGGTCTGAATCATTGTAGGAAATTTGGTCCTGATGGTAAACAAGCATAACTGAAATAGTGATTGTAGTAGTTAGGAAGAGTCTTAATGTAAGGTCAGAATAGGCCGAGCGATGTGATGCTGCTGCGTATATTTTCTGTTTGCAGGCATTGGAAATTACTGCTGGTGGTGCCGCGTGTGACGTGTCTACTCCGGTTCGAAGACAGTGTGCAGTGCAGTGCAGCTACTGAGCCGCTTCCGAGGGAAGATTGCTGCTGATCGTCAGTGGCACTGATCTCCGTTTAGATAAGAATTGTTTGCATTGTATACAGTTCTAATAACTATTGGACAGCTGTATCCTTGAGAGTTTGTTACCGTCACTACTTCTCTCTTGTTAGGAGGTACTAGGAAGTGATGGCGGAAGGGCGATTTGGGGGTGCTGTCTATTTTGTAAAACATACGTAAGAGAACGATCACATGTCAGGAGTATCATGTCACTATACGTGATTTAACTGAATTTTAAAATTAGATTTGTTTCTTAAATCCCTTGCACTTAGGGAGACACATTGCGAGCTTTTCCTTAACGTTTGAACAATGGAAGCAACTGACTACAGTAACTTGTGTAAATGGTTACAGCGATAACTTTCTTTGCCTATCGATTATGGTCACTGGTATGACTGCAGAAATAATTCTAAATTCATGACAGCATTAATTCCTAAGTTTTAAAATTTTGGTTGGGTTCTTACACTTTAATTGGAAATTTAAATTGTCATTTAATTATTCGGTGTTAAATTTTCATGAAGCGTGCGTTAGCGAAAAATGCTTGAAGGTTAAGTTTTGAGATAATCAATGAAATTGTAGCAGAGACAAGTGGAAATGACAGTAATTAAGTTTGCATGATGATCTGGAGTGGACTTTAGTAGTCCGTTGGGAGTCGGTATTTACTGTGTAAGCAATCCGTGGTTGTGCGTTGCGCGGGTGGTTCTGGCGGTGGTTTGGTTTCAAAGGAAGCCATAGAGTGCGGAAGAGATGAGAGTAACTAGAGGTTACTGGCAGAGGTCACATGCAGGGCTTAATTGGTTAGATTATGTAGTTTGCGTTTGGCAATCGAGACGGACCTTCATCCATTTTTGGTACTAACTATGTTGTTTTGAAGAGTGTTGTTAAGTTTACGTGATGATTGTACTTTGTGTCATTCAGAGTAACACACGAGGACGTGTGTCTTACCAGAATGGCCGTGTCGGGACAGGAAGGAAGTATAAAAAGGAATTATCATTTTTATTAATCACATTTTTGGTACTAACTATGTTGTTTTGAAGAGTGTTGTTAAGTTTACGTGATGATCGTACTTTGTGTCATTCAGAGTAACACACGAGGACGTGTGTCTTGCCAGAATGGCCGTGTCGGGACAGGAAGGAAGTATAAAAAGGAATTATGATTTTTATTAATCTCATTGAGGGTGTCTGAATATATTAAGTCGGGTAAGATAAAATAATAATCGTGCGACAAACCAGTCGGTATGTAGAACTCATAGTGGGAGTTACAGTTGGGTGTATAAAGGGGTGCCGAATCATTTGAAGAAACAGTCTTAGTCTGTCGTCATTAAGTTCGGTTGTGTTGCAAGTAGTCCGGTGCAGTTCAATACTATGTGGTAACTATGGTGGTGTTCATATCGGTCAGTGCTTAGTAAAGCGGTTACTATGTTATTTTGAGTTGTTACTAGGTGAGTTGATTGTAATCACTTAACCAAACGGTTAAGTAATTGTCTCGATATGCAGTGTGTTATAATAACCAAAGTTAATAACTATTCCTGACGTGGTATTGTACTCTGTGAACATTCGATTACGTAATAATTGACGAACGAACAATAAATAGCGAGTTAAAGAGAATTCATTTGTGACTTTTATTATGTGAACCTACGTGTATCGATATCGGCCGCCACTCTGTCTCCGACATATATATGCAGCATTTATTATAATTTTATTTTATATATGATATAACTAATTATTATAATATATTATCATCATTTAGAAATTCAGTGACCTTATAATAATCTTAGAATTAGTTTTAAAAAAAATCACAGACATTTGTCTTATGTATTGCGCAACCCAGCCAGTCCAAATTAAATGTTAATATTTCTTTTTTTAATTGTTTTAATTGTTTGTTTTTAATATTTTTAACTTTGATAGTACAAAACATGTACTCAGATCACCTTACACACGATACATGTAAAATTGGGGAGCTTTTTAATAGCTCTTCGCATCCCCACGCAATTGGACGACTTTAGGCTACTGCCAATTTTTGCCGAGTTGGGCCAGCATTCATCTGGAATTAAAGACTTTTTTTTGCTTCTTTGCCTCTCCATATGCAATGCGGCGACTTTAGGCTATTTCACGATGAAGTTTTTGCGACTTCAACCATCATATATCTGGCAGCACTGGAGTTATGACAAACTTGGGAGTTTTGGCGGGAACTTGGAAGTGTCATGAGGCGCTCTTGTTTTAATTTTTATTTTGGTAATACTTACTGTTATATTGCGTAACTAGCTTTTGCCCGCGGCTCCGCCCGCATTAAAAAGTTTTTCCTGGATAAAAGTCCCGGTTTATATTTTCCCGGGATAAAAGTAGCCTATGTGTTAATCCAGGACATGATCTACCCGTGTGCCAAATTTCATCAAAATCCGTTCAGTAGTTTTTGCGTGAAAGAGTAACAAACATCCATACATCCAGACATCCATACATCCATACATACTTACAAACTTTCGCCTTTATAACATTAGTAAGATTATGGTGTTATATTATCCAATATAGTTCTATTAAAGGGCTCAAATGAAGTGAATTGAAATAACTGTGACAATCAAGTATTTATTTTTGTCGCTTCCAAAACTCTTCAATAATGTCTTGGTAAAGTAGCCACTGCTTTACTTCGAAATAGTAGTTAGGACTAAGTATAACAATTTATGAAAGACGGGCTCAATGGACTAGTATCTAGAGCCGTAATATTTAAATAAATAATAAAAAAAGACAAACTTGTTATAGTCACAGATAGGCGGAGTTTTGGCGGAAACGTGGAAGTTTCATGAGGTGCTCTTGTTTTAATTCATTATTTTGGTGATATTTGGTGTTATATTGCATAACTATGGTGGTATATCATCCAATATAGTTCTATGAAAGTGCTCAAATGAAGTGAATTGAAACAACTGTGCCAATCAAGTGCTTTCTCGTTGCCGACAAAACTTCATGGTAAAGTCTTGGTTAGTCACTGCTTAACTACGACATAGTACGTAGGTAAAAAAAAACCCAACGAAAAATATCACTTAAGACGAGGCTGTATGGGTGTGAACCCTTTGCCTTCGCTACAAGGGAAAATTATTAAAAAAAACACACACACAGATAGGCATACCGCATACTCATAGTTGGGTAGGACACGACACAAAAAAAGAGTTTGTAAGACTAGCCTCTTTTTCTAAGCCAGTACAATGTCCCACTTCAAATGAGGCGAGGCGTAATGAAGCTCGGTGATACATTTGAAGTAACGAGTACAAATATGACATACTAGCTTTTGCTCGCGGCTCCGCCCGCTTTATAAAGTTTTTCCGGGATAAAAATCCCGCTTTATATTTTCCCGGGATAAAAAGTACCCTATGTGTTAATCCAGAACATGATCTACCCGTGTGCCAAATTGCATCGAAATCCGTTCAGTAGTTTTTGCGTGAAAGAGGAACAAACATCCAGACATCCAAACATCTAAACATCCATACATTCTTACAAACTTTCGCCTTTATAATATTAGTAGGATTTTCATTGAAAAATAACGTACTATTGTAATTTGTAGCATGCCTTTCGCTCCCACTCTGACCCCGTCTTATAGTTTTTCTGAGATAGATAGTGCGTACGACGAATTCGCGACTACCGCGACATGAAATATGAAGTAGTACAATAAAAAATGTTGAGCCGCTCTTACATTTTGCTTCATGTACGGGACAAATGTACCGCCTCTTGTATGTCCTACCCAACACTAAATTAGTTGGCAGACAGCGCCAAGGAGAATATAAACACTACGTTAGAAACAGCGCGTTAATTTAAAAGTTTCTTGAAATTATAATATATTTAAACGACGGTATAATATATTTAAATATATTTATTTAGTAAGTATTTTTGAGTCGATGTCAAAATCAAATGTTCGTCACTGACAGTTGCCATTTAGAGTAGGTTTACAGACGACATTGGCAAATATGTTTCGTTCGTTCGTTGATCGTTTAGATAGTAAAAACGATGTAACTGAGAGTAGGCTTCGACACGACAAATGTCGCGATATATCGAATATCGCTTTTGGGAGTCGACACCCTGATATTAAGCGATAAGCACCCATAAACAGTAGCAACACCGTATGGAACTTTGAATCACAAAGTACAGTCAGTCAAGTATTTGAACAAAATAATTTTTTTCCAATCTCCTATAAGTATACGCGTTAAGTTAAACTGAAACGTTTTTTTTCGTTTGAAGTAAAATAAATCTCTTATATTTTATTATTGTGAAGAGAAAAAAGATTAGTAACAACACAAAAGTATGTAGGCAATTTGAAATTTGAATTCATTCACATATTTATGCTCCTGACTGTACTGTGTGGCACTCCACTGCGATCGTCGTCCTCAGGTATAACATGTTAAGTCTCATAATGTCCAGTAACTACACTGGCTACAATGTCCTCCAAACCGGAACACAACTGTACATGCGCACTGCTGCTTGGCGGTACAAATAGACCTTGCGGTGGTGCCTACCCACACGGTCCCTCGCGTATCAAAGCCCTCCCACCAGTAAACTAAAACTGTGAAGCTGTATATTTCAGTCAATAAAATGGAGACACCATCTTACATTTTAGTATTTTATTACAAACTTCATTAGCATTCACTGGAAATGGACGAAATTGAATATTAATGTTGAAATATTGAATTTTATTAGGCGTCGCAATGGGACGCTTCCTTCGTCATTGAAATAATACGAATGCTATTGAAATCAGGAGCTATTTCAAATATACTTTGAAAAACAATTATGATTTAATACACCGGTATTCTGTTTTGACGTCTGTTAGTTAAAATATTATTTAATTCATTTATAACACTTGTCCATGGACTAATGTCTGATTGACTGATTGTTTTGTTAAAGGGGTTTACTTAAACATCTCTAATCAGAGATAAATTTAGAGCTTTTTTTGCCTTTTAATATTTGACGCAAGGAAATCTCAAAATAGCGATAGCTTAACATAGGAAAAAAACCGTCCAAGTACGACGCACGGACGACGGACTCGCGCACCGAGGGTTCCGTAAAATTTACGGTTTCGGCAATTTTCCTTTATCTGTGCTATAAGTCGTTGCTTCGTACCAAATTTCAAGATTCTGAGTTCACGGGAAGTACCCTGTAGGTTTTGATTCCCTTGGGAGTCTCGAAAACTTGCGGCACAAACGGCTGTATCTTTTGATTGCGTTGGCTTAAAAGTTAGATTTTTTTACAGCTCCAAGGGACATTAGACCTGAGTATTTGATAGAAATTTCAACTTAATACCTCCACGCATTCCTGAGAAAAAGGGTCTTGACAGACGGACGGACGGACAATAAAGTGATCCTATAAGGGTTCCGTTTTTTCCTTTCGAGGTACGGAACCCTAAAAATATAATAAGGAGGGATGTTTTGAGATCAATTATATATAATATATATTATTAATTATATATATTTATTAAATATATATTATTATGACGTATAGAGGTTATTTCCGGTGTATGTTTAAACCTATTTAGTATGCAGTAACATAGGCATGAAGTTTGCATATATTGTCAGCCCCCCCGCCCCCGGTGACTTGACGAGGTTTGACTGCCTCGGTGGCGTAGTTATATTGCGTACGCATTACGAGTACGATTTGCGCGCTGAGGTCCTGGGTTCGAATCCCGAGTCGAGCCAAAAACATTGGGACTGGGTTTTTCCATCTTAAAATTTACTCAGTCGCAGCTCGGAGTCAGGAAGTTGGCGGTGTGATACCCCCGTGCCTCGGAAAGCACGTAAAGCCGTTGGTCCTGCGCCTGATCTCTCTCCGGTCATGTCGGATTGCCGTCTCATCGGACTATGAGAGTGAAGGAATAGCGAGTGCACCTGTGTATTGCGCACACACTTGTGCACTATAATATCTCCTGCGTACCTGGCTGATCTCCGTTGAGATTGGCCGCCGTGGCCGAAACTGGCCAGGAGAAAATCAGAAATCAATCATCATATTGTCAGCTCTCTAAATTTGTTTACGGCTAGCGTCAGTTAGAAGCTTTTTCTACAATAGTTCAGGTTTGTGCCATTCGTTCTATAAGCTGGCTTCGTGCCTGATGATAGAGATCACATACATAGTTTTGAAAATATTATGAAGACCGTTCAGGCAAAAAGAATTACCATATCTCAGAGTTTTATCGTTATTTTATTGAAAATGTTAAAATATCTACTCTACATTGAAAGTAGTAACTTATGAACAAATTAAGTCAAACAGAAACACAATGAATCCAACACAATACCCACATCCATTTTAACACAAAGTAAAATGAACTAAGTTAATAACCTCACGTAGTAAGTTGGTAAGATATTTAATATGAAAAGAATAACTAATTGCGTCGCTGACAAAGGCAAAACTCGTTAAAAGTTACGTAAATTTGCCCTCTGCCCACCCTCTTTATGGACCTTTTAGGATTCTACATCTTGGTGAATATAAGAATAGCTTCCGGTTGTTCTTTAGTTATTGAGTTCCGGACTTTTTCTATTGCATTGAATGACGAGACGAGCATGCCGTTCGCTTGATGGTAATCGATATGATCATTTATAACCAGTAGCAATACCATCCAGCACCTTGAGTTAAAAAGTACTGTGCGGAATTCTACTGCGCTCGTCGTCCTGAGACATAAGATGTTAAGCCTCACTATGTCCAGTAGTTACACTGGCTATAATGTCCTTCAAACCAAAACACAACAGTGCATGCACACTGCTGCTTGGCGGTAGAAATAGACATTGCGGTATTACCCACTGTTCCCGCAGAACACAAGTAAAATAGGCCTTGTTTTATGACACATTTATTTTAGTTTCTATTTGTTACATTTACAATGTGATTAATTATCGTGCCGCGCGGGTGCTCCGCGCGGGCGTTTTTGGGCGAGTGGCGAGGTGGCGCGGTCCGCGCGGCGCTGTCGCAGGCGTCCGCGCGGACTCCCCGCGCTCCGCTCCCTCCCCGCAACCGGCCCGCTCTCCGCGAGCCCCAGCGAGTGAAGTCGCTGACGCGACACCCACCCCCCAGGCGGATTCTTACATATGAGAGACTTACCACGACGACAAAGTTCCTTAAAACAAGATAAAAAAATGATTTTATATTTTTATGGAAACTTGGACAGCCGAGGGTAGGGTCGAGGTAGCTCGATTGGTAGAGCACCGGCACGGTACGCCGGAGGTCGTGGGTTCGGGTCCCGCCTTCGACTGTTTCTTTTTCAAGTCTCCATAAAAATATAAAATCATTATCCAGGCACTACATGGCCATTAACATGTATAAAAAATCATAATATAAGATAAAAAAAGTTACAACTCAAACAAACTAAAGCAAAAATATGACGACAAATCAAATGTTCAAAACGCACAATCATTGAAATAGGAAATGGCGATTTAAAAGTTAGAATCGCCTGTCTGTTCCCAAAGAGAGTTGAGGCATTTGGCAAACGAATTATACAGGGATGGAATGCTAATTCATTTAATTAACGTGTCCTTATGTTAATGGATGGGATAAGTTTGGTAATTTGATTTGATGTGAAACCAGAGTGATGTGCTTTGACTTGGGGCAAATTGCTATAACATCGTGATGGGTTCTTGTAATATCATCTGATGTGTAATATAACATGGGCGATGGTTTGGCAGTGGAATGGGTGCAGAAATCTTGGGTCTGGTCCCAGCTCCTGATATTTCTATGGGCTTTTTGAACGAATTGGTTGTAAACTGTGAAAAAACCGCGAAGTATTATGAAACTTTGTACGAAGGTGTCAAGATATAAACGTTATGTGAACCTTATTCTCAATCGGATCGGAAGCAGTGATTTACAAAAAGAGGTGTGTTTTTTTTTATTTTCGCAGCAGTTCTCTTTATAGCTTGTTCTTTTTACAAAAGGCCTACTCCATTAAACATTATTTTTCCCTAACACTTGCGGTTATCTTCCACAATTGGCCAGCAGTAGGTAACAGGTATCTACATAGTTAGTGCACTAGTCGTGAGTAAAGAATCGCGCCAATTGTTGCACTTGCAGCAAATGCTCCCGTTACTCGTTCCGTCGAATAAACAGTTACCTGAGCCGTACTAGAGGTCTCCATTTTCGCTCGCACACACCGGGATTATGGAATTATGAATAGTTATACGTTTGTTTTCAGTTCGAGTTTGTATTATAAGTAACTATATCTGTAATTTTATAGTAAGCGTATAGTTTTGTAGCGATTCAGAATTATAGAACGGTTTTGTACGGAACTTTTTGTGACGCCTCAAAATATCTTCATTCTGAATTTCTTGTTAATTCGTACTAGTTTTTAGTTTATCGTGTTTAGACAGATAGACGCGTCTGGGGGACCTTGTTCAATTCAATTCAATCATTTATTCAGTAATTAGGCCCCTAAGGGCACTTTACACGTCATTTTTCACAATGTTGTTTTACTTAAAGATTCTACCAGTGCTTCGGAAAAGCCCACTGACCTGAGAAGAAGCACCAAGAAACTCAGCGTAGGTCTTTTGTCATTTTTTTTTAATATATATTTTACAATTTTCAAATCACAACATTACATTCAATTTTAAAGATGGATATTAAGTGCGTAAATTAACGGAGAGTACCTAAGTGAAACAACCACCTACATGTTTAATTTTAAGTAAAAAAAAATAAACTTTGAATGTTTTATAATATGTATGTGTCGGGTATATCCTTTTTATTAATCTCTTTGTGTCTGAATATATAACGTCGGGTAAGATAAAATGATAACCGGGACAAAACCAGTCGAGTTGTCAAAAATGTAGTGGGAGCCACAGTTGGGTGTACAAAAAGGGTGCCTAATCATAATATGAAGGAACTAGTTCGGTGCAGCTCAATACTAAGTAGTAACTATGGTGGTTTTCATATCGGTCAGTGGCCAGTGCTTAGTTAAGCGGTTACTATGTTACTTAGGGTAGTTACTAGATGAGTCGATTGTAGTTTAGAACATTGGTTAAGTAATTATCTCAATTACCAATGTGTTATAATAAGTAAAATGAACTAGTGAATCTTGATGTGGTATTGTACTTTGTGAACATTTGATTACGTAATAATTGATCAACGTACAATAAATAGTAAGTTGAAGAGATAATTCATATGTGATTTTTATTATATATGCCCAAGAATAACTATATCGGCCGCCGCTGTCTGCGATATATGAATGTAAATAATAAAAGGTAGAGTCTAAGTAGTTCTAGATATGTATTGGCCACCGGTTTCTGGATTAAATCTCCAGGATGGATAACAATATAATATACTTATTATATACTTTTCTAATATACTTATGGGATTTATTACTGATGAGATCAGAGAGCTGCATGTGAGCCTACGAATCGTCAAGATTACTATGTTTGAACATATCGCCATATCTAAGCAACCTAACCTCGAGAAATAGAATTATAGTTTGTTAGACGGTTCGTATTTGGTTCTAATTAAGTGGATTACCGCCATTGATGTATTAAAAAAAATACCACTAACTAATGAAGCACTAAACGAAATTCAGTTAGTGAGTAATTCCATAAGCCTTTGATAAAATAAAAAATGGGTCGCATTTTCCTTGTAAACAGACTAGCCTATGTTACGCAGCATTTCCAGAATTGTAGTAATTTTGTAGCATGTCTGCAAAAACCTCTTAAATAACATAACAGAACTCCGACAAGTCCGCGAAATTCTAAGACATTTCGTTGAAATTGTAAAAAAATGTTATAACAGCTTTATTTCTAATTGTTCAAAGCGTTCGTGATGTCCATAAGGAATGTTCCTTTGTGAATGAAAAACTTGGTTATCAAAGATACGAACATTTCCAGATATCTTAATAGACAGTTGATTAGGATCGGATTATAACTTCAAGTTGGATCTTAACAGAGGGCACAAAGCGCTTCCTGTTCAAAGCCGGCTTCAAAAGGATTGAGCGACTCTTAACAAAGTCTTACAATTTTGGTAAGCTGTGGATATTCTGTATAGTACACGGACAGAATATAGGTAGCTTTATATAGGTACTGTACCTGTGTTGGGAAACGATCTATAATGGAGGGACTAGGTCTTTGTTCTAGTGTGTTTCTAATGAGAGTTTCTAGACTTAACAGAAAGAAAAAATACATAGTAGTACCTGTTATAGTACCTATACAGAAAGAAGAAAGAAGAAAGAAAAATAATTTATTGTCGCAGCAGTGAGCAAAGAATTAAAAAAAAACACAAAATAATAATGCTTAATAAAGTAAACACCACGTCAATCCCATGTCCACGCCGCGACAACTAGGTGACCAACTCAGCATAAGTTGTGTTCTGATGTGAGTCAAAACACAGCACGTTTTTCAGAGGTCACCAAAGGTAACTTTATAACAGGAGTTTTCATTTTTCTTCAGCCTGCATTCTTTAGCTGTTTTTGTATTAACACTACAAAAAAAAAAATTCATATTTTTTCAGCTTTAAGTATCTTTTGTTTTTGTTTACGCTGAGAAAGTGAATTATTACTACCGCCCAGTGTTCAAGGGGAACGACTGAGCGGTTATGTTGGGTTCACCGTGCCTTACGACCCGACGTTGAGCCGCCCGGAGAAATGAAAAACGTCGGGCGACCGCCGGGCCGAGTCCCTAACCTATGTACACCGCACGGTATACCAACCAAAACTCCGCGGTGGCCATCTCCGGCGCATTAGGGACGGCTGCGGGCTTCCTCCGACTCACGTGTAAGTTGTCGTCCGCAACCGCCCCTGCGCGTACCGCTATTGCGGCCCGTCTCCTGTTGTTGGGGGGGTCGGAAGCCCTCGCACACCGAAGGACGCCCTCGGCGTCAACGGCACCGTAAGGCCTAACCGCCAAACTGCCGTCCATCACGGGGGTCACAAAAGTTTGAGTATCTAGCAATGCAAAAGAGATGGGATGACCAGGCGAACCCTTCGTTGGTCATACATGCGCTTCTTCTTAGTCGTTAAACTCTTGGCAGAGTGGTCGTGGTCGTCGCGTCAGGGTTTGTGGCTCACTTGACAATCCATACATGCGCAGCCGGTCATAAACTTTTATTAAAACCTATGTGACTTGCGATCGCTGTCATTACATTCTACGATAATGACATTAAGCTCAACAAAAATTCAGATTTTTGTTGTGTTATTGTGTAAAAAGCGACCTTATAGTCAACCCCACACGTGTGGATTGTTTTTGGTAAATGTGTGCTATCCGTGTCTACCTCGCCCCCCATCAGGATTGGCAGAAAAAATTGTTTGCGCATTATAGCCATATTGTGTCCATTGGTTTAATATTCTAAGTATATCATCATCAACCGGTGAAGCCCGTGCGGCAAAAGCCCATTGTGGAAGGTATAACTATAAAAAATTATCGTTGTCAAGACTGCCTTGGTGGGGCAGCTGTATTGCGTGGCGGTACGCCACCGCTCTTAGGTCTCGGGTTCGAATCCCGGGTCGGAAAAAATTATAGGTGGGTTTTTCTTCTTAGTATCAACTTGATTGGAATTTGTTCGCGTTATGGCAATAGCCTCGCTATCACATCATGGGACGAAACACACGTTGCGAAAAGTGGTTGCACTGGTTGTACCTCTGAGTTGTACTCTTTCGGAGATAAAGGAGTAATGTATTATAGTTTGTTAAGACTGAAAAAACCAATGCGAATGAACTGAAGGTGTCTATTTCTTCCTATCACTAATCAAAAAATTAAATCACATTCGCGTCGACACCGTTTCCATGACGCTCTTTCCATACACATCATCATTTATTCGCGACGTGTCTAGCTGTAAAGGATGTCGCCGGCCCATAATAGGGCCAATGGGGACAATTTATTTCGAAGGCGTCGACCTCCGAGCGATACGATATCGACGCGAATCCTCGGGTTTATGTATCCCTGGTACTTAAAATAACGTCTCGACTTTTCACTTTGTGGCTCAATTTTAACCGATTGCGAGAAAGGTGAATAGTGTATGTCAGATGTGTGTATGAATGTATTACTATGTGCGTGTTGAATTCTTTTTCCGATCTCGGGTTCATTCCCCAGGTCGGGAAAAGTGATATAGGATTTTTCTATTCAGTATCAGCCCGGAGTCTGGAATTTGTGCCCGATATGGCGACAGAGTCGCCCTCTATCATATCATGGGACGGAATATGCACGGCGAAAATTGGATGCATTAGTTGCGCCTCTGCCTACACCTTCTGACTGCGTTTATATTGATTAAAAATGATTAACTAAAACTGAATGAGTAAGCCGGTTAACATTTTAACCTGATTAATATGTGACTGCATTTTAAAATCTGTTCTACAAATATTTTAATGCAGTCATACGTCTCTGATACGCCGGCGATATTGGAAAATTCCGCTAGTGGCGGTGATGGATGGTTGTCTTAGACCATGGCATTGTTTAATATACAAATAAATTGATTTTGTGATTTCCAAAAGAATATAAAGTGTAGAAAATGCTGGAGCTGCTGATAACTAGATTGAGTGTGGGATAGAGTCTAGTATAGATGGAGTATCCATTTTAATGTTAAGTCTAAAAATAAGCGTAAAGGCCAGATTATTTACTTTGCTTTTCGAGTCGAAATATCACTAACTACCGAATAGAACCTAGCACCTTATCACAGTCAGCGTTATCACTAAACCCATAAAGGAATCTCTTTATTTTTTGAATATCTGGAACGTAATACAACAAAAATCTAAAATCACAATTCAATTTTACACCAACGCTAGCGTTTTAAATACGGCAGAGATACGCGATGCAAGCCCATTAAAGTAAACAGCTTGGGCGGCAATATAATGTAAATGTAAAACGGTATTACCCGGCTTGGGCAACAGTTATAACACGTTGTGAATTTTAACTGTTCATAAAGTGGACGGGGATTTAAATAATGTGGAATTCAAACGCGAGTTTAAACTTTTGATTGTTGTTTTGTGTGTTTGCGTTTTCGGTTTGTAGTGTTGGGACACACTTGCACGGCTATGAATACGTAAGTAATTGTTAACGCTGTGTCACACCATGCCTTTCATAATAATATAAAAACACGCTTTATAGAAAATCCAACTAAAAATTAGAAAACAAATTTGAATTAAGAATAGTGTAAATAAGAAAAAAAAATGTATTTTATAGTAAAAAAAGCGTGGGGTGCATGGTCTCATTAGTTATAAATATTTTATATATTATTAATTTCATCTATACTAATATTATAAAGCTGAAGAGTTTGTTTGTTTGTTTGTTTGTTTGTTTGTTCGAACGCGCTAATCTCAGGAACTACTGAACCGACACAAGCTCTACGTATAGCGTAACCAATGCCCATAGCACTGTCAGAGGTTTGTAAGTTTTCACCAGTCATGGAACGGAATGGAGTTTATAAAGAAGCAGGGGATGTTTAGTTTTTAGACTTTAGCATTTTCTGATCATTTTGACAGTAGCAAAAGTAGTTTTCGATAAAGGTAATTAAGGTGTTACTGTCTGTTTTGATTACCTATGATTAAGATACTGTAAATTTGTATCTAACAAACAGTTTTAAAATCAGTTGCCACTAAAGAATGGGACAGACGACCCTTTCAATTCTTTGTTCATAAGCATGTTGTATTATAAACAGCTGTTGTTATGTTTCACAGTCTTAATTACCGCGAAGAACCATTATGCGACATTTCTCCAAACATTTCAAGCATTCAGGTGGTTATTAAATATCAATTCTTGATATCTGGCCTTCAATAGAAATATTTCTCAGAAAATATAAATATTTGGGACGTTAGCTCGTTTAGAAATTATATTTCTGCGAAAAGATAATATTATTAATGGATTGCTATTAGCTTTGACAAATAATTCCCGAGCACGAAGTTTTATACATGAAGTTCAATTTAGAGTTAGGCGAAGCCGCTTAGTTATAAAAAACAGAGAAATTATACTTAGTACGAATATTTATTTGTAAAATTATCGCATAAAAAGAACTTGGCCATAATTTTTTAAATCCGTATTTCTAGGGCTTATCTTTTATCACAGATGGCGCCTTTCAACTGACACATTAAACTTATATTATTATTTAAAAATTTATACTTACCATGTCAATGCTTGGATAAAAAGTAAATAATGCAGAAGTAAATACACTGATTATAATCAGTATCTCGCATACAAGATTCCTACCCTCATCCCATTGAAGCTTATAAACAACTGATCCTACATATTGAGCTTTTAACAGTTTCGGTTACATCATAAGCCACATTTCGCATGCAAACATACCAAGAATATTTAAGTGTAAATAAAGATAAAAAAAAAATAAACCGTATTGCCATACACAAAGAAATATACGAAAACATTGTTCAATTTAAATTAGGCACCGACTCCAAATATACGTTTATACTAAGCGAAGACAAATTTTAATTATTTTTTTATTTGTAGTGATTTTGAAGTTGGTTTTTTTTTTAAGTTTTTATATATTGCTTTTTTGTTAGTTAATTATAGAATGGTGTAAACAATACATCATAGATATACGATTGCAGCATTCGCGAGTCATCTGCTGTTAGTTATTGAAGAGTTCCATTGTGTATCTCCGAAGATGTTCATCAGATCTTCATAAATTATATACTAAAACCTTCCCTGAAAAATATACATTTCAATATAGAAAACCACATCCCAATCGGATCAGTAGTTTTGGAGAAACACGCGGCCATACAAATTTACATACATACATACATACAAACATACATACATACAAACATACATACGGATCGAATACAGAACCTCCTTTTCGAAGTCGGTTAAAAAAGGGTGTGAAATATTAGCTACGACGTTGTTCCAGAAAAGGCTGAAATTATTCAAGCGCCGTGATGAAGTTAAACGAAGCAAGTTTCAGCAAACAGGAGCTTAACATCATATAAACTACTTTAATCGACGATTAAGAGCCGCTAATGCTCTGCCGGCTCGGCCTCCAAACATTATTATTAGAAAACTTTCATGGAAAGGTGTGCTCGCTGATCTAGAGACGCTATAAGTGACTTCAATTCGCTTGCTGTCCTTAGACCGCATTTCTATAAAGCGTTATTTAAACAAGAAGAGTGTTTCGAATGCGAGCGGCGAAAATTGTAAGGGATTATCGTATGCACGAACTCTCCATGCGCGCCTCTCCTGTGGTTGTTTACATTAAGATAAAAACTTGTAGCAATAAAGCGATACTCGGATCCGTCTTTCAAAGACGAGACTCGCTCCTCTTAAATTGTTTACACTACAGGTAAGTATTCATAGGGTGATATTCGTGTGTCTCGCCTAATGTAAACACTACTTGGGCAAGATTCGCAAGCGTTGATTCAAACCTCGAACAAATCGATCTGTAAATTTGTACGAGACTCGCCACTCTAAATTGTACCAAGGAGACTTTATGAAGCGATACTTGCTTTCGAGAGACGACATTTGAACTGTTTGTTTACACTAGGCGATAGATTATCGCATTGCAATAAAGCGCCGCTCGTATGCGAAAGCTCTCTTCGGGTCACTTTGGCTTAAGCGTTAACACTAGTAAAAATAATATGCGTGACCAGCGTTTGGTTGAACACGCTTAATCTCAAGAAATACAGAACTTATTTTGAAAATTCTTTTCATAATAGGAAGCAACATTCGATACTCCTGAGTGCTATATGCTACTTTTTAATCCGGGAAAATATTTTTTTCCGGAAAAACTTTTTTACGCGAGCGTAGCCAAGGACATCACCTAGCCTCAAATAAAATTTACTTGAAACTTGAAATAGGTCTTAAAAAAATCGTAAATTCATATACTCGAAAGTTCCTTCCATTTCCATAGAGCCATGCAGTCTACAGTTCCTTTGATCCATAACTTTATTATGCTCGGAAATTAACTATTATTAAAAACTTTGTATCCTTTGCATGTTCCTCGTTTCTGTTACTCTTTGATGTTGCTTTAATTTGCTAAAAATACAAGTATGCTCAAAGTGGGAAATGGCTTTAATTGTGTGGTTGGGGAACGCAATAGGCTTTGTAAAAATTATGGGAATGTATAGGGAACGTGCACGTCGTAAGCACTGCCATAATTGACAAATACACTCGTAACCTACAAAAGACAGAGATATGTGTTTTGGCTGCTCGATACTGCGGTCTTCCTAGTATATTGCTACGAAAACTCAGTATACTAAAAACGCAGACAGGCTGCAGATTAAACCCTGACACGGGTAGCTCACTGTAAAGCGTCGTTGATTGAGGTCGTAGCTTTGGCGCATTTTTTTTTTCAATTTTCACACTGCATCGACACCGCAGCCGAGCGGAATGTAAAAAAAAAGACAACCTCCAGGTCGACGGTTCACCGGCGGGTTTGAAAAATAAAATTCCGCATAAATCCTTTTTGAATAAACAATAGGTTAGTTACTATGTATTGTGTAGGTAACTTACATTAGCGGTGGTATATTTTGTGTTTGATTCCAAGCTCCTTTAGAAATAAGCAATAGCCTTCAAATGCTACATATGTGTTTGCATATTGTTTGGCTAAAAATAGAGATAACGTAGCCAGAGAGTCCATCGCATCTAAAAAGGTCTCACATTATGAGTACTTATGTTTCTACAACTGAGAGCTGATTTGTTTATTTTTTTTTGTTAATGGCTCTACTGCCAGTAGCCTGACGCGAGTCGGCTTTTCTGGCCACACCGGTCTTTAGGGTGAACGCAGAAGGCGCTCGCAATCCTTTGAAGTAAGTGACCATGCTGAGGGCAACCCACTAACGGGTTACGAACCTCGGCTCAGGACGGCCACTGAGACAGGATGAGACATCAACGATTAAGGAAAGATTGGTTTTTGGTGGTCATCGGCACGCGGGCCGGAACTGCTAGGGGGGTCGGGGGGGTGACGGAGAACGCGGCGAGGTCCTCGACGGCGAGGACGGAACTGCGGTCTTGTGGAGTGTTGGAGTTTCAAGAACTCGTTCTTACGGCGGATGGCCAGAGTGATTTCGTCCTCTGGATCGGTTAATACGGAACGCGGCCGTCTCCATTTAGCGCGGTCGAATGGACATAGAGAGCTGAGTTAGACATATTTGTTCGCTGTAATATGTTACCTTCGATTTTTCGTGGAAATTTAAATGAATAGATTGAACGAACTGATGGTTTCAAATATAATAATATCAAATAATTCAATCAAAATTATAAGTGTTTTTAAATTATAAAATTCTATTATCCTCATACTTCCGTTGCAATATGAAATTTTGGTACAATTATATTATGTTCATGACTACCTTTCATTATAGCGTATTATTGCGATTGGCGTATGAGTTATGATTCTTTCATATGACGCCACATAGCATCTTATAATATTATGTCGTGCGCAATAATATATAGGTAAATTAGTATTGACTAGACTCTTGAGTGTGAATGAGTTCTTTCGGGATAAAAGTCCCGCTTTATATTTTCCCGGGATAAAAAGCCTAGATGTTAATCGCTGATAATATAGCTTTATATTGCTAAAATAATTCTTTATTTGTTTTTTCACTAATTTATATTTGTCTATAGCGAGGCTCTAGTATCTCTTTAGCTTATGTTAAGACGTTATTAAAAACAATGCATTATTACAATGTTCAGTCATGATACTGGCCAGTGTTACATTAGAACCAGAATTTACAGCTGGTGGTGTTTGTCTCTCTCCGGATAGTCCCCACTGTACACAAGGTTTAAGTCGCCAAAGTGGCCCACGTAGGTACGTTCCGGTATCAGCCTGCATGTCGGATTTCTAACAGGCATAATTATACACGGAAATTATCATCTTGTACCCAAATAAAAATGATTGCAAGACACAAGCAAACTTTATGTACCATTATATTAGCTAGCTTATTTTTGCCATACCTCCAACAAGTTAATAATGTTTATAACTAAGCTAAGTCGAAAAGCATATAAGAGTACCTTTCGAGACAGGCCCAATGCGGTCCAATTACACGGGCCATCGCGCCGCGCGGCGGCCACTACGCCCACATTACACCAAATGTCAGCTGATGTTCACGTTTGAACCAGAAATTAGGCAACCGATGTTTATATTTCAGATTAGGGAAAAGCAAGCGGTGATAGCTTAGTTTGGATTGAAACGAACTGCCGAGATTAATGTTGCGGTTCAAAACCCAAGGGCACACACGTCTGACTTTTCTAAAAAATTATGTGTGTATTCTTTGTGAATTATCGCTCGCTTTAACCATGATGGAAAACATCGTGAGGAAACCTGTATACCTGAGAAGTTCTCTGAATTTCGAACGTATGTGATAGCTGCCAACCCGCACTAGGCCAGTGTGGTGGACTAAAGCCTTAACCCTCTCAGTTGTAGAGGAGGTCCGTGCTTAGCAGTGGGCAGTATATAACACAGGACTGGTATGGAAAAGCAATAGTACTTCGAAGGCTGTCATAGTGAAAGCACTAAGGAACAAATTTATTATCATGCCAAGTCTGTTTCTTACCTATGTAATGTTTTTTTTTAATTTCTTTAGTTTTTTTTAGGGCCTTAACAAGTATTGTGACGAAGAAAAGCAGTGAAGTACCACGTAGTACTTTGTAATTCAAGTCTATCTATGGTGTTGCCACTGTTTATGGGTGGTCGTATCGCTATCAGGCGCGCAGCATGCTCGTCTTGTTAATCAACTCCAATAAAAATAATGTACTATAATATTATGAATAGATATACTGTAAAAGTTTGTAAGAATATTTGTATACTAGCTTTTGCCCGCGGCTCCGCCCGCATTAAAAAGTTTTTCCGGTATAAAAGTCCCGGTTTATACTTTCCCGGGATAAGAAGTAGTTTATACGTTAATCGAGGACATGATCTACCCGTGTCCCAATTTTCATCGAAATCCGTTCAGTAGTTTTTGCGTGAAAGAGGAACAAACATCATTACATCCATACATTCTTAAAAACTTTCGCCTTTATAATATTCTATCTAACCTATTATATCAACCACAAAGAAGGAAACATAGACGAACACATGCTGTGGCCACATGAGACAGAGAATTTGACAAGTGATTTGAGTAAATCTACACCACGCGCTACACCGCACCATATTTTAATGGATTTAGTAAAGCTATTGACACTTTTAATAGTTTTATAACCCTCTGAAAACACCTAATATTTAGCACAATCACTGCGACAGAAGAAAAGTGTGGAATGTTATTTCGGACCTTGAAAAACCGGCGCGAGGTACGGGCCGGCAATAAAACTAATCTATCCAGTACCCCTTTCTTTCATAAGCCATACCTCTATAGTACTATCCCTTTCTGTTCCACTGAATAGGAGTTATACGTTAGTCTATATTGTTTACTCTGCCTGTGATTTCACCTGTCAATATTGGCAACGTTTTCACAGTGGAACAAACGTCACTTGCCGCGAAACGTCAATTAAGCGAAAGTCGTTTTTACGCGCCTACCCATAGCATTCTAATAAGAAAGGAGATGTCCGCTCTTTGTATGGATGCTGGGCCTCAAAATCTAACCAGGCTGAAAATTTTGGGATATTAAAGGGACAAAATATTTTTTGACCCTTTCATTATTAAGCAACTTTTATAAAAACGTTCATATTAAGTGTAGTTCTCAATCCAAACAAAATTACATAAGTCTAGAAATCTGAGGTATTTAAAATTAAATGATTTATTGTTAAAAATTTCTCTGTTATTCCGTACCCATGAAACCCAAAATACAGGTCTAAACACCTAGTTTGGGTCTCACTAAAAATTCGCGTTTAGAACTATTAGGTAAACTTTTATCCTACTAATATTATAAAGGCGAAAGTTTGTAAGAATGTATGGATGTTTGGATGTATGGATGTTTGTTACTCTTTCACGCAAAAACTACTAAACGGATTTCGATGAAATTTGGCACACGGGTAGATCATGTCCTGGATTAACATATAGGCTACTTTTTATCCCGGGAAAATATAAAGCGGGACTTTTATCCCGGAAACACTTTTTTAAGCGGGCGGAGCCGCGGGCAAAAGCTAGTATTGTATAAGATGAACTTATTGTAACAACTGTTGTATTTGTAAATAAAAATTATTTGTATTTGTATTGCAAAAGGTTAGTTTTCAGGAGTTCTATTCAAATATATAACTGTCTTGGTTAGAGTTTCAGGCCTGTTTTTGGAGATGCCCTTTGAAATAACAGCTGTCAAACTGACATGAGATATTGAAAAGTTAATTAAAACAAAGTCTTACATGCCCACCCACGCTTATTCAAACAATAAATAGATAATCATTTTCCTCCACTAAAATTCAAGCTTTCAGCCAATAAATTGCCTATTGTCCCACCAATATGAGATCAGCCGTTGTACAGCGGCCGGCTCTGTCGGAAATGAGCTATTTGGAAGCCTCTCTCTGTAGGAAATTGTAGGCTTTGGTCGGCCTTTGTGACGCAAAAGCTCTTTCAAAGTATCTTCATTTTGATGAGAGTTCAAACCGTTGTATTAGGAGCAGTAGCCAAAACGATTTAACATTTACGACTTGATCAATAATTGTCATTAATCTTTCTTTAGTCACTTTCCGTCAAATAACTTTCAGATTATAACAAACTTTTCTGTAGAGGCTACGAAGAATTTTGCTACGGCGTAACTGCTACGATGATTTTGATTGGTACGACGCGTCGTAGCCATTAGTATCAAAATGAACAATTTAAGCACGTCGTGACGAAATCCTACAATAATAGCTACATTACATAAAAAAAAAAGATTCGAAAATAATTAAGTGCTGTGACTAAAATTACGCCCGCAATCGTAATATTAATGACGAGTTTTAACGTCAAATTTTCGCGCGAGCTATTGTTATGGCCTTAAGGTGACATTCTCTGGGACTTGAAATTTTTTGTAACAAAATTAAATGTAAACTATGTGTTGCGGGCGACTGAGTCAGGATTTTCGTAAAGATTCTAAACTAAATTACTGGAATATAACATATTGTAATATTTTTCAAAGTGCATGGCGTGGATCGTAACTGTGGTTTCTCGATTCAAAGCAAATACGATTCAACATACGAGCCATTAAGAAGAACTTTTGCTGAGTCTTAGAAAATGATCTCTGTGTCTTATTACATGTAAAACGTCGATATACCGCATATTCGGAAGGTTCCCTATTGAATTGCATAAATGTATTTGTAATAAATATTTTGATGCGCATCTTAGCTTTAAGCATAAATGTTGTTTTTATTATTTTATAATTAGCGGTTATTATTATTTTAGCATAAAATAAAAAGCATAAATACAAAAAGCCCAACCATCAGAACAACTAACGTCAAATGGCATAAATATGAAAAGTCATCAAGACTGCCTCGGTGGCGTGGTTGTATTACAGTACGACTACAAAGCTGAGGTCTCGGGTTCGTTCCCCGGGTCAAGCAGTGATATTGAGTTTTTCTCTTCAGTATCAGCTCGGAGTCTGGAATTTGTGCCCGATATGGCGATAGGCTCGCCCCCTATCACATCATGGGACGGAATAACGGCGAAAAGTGGGTGCACTAGTTGCGCCTTAGTCTACCCCTTCGGGGATAACAGGTGTGAGTGTATGTGTATGTATGTATGTATGAAAGTCATAAAAATAGATAAGCATCATTCATTTTTGGTTTGTCTGAGCTGGAAACGCCCTAAAGTCGGTTCTGGCACCTCGTTCTGGTTCTCGGTGGCTCATGTGCACCTAACACGCTCGTCGCTTCGCTCTTCGCTAACCTAGTTTATTCTAAATACATATTATGCAAAATGTGTATTAGGCTAATACAAATTAGTCGAGCTAAAATTATTCCAATAGCTTATTATGACAAAAAAGTAGTAGGTCAAAATATTGCTATGCGATAGTACTATTATGCCAATACATATTATGCAAAGTCAAATATGTGAGCTATGCTCGGAATTTCTCTGAAGGATAGGATTCGCAACGAATACATCCGACAGAGAACCAAAGTTATCGACATAGCTCAAAGGATTAGCAAGCTGTAGTGGCAGTGGGCTGGCCATATCTTGCGAAGAACCGACAACCGCTGGGGTAAACGTGTCCTTGAGTGGAGACCGCGACTGGGCAAACGTAGTGTAGGACGCCCCCCAGCCAGGTGGGATGACGATCTGCGAAAGACTGCAGGCAGATGCTGGATGCGGCAAGCTGGGCGCTATGGCGCTCATTAGGGGAGGCCTATGTCCATCAGTGGACTGATAAAGGCTGATGATGATGATGATGAAATGTGTGAAAAAATAATAGTTTAAAAAAAAGTAGGCGAATCAAGGGGATCCCTTCGGAACTATACAGCTATTAAAACTAAAATATAAAAAGTATCGTGCAAGCTGAATTTGCTATCTTTTTTACACATCCATTTGTACCAATGAATATACAATTTTAAAATATCAGCAACATTGTTATTAATCCGATACAGATCACGCTTTGACGTTCAACGGTAAACCGGTAGGTATTGCATATTATTTATATCATTGGAGCTATCTTACTATGATCTTAAATTTTACTTACTATGTGTTCTAGCTTAGTTTCTATGTATTTACGAACTCAGAAAATGGCATTAGATTTTATACAAAACGTCTAGTTTGGCAAGCTCCCTGCGGCTTATGTACACGAAATGTTATTTCGCGACTTTATGAATTTATCGCTTGACGGCGACACGTCCGCTGTTATAAATTTAAACCAGGTGAGCTGGTAACGCTGCATACAACAGTCTGGAAGTGGTGAGTGATTTCCTGAGTTTATGCGGGTGTTACATATTGATATAGAACATTTTTGTGGATTTAAATACGAATTTGTTATGACTTTTTTTTATTCTATTGAATGACGAGACGAGCATGTCGTTCGCCTGATGCTAAGCGATAAACGGTAGCACCACCATCCAGCACCGTGACTTACAATGTAGGTACTGTATGGCATTCCACTGCGCTCGTCATCCCGAGACATAAGATGTTAACTCGCATCATGTCCAGTAGTTATTTGTGATTTATTCCTGACGTTTTATAAGGCTCTTTGGCTTCCGTGGTCTACTATTTTGCTCTCTACTAAACATATCTTAATCGATTGATATATTATTCATGTCTTTAAATATAAAGTCTCTTAACTCTCTAGCTTTTTTATAAATTTTTAAACTTTTCTGGCATTGTAATTTCTGTTGAAATAATACGATTTTTTTAAGCAGCGAGTCTTATACTCAGTATTAAATAATATGTATAGAGCTATAGAAAAATACTGTGATTCAGAGATAAAACATCACATAGGTACGAGTGATAGATAGACTACGTATCTCTCACACACACACACACACACACACATACTCACGCCTTATGTCTTCCAAAAGGTAGGCAGAGGCCCAACTAGTGCACTCACTTTATTCCGTCCCATGATGTGATAGGGAGCAAGCCTAACCTCATATCAGGCACAAATTCTAGACTCCACTTGAATAGATAAATCAATCAATATCATTTTGCCTGACCCGGGGATCGAACCCGAGACCTCAGCATTGCAGTAGCACCGTATAAAAACTTCGCCACCGAGGCAGTTTTCAATGGTTGTGTAATATTTACTGCCACGTAGTGTATGTAGGTATTTATAAAAATATGGCAAAGGAAGTCTCTTCCAGCCGTTCTAATATTCTTGTCAAAGTAAATAAATATAATTAGTGTGACACTAAAGACTTCGGAAGTATAATGCAAAGAGAATTTCCTGTTTCCGCCAGATTTATTAGTCAGGTGCTCGGGAGTTAAATGTTAAATACTAAATGTGATGAATGAGGAAAGCCGTGTTATGTTTCTAAAATGGCGTGCATTTTGAACTATCTAAATTCTAGAATGTTCTCAAAAGATTATTGTGATAAAAGATTAATTTTTGCCGACATTTTATTGAATTTTATTTGTCAATTAGGCGAAACACAGACGCTATTTATTGTTATTAATCACAAAACTACTTTTTAAATGATAATCGTCAAAAAATTAAATGTTTAATTAATTCAATATTGCTTGCACAATGGTTTTTATACTGGAAATACTACAACGTAATATTAGAATTAATAAAAAAACGTTTTAGCGAAAAGTGCAAAATGTCAGTTACGATGTTCTTCCAGAAACGTCTCGGTATATCCCAATAGTTTCTCCCGTACAAGGATGTCGGACCTCCCGACTTGTGTTTTCATTATTAAATTCTTCGCTAGCCTCTTGACACAACGCCGATATTGCTTTCGGATTCTACCTACCAACTTGTCTGATGATGTATTCACGATCAACGTGTTTCGCAACATTGGTAACGCGACTTGTTACATTTTATGACGGCTTTTGCTTGCGACTCTGCCCGAGTGAAAAGTTTTTTCGAAATAAAAGGCCCGCTATATATGCTCCCGGGATAAAGAGCAACCTATGTGCTGCTCCAGAATATGATCTATCTTTATGCCAAATAACATCGAGATCCATTTTGACGTGATTGAGTAAGAAACATCAAATCAATCGCATTTGTAATATTATTGCTGGCATATGTATACCGGGTGGAAGGGAAACGCTCTCGGAAACGAATACAGGTGATAGTATTGGTGATTCCTGACGTGATGGCACTAAAAAAATCGCGATCTCATTGTTACAATTTTAGTAGTATTTTCTAAAATTTCTGTACGGCTTCACGTATGGATAGATAAATCAAACTATTATTCTGAAAAACATAGTAAAAAAGGTGAATATTTCAAAAAAATCGTAATGAAACACGTACATCAGCTGAAGGGTTAACGACCGTGGGCCGGTCCCGGCGCAGCGCGGTGGCCGCCCAGTTTTTTGTACGCTTTACATTGCGCGCGCATGAATTACGGAAATTCTAAAATCGTAAGTATTATCGCTTAGCTTTGCAAATGAATATAGTTTTTCGTTAATGTTATGGTTCTTCTCTCTTACCGTTCCGGTATAGAGGGCGTTTCCCTTCCACCCGGTATGACAAAATTCAGCGGAAATTAATCAGCCTACCTTGACCCGAGCAATAAGTTTGCAAATTAAAAACGGTCAAGTCTGGCTCGGAACCGTACATACAATTCCAAATACTTAGACTATTAACTTTAAATGTTATTTGTAAAATATTCGCTACATCATATCATTTTCCATCGTCTATGTACATTTTCGCCTGTATATTAAGATATAAAATTTTGAAACAAACATAAGTGATGTAGGCTTAGGCCTAATTTCACCATGCCCTGTTAGTGACTTTAACAGCCTTTTCTTTTTATCGCGGGGAAAACGCATTATCGCTACCACCACTGGGGGGTGAGTGGAACGGTTATGTTGGTTTCGCACAGTCTTACGGCCCAATGTCGACACTAGGGATTATAGCTTCATTCAGCATTGGACCGAGTCCCTAACACTATGTACACCCTACACTGGCATACCAACTAAATCGGTGGTATCTTGTTGCACTAAGATAGCTGCACGGAACCGTCCCTGACTTTAACAGCTGGTTATTTGTCTTTACGGTCTGTTAAGGTTGTTAAGTGTCGTACCATGCTCTAACAGGTGATTATATTCCTTAACTAGGCGTTCTTTCATGGGACGCGCGATACTTTAACATTCGTGTTAACTTGAATGCCCTTTAAATAAGATATTGATTAAGAATTGTTTAATCTGATCCCCTCCTTTGCTTTCCTCAGCAGAACCACGCGTGCTGGCATGCGAAGCCACAGCTTGATGGTTAAAACCATCTCGGCCCGAAACAATAGGTTCGCCAAATCTTTTCTTTGCCGCACCATCAGGCTTTGGAATAGTTTACCGGCGTTTTCCTTCCTATAATGATGGGTCCTTCCGCCGTAGCATGAAGAAGCAGCTCAGCAGGCCGTCATGATTGTGTCGAATGGCATGAGATAACCATCTGCTGCCATTCGTACTCTTTCTGGATGGCATCACGTTTACCATCATGTGAGGTGCAGTCACTTTGTCGTGCCCGATAAAAAAAAACAGTTGGACCTTAGAAATGCAGTTACGTTGCTATACTCTGAGCACGGAACTCTAAAAAATAATTGGGTACCTTTATTGTATGTTTCATCATGGTTGTACAGCAATTTAAGTGATCATTATTGTTGTTATTTTTGCGTTGCTCCTCAATATCCATTTTGTGTAATCGCTTGGCCATGGTTGCTAGATTCGCTATGGATATGAAAAATATTCTTCTGATATATTGCTTCCGAATCTTCATGGCTGTGTGCAGTACTACTACGGTATTATATTATTTATTTTTGTAGGTTTTCATATTATCACTTACACGTCACTATTATAATTAATGTAAAATATTGATATTGTTGCGTAGATGTTTGTTAGTATAAACTCAGGATGTCCAAGCTCTGCTATATGCGGCTGGATGTCGGTGAAACTTGGCTCGAAGTTAGAAGAAAACCTGCCTCTGGGTTGATGTTTATTGATATATCACATATATAAATAATGGCTTATAATACCAGCCCTGTATTATACAGGGCCATTTTGATATTGCTTTAATAAATGAAATTACATGGTTGTATTTTTGAAAACAACACTTTATCCTACTAATATTATAAAGGCGAAAGTTTGTAAGAATGTATGGATGTTTGGATGTATGGATGTTCGTTACTCTTTCACGCAAAAACTACTGCACGGATTTCGATGAAATTTTGCACAAGGGTAGATCATGTCCTAAATTAACACATAGGCTACTTTTTATCCCGGGACAATATAAAGCGGGACTTTTATCCCGGGAAAACTCATTCACGCGGGCGGAGCCGCGGGCAAAAGGTAGTAATATGATAAAAAAAAAGAAGTGTAAGATTCGAACAAAATAAATATCAATAAATAGTCAATTTAATTTTGCACGCTGTAATGCCACCACTACTACTCCAAGTAATGTGTATTTGTCAGAACGGCACCATCACTCACACAGTTATAAAAAAACTTATCCACGCACCATGTTCGCACTAAACTATAAAATTATTAAAAAATTCTGAAAACTATAACAGGGATTTAAGGCAAAAATAATCGTTATTCATAGATGATTCTTGGTTTGATGCTAGCAGAGGTAAAGACGAATGTGTGCTTTCATTTAGTAACGCAGGGTAAAATAACAAAAAATAAACCGACTTCAAAACCACTACAAATCAAAAAATAATTATGTATCATGTATGTAAATTTGTATGGCCGCGAGTTTCTCGAAAACTACTGATCCGATTTGGATGTGGTTTTAAATTAGGCATCGAGTCCAAATATACGTATATACTATGCAAATATAAAGTTGAATTATTTTTTGGTGTGCAGTGGTTTCGATGTCGGTTTATTTTTTGTTAATTAATACATAATTTCATAGACTGCCTCGGTGGCGTAACTGTATTACGGTACGACTGCAATGCTGAAGTCTCGGGTTCGATCCCCGGGTCGTGCAAAGTGATATTGGATTTTTCTATTCCGTATCAGCCCGGGGTCTGGAATTTCTGCCCGATATAGCGATAGGCTCGCCCCCTATCACATCATAGGACAGAAAACGCACGGTGAAAAGTGGGTACAGTAATTGCGCCTCTGCTTACTTCTTCGGGAATGAAAGGCGTGTGTATATTTATGTATGTATGTGTGAGTAAGTGTGTGTAATTTCAGAGAAATTATAAAAACTAAAAAACACGCTTTATAGAAAATCCAAGTAAAAATACAAAATAATTATTAATATTTATTTTATTTTATTCATTGTTAATAAACTTTTAATAAACTTGAATTGAGAATAGTGTAAATAAGAAAAACATGTATTTTATTGCAAAAAAAGCGTGGGGTACTTTTAAGATATTGTCAGATTGATAATCCTTCTACTCATCTGTCAATAAAATATTTATACTTAACTATTAACACCATGCACCCCACGCCTTTTATTTGCAATAAAATACATGTTTTTCTTATTTACACTATTCTCAATTCAAGTTCATTTAAAATTATTTTCTGCTTGATTTTGCCCGCGGCTCCGCCCGCGTTAAATAGTTTTTCCGGGATAAAGTGTAGCCTATTTGTTAATCCAGGACATGATCTACCCGTGTACCAAATTTCATCGAGATCCGTTCAGTAGTTTTTGCGTGAAAGAGTAACAAACATCCATACATACTTACAAACTTTCGCGTTTATAATATTAGTAGGATTTTTACCCGACTGTGAAAAAAGGAGGGTTAAGTTTTTCGAGTGTATGTATGTATATATGTATGTATGTATATTTCTTTGGCACGCCCTAGAGCCTAAACGGCTTGTCGTGTTTTTATGTGACTGGAGTGTAGATTCGTCTTAGCCATGAGAGTGACACTGGGTACATAAAAATTTGAAAATCAAGATTGAGGATTCTTGACGGCAAAAAGTAATCTAGAAAAATAATAATGTTTTCAAAATAGATCGAATGTGGTATCAAAATAAAAGATTTTTAACGGTGATTACGAATATATATACAGGTTATATGTTTTGTTGGAGTTTGGAATAAGAAATACTAATAAATCACATCACACTTCACACTAATACCTAGTATAAATGCGAAGTTTGTGTTAGTTTGTTACTTCTTCACCGTAAAACGACTTCACAGGTTTGGCTGAAATTTGGCACACAGGGAGTCTATAAAAAAAGAAAGCTAAAAAGATGGAAATAAAAAATATATTACAAACAAACACAACACCCGCCTGCGTCAATATCTGCCATCTTTACTGAAAAGATAGAAACAGGATTTATAATTTCGATATTTTATTTTGGTTTTGAATAATCTTAGTTGACATGTTCACAAACGCTGTCGGAGGCATAACGCTCACGTCTCATAATTTGGATAGTGATAATATAGATAGAGCAACAAAATCTCGGAGTGAGCAGATCATATATCGCCAACTGGATGACAGATTATAGTTGTTAAGTTGTTGTTGAGCACTTGTCAGTTTTTTGTATTACGTCGCATATATGGCGTCATTTGGCGCTTACTATACTATACTATACCAGCCCTGTATTAAATACTGTCCCACTGCTGAGCACGGGCCTCCTCTACTACTGAGAGGGTTTATTTGGCGCTTATATAATTAAAAAGATGCAAAGTGAAAACTATGAATGAAAATATCTGAATTATGAAAAGAGCAATAATATGGCTCTCATAATTTTAGATCAAGTTTCATCTATAGTAATATTATAGAGCTGAAGAGTTTGTTTGTTTGTGTGTTTGTTTGTTTGTTTGAACGCGCTAATCTCAAGAACTACTGGTTCGAATTGAAAAAATCTTTTTGTGTTGAATAGACCATTTATCGAGGAAGGCTTTAGGCTATATAACATCACGATGCAACTATTAGGAGCGAAGAAATAATAGAAAATGTGAAAAAAACGAGGAAAATTATTCATCCTTGAGGGCTTCCATTGCGTGCGCTGCGAAAACGGTTCAAGATACCAAAAGTATATGTATGAAAGAATTATTCCTCTTAAAATGATCTAAAAAAATGTCCGCGACAATATATGTCTATCTTTTAAGATTAACTCTCTAGAACCGTTTTTATGGTCGAAATTAATGCATTATTTGTTAAGAGTTGTATCAACGTCATAATATTAATCTTTATCCAAATAAATGTGTTGGATAGAATGATTCAACGGGAAGGTTTTTATGTACTTTTAGCCCGGAAAAACTTATTAACGCGGGCGAAGCCGTGGGCAAAAGCTAGTATAGTATAAACATTTATGTATATTCAAAAAATGAAATGTTGACAATTCAGTGAAGTATACAGATATTGTACTTATCGAACCTGCGACCTTCGACTCGGTCTCCGTTCCCTAAGCTATCGCTATTAATAAAGCAACTGCGGCTTGTTTCAGGTGCGGTATATAAGTGTGGAGCGTCCCGCGGTTACTTACAGGAATTCTAAATATTTGTCGTTTGCGAACATTAGCACCACCAGGTATGGCCGGCAGAACCCGCTGTATTATGTTGACATTCATTTCGATTCGCTCGTGGGGATGAATAACAATATTACGGCAAGTATTATGTGGTAGCTGCGGTGCGAAAGCAAGTGCACGTAGAAAAAGGAATCGCGCAGACGTTGTTGAGTCGTTGCCTAAAAATACTACTATGAAGCTGATACTTACTGAAGTATTACTGTCAGTGCCGGATTAAGACAACTTGATGCCCTAAGCAATTCACGCCTGTGGGGCCCCCCTACCATAAGTAAACTAACATCAGTCTTTAATCGCGCGGATTTTCAAACAGCTTTAATTTTATGTGCTAGCTTTTTTTTGTGCTGTTTCTGGTGCCCCCCAACACGTGATGCTCTAAGCACTTGCTTAATTTGCTTATGGGCTAATCCGGCACTGATTACTGTTAATTATAAGTAAGTCTCGGCAAACTGACACCGTCTGCGCGATGAGTTATACCATACCAGCCTGTATTCTACACTGCTCACTATTGAGTACTGGCCTCCTCTACTACTGAGAGGGTTTAGACCTTAGTCGAGTTATATGAGGTATACCTCACAGAAATTTAAGTCTAGCTCTTTGCCTTGTGATCTGCCCACATTCGTAAATTATTTAACAAACGTCTATGATATTGCGGTAAACAAGGTAGAATATCTGCGATGATGGGTGTTGTACATTGGTTTAGACGTTAGACATTGTTTCCTGTGGCCTAATTAGTGAGTATCAATAAATGCAACTCGATTTACAAAGTACTGTGTCGGTTACACTGCGCGCGTCAACCTCAGACATAAGATGTTAACTCTCATTATGTCCAGTAGTTATACTGGCTATAATGAATGATATGTATTAATATTCCAGCTCGGATTTTATTTCTCTGAGTATATAAGTAACATGCAAATGAGTAGATTCTTCGAAATGCATTTCAAGCTATGCGATTTGGTACACAAGGATCGATTATTGGGACCAATCTTGAGACAAGGCAAGTTTGAACAGCCTTGCCCGTACCCCAGGGTGAGTGTCCGATAATTTATCTATAGTCAATGTAGATCAGCTAGTTGTCAGGCTGATGATTGAAGATGAAGCGTTAACAGTATGGACATCAGATAAGCAAAGACATTACTTAAACGTCTATTATTATTATTTGATTGAATTAGTCTATAGGTACTTATGACTGCCTCGGTGGCGTAGTTGTATTACAGTACGACTGCAAAGCTGAGGTCTCGGGTTCGATCCCCGGGTCGGGCAAAGTGATATTGCGTTTTTTTATTCAGTATCAGCTCGGAGCCTGGAATTTGTGCCCGATATGGCAATAGGCTTCGCCCCCTATCACATCATGGGACGGAATAATGGTGAAAAGTGGGTGCACTAGTTGCGCCTCTGCCTACCCCTTCGGGGATAACAAGCGTAAGTGTATATGTATATATGTACTAATTTATAAATTTGTATTTTTGTATGTTTGTAACGGATAAACCTAAAAACTATTGGACCCATTTTAAAAATTCCAGCACCAATATAAAGCTACATTATCAGCGAGTAACATAGGCATTTTTTTACCCCGGGAAAATATAAAGCGGGACTTTTATCCCGGAAAAACTAAATAAAGCGGGCGAAGCCGCGACCAAAATTAAAATTCGAAGGAAAAAAAACCCGCCATACATACAAAAAACGTATTTTTAAAAAACATCACGGATGTGAGATACGAGATTTAAATTATTTAAACATAAAAATGGTACACATATGGAAAAGTTTTTTATACTCTATTTTAAATTTTTGTTGCATGTTTCAGGGCGACTACCATTTATACAACATGACAATGCCGATCAAAATTATTCCCAAAGTATTTCCCTTTACAAAAGGTCGCATATATTGCAATATGACAATCACTAGTACCAAGGAAGACGTGGTCGCCGGACATGTAGACATGGAAATTAAAGTCCTACGTACACGGCACAAGAGTTAACTTTCTTCTTTCGATGTTCCCGCATATCTGTGACATCCACAAATTAGCATTATAGAGAAGAATTATTGACTGCACGGTGGTTTCATCTCTTGCACTTTTCTGTCTGTATTTAACTGCTATATGAGGAACTCATCATTGTCGTAGGGTTTTTTTGATATCAGTGAAACTCATCGACAAATCTCAAATTATTGTACACGTTTAATATTAAAGAGTATTTATTTATTTGAATTTGGAATTTTAATTTTGAAGACTAAAAAGTATTTTATGTCTGTTGCTTCATAGAACTATCCGATCACCAGTTGCATTGCTAAATACTCAAAGGATCACCAGAGGTAACAAACAATATTGACGTGTATAATCTTTTATCGATTGAATTGTGATTTTTGCTTCATTTATGTTTTATAATTATTCTTATTCCGTTTTGGCCAACTTGCAGGTGAGTAACACATCACTAATAATTCGTGATCAACGCACACATTTTAAGTTGGATAAGAGATAAATAGTAGACACACAACTCGGTCGCAATTTATTTAAATTCAGTAGTAAAATACTTGCTGATGTTAAGCATCACGTTCAGTCTGCCCATAAACAGATTTCAATAATTGCATAATAAAACTAGAAGTATACTAGATGAGACTCTACTGCGCTAGTCACACCGAGATTCCACTATGAAACAGGTGCTTCAGAAACTTTAGTACCTGTCAGGTTTATAGTAATGTAGTGTTTATCGCCAACACGTTGATAGCATCCGCAAGACGTGTAAGAGTCTAAGACTAAGAGTCGCATTAATAAGCCAATCACACCTTTGAGTAGGATCTTAAGTAGACATTTAAGGCATTGAATTCTTATAAAGCTTGAGCTGTCATTTAAGCACCTGTTGTTAGTTGAGTCACTGCTGTTTATTAGACAAAACTAAGATGTTCTAAATCCATCACATATTGTGGCTTCAGATATTATTTGAGCTGTTGTATGTATTTATTAAATGGCGACTATCTTAAGATACTGACTTTAATTTAACAGCGTTTCAGCTTGTATAGCACCTCAGAGCGAAACTGAGTTGTACCTATTAATACGGTGCTTATATCTTATTACTTCCATACAGTTTCATTCGTATTCTGATCTAATCGATTTGAAGTCATTTCACTAATCACTTTTATTTGACAAATATTTGAATAAATATAGTTGTCACTTGAGTTGACGAGGTTGCGTTCAAATTAACAAAAAGCATTATCGGTAGATGGATGGGGTGGCCGATAGTCGTCATTTATTTAGGGGTCGTGTTGGAGTGACAAATTGTTGCCGAGCCCTGCGCTTTGTATAACAAGCGACGAACTTTTGTGACAAAATTTTAAATACTCTCAGGCTTGCTGAATACAATTACCTACCTTGAAATATCGTGTACTATCCGTGTAGATTATTAGATATTCACTGAAAACCTTATAGGCCGATATCGGTAACATTAATAGATAATTTTTAATAGGCTATCCTATAACATCATGTGACAAAACGCATTTGGCGAAAAGTGGGTGGCTTGAACCTCTGGCTATGTCTACCCCTTCGAGGATGTAATCATGTTAGGTGTTTTTTTTTAAACCAGTAAGTGGGTCCTTTAATATGAAGTGATGCCTTTATGATTTGAACACTCACAAAATCAAATTAATCATGGATGTACTACCGCCCTTATAGGACAGAATAAGGGGTTTTTGTGCTTACGGAAATCTCTCTCATCATGTGAAAAGCAGCAAACTGCCACTTCAAGTCAGGCGCACTTTTGCTTGCTCTTGGATTTTATCTCATTTCAGTGGTGATGTGCAGTAGCTTATATAACTAATCTGACTTTTTTTTGTTTTATGGCATGAAATTACGAGACGAGCATGCCATTCGCCTGATGGTAAGCGCTACGACCACCCATAAACAGTTGCTATATCATCCAGCACATTGAGTTACAAATTACCGAGTGGCATTCTACTGCGCTCGTCTTTCTGAGACATAAGATGTTAAGTCTCATTATGTCCAGCAGTTACACTGGCTACAATGCCCTTCAAACCGAAACACAACAGTGCATGCACACTGCTGCTTGGCGGTAAAAATAGACTTTGCGGTGGTACCCACCCAGACGGACTCTTACATATGAGAGACCTGTCACCAGTAAAACAGCACAAAAGTATTGAAAAAAAAAGAAAATAAACAATGAACAATTGATGACAAAAAATAAGCCCGGAGTTTCTTTCTGCTTTTCTTCTTCAGGTCGTCATCGCTTAGGTAGCTATATCTCTGTTCTGTGTAGCTAACTGCTGAGCACAGGCCTCCTTTATTACTGACAGGTTTAGGCCTTACTCCATCACGCTAGCCTACTGCGAGTTGGTAGATTTCAAATGCCTTGAAAATTCTTATGGAGACTTCTCTTCTTCTCTGTTAAAGCGCCCGATTATAATTGAACAATATTCAGGTAACTTCGAAAAGTCAGGAGTGTGTGAACGTGCTTTGAACCTGCGGACCTTTATCTCGGTAATTTTATTCGATTCGATCGTGCAATTTCACAATGTTACACTTATTTTATAATTCCTCTTTCTTTTATGACTTGAATGCAATGTTGAGATGTAGGCTTCCCACAAGTGTCCATGTTGAAACAGCGTAATTTATGGTCTTCTCAAAATACACACATAGGGATAATTATTTGGACATAAAAACTAGCTTACAATGTAGTCGGCCATCTTGGATGTACAATGAGACATCAACTAGCCACCCAATGAAACACAAAAATAATGTAGAATAAATATATATATATAAACAAAAAACCCGACTGCGTCAATATTTGCCATCTTTATTAAATTAACTGAAGAACTGAAAAGATAGACCCAAGAATTTAATTTGAATATTTTATTTTGGTTTTGAATAATCTTATTTGACTGTGTTCACAAACGATATCGGAGGCATAACACGCTCACTTCTCATAATTTGGTTGATGATATACTACGTCATACAACTACGCCACCGATGTAGGCAAATATTTTTTAGTCTCAAAGGAGACGGAAAACAGTGGGCCCAAATGTAATAAGATGAAATATGATCTAAAAAATCAAGCATATTTTTTTATATTAGAAAACGAAAAATCACCTCAATCGTCAATCTGGAAACGGAGAAATATGAGAAAGAATGTTTTTGTAAAATTATCGATTAAAGGTGTAAGGAAAAGTTTAATGTTTAATGTTTTTGTTCATTCTTTATTATGTAAAGGTTGTTTTTTTTATTTATTAAATCTGCTACTCAAAAATTCAATATGTATTTAATTGAACACTTGTTATTTAATTCACCAAGAAATAATTTTTTTAAATAATATCTTTTACAAGTCGACTGGTACGACTGCAATGCTGAGGTCTCGGGCTCGATCCCCGGGTCGGGCAAAGTGATATTGAGTTTTTCTATTCGGTATCAGCTCGGAGTCTGGAATTTGTGCCCGAAATGGCGATAGGCTCCCCCTATCACATTATGGGACGGAATACGCACGGCGAAAAGTGGGGGCACTAGTTGTGCCTCTGCCTTTACTTTTGGTGATAAAAGGCGTGAATGTCTATGTATGTACCAGATCAAAACTAGAAAGAAACTCAAACATCTTAGATTAAAATACTGTAGACGGGCAGCACTATGGCGTGTTTAGGTACTGCGCGGCTGTAGGTAATGATTTCAAGGACACGACCGGGTGAGGTTACTTTTAGTCAGGTTTACTATGGTCTCAGGATGACGAGCGCAGTGGAATGCCACACAGAACTTTGTAACTCACGGTGCTGAATGGTGTTGCTACTGCTTATGGGTGGTCGTATCGCTTACCATCAGGCGAACAGCATGCTCGTCTCGTCATTCCATGCCTTAAAAAAAGAAAAACCTATAAGAACAAAAAAACACTGATTAGAGTTTTTGAAACAAATTCGTGGACGGTATTTTATATTAGGGCTTAATTATGCATGTAATTGAGTAGCAAAATTTTTGTGTTTAGGATTCCACGACTTAGCCTCTTGTACTGGTTCTATAGCAATTATAATAAAATGAGCACAAAAAAAGTAGCGGAGGGCCGTGCTCAGCAGTGAGCAGTATATAATACAAATATACAGGGCTGGTTATGGTTATTATGAGCACAAAAAGTCTATAAGCACCACAAAAAATATGAAAGGATTTATTTCTTTTTCAATGCCATAAGGCGTTACGCCCTTTTAGCACCTAACATCGTGTCGTCGGAGAAGACCTCTCGCTGCCGGCCGTGGTCGCTTCCATGGTCGGCGGCCGGGAGGCCTGGCAGGCGGTGGCCCACTTCTGCGAGGTGGTTCCTCTCGCGGAAGGAGAGTGCCGAGAGGGATCGCCAGCGCAGTAGTGATCCCTCCCGCCGCCAGGCGAGACGTAGGAGGCGTCGGGTGGACGACTGACCGACGTCTCCCGCCCTGTGAATTGGGGGCGTTTGGAGAATTCCACCACGGTATCCCCTGCCTGTCGTAAAAGGCGACTAATAGGGGCTACCGGGGGTCACGGGTGGGCGGAAGGGGCCGTCCACCTATTAGTGTAGCCAACTTTTGTGACCCCCGTGATGGACGGCAGCGTAGCGGTTAGGCCTCACGCTACCGTTGGCGCCGAGAGCGTCCTTCGGTGTGCGGGGCTTCTGAGCCCCCCAACAACAGGAGACCGACCGCAATAGCGGTACGCGCAGGGGCGGTTGCGGACGACAACTTAGACGTGAGTCGGAGGAAGTCCGCAGCCGTCCCTAATGCACCGAAGATGGCCACCGCGGAGTTTTGGTTGGTATGCTGTGCGGTGTACATAGGTTAGGGACTCGGCCAGGCGCGGCGGTTGCCCGACGTTTTCCATCTATCCGGGCGGCTCAACGTCGGGTCGTAAGGCACGGTGAACCCAACATATACGCTCAGTCGTTCCCCTTGAACACTGGGCGGTAGTAATAATTAACTTTCTCCGCGTAAAAAAAAACACCTAACATCGGAGTGAGTGAGAAAAATGCTACAGAATCTTTCCAGTTACTTCATGTTTTCAAATTGGTCAAATGTCGGCAAACGAGCAAGTGCGTCACCTTATGGTAAGTGATCTTTACTGTCCACAAACACTCACAATACTAGAAGAGTCTTAGGCACACTGGCTTCCTTAAAAGAAAGGATAGAGGTAAGGGAACCTCAATCTCTATACGAAGCGTAATAAAGCTGTTATTTATTTCAAGATGGGAAACAACTAGTTACCGGGCGTATTTCGAGTTTTGTCCAACAATAGAGTGTAATATAAGAACCTATTTTTTATAAACACGGGCGCAAGGGTCGAATAAGTACATCGATTATAAAAAAAATCGATACAGGACCCTCAGCTATCGAGAATTGCAATAATATGGCTGCAATTTAATTTCGATTTAAATCATAGAATGACAGAACTAATAAGTACATCAGATGTAACATAAAATGATTACCAACGGTTTATACCGATTATATCAATAGCCTTGGCTTTCATATTCGACGTTTTATGAAGGAGGAGTCTCGCTCGGTTACTATTGCGTTGTGAATAATGTACAAATTATTCGTCTTGAGCCGCACTCTGTTGCTGGGGAGTGTGTTTGTGGCAATGTGTGTTGCTCTAAAGGTGCAGTAATTTGTTTGTATCCTACTTATATTATAAACGCGAAAGTTTGTAAGTATATATAAATAATAAGTAAGGATGTATGGATGTTTGTTACTCTTTCACGCAAAAACTACTGGACGTATTTCAATGAAATTTGTCACACGGGTAGATCATGTCCGGAATTAGCACATAGGCTACTTTTATCCCGGGAAAAATAAAGTGGGACTATTATCCTGGAAACCTTTTTAACGCGGGCGCAGCCGCGGCCTAAAACTAGTATTAATATAATATGTTAAAAGCTGAAGTGATTTTGATTTAAATAAAAATATCTACCACAGATTTTACAGCAATACCTTCACAAAGACATAGGACACTACGAGTGAGCCAAGACTGAGACTGAAAGAGAGCGCGAATGGGCCTGCACATCGATACGGCCCCCCTTTTTACACACCCAACTGTCACTACCATACCATGGTAGTGTACTACCATAAAGGCAGATTTACACAGGGTCAGTAGCTGGCGCCGAAAACTGACTCATACGATTTACACGCAGTCAGTATTTCGTCAGTAGTCTTATTGTGTACACACGTTTGTAAAGTCAGTGCGTAAAAATGAATTCTCGAAAACAAGTTGCCCTCAAGTATCTAATTTTATTTTTGATCTCAGTAGGGCCAAACCCTTCTAAATTTATTTCTCGTGCAATATTCTGTAATGTTGTTGCGTTGCGTGTCTGTAATATTGAAGACAGTACTGACGCGACAGTACTGTACTGACTTGGAATCAATTTACACGATGGCAGTGCCAGGTCAGCACTGACTCGGCAGTGCACTGACGTTAGTTACTGACTCAGTGTTAATCTGCCTTAAGGCAGATTTACATTGAGTCTTCAATATTCCCACATCATATTTTTCGGCGTCAATCCGCTCACCCCGCCACCCACGGCAGCGCAACTGACGCCGTGTAAATGCCGAAATCAGTCGCTGCCGCTTTATTGTACGGGGACCACGCTGCGTTGCACCACATCACAAAATAACGCGAAAACTGAGCGAAACGCAGAACTTACAGATTATCGAGACACGCGGCAGCGTGTCAAGCCAAGCAAAAAAAAAACTTGTCAAAGCTGCCTAGTGTAGTTTCACCCGAACCATTTGGAGCAACTTTTGACGCCTCTATAACTCAAAATCTATTTAACGTAAATACCTGAGATTTGTTTTATGTATTCAACCCCCTCAAGTTAACCAGAATCCCAAATTTCATAAATATAGCTCAAACGGTTATTGAGATACTAACATCTAAAAATCGGCATTTTTATCACTGACTGACATATAGATCAAAAACCTAACCCACTTCCAGATGACCTAGAAAGTTGAAATTTGGTGTCCAGGTAGGTAATTGTATGTATACAAAGGAAAAAATCTGAAAACAATACATTTTTAAGATTTGTAACATTTTCCAAGCAATCGGAAAATCTGCATACTATCTATAAATTATCTTCTGAATAATGAACGTTTAGGCGTACACGTCCATTGATGCTTTATTTTACATTAAATACTATTTACCTTGACCCGTTAATTACGTTCCCTCCGTATTAGGGCATCACTTTTGCTTGAATTTTTCTATAAATTTTCCGACTAGACAGAGCTGTTGTGGGACACGGCGATAGGTTCCTATAGATACGTTATAGGCATCACCAACTCGTTCCCACTCTTCAGTCTTTTAAATTATATATTTACTTCTGTTTCGAGCTCGAATTAAAAATTTCTGATTTCTACAATGTTTATTTACATCTTAAGACGTTTATTATTTTGACATGATATGACATTGGACGTTCTATCATAATACTTGCGAATCATGGAGTTTAAGTATTTATTAAATAGAGGTTTTTATACCAAGAGGACTTCATCGCGTGCACATAGCCGAGCGATGAAGTGGTTTACGGCTTTTAATACATTGTTTATTTTCTTTCTAAAATAAGTAACTTCATGAATATTGATCAAAGGTAACTTCTTACGTAATTGTTTTAATTACTTAACTCAATATTTTAATAAATAACATCTTTACAAAAAGTAATGATATCCCATCAAAAACATAAATGTGAAATGTGGAAGCCAAGTCTAACATTAAGAATATGCGTGCTGGTCGACTTCACCGACAAAAGAATCGAAATCTTAATGGTTGCCAAGCCCTGTAAATTATCCTGAAAATTATTTATAAGAACACAATCCATTCTAAAATAAATTTATACTAATATTTCTTTGTTTTTCTGCTACGACAATGTATGATATTTAAAAATATAATTTCTTAAATTTGAATAGTCGAATTATTTACACAAAGCATATAACTTAGTATAAATTTAAGCCCAAGATTTGTCTTGGCTAGTTTTATCAGAAAACATTTTTATCGAAGAGTAGGATAGGTTGACTTGACAATATAAAAACAGTAACATAAAGATAAGTTTATTCGCCAAATATAAGAAAAACTGTATGTGAAGACTAGCCAAGTCAAATCTTGAGCTTAAATTTATACTAAGTTATCTGCTTTGTGTAAATAATTCGACTATTCAAATTTAAGAAATTATATTTTTAAATATCATACATTGTCGTAGCAGAAAAACAAAGAAATATTAGTATAAATTTATTTTAGAATGGATTGTGTTCTTATAAATAATTTTCAGGATAATTTACAGGGCTTGGCAACCATTAAGATTTCGATTCTTTTGTCGGTGAAGTCGACCAGCACGCATATTCTTAATGTTAGACTTGGCTTCCACATTTCACATTTATGTTTTTGATGGGATTCAACTACACCGCGACAATTAATGCCTGTGGGATAATAGATCATAAAATTATAGAAAAAAAAAGTGCACGCAACAACATTACAGAATATTGCACGAGAAATAAATTTAGAGGGGTTGGCCCTATTGAGGTCAGAAATAAAATTAGATACTTGAGGGTAGGTAACTTGTTTTCGAAAATTCATTTTTCCGCACTGACCTTACAAACGTGTGTACACCATAAGACTACTGACGAAATACTGACTTCGTATAAATCGTATGAGTCAGTTTTGGTCAGTCAGTCAGTCAGTCAGGCGCCAGGTACTGATCCTGTGTAAATCTGCCTTAATAGTTGGATATCACAAATACCCTCACAAAACGTTTTATCCTAACAATATTATCTTTATGTAAGCCGCCATTCGCAGCCGGCGCGTGCGACTCCACCGATGCATAGAGCTGTGATTCCGCTGGACGCGGCAGACGGCAACGGCACACGGCAGACGGCACTATTAAATTCTATGAGACCGATTCCGCACACGATGGCAAATGATGCGCGGCACGTGACGTCCTGCCGGGCGGCATTTGCCTGTGTGCGAAATTGGTTTCATACAATTTAATACTGTATAATAGTACCGTCTGCCGTCGCGGCACATACCGTCTGCCACGTCCTGCGGAATCACAGCTTAAGTTTGAGCATATTTTTGTTTCAGATTCAATACATAAGCACCGAAAATCCTGTTATTCATTATTACAATACTAAATATGTATCTTACGTGAATCTAACTGCTCGGCAATATGGGAGCTACGATCCATTCTACTATGTAGATTTACACGCTATCCTAAATGATGCCTGGGATAACAACGTGTCCGTGAGTGCACTCATTTATACTGTCAATATAAAATAAAAAATAGTCAACAATTACTAAAATGTTATTAATAATCATGGTTTCCTATTTGATAACAATAACCATCAAAAAGTAGGTAAAAATATTAACAGAACACTAAATTCTTAATACTCTTTGGCCCCTTCAATATTCTAGTTCATCTCATACATTTTGCCTGATCGGCAATTTGCGGAGATCATTTATTTAATCAGTGTACGTTCTCTTCGGAGTGCCCCCCTCCAGCCATACCATACATATTCGCTCGATCAATACTTTTCCTGACCTAGCTTTTGATTGAACCGATTATAATATTTCATAGCATACAGCAACGCTAGAGTTTCTTGACCGCTCTTCTCTAGTGAAAATTACTTTCCGAACTGGTGGTAGAGTCAAACAATTACTAAATCCAAATAATATTTAACATTCTCTAATTTATGGATTTGAATTACTTGTTTCATTTCATGAACCACTGATTTCAACAATACAGTAGACCCGCGGTAATCCGACAAACGTTTTGCAAGACGTTGTTGGATTGTCGGACTACAGGGTCCTGCCACCCACTGCAGACCGGATTTTTTTTAAAAAAGCGTACCTAATATGTAATCCGACAAAAAACGTTTTACAAGACGTTGTCTTATTGTCGGACTACAGGGTACTGCCATCCCCTGCAGTCCGGATATTTTTAGAAAAGGAGTATATTGTAATCCGACAAATTTTGGCTTTATCTATACAGGGTAATTTTGACATTGCGTTACTAAATGAAACCACATACTTATCTCCTTGAAAACAACACTTTCCATTCAGTTATTTTAACTATAGATGTAAAATAAAAATGTATAAGTTTCGAACAAAATAAATATCAATAAAAAGTAACTTTAAGTTTACACGCCCTAATGACACTACTACTACTCTAAGAGGATTCGTCGCTTCGGCAACATCATACTTTCAGTCAGAAATATACTCACGTACACGCCATATGCGCACTAAATTAAAAAATGTAAAAAAATCAGGAAATAAAATATCTATTTTTGGGCAAAATATTCGTTACTCATGGATGGTTTTTGGCATAATGTTAGCAGAGGCAAAGACGAGTACGCGGTTTCATTTATTAACGCAATGTCAAAATGACCCTATATACTTATAAAAAACGGTAGATTGTACCTATGTTTGTTAAGTAGTTGGCGTTGCTCGCGTTCGCCCGCATGAAAAACCTTTCCCACAACGAAAGTCCCTAAAACTCAGAACGACGCCTTACGAATGACCCTATCGATTACTGGCATAAAAGTACAAGGTGTAATTTTTTCGGATTTTAGCCGGTTCGAAACCTGAGTGTGGCATGCATTTTTTCAAAAATGGCTGAATGAAGTTACGCTTCTTCTAAAAAATGAAAAAATTTCCTTTGACTAAAATTTGCTATATCCAGTATTCAGAGTACCTACTATCCCTTTAGGTGCGGTTTAAAAATCTCACTCTTTATAAGTTTTAATTAATGCAGTAATGTATACTACACCACAGTATGGAACAGTGTAATAAAATGTCTAAAACCATCCATACGTCTCATACCTAAATTCTCCTTTACAAGTCATTCTCGCATTTTCAGACTCCGCCTGACTAGTCACTATTGCACGCAAGGTGTCGTTGACTTTGTTACCTGGTGTCACTCTTCTTTCAATATGCGTGTTATGCTTCCATCTCTCGTAATCATACATCCAAGGTACACAAACTCTTATACTTGTTCCGCTTGCTCACCATTTATACTTTCTATCACCATGACTTTCGTCTTTCCCACATTTATTTTCATTCCCTTCTCCTTAAACGCACCATTCACTAAATTTTCAATTCCACAATAAGTATAATAGCTTATCAAGAACCAATTCCAAATTAACGCAAAGAATTAGAGCAGTATTTCCGGGTATGAGGGTGGGATAGTTTCAATCGAAAAACTAGGAGTCGCGACCCACTGGTCGTTGACGAGGGAATGTGGGAGGGCCTTGGAAAATAGCATAATACAATGCCCCATCGGGCCAACAACTGGACGGCGACTGATGGATGAGAAAAAATATGTTGTTGACCTGTGTTACATATTATGCCCATAAAAATTGGGAAATATTGTAGTCTAAGCTTCACGGCACGCACTACTATAAGAAAATATTAAAGGAATAAAAATGCTGTTAGTTTTTATAAATGCAGTATTACTCGGTGGCGTAGTTGTATTACAGTATGACTGCAAAGCTGAGTCTCGGGTTCGATCCCCGGGTCGGGCAAAGTGATATTGAGTTTTTCTATCCAGTATCAGCCTGGAGTCTGGAATTTGTGCCCGATATGGCGATAGGCTCGCCCCTTATCAAAGTTTGTGCACTAGTTGCGCCTGTGCCTACCCCTTCGGGGATAACAGGCATGAGTGTGTGTGTGTGTGTTTTTATAAATATTATAGCATTAAATATTCAAATCTTTCGTGTAATCTTTTTATCGTCAAGGAGTGTCGTTAAAAGTTGTTTGGCGAAGGAGTGGTTTAAAATTGAATTTTAATTGTAATGTATATATATCACACGCATCGACTACACTGAATGTTCTTCCTTTCACAGGTATATTTCTATTTCTATCGGTTCTCAGAAAACACGTACAAGCGAGGATTCATTGACATGCATTGGAAGTTATGTGATCTGATACAAAAGAATAAGTTTTTCGGCACTGCTATGAAACAGGGTAAACTGAAAGGTCCATGTCCGTACCCTGCGGTGAGCTTCTTATTATATTCTACTAGCTTTTGCCCGCGGCTCCGCCCGCTTTAAAAAGTTTTTCCGGGATAAAAGTCCCGCTTTATATTTTCTCGGGATAAAAAGTAGCCTATGTGTTAATCCAGGACATAATCTACCCGTGTGCCAAATTTCATCGAAATCCGTTCAGTAGTTTTTGCGTGAAAGAGTAACAAACATCCATACATCCAAACATCCATACATTCTTACAAACTTTCGCTTTTATAATATTAGTAGGATGTAGCATAAAAACTGGGCTAGAGCGAGATCCTACAAATAATCTAGAACACTCGAATAGTCTGGTTTGAGTGATGATCACGGGCCGCCTTAGACGGCTCACTGTCACTCATCGAGTTATGGAGAGGGCAATGCTCGGTGTTTATCTATGCGATCAAAGGAGATTAGAAGAACGAAAGTCGACGATATAACTCAGCGGATTAGCGAGCAAAAATGGCAGTGGGCATGGCACATATCTCCTAGAACTGACAACAGATGCAGATATTATGCAATGCATACGTATATATAAAATATGCATTGCATAATACAGTAAAAGTATTATGCAATTAAGTGTTCCAAATCAAAGTGAAACAATCAAAATTATAAAACCAGTGCATAAACTACCTCCAACAATATATAAAACATAGTGTATATACAATAAAACTTATTAAAAAGTGCATAAACCGTTCTATCAAATGTCACTAGAAATCCGTTAAGATACGAAGAACATGTCATTATTCAAGTGAAAAATATTAGTGTAGCATGTGTACGACAAAACTGGAACTTGAATTACATTAAAACAGTGCGTAAACCAAAAGCATCTGAAACTATAACCTTAAAAGTGCCAAGTAATCATAATAATATCTCCCTTCCTAAACCAAAGTATCTATCAGCGCCATCTATTGCGATCCATCAGAACTGTCTAGCCGGGTCCTAGTTCGACGTGCACTCCGATATCTCGCAAAATCATTTTAATACGCTTAGACAACTCGATCGCCACTAAGCCAAGAAGTACCCAACTGTTCTCATAGAGGGCGCTAAGCGAAATATAAATAAACATGGACGAAATAAAAAATATGCTAATTAGCATGCAGCAAGATATAAAACAGCAAAAACAAGACATGCTAGATATGAAGGAAGATATTAAAGGCACAATAATCAACAGCCTCAATGAGAAGTTCAATAACTTAGAACTGAAAAACGAGCTTTTGGAGAAAAAAATAGAAGAGCAATCCAATAAAATTAACAGCCTAGAAAGACAGTGTAGACGCAAAAATCTGATCTTTTTTGGCGTAGAAGAGATAGAAAAGTCGTACGAGGAACTGGAAAAAATGGTAATAAATATAATAAATAAATACATACAAATTTCATGCGATACATACAACATAGAGGCTGTTAGAAGGTTGGGGAAAAAGGGTGAAAAAGTTCGACCGATAGTAATAACATTCAACACTTTGGGTTTCAAATTAAAAATACAAAAAAACAAACATAACCTTCAAAATACTTCTTATTACTTAAAAGAAGACTATCCAATCGAAGTCTTAATTAAGCGTAAAGAGCTACAAGTACAACTACAGAAAGAAAAAGAAGCAGGAAACGCCGCTTTCATAAAATACGACAAAATTATTATACTGAACAACAAAAAACCCCCACAGAAACAGTCAAGCAAAAGAAACCTATCAGAGTCCCCGGAGGCGCACCACCGTTACAACCAAAATGTTCATCAGACTAGTAACAACAAACAACCACCTAAGAAAAATAAAGGGGGCATGAACAACTATATAATACAAAAGCCCAAACTAATTCTCGCTCAGACAGAATCAACTCAACGCCAACCGAAGACATCAGACCACAACACAGCATAGCAATCAAAATCGGACCCTCTTCCAACCCCTAATCTCCCAGTACGGCCGGTCACCGCGGGAGAGCTCGACCAAAACCCCCCAAGAACAATTATTAAAACGAAAAATACCGTCTACATTTGCACCCTCAACGTAAGATCATTATCTTCCGATCACAAATATATTGAACTCAAAGCTGCACTAGCAGATATTAAGCATGATATAATAGGTTTGTACGAAGTTCGCCGACTAGGAGAAAAGATAATCGAAGACGACGAATACATCTTCTACTACATTGGCCAAACAAAAGGACTCTATGGAGTAGGCTTCCTAGTAAGGAAGAAACACAAAGATAACATAATAAAATTTACTGGCATATCTGAAAGAGTATGCGTACTGGAAATTAAAATCGAAAACCTATGTTTTGCAATAATCCAAGCGTACGCCCCCACTGAAAACTCATTACAGGAAGAAATAGACAGTTTTTACGAGGACTTAACGAAAGCTCATGATTCCACATCTACTGAGTACGTATTTTCTATAGGCGATTTTAACGCTCAAATCGGAATTCCAGAAAGTTACGAACGTTCTGCTACAGGAGAGTACGGTTACGGCACCAGAAGCGCTCGAGGCACGAGACTAATTCAATACGCGCAAGAGCACAACTTAAAAATTATAAATACAATGTTCAAACTTAAACCAAAAAACCGCTGGACATGGATCTCTCCAGATAAAAACACAAGAAATGAAATAGATTACATCATGACCACGAAGCACCACATGATCTCTAAATATGAAGTACTACCATCCTTCTCTTTTGGATCGGACCATAGACTATTAAGAGCAACAATACACCTAAATTCGACAAAAAAAAGTAGACGCAATTTCTCTAATGCACCCACTAAGCTAAAAACCCTAGCGGAGCAGGAAATGTACTTTGCCAACCTCTACAGTTTTATACCAGAACTTGTAAAGAATCAAAATAAATATAATGTGGAGGAATACTACCAACAAATCATGCACTACATCAAGATAAGCCTAAAAAACATCAAAGGAACACATAAGAACAAAATCCTATCGGAAAAAGCGTTAGAACTCATGAAAGAAAGAAGCGAACTACAAAATAAGCCCAAATTAAGCGTAGCTGACAAAGAAAAACTAAAAACTTTGTATAAACTTACCAATAAAGAAATAAAAAGTTGCTACGTTACCTACAGAACAACAACTATACAAAGACACCTCAATAACAGCAGATCTGCCAAAAAAGCTTACAAAGAGCTTAATCAAGCCAAAACATGGGTTCCTTTTCTCAAGTCTGGCAGCAACAAATGCAAATCTCGCACAGATATCATAAATGCTGCTACCAACTTCTACGCTAATCTATACAGACAATCAGACACACAAAATCAAGACAGGGTTTCCTATAGCTACACAAATACCTCTCCAATACACCAGTTTACAGAAAATGAAATATTAAAACAAATAACGAGACTTAAGCCAGAAAAAAGCCCGGGACCGGATGGAATCACCAACGAATGTATCAAGGTTGCGAAGACTCTACTTCTGACACCAATCACAATCCTATGGAATAAAATACTTGGTGAAGAAGCTGTGCCACATCAATGGATGGCCTCGGAAATTATACTACTATATAAAAAAGGTGACCCAGCTGATATAGGCAACTACCGTCCTATAAGCCTAATGCCTTGTTTTTACAAACTTTTTGCCTCCTGTCTACTTGAAAGGATAGCCCCAGTCATCGATGCTCACCAACCGATCGAACAAGCTGGTTTCAGAAGAGGTTTCAGCACGATAGATCATATCCAAGTGGTTGACCAGGTGATAGAAAAATACCTAGAATTTAATAAACCCCTGTATTTGGCTTTCATCGACTACAAAAAAGCTTTTGATTCAATTTCGCACAACAGCATCTGGGAATCGCTGAAAACACTAAACATAAATGAAAAGTATATCCATATCCTGGAAAATATTTACTGTAACAGCACAAGTAGAGTCAAACTGGATAGAGTAGGTGAAGTAATCAACATAAAGAGAGGTGTCCGGCAAGGCGACCCGATCTCGCCAAAATTATTCTTAGCCGTCTTGCAACACGTAATGGGAGAGCTGCCATGGTCCAATCAAGGTATTAATATAAATGGGAAATTTTTAAGTCATCTCAGATTTGCCGATGATATAATTTTATTTTCGGAAACCCCTCAACAATTAAACAAAATGGTAAATTAATTAAACCAGGCTAGCATAAAAACTGGTTTGGAAATGAATCTGGAAAAAACCAAAATTATGTCTAACCGTAGTCCAACGCCCATCTTAGCAAACAACACACCTCTAGAGTTTGTCAACCACTACATATACTTAGGAAAACAAATCTCTTTTAGCAAGGAAAGAAACACTGAAGAACTTAACCGAAGAGTGTCGATTACCTGGAACAAGTTCTGGCACCATAAAGAAATACTAAAATCGCAACTTCCGCTATCGACCAAGAAAATAGTCATGGATACAGGGCTCCTACCATGCCTCACCTATGGATGCCAAACTTGGACCTTCGACCTCAAAACCAGGAACAAAATTCAGACTACCCAGAGAAGAATGGAAAGAAGTTGCCTGGGTATAAAACTGAAGGATAAGGTAAATAATGTTGACATTCGAAAGAAGACAAAAGTATGCGATGCCTTAACTTTAGCAATGAAGGCTAAATGGAAGTGGGCGGGTCACATAGCCCGTTACAAGGACGGTAGATGGACTCTACGGTCAGTAAAGTGGCCTGGACCAAAAGGCACTAGATCAAGAGGTCGTCCAAAGGCCAGATGGGCAGACGAAATTGTAGCGTGTGCAGGCGGAAATTGGCTAGATAGAGCTAACGATAGAGAAAGATGGCATTCCTTGGGGGAGGCTTTTACCCGAACGGGGTCCATGCATAAAATAAGTAAGTAGACATCAAGATTAAAGAAATGAATAATTAAATAAACTACAAAATAGAATAATAATTAAAAAAAAAAAAAAAAAAAAATCTAAATGTAATGTATCTAAATGCAGTAATTAATTGAATTGATTATTATATGTTATTAAATTTTTCAATTATTGTTATCGTCTAATATGTACTATGCATGGAATTAATTAAAGCTTTATTATTATTATTATTATTATTATTATTATAATACAGTAAAAGTAAACCCAATTAAAAATCCTATTAGAACCATTTTACGCGACTTCTACGCCGACAAAGTCGCGGGCAAAAGATACATATTATAATAAAGTAGTAAAAGTTAAAACCGGTGTGTCTATACATTTAAAGAAACGCGACAAATGACTAAAGAAATGTGATAGAACACAAATCAGCGGTTTTTGGAATAAGTATTTTCTGTCAGTTGTTCAATTACGGAACAAATTTCGATGAAATTAGGCACACGGGTAGATCATGTCCTGGATTAACACATATGCTACTTTTTATCCCGGGGAAATATAAAGCGGGACTTTTATCCCGGAAAAATCCTTTTACGCGGGTGAAGCCGCCAGCAAGTCAGTAATATTATAAAGAGGAAAATTTTTTATTTTTTTATGTTTGTAACGAATAAACTCAAAACTACTGGACTGATTTTTAAAATTCTTTCACCAATATGAAGCTACATTATTAGCGAGTAGCATTGGTGACTTTTTATTCCGGTAAAACAGGGAGTTTCATCCCGGAAAATATTTTCACGCGGGCAGAGCCGTGAGCAAAACCAAGTGATCCAATAAAATTAAGTGTTTAGTATGTCAGCAATGCCCAGCCGATACCACTGCACGTGACAAGGTATTTTACCCATAAGTATTCATGGTTTAGTCCATTATTTTGTAACACAATAGTTGATGCTGCCTCGGTGGCGTAGTTGTATTATGGTACGACTGCAATGCTGAGGTCTCGGGTTCGATTCCCAGGTCGGGCAAAGTGATATTGAGTTTTTCTATTCAGTATCAGCTCGGAGTCTGGAATTTGTGCCCGATATGGCGATAGGCTCGCCCCCTATCACATCATGGGACGGAATAACGGCGAAAAGTGGGTGCACTAGTTGCGCCTCTGCCTACCCCTTCGGGGATAACAGGCATGAGTGTATATGTATATGTATGTATGTACAATAGTTGATACAAAAAATAAATATCTCTTGTGATAGTTTTGTAATTTTTTTGTATTTTTCTAGGGCGATTACCACTTGTACAACATGACGATACCAGTGAAGCAGGTTCCTAAATCGTTTCCGTTTACGAAAGGGCGAATATATTGTAACATTACTATTACCGAGACTGATGAACTTGTAGGGTCGGGGCAAATAGACATGGAAATAAAAGAAGCTCGTATTAGAATGAGTAAAAATTAGTAATATTTGTTTCTGAATGATCACGTTTGAATATATTGTATTTTGCTCACATATTGCATTTTTTTTTTGTAACCCAAAGAGGACATCCGATGTCTATTTGGCAAATATACGATAATAATAAAATCATCAAAGCATCACACACGGAAGTTATAATGCATACTCATGTACTGTCACCATCATAAGTAGCTGAACAAATTCAAAATTTCGAATTGCCTAGATACTTTTGTGTTCTTACTAATCTTTTTTTTTCTCTTCACAATAACAAAATAAAAGAGATTTGCTTTACTTCATACAAAGAAAGTATTTTTTCAGTTTAGTTTAACGCGTATATAGGCGATTTGAAATTTTGATTTTGTACAGATATTTATGCTGCTGACTATACACTTAACTCCGGGATGTATAGCTTAAAACTTTCTTTAAGTATTACACAGCTGGTAATGTAGTGTATCTTTTCCTTCATTTAACTATGAATAACGTTTGTGAGAAGAGTCTGACTCCCGAGATACAGTTAACACTAACTAGTTCGGAAGTCATGGGATTAAAAAAAAAAAAAAACTAAAAGCCACGCTTTATAGAAAATCTAACTAAAAACTACTAAACTAGAAAATCATTTTTAATAAATTTGAATTAAAAATAGTGTAAAGAAGAAAATAATGTATTGTTAGGATAACAGTAAGGGTATTTGTGGCATACTGACCAGTTATGAATACCAGCCGAAATGTCAAACTAATAGTGGAAGTGACAGTTGGGTGTATAAAAAGCGTGCCGTTTCGATGTGCACTCTCTTTCGCTCTCATTCGTGCTCAGACGCTCTTTCGCTCCTGATTCGCCTTCGTTCGCTCTCAGTCGCGCTCAGTCTCGCATTCGATCTCAGTCATAGTTTGTGAATTGTGGCAGTTGAGTAAGTTGAACATTGACTTTCATGCTGGTCGGTTAGTTGCTGATACCTATCTTTGTAAAAGTATTTCTGTGAAAAGTGTTTATGTAAAATCAGTGATAAATGTGTTTATGGAAAATCAGTAATAAATCGTTTTTATTTAAATCAAAATCGCTTCTGTTTCTAACAGTATTTTATTGTAATAAAAGCGTGGGGTGCCAGGTACCAATAGTTATAAATACTTTATTGACAGGTAATATGAGAAGAAGGATTAACATTTTGATAATATCTTAAAAAGCACTCCACGTTTTTTTATTCAAATTTATTTAAATATATTTTCTATTTTTTAGTTGGATTTTCAATATAGCGTGTTTTTTTAGTTTTTTATTAAATTGTTTTATTAATTTTTTAGTTCTGTTTTACTATAGTCAAACAGATGTCACTAAAAATAAAGTATGTGCGAAAGAGAACGAGAGACAAATTTCGCGGTGTAGGTACAAATTATTAATATAATTAGTTCATCTGGGGATACCGGTGTTGGTTAGACAATAAGTTAGAATATTTAATTTATATTTTACCTATGAGATGTATTGTGTAACTGTTTGTTGTTAGATAAAAAAAATAAAAAAATATTGTATTATATATTAATACGGTCTAATTATTATTATTATTTATTTAAATATGTAAATATTTTTGCCTGCTAAATTGACAGTCATATGATTAAATGATGGTTGCCACACCATACCACCATACCAGCCCTGTATTATATAGGTACTGCCCACTGCTGAGCACAGGCCTCCTCTACAACCGAGAGGGTTAAGGCTTTAGTCCACCACGCTGGCCTAGTGCGGGTTGGCAGACTTCACATACCTTCGAAATTCATAGAACTTCTCAGGTATGCAGCATTCCTCACGATGTTTCCCTTCATATGTTAATGATAAATTAATATACATTTACTAATACTTACAATGAAAAGTGAGGTTAACATAAAAATAGTACCAAAATCATAATCATGTGATGATTTTTCAAAGCAATAAAAAATAGTCTCTCACTTTCACTATTCATTTAAATGAATTTCAATAGGTAAGTGTGGTTACCTATAATATTTAAACTGTTTACGCTTGTCGACAATAGATGGCTCTGTACAGTGTAACCAAATTACTACTTCGCGATGTCAAGATTCTCTTCGAAAGAATCCTTGAAGACGGCGCCGTGACGATCAATCTCCAAAGTGACAATAAATGTGACGATATTTGTGTAACGATTTTTTAAACATAGATTTCTCCCTACGACGATAAAAACGTTACAGTTCAAAAAATAGCGGGGAATCTACAGATTTACTCCAAACCAAAAAAGCAACTTTATTATGTACTCAAGCGCTATCATGTAATTGCAGTCAGCCACATAAGCTGAACAATTTCAAATCTTGCAATCGCTACATTTTGGATTACTTACTAATTATTGTTTTCTTTTCACAAAAATAAAATAAAATGGGTTTACACAAAAAAGTTTTTGGCTTCACACAAAAAACGAATGTTTCAATTAAACACAACGCGTATCGGCGATTTGAAATTTCGAATTAGTTTTACTTATGTGGCTGACTGTATATTACTTAATAACTTAAATTATATAAAGCGGCGAGAGGAAATTATTACCGAAATTCATATAATATTTGCAAATACTTACCTACGCAATAATTGGATGGCCATTTTACTAGATAGCAATTATGTACATTGTACATACATAATTTCGATGTAAACGGTACTTATACATTATTAATTACTATAAATACGTATGATTGCCAACACTTCATACTGTTCACGTATATATAGTAAAATATTAAATATTAATATTGAATTCCATATTCGCAGTTAATGTACGTGCACGGAGTCACGCGCTGCTTATAAATTTGGGAGAAATGTATAAATTATGCGATTTGAGCCGCACTTTGTTACTGACAGGTGCACTTGTTGCGATGTGTGTAGCGATAAAGGTATGGAATCTTTACATATAATAAAATCGTGTTTCTGTGTTTACCTTAAATGACGAGACGAGCATGCCGTTCGCCTGATGGTAAGCGATACGGCCGCTCATAAACAGTAGCAACACCGCACATGACTTTGAATTACAAAATACTTCGTGGCACTCTAAAGGCGCTCGTCATCCTGAGACAAGATGTTAAGTCTCACAATGTGCAGTAATTATGCTGGCTATAGATTACAATGTCCTTCTAACCGGAGCAAAACAGTACATCTACACTGCTGCTTGGCGGTAGAATTAGACATCGTATTGGCAATACATCCAGGTGGCCACTCGCATACGAGAGATTATTTGTAGCAGAGAATCAGAGAATATTTGGAACAGAAATACTTACCAAAAGTAATCATTGGATACAAAATGTAATTATTGCGAAATATTAACATATATTTTGTATGTAAATAAAATCGGGGACAGATAGAGGAGACGGATCAAACGTGACGCGCATGTTCTGAGTTACGAGGACGTGTATTGGGAGGCGTTTAACAGGCTGAAGTACACCTATGTTTACGCAGACGACGATGTGGGCACACTTAGTATATAATATATTTTGATGGCTATGAATGACGAGACGAGAAAGCCGCTTGCCTGATATTAAACGGAACGACTATTTATAAACATTAGCTACACGACTCAAACTTTGAATTTCACACGTGGAAGTGCATTGCGTCCGTCACCCTGAGACATTAAGATGTTAAGTTTCATAGTACCCAGTAGTTACTCTGGCTATAAAGTCCTTCAAAACGAAACACAACAGTAGTGGTACAATTTTGCTTGGCGTTAGAAAGAGATATTGCGGTGCCTACCTACCCTAATTCTCACATACGAGAGATCTACCAGCCCGTGTAGTATTTTTTTGATTAACAATAACATATACATATACACTCACGCCTGTTATCCCCGAAGTGGTAGGCAGAGGCGCAACTAGTGCACCCACTTTTCGCCGTTATTCCGTCCCATGATGTGATAGGGGGCGAGCCTATCGCCATATCACTATGCACTCGTACAGGATTTTAAAATTTATTACCCTTTTTTGCGAGTATATAAATGAACTGCTCTAAACAAAAATAACAAATAGATTTATATCATGTTATTTTTTTTTTATTATTAATTGTATTTTTTACCTTGAACTGATTTTGAAAAGAGCAACACTAGAGTTTCTTGCCCGTCCTTCTCTAGTGAGAACTGCTTTCCGAACTGGTGGTAGAGTTAATATTGACTGAATCTAAATAATGTATAACATTTTATGGGTTCGAATAAATTTATTTCATTTCATTTCATTTCATATCGGGCACAAATTCCAGACTCCGGGGTGATACTGAATAGAAAAACTCAATATCACTTTGCCCGACCCGGGAATCGAGCCCGAGACCTCAGCATTGCAGTCGTACCATAATACAACTACGCCACCGAGACAGTCACATTATCAATAAGTATGTTTTTATGTCTCAGAGTGCCTCTGCACGTGCTTAGCCTTTGTGCAGTATGTCGCTTGCCTCCTGGCTGTAGTGCGCCTGCGTAGTATAATCGCCGCTGGGTAATACGGCCATGGGCGTACCTAGAGCACTTTTGCAGGGGAGTTAGTATCCTAAACTAAACAAAAATCATAACTACTGTGTAGTTACAGTTTCGATATTTGTGGTCCATTCTCGTGGGTGGGCACTTCTCCTCCATATACGCCTATGAAGACCACCAGCGATGTGATTTTACCGTGTTTTTGTTTCAGATACGATACATAACCGTCGAAAAAACCGTTGTAACATATTACAATACTAAGTATGCATCTTACTTTAACTTCACTACCCGGCGGCATGGTAACCGTGATCCAGTTTCTTATGTGGATTTGCATTTTTCGTCACTTTATTCCATTACTGATAACGTATCAGTAAGTATCGATACAATGCGAGGAGATTCTTGTAGCATCTAATATGATTTTAGACAAAATTTTACCTTGCCGTCTACCAAGCTTTTCATTGCCGTGCTTTTGTACACCAAACTGGTCATAAACTATATTACTAGTTTTGTCTAAAGCATCTATATTCTGATTTCTTGGGGTGCTACCACTTGTGCACAAAAACGCTATTCCTAGTGTATAAATAACTAGATATTACTCGAGAAGAAAAGGTAGAGGACATCAAAGGATCTATTAGGTATTCCTGAACGAATACGCAATTTTGACTTGTTAAAAAAATCGGTATCCTTGCTATGAATGAGCTGCCTGAATGAGTACGACTTACAATAAAACAGTTTTTATGGTATACTTTGGATACGGAAGCTTAAAAGTAATTTCATAAACTGAAATACCCCTGGAGCTCAAAATCTGCAGAGTTCCATAAAACTCTGCACACACATCTTAATCCAACTATTTCACATTTCACAGGTCCATTTCTATTTCTACCAATTCGTGAATAACACGTACAGACGCGGGTTTGTGGAGCTGCATTTCAAGTTTTGTGATTTAGTACATCATAACAAGTTTTTCGGCAGTACTATTATGCAGGGAAAATTAAGCGGGCCATGCCCTTATCCCGCGGTGAGTTCGTTATTTTTTACGTACAAGCGCTGGGATAGCCAAGGGCGTAGCTAGCTTTCTATCTCCGGGGAGGGGAAGCAAAGCGTACATTTCAATTAGGTTATCCTAATAATTTACGTACAAAAGTATTTACTTGAATCGTTGAATCTAGGGGGGACGTGGACGGCAAGCAGCTTTCCCCTGAATAGTCATATGATAATAATCTAGTGATCTAGCACATGTGCTATATCGCTGAGGTACGATTGATAACCAAACCGAGACTTATGCGTGAGTCTCGACATTGAGAGGCTATTTTGATAGGCTCTGGCAACGTGGCCTTTTCTCCAAGCTTCTCCCATGTTATCTATAGATTAAATATACAAAAAAAATCGTGTTCTATACTTTAAACTTACAAACGTTAACTTAATTTAAAATATAGGCATCCCGACATAGATTTCCAGCTTTCAGCATGAGCGTAGAATACATGTTTTTCTCGACGGACTCGCTTCGTGGCTGATATCAGCTAATTCTGAGGTCGCACAAGGCTCCATGCTTTCACTCACACTGTTTACTCTGCATATCAATTATAATTTATTCTATCACCGAGTAACATTTATTGCGATGCAGATAACAGCACGATGCATGGACAATATTGTATTAGGCCATCTCGTAGCCGGTAGTCACTTATAGGCAGCGTGAGAATCTTGTCGTTAAGTCCAATCGGATCCCAATCTTCAGGATATTCGCTGGAGTATGAGTCCTAAGGGCTTATCCATGAAGTTGCTACTCTGTGAGCACAGGTTTTGTGTCAGCAATGACGAGTGAGCGAGATAGATGTCGAAGGGAATGGTAACAATGTTCGAAACAGAGCAGTGCGGATAGTCCGCCTAAAGAAAGGTTGAACTAAAAGGTTTGGGAGCACTCTTTTTACAATATTAAGCTGTGGAGCAATGTACCAGCACAAGAGTTCCCTTAATCCAAAGTTTTTGGGTCCTTTGAGTTTGGGTCCTTTGAGTGGCCTGCCCAATTCTTTTGAAAATAGAATTGGGCAGTCCGGCATAGTTGCACCGACCTTCAAAGGATGGTTTCATCTCTTTCCAAATGCAAATTTGCTGTGCTAGTTAAAATATAAAACAGAAGCCTATCTTGTTCTGCTCCAACGTTTCTTATATGTTCCAGAAAAGAAAAATTTCTCTCTAAGATTAACCCTAAATAACAAACCGAGACTATCTTTCACTGCACTCAAAGTCATTTATGGAGTGACTTCCTTAGCATGTATTACATACGGATCACCTGTATGGGCCGATAGGGCTACTATCGGTGCTGTGCGCAGAAAACTGCTCCAGAGTCAACGTCTGGCGTTGATATTCTTGTGTAAGGCGTATAGAACTGTTAGTACGGAAGCTTTGCCTGTCCTTGCGGGCGTACTCCCAGTCGATTTGGAGGTACAGCGTCGTGCCGCTATGTATTACTCCACCAGAGAGGATATGGACAAACGGTTTCTTACGTCACGTGAGCTTTTAAGAACCAATAGATTATTTAAACCGCACGCTGATGTACACAATGAGCTTTAAACGAATGGCAATATGGATGGGACGCATCCTCGAAAGGGCGTCACTTATATAAATATTTTCCATGCGTTCGCGATCGCCTAAATAAAACTTGGCTACAAATAGATCATTGTGTATCGCAATTCCTTACCGGTCACGGTAGTTTTAAGGGCAAACTATTTTCATTTATGTTGGTTGACTATCCTGTGTGCCCATGCTCTACACCAGGTTACGTGTATGAACAGTCTGCACATCACGTACTTTGGGAGTGTGGTCTTTGGCATGATGAGCGCAACATCATGCTGGATAGTATGCAAGTAACATCTGGGGTTGTATACTATATGGACCTTGTAGAAACTAGACGGAATTTCCGTGCTTTCCGGCGTTTTGCCATACCTATAATTGGAATCAAATTTGACAGCTCATATGATAGGACACTTTCATTGAATTTTTATCCGTGGTGCTTTACAACTGGCTTTTCTAGTTGTAAACCTCTTTAAACTTGAGGTTAAAATACCTTCTTAGTTCATTATTTTTGTCTGCCACTTTGCTATGGAGGGAAGTGGACAATTAATATTTCCAACTCCTCCCTATCTTTCTTTTTGATTAATTTCGTTGCGGGTAACAGACATATTAGTGTTCCCTGAGACTCGCCGAGCTTCACCACTCGGTGTCATGTCATGCGTGCCACTGCTGATCCTGGCTTACAGGAGTTGTCGTGGCGCGTGTGAGGGCGGGATAGTCTCTATCTTGTTCTGCTGTACGCAAGTTTTATACTATGTTGCTTTATTTCCAGTAAGGATAAATTACACTACGTTTGTCATTGTTAATTTATTGGTATTTTCCAGGGCGATTACCACTTGTACAACATGTCAGTGCCAATAAAAAGGATCCCTAAATCGTTCCCGTTTACGAAATTTAGACCATATATTAATACTACTGTCACTGCCACTAATGAACTCATATTCGAGGGCTATGCAGACATGGAAATAAAAGAAGCTGATGTCTAAATGTGAAGCAAGAAATAAAGTTTGATGTTTTTGTATGAATTCTTTTAATGTATTTTTACAATAATTATTTATTGACGGCGACGAGTGGATGTTTATCGTATCGTTTTTTTTCTTAGACTCCACTACGCTAATATCCGCGGCTGTAACCTCTTGCCTTTCTACAATCGTTAACGACATAGCGTATAGTTAAATCACCACCACCACCATACCAGCCGTATATTATATACTGCCCACTGCTGAACACGGCCCTCCTCTGGTACTAAGAGCGTTTAAATTTTAACCGACTTCAAAAAGGAGTAGGTAATCAATTCGACGTGTTAGTTACCTTAGCTCATACTCATTTATTAACCGATTTGGAAAATTCCATATGTGAAAGAATACACATTATACATACATACTTCCAGATTGGTCACATAGATTTTTTTCCAAAACCGGTTCAGTATTTTGGTTTTATATGGGCATGGCTGTGACACCAGTGCACCCGATGACAAGCGGAGAGAGGTCCAGAATCATTGCTCGTCAGTCGACACAATTATGGCGGCTTTTTGAACTGGATATACACAGGTGATCCAGGAACGCGACACACCTACGTGGACCACCATAGCGGGTTTTAACATCTTATGTACAATGATCGCTATCTGGACGGATATAAAGTATATCCTAACATCATTAAATGAACTGTGGATTTTATTAGGTATTTTAATGATGGTAGGACTCTCATATATAAGAGTCCGTCTGGGTGAGTACCACCACAATGTCTATATCTACTGCCAAGCAGCAGTGTGCATGCACAGTGTTTCGGTGTGAAGGGCATTGTATCCAGTGTAACTACAGGACATAATGAGACTTAACATCTTATATATAGCTGAGGTCTCGGGTTCGATCCCCGGGTCGGGCAAAGTGATATTGAGTTTTTCTATTCAGTATCAGCTCGGAGTCCAGAATTTGTGCCCGATATGGCGATAGGCTCGCCCCCTATCACATCATGGGACGGAATGACGGCGAAAAATGGGTGCAGTTGCGCCTCTGCCTACCCCTTAAGGTATAACAGGCGTGAGTGTATATATATGTAACATCTTATATCTCAGGATGACGAGTGCAGTGGAATGCCACACAGTACTTTGTAACTCAAGGTGCTGGATGGTGTTTCTATAGTTTATGGGTGGTCGTATCGCTTACCACCAGGTGAAGGGCATGCTCGTCTCATTCAAAGCAAAAAAGAAAACTATCGACCCCAAAGATTTTTTGTTTATATAGTCTTTTTTCAAAGCTCTTTTACATATAATTATGTAAGGTTAATGATGTTTAATGTAATAAGGTATGAGACGTAAAAAAATGCAATACTTATACTCAAAGTTCCAAACGCAGATTGCAGCAAAATCATCTTTATTTCTATGTGAATCCCTTTATAAATTGCACTATGGTCTAGAAGTATTACAAATTTAAATAAATAAATCATGAAATAAAATAACACACCAACTTGTTAACATTTGAGATAAATACAATTAAAAAATTTATTAGTTCCATTCTAAGATTTTTTAATAATTCAAAACCCTAGTGTTATTGCCCATTCCGATTGTTAGTTTTTTTTTATTCGAGCCGTTTTAACTTCCATGTCTATGTACGACGATGCTACGACTTTGCCAGTGAGAGTCATAGTTAAATTGCAGTATATTCTTCCTCTCCTAATTGGGAACGATTGTGGGATCTGATCTACTGGTATTGTCATATTGCTTAAACTGTAAACCCCCTGAAAACAGAAACAATTTCGCTTAACAAAGTAATGATTCAAAATGCACAACTACACTAAGGTAATCTCAGCACACAATAGGACGTGTAATTTCGGTATGTTTTCTGTACTTAGTGTGTAATGCGTATATATTTTTATTCAATTCCTAAATAGGCAATAAATTGTAACGGTATGACGGAGAAAGAGCAGAAAATCAACAAAGATTAATTCCTAATATAACTTGTGGGCTCTAAATTCTAATGCTACAGTAGGTATTGGTAAATATAACATTATTTCACAATTTTCTGTTAATGTTCCACGAATCTCGAACGTGCCATGACGTGTCAGTGTAGTACGATACTACCCAGGTAGTCGGAGCTGCTCCCTTTCGATTTTGCAGTCACTTTTACTTACCGCAGGGAAGGGGCATGCGCCACGCAGTCCACCTTTCTTCGCAGCGGAACCGAAGAATAAATCTTTCTGCATCAGATCACATAACTTCATATGCGTCTCGATCATTGTTCGCCTGTAAGTGGTACTCCAAGACTCGAAGAAATAGAAATGTGCCTGTCAATGTAAAGCAATAATTCATTGCCATTGCGTACACTCAAGATCAAGCAGAACTTTGAATTACAAATCTCTGCGTGGGACTGCTGTGCGCTCGCTATCCTGGGACAAAAGGCTTTGCACAGACGCCGTCTTACTATGATACCCACACTATTATAAGACTGACAGTTGCTGGAGTTGCCGAATGATATTGAAAGCATGTTTGCGGTACATATGATGGTATATTTTTAAGTGACAAACACACCAATTTATCTGATGGTAAATGGAGTGGTATTCGAATAGAGTATCAATTGACAAAAGACGATAATTCTTCGTCAGTCAAAACGATAATTATGTTGGTCTGACCAGCAAAACTCAATGTGTCTAGTTATTACAGTTATGTACAGTAGTGTTTATATTGTGCTGAACAACGACCCGCACACTGCTGCTTGGCGGCAGAAATAAATATAGTCTTAGGACTTACCCAGACGGACTTCAAAAGACGTGGTCTTTCGGGGTTGAGGTCATTTTACTTACCGCGAGCAAGCTAAAACTTTTAGCCAGCCATGACTGGTCCGATACGTGAACTAATACCGAGCTTATACATCCGGAAATTTCGTTTTTTAATCCAGAATGCTACGGATCACATAAACGGAGTGTATATATATGTAACATCTTATATCTCAGGATGACGAGTGCAGTGGAATGCCACACAGTACTTTGTAACTCAAGGTGCTGGATGGTGTTTCTACTGTTTATGGGTGGTCGTATCGCTTACCACCAGGCGAAGGGCATGCTCGTCTCATTCAATGCAAAAAAGAAAACTATCGACTCCAAAGATTTTTTGTTTATATAGTCTTTTTTCAAAGCTCTTTTACATGTAATTATATAAGGTTAATGATGTTTAATGTAATAAGGTATGAGACGTAAAAAAATGCAAGACTTATACTCAAAGTTCCAAACACAGATTGCAGCAAAATCATCTTTATTTCTATGTGAATCCCTTTATAAATTGCACTATGGTCTAGAAGTATTACAAATTTAAATAAATAAATCACGAAATAACATAACACACCAACTTGTTAACATTTGAGATAAATACAATTAAAAAATTTATTAGTTCCATTCTAAGATTTTTTAATAATTTCAAAACCCCAGTGTTATTGCCCATTCCGATTGTTAGTTTTTTTGATTCGAGCCGTTTTAACTTCCATGTCTATGTACGACGATGCTACGACTTTGCCAGTGAGAGTCATAGTTAAATTGCAGTATATTCTTCCTCTCCTAATTGGGAACGATTGTGGGATCTGATCTACTGGTATTGTCATATTGCTTAAACTGTAAACCCCCTGAAAACAGAAACAATTTCGCTTAACAAAGTAATGATTCAAAATGCACAACTACACTAAGGTAATCTCAGCACAGAATAGGACGTATAATTTCGGTATGTTTTCTGTACTTAGTGTGTAATGCGTATATCTATACTAATATTATGAGGCTGAAGAGTTTTTTTGCTTGTTTGTTTGTTTGAACGCGCTATTCTCAGGAACTACTGGTTCGAATTGAAAAATTCTTTTTGTGTTGAATATACCATTTATCGAGGAAGGCTTTAGGCTATATAACATCAGGATGCAACTATTAGGAGCGAAGAAATAATGGAAAATGTGAAAAAAAAAACGGGGAAAATTATTCATCCTTGAGGGTTTCCATTGCGTGCGCTGCGAAAACGGTTCAAGATACCAAAAATATATGTATGAAAGAATTATTCCTCTTAAAATTATGTAAAAAAATGTCCGGGACAGTATGTGACTATCTCTTAAGATTAACTCACTAGAACCGTTTTTAGGGTAATCAAATTTGATCGAAATTAATGCATTATTTGTTAAGAGTTGTATCAACGTCATAATATAAATCTTTATCCAAATAAATGTGTTGGATAGAGTGATTCAACGGGAAGGTTTCTATGTATGTACTTTTAGCCCGGAAAAACTTATTAACGCGGGCGAAGCCGTGGGCAAAAGCTAGTATTTTTATACAATTACTAAATAGGCATTAAATTGTAACTGTATGACGGAGAAAGAGCAGAAAATCAACAAAGATTAATTCCTAATATAACTTGTGGGCTCTAAATTCTAATGCTACAGTAGGTATTGGTAAATATAACATTATTTCACAATTTTCTGTTAATGTTCCACGAATCTCGAACGTGCCATGACGTGTCAGTGTAGTACGATACTACCCAGGTAGTCGGAGCTGCTCCCTTTCGATTTTGCAGTCACTTTTACTTACCGCAGGGAAGGGGCATGCGCCACGCAGTCCACCTTTCTTCGCAGCGGAACTGAAGAATAAATCTTTCTGCATCAGATCACATAACTTCATATGCGTCTCGATCATTGTTCGCCTGTAAGTGGTACTCCAAGACTCGAAGAAATAGAAATGTGCCTGTCAATGTAAAGCAATAATTCATTGCCATTGAGTACGCTCAAGATCAAGCAGAACTTTGAATTACAAATCTCTGCGTGGGACTGCTGTGCGCTCGCTATCCTGGGACAAAAGGCGTTGCACAGACGCCGTCTTACTATGACACCCACACTATTATAAGACTGACAGTTGCTGGAGGTGCCGAATGATATTGAAAGCATGTTTGCGGTACATATGATGGTATATTTTTAAGTGACAAACACACCAATTTATCTGATGGTAAATGGAGTGGTATTCGAATAGAGTATCAATTGACGAAAGACGATAATTCTTCGTCAGTCAAAACGATAACTATGTCGGTCTGACCAGCAAAACTCAATACATACATACATAAACTCACGCCTTTCTCCCACTGGGGTAGGCAGAGACTATGGAGCGCCAAGTGCTACGATCCAAGCATACCTCTTTCGCTTCTTCCACAGTCATCAGTCTCTTCATACATGCTCGTCGGTTACGAGAACTCCTTATTTGACCCTTTCTCAAGAGGTGGGTGTAATATACCATACAAAACTCAATATAGTGCTGAACAACGACCCGCCCACTGCTGCTTGGCGGCAGAAATAAGTATAGTCTTAGGACTTACCCAGACGGACTTCAACATAGACGTGGTCTTTCGGGGTTGAGGTCATTTTACTTACCGCGAGCAAGCTAAAACTTTTAGCCAGCCATGACTGGCCGGATACGTGAACTAATACTGAGCTTATACATCCGGAAATTTAGTTTTTTAATCCAGAATGCTACGGATCACATAAAATTTGGCGTTACTTCACTCACATGGTGATTTTTTCCTTGAGTGTTTCTCCGATTGATCTGAATGAATGCCGTCAGCGAGCATTCTGGATTTAGATCCGGAATTCACTCAGTTTCTATTAAAATTTAAAACCGCAAATTCTGAATCTGAAAAACGCATGTAAGCTCGGCCTTAAACTTACGGTAAAATTGTTGCCGAAACCACAATTAACTGCAAAATTCACATCTACGTAGTAGAATGGGTCTTCTCTGCTGTACCTCCGGGAAGTGAGGTTGTAAAATGATATAAGTTCATGGTCGTAATATGTTATGACTGGACGCTCTGTACTTATGAACCGAATCTGCAACAATTACAAAGGTAAAGTCAATAGATTTATTTAAAATGAAATTAACTTTGGCTCACATGTCTGCCCGCTTAGAATATTATTATTTTTATTATTGCTATTGAATGACGAGACGAGCATGCTGCTCGCCTGATAGTAATTGATACGATCGCCCATAAACAGTAGCCACACCATACCTACAGAACTTTAAAGTACAAAATACTTCGTGGCACTCCACTGCGCTGGTCACCCTGGGACATTAGATGAAGTTTCATAATGCGCGATAATTACACTGGCTACAATGTCCTTCAAACCGGAACGCAACAGTGTATGCACACTGCTGCTTGGCGGTAGAAATAGACACTGCGGTGGTACTGACCCTGACGGCCCCTCGCATACGAGGGACCTACCACCAGTGAACATTGTGACGAGATGAGAGATTAGATGTCCATTGGATCGTTTCTGGAACAAAGATCTACAGCAACGATGTATTCCTTTTAGTAAATCGAAGCAAGAAAATAATGCTGATGCTTCTATGATTCTCGTTTAATGTTTACTAAAAACAGTCATTGATAGATTTTTAGAGCGGCGGCAAATGATACTATTACATACATACATACATATACTTCACGCCTTTTATCCCCGAAGGGGTAGGCAGAGGTGCAACTAATGCACCCACTTTTCGCTGTTATTCCGTCCCATGATGTGATAGGGGGCGAGCCTATGGCCATATCGGGCACAAATTCCAGACTCCGAGCTGATACTGAATAGAAAAACTCAATATAACTTTGCCCGACCCGGGAATCGAACCCGAGACCTCAGCATTGCAGTCGTACCATAATAAAACTACGCCACCGAGGCAGTACTGATGATACTATTATTACTGGTATAATCTTTTTTTTTTTTTTTTTTTTTTTTTATTTAGCAAAAACATTTTTTACATACACTTACAAATAACATTATATATTATATACACACAACAATTACATTTTAAGTGTTTGATTGAACACTGGTACCCTAGGTAAGATTAAACTTGTGTTATGGGTACCAGGAATCTTACATGGGGCTGTACCTAAGTGTAAAATTTGATGCATCGGAGGACAGTTATTTGTAAATTTTGTATTTACTTTAGTAGGAGCGTGTGTGTGTATGTGTAAGTGTGTGTGAGTGTGTGTGTGTGTGTTTCAGGTAGAAGATATTTTAATAACATTTTCAGTATCAGTATAATTTTTAGTCTGCAGCCACTCGGTAACTTTTTTCTTACATTTAAATTTATTAACTGAGTATATATTACAGTGCTGGTTTGCTATATTGTAAAGATGACTCCCAATAATGTTATAATGTCTTTGAGCAAGTGCCGTTCTACAACCTTTGGTTGAACATACCATGTAAGACCGACGACGCTGTCCTTCAACATTTGTGCCATATTGCAGGGCGGAGTGTTTACGCAAAATTATATGGAGCACAAAAAGCTGTCTTACTGAAAGAACCCTACTATCTTTGTATAGGTTATCTGTAGGATATATAAAGGGTTTGGACATCATTACTTTTAGGACAGCTCTTTGGGCTCTTTCCAAGCAGAGAAGGTGAGTTTTATGCGCTCCACCCCAAACAGAGACACAATAAGTTAGCAATGACTGACACAAAGCGAAATAAACTGTCTTTAGGGTTGTAATATCGGCGGAGTGTCGTAATTTTTTGAAAATATAAATAAGTTTTCGGACACGTGAAGTTAGGCCAACAAGGTGAGGTTTCCAGTTTAATTGATTATCAATCAGTATCCCAAGGTATTTGATGGTGGATGTTCTGGATATTAATGGACACTGACAAGGTGCATTAGGTGAATTTTGGCTGCAAGTATGAACTTTAATGACAGCGGAGCTAACAGTGGGAAGTGCCGATGACTTCAAGGCAAATGGTAGGTAAACTGTTTTATTTAAATTAACTGTGAGGAGGTTATTCGTTAGCCAGGTCACTACAGAGGTAGCTGCTTTCTCAGCAAGTTCGAATGTTTCTGACCAATTATCACCATGAACAATCAATGCTGTGTCGTCCGCATATGCGAAGACTGAACAATTGGGGAGTGACAGCTTACACAGGGAATTAATGTATATCAAAAAAAGGGTCGGACCTAAAATTGAACCTTGGGGTACGCCGAAAGTTATGAGTTTACTGTCACTAACCAATTCCCCGATCCTGACGCATTGCGTCCGGTCAGTGAGATAATCTTGGAAGATTTTGTAAGTTTGGTCGCGGACACCTATAGCATCCAGTTTTAATAATAGATTGGGGACAGAAACAGTGTCAAACGCTTTGGAAAGATCCAAAAAGACGCCAATGCATTTTTTCCTACAGTCCATCTTGGTCACCAAATCTTCTACAAGATAACCTACAGCATCTTCCGTAGATTTAGATCTTCTGAAGCCAAACTGGTTGCTAGCTAAAAGGTTGTGTGTCTCCAAAAAATTTACAAGTCGCCTATTTAGTATTTTTTCCAGAATCTTAGAAATAGAAGGTAGAACAGAGATAGGTCTGTAGTCGCTAACACTGTGCTTGTCACCACACTTAAAGATCGGGTGTACCACAGCCTTTTTAAAAACCTTGGGGAAAATGCCCTTAGAGATACAGAGGTTACAGATATGGGTTATAATTGGAACAATTGTCTTTGAACAGGATTTTAATAGAAAAGAGGGTATACCATCCCATCCTATAGCAGCATCTGAACGCAGCTCAAGGATAAGTCTATGAACCTCTAGCTCATCCGTTGGCAGCAACACAAAGGAGTTAACTGAACGTGCATCATAATAACAATTAGAGGGCAAACGGTTCTGAGTAAGTTTTCTGGCGAGATTTTTGCCGACATTTGCAAAGAAGTCGTTAACTGTATTGATAGACGACTGTTTATCGGGGGTCATACTGAGCAGCTCAATCGGGGAGGTGGTGGTCCGATGAGTATTAGTAATGTGTTTTATTACTTTCCAGGTGGATTTGGGATTGTTTCGTGCTTTATAGAACTCTGATTTTTCATATGATATTTTTAGATTTTTAAGAAGTTTATTGCAGAAGTTTCGATATCTAGTGTAAGTAATTTTAAGAATATAGTTAGCGGGATTTTTCTTCAGAACGCGCATCATGTGGTCCCTATTGCAAATACAACGAAGTAAGCCTTTGGTTATCCACGGTTTGATAATTCTAAATTTTGAAGGTGTGTATACTAACTTTGAGTATCTAGCTATCACTGATCTGATTATTGATACAAACATTTCCGCAGCAGTATTTGGATCCACGACATTCATCAATGAGCCAAAATCCATGTTGTTAATTTCAGTAGTTACAGAATGATAATCGACGATAGTACGGTTTATTTTAGGTGCATAGGGGAATATCGGTGAATCCAAACTTAGAAGAGTTGGTTTGTGGTCAGTAAAATAGGTATCGCAGACTATTGTAGTGTAGCTTAAGTTTGACCTGACCATCACATGATCTAAGCAGCTACGATCACGGGTGGGAAAAACATGCGAAGATAACAGACCATGAGAAGCGATTAAATTTAAGTATTCGTTAGCCTGATGGTTAAGGTCGGTAGGGATAATGTTGATGTTAATATCCCCCATAATAATTAAATTTTTTATCTCTTTCATTACCGTGAGCACCCTATTTAAACCAAACAAAAAATTATCGATATTTCGAGCAGAAGGAGAACGATAAAGTGCAATTACAGCGAGGTTAATATTATGCAATTGACAAACCACACAGCTAACGTCAGGGAAATGGGGCTCTGTAATTACATGTGGCAAATCTGATCTCACATAAATGATGACGCCATCGTTTTGATTTCTAGGCATGCTAGTGTTGTAGCTTGTGTAGCCTTCAAGTAAAGGTAATTTGGATGATATATTTAGCCAACATTCCGATAAAATCATTATGTCACATGCAGTTTTAATACTGCCAAGAAATGTTAAAAACTTATCAGAATTACAATTTACACTCCGGATATTTAAATGCAGTATTTTTATAGATTTTTTTGTATTAGAGAGGAACTCAGCGCATTCTTCAGGTTTATACACGTAGGATTGTGATACACCAAAGGTATCAATCTCCTCTGAAACAGAGTCAATGTCAAGCATTATTAAAAATAATGTGATGGGTAGAAATGTACACCGCTGAATTTTTATAAATACCCATGTAGGTTGAAGTAGCGGTGATAAATGTGATTCGAGGCAGATGTATTACATAAGAATTTTTATCTAGTAGAGCTTGTTGGCCTATATCTATGAGATGAAATAATATCATGTAGCATGTCAGTCTGAAATAGTTTATAAAGAACAGAAAATTTAATATTAATAGAAATCGAAACCGCAAAGTATACAACAAAGAAAAGTAGAAACATCTTATTATGTGTGTGTGTCGAAGATAGGGTTGTGTATTTTTGTTTATAAAATAAAATATATTTTTGTATAGTGTAATGTATGTAGGCCCACTACTACAAGTAGAATATGGATAATAAACAGCTTTAAAAAATATATGCACCATGTACATATTATGAGAAATAACAATAAAAAGGTTATAACGGCAGGTTTTACGTTTAATATTATAATAGTTAGTCTTTGTTAAAAATGAAATAAAAAATAATATTCGGCAATTTTCCAACAGTTTGGTGTGTATCATAAAACAATTGTGAATTATATTAGGTTGGCTTCTGTAATTTTTTAAAACAGGACATCGAATAAATAATAATAGATTTAACACCCTCTTTCTCGCGTAGGAAAATCTTACCATTTTGAAACCAGCAGAATTTATAATTATTAAGCTTAGCAAAATTACGTGCTTCGTAGAATAAGTTTTTCGTGGTGGCAGGGAGATGCTCGTCTACATATACTGGTTTCTGTTGTCCACTAATACCAATATGTCCGGTATTTAGTTTTTCAGCTGTAGGTCTCTTTTTGTTGAAAGTACGAGCAGCTTCAATAACTTTACTTTTATCGGAAACTGACAGGAACTCGACTACTATTGGTCTATTAAGCTCTTTCTTGCCCGGTAGACGATAAACATCTCGTAACTGTTTTGGATCTATTTCAACCTGGATGCACTTACACGTGTTGGCGAGAATGGAGGTGAGATCCTTATGAGTTTCATTCTCAGTCGAGGGAACATTTCTGATTTCAATAGCAGAAGAACGAGAGTTGTTTTTATAACACGAGTTAAGTTCGAAATCTGTAGCATACACAGGCATAGAGATTGAGGTCCTCAATCTCTCAGGTCGATAAAGTATGTGATATTCTAACACGATTTGCATGACGTTGTCTTCATAGAGAGTAGACGTGAAGCAAACGGCCGGTCGCTAAGCTAAACCAGTTTAGCGACATGCTTGAGTAAATGTTGCAATTAGGAGTAAAGTTTGTAAGAACGTCTGGATGTATGGATGTTTGTTCCTCTTTCACGCAAAAACTACTGAACGGATTTCGATGAAATTTGGCACACAGTTAGATCATGTCCTGGAATAACACATAGGCTACTTTTTATCCCGGGAAAATGTAAAGCGGGACTTTTATCCTGGAAAAACTTTTTAACGCGGGAGGAGCCGCGGGCAACAGCTAGTAATACATAATATAAATAAGAAATGAAGGCGGATTTTCAGTAATTGAATTTAACTTGCCATCTATGAACAACATAATGATGACACAGTAAGGTGTGTCGGAGAGCAGTGGATGAGGCGCGCACAGAATTAGAAAGAGTGGCCTGATGGGGGGGGGGGGGGGCTATACCCAACAGTGGGTGGAGATGTGCTGATTGGATGATCTATAAACAAAAGCTAGGCGAATTCGAGGACACTGGTATCTCTTCCCCTTTAAGGACTGAAGACGTGAACGTACGCTAAAGATAATTGTAAAAAAGTTATTACCTTTTCCGTAATACATATTCCAACAAACAAAGAAACCACAATCACAAAAATAACAGCAATGAGCGATTTACTCATGTTTAAACTGCATATCAGATAATATCACAGTTTAGGAATGGTACATGCATCAAGGCTGCGCGATTTATATAAAATTTGTTCATTAAAGTAATTTATTTCAGCAATATTAAACACTACTTTTGCTTTGTAATTTTGATTCCCGATAAATAAGACAAAATATAATAGCAGTTAAATTTTCTAACATTTTACTAGATAAAATACTAAGGCGCTGCGCAGACACAGTAAGTTTATTGCAACAAGACACGATGCGAAACAACAATTTTGAGTGATCCTTCCTTTTTTTCATACGTAATATTATGAATGCGAATGTTAGGAAAACCGGAAATTTGGATGAAATTTGGCACATATGACATACATAGACAATAGGGTCATTCGGGGTAACAGCACGCAGTGGGTAAAATTTCGTATGGTCAATATCTCGGAACCTATTGAGGGGGCTCAGACACTTTTTCTACTAGTTGATACTGGACAGAAAAAAATAGTAGGTATTTGCCCGACGCGGGATTCAAACCCGAGACCTCAGCGTGGAGGCCGTACCGGGCACGTAATACAACTACGAGTTGCGACATCAAGGTAGTTTCGACAAGTCATTCACGATGAAACTTCTTCCCTGGAATGTCAGCTCTATTTTACGTATATGATGCTTCACTCTAGTGCCACCATACAATTTAAAAATCGAATTTTGTATGTAAATGATGTTCGAAATTTATGCAATGCAATAAAATTACATAGCTTGATATGAAGATTGATTACATTATTATGGTTGAATATTCACTATATTATTATCCTACTAATATTATAAAGGCGAAAGTTTGTAAGAATGTATGGATGTTTGGATGTTTGGATGTATGGATGTATGGATGTAAGGATGTTTGTTCCTCTTTCACGCAAAAACTACAGAACGGATTTCGATGAAATTTGGCACACGGGTAGATCATGGATTAACACATAGGCTAATTTTTATCCCGGGAAAATATAAACCGGGACTTTTATCCCGGAAAAAGTTTTTAATGCGGGCGGAGCCGCGGGCAAAAGCTAGTAGGATATAAATGTTACAAATGTTGAAGGCGGCCGCTATTTATTTATTTATTTATTTACACTTTATACCTACATGGAGTAAAGGCGGACTTAATGCCATAGGCATTCTCTACCAGTCAACCTAAAGTGGTGCAGAGATACAAGAGGGCAGGTGCGTCAATAATTGAAAATTAAATTTGGATTGAGGAAACAAATGTCTTCAAAGTATACATCCTACTGAATAAACCTATAAATAAAAATGAAAAATACTAATAAAACAATACAATAAAATACTAATAAATATACGTATAAATAGATAATGAATAATATATACATAAATTATATACAATATATACCAAATAAGTGATGATAATCACGCCAATTTTGCTGACAGTAGTTCTCGAACCTTCTTTTTGAACGCATAACGATTTGTGGATGTTCTTATTCCCAAGGGGAGTGCATTCCAGAGAAGGACACTTTGGACAGGAAAAGAAGAATGAACGAAGTCAGAGGTGTGAGAGGGACAAAGTAGTAAAAGATTATTTGAAGAACGTAGATTTTTCTCATGATTTGAGCTAAGGTATTGAAAGTATGCGCTATCTATCTAGATAATTTTTATAATTTTTAATTTGAACTGTATGTAATGTGGGGTAAGAAAAATATAGCAAGGTCATTCTTACTACGCGGGTACTTATGCTTATAGAGAATTTGAAATGTTAATTACTTACAATTTTTTAAATATTTTTTATATTTTGTACAGAAGAATAGACTGATGTTTACTGCAACAGCTACTTCTTCAATTCTAAGGCATTTGTTTTTGTTTTGCAATATAACAAAGCTCCGATATCCTTATTGAACTGAATGAAAAATAATGATGGCCATATTTTAAAAGGAGACGGGAAAAACTTCATAGAACTTTGGGCTTAGTGTTACAGAGATAATTTATGCATTATTTTATAGTTATATTAGAACTATTTCCAAATGAGAAAGAAAAATCTGTCCGTCCAATGGGAGTAAAGAAATAACCGCTGTAGAGTAGAGCTTCTAAATCATTTTTCGGTGAATAACTTTTTTTACCTGATGACATAAGATGTTCACAGTACCTAACCATTGCCCATTGGATTGCCCTATTGAATAGTGAACAGAGCTAGCTTAGACAATAACCAGAATTGAACATATCACATGGAATCGACGAGGACTGATATAAATATATAATGGCTCATTTACACTCTCGCGCGAGCGGTACGCCGAACACAATACGAGCCACGAGGCGAGGTGTGAAGCTAGAGTGTTAGTGAGTCAATAATGTATTTCAATTTGACATTACGTCGGGAGCGCTGAACAAAGTTGCCAGTAAAATTAAATAATATCGACCAATATTAAATATCCCAAAAAGTGAAAATGTCTTTTTAGTTTAATTTCTAAAATACCTATAGTTTTTAATTCTTATTCTTTTTCAGCCTTTAAAAGGCTACTATTGCACATAGGTCTCCCCTAATATTATAAACTTCTTGGTCTCCCCTAAAGAATTATTAATACTATTATGTCAATATTATTATTGTTATAGATGCTTGGTATTCTTTGAGTATGTAACCAACGCTCTAAGTTGGTGCCAGCGCCGTGTGTAATATTACACGAACCACTTGGTGCCACTTTTCACCTTTCTATAACTCAAAACCTATTTAAAGTAAACACATAAAACTGTGTGAGTTTAATTATATCTATAAGGACATCTAGAAGCCCAAATTTCATGAAGCTAGCTCAAACGGTTATAAAGATATGAAGGTCAAAATCGTAAATTTTTGTACTGACTGACAGACTTATAGGATCTAAACCTAACCTACTTCCAGATGACCCAGAAGGATGAAATTTGGAATCCAGCTCGGTAATTATGTGTAAGCGTAAGAAAAAATCTAAAAATAAAAAAAGTAAAAAAATACAGGGGTCCACATAAAAAAAAAATATTTTTAATGGTAGCGTTGGAACCGTTACAAGCAAATATTTGAAACAATCCCAATATATGTTTTATTATATTTGCTTTATAACAGAAATATAAAGATAAAGTTAAGCCAAAACATTTGTAGTGTCCCCATAAAAAAACACTTGTAATACGCGCTAAACAGCCGGCCAACGGTGTGTCGTCGGCGGCGCGCGGCACCACACAACTCAATACCTACCTAGTTTTCTTTACAAAAAGTAATGATATCCCACCAAAAACATGAATGTAAAAGATCTCACATTTGTAAATACCAGCAACTATTATAGGTATTCAATAAAGCAAACAAATAGAATTTAATACTTGTTCATAATGTTATTTTGTTCCTATAAATACATATTTAGATTTTGCATAAAACTTGGCACACATTTAGATCTCCATTCTTTTTGCGGCGAAGCCCACAGCTAAGCATAATTTTGGTATTGAACTTGGCTATCCTTTTTTACATTTATGTTTTTGCTGGGATATTTTTAAATGGAAGACATAAAAATAGAAGAATATTGATACATGCTTCAAAAGTGTAAGGTCAAGCCCAATTTCGGCCGTCTCCTTTATACCTATTAGAGTTTGTGGCCAGTCATGTCCAGCGGATTTTGATTTTAAAGCCAATAGCCTTTAAAGAAAAATAAATCTAAATGGCGGCCTTTATTTAAAATTCTAACTTTACATCTGCCTTTTGTGCACAAAACAATGCCCAGATATCGATTTTGAGTTCGATTGGCCTTAATACAAAAAACTTCAAAATGGTGGCTACTTTTTTCAATTCTGACATTGGATCACTCTATTGTTAATAATGTTACACCCAGATATCGATTTTGCGGTCGATTAGCCTTAAAACAAAGAAATTCAAAATGGCGGCCACTTTTTTCAGATCTGACATTGGATCCGTCTTTTGTACCTACAGGCCTGCCCAGATGTCGATTTTGAGATCGAATGGCCTTAAAACAAAGGAATTCAAAATGGGGGTCATTTTTTTCAATTCTAACATTGGATCCGCCTTTTGTACCTACAGGCTTGCCCAGATATAGATTTTGAGGTCGATAAGCCTTAAAACAAGGAAATTCAAAATGGCGGCCACTTTTTTCAAGTCTAACATTAGATCCGTCTTTTATACCTAAAGGCCTGCCCAGATATCGATTTTGAGGTCGATTGGTCTTAAAACAAAGAAATTCAAAATGGCGGTCACTTTTTTCAATTCTAACATTGGATCCGTCTTTTGTACCTACAGGCTTGCCCAGATATCGATTTTGAGGTCGATTAGCCTTAAAACAAGGAAATTCAAAATGGCGGCCACTTTTTTCAAGTCTAACATTGGATCCGTCTTTTATACCTAAAGGCCTGCCCAGATATCGATTTTGAGGTCGAATGGCCTTAAAACAAAGAAATTCAAAATGGCCGCCGTGTATACCAATTCTAACATTGGCTCTTAACATTTTAGTTATTATTGATTCATAATGTATAAATAAATGAGTACTACAAAAAATCATACTAAAATAATTTTATGGTGTAAAAATTTGAACAGTCTTTACATGCAAAATACGAATTTTTTAAATGTATGAGCGGCACGCAAGCGTCATTTACACAAAATCGGGCCGGCATTCCAGGGCGTCCCTAGCTATGGATTACGCAATATAAATAATACATACATATACTCTCACGTCTTTTATCCCCGAAGGGGTAGGCAGAGGCGCAACTAGTGCACTCACTTTCCGTCGTGCGTATTCCGTCCTATGATGTGATAGGGGGCGAGCCTATCACCATTTCGGGCTCAAAATCCAGACTTCGGGCTGAAAAGAAAAAAATCCAATATCACTCTGCCCGACTCGGAGATCGAACCCGAGACCTCAGCATTGCAGTCATAACGTACTACAACTACACCACTGAGGCAGTATAAATAACAAAAAAAAGCAGTGACTATTGTTTTTCAATCAGGGATTCGAACCCGGCACCTCAGCGTACCGATCACTAAATATAACTAAAGCAGGTCTCCGACTAGAAACAATTTACAAAGGTGAAAGGATGTAATAATTACGCTTGCTCCCTATCTTATAGACCTAATAGTGCCTATAATTTTATATTGATACACGGACGTGAGCTGGATACACTATAAAACAGAATTTCCAGGGCACCGTCAAATTTGCCGCGCGGTAGCGCGGACTAATCCCTACACTAGACGGCCAATTCAAACTTTGAAGGCGTCCGAAAATTTCGAGCGCACGTCCGTCGTCAGTAAAGATTCCGGTCGACTGAAGCCGGCACGGGCCACTCCCATAACAGCGATGGCGTATTTGGACGTCGCGGATGAGAGAAAGTGACGGGAGGCGCAAGCGTATGCCGAAATGAAATGGCGTAAGCGCCAAAACAATTTTCTTTTAATTGTGATTATACTATTTAATTCATTTTAATTGTGTATTGATAAAACTTTGAAAAAATTGATGTATTGTATTTAAATAAAATTACGAATGTACATATTCCACCATTTAGAGATAAAGCGTGTTTAAAGAAAATATCAGAGGTAACTTTGATTTTTTTTCGATCGAGAAAATTTATAGCAATTGTGTTTTGGCTTTGACATATTATTGAGTTATATGTTCAATTTACACATATCCAAAAATCTAACTTCTGATCTTAATAGTTTACGAGAAATTTGAATTTAAAAGTCCTTAAAGTTCCTGACATAGGCTCTTAAACATGTATTGCAAAAAAACCGATGCAGCAATGTACAAAAACTCATTAAATAATGAAAGTAGAATAAATTTACTTTAAATAAAGTGTTAAAACGTTTATCAGGACCCTATATTTTTGAGTGTCTAAACGATAGAAAAAAAAGTGCGTACTTTTGAGCTGAATGACCTAATGTTGTTTTTTTTTTTTTTTTTATAGAGGCCATCTTCGGCGCATTAGGGACGGCTGCGGGCTTCCTCCGACTCACGTCTAAGTTTTCGTCCGCAACCGCCCCTGCGCGTACCGCTGTTGCGGTCCTTTTCCTGTTGCGGGGGCTCAGAAGCCCCCGAAACACCGTACCGTGTCCGCCTTTTGGTGTCCGAGGCAGCGTGAGACACGCTGCCTCGGACATGTCCATCACGGGGGTCACAGAAGTTGGCTAGACTAATGGGTGGGCGGCACGTCCCGCCCACCCGTGACCCCCGGACCTAATGTTGTTGCTGTGGATAACCATTTTTTTTCTATTGCATTGAATGACGAGACGAGCATGCCGTTCACCTGATGGTACGCGATACGACCACCCATAAACAATAGCAACACCATCTAGCACCTTGACTTACAAAGTACTGTGTGGCATTCCACTGCGCTCGTCATTCTGAAGCATAATAATATGGTAAGTCTTATTATGTCCGGTAGTTACACTGGCTACAATGTCCGGTATATGTCGCGGCACGAAACTCTAGCGCTGAGCGAAACGTGGAGGGGATAGCTGCGCATGGGTACCGTGGCGCACGCAATACAAATTAGTAATTTAATTGCTTAATTAAAAACAGCAAAATAATGTTTTAATGTAAAGTCAAATAGTAAGTCTAGCGGTGAACAAAATGTGGAACTTAACTGCGTATGGGTACTGTCACGCACGCAAATATTACTTAAGTAATATTACTTCATGTTACCTACAATATAATTTTTAACAAGTTTATGGGGAGTAGAAAAATAAATACACTATCGGATTTGTAAATTTTTATATTAAATACCAAAGAATAATAATTTTTATATTAAGTCCGAATTACATAAGAACCTACTGAAGTTTCTTCTCAGGATAGAAGAAACCTGCGAGTTCGGCAGGGTGTGGACATCAGACACCGCATTCTCCTTTCCGATATCTAGTCCGAATCAGACAATGGTCTTACACCTTCAATAGTATCCCAACAGGGCCTTTTGCTTACTGAGGGCCCCGGCTCAGGGCTGCTTCGGTCGTCGGCACTAACAGCGTCATCGTCATCAGACTCACCAAGGCTATCCTCTGAACTGTCACCATCAACGCGAATGATGAATTCTTCTGTAACCAAATCCACGACATGGTCACTCTTGACATATTGCTCTTCTATGTCCTTTACCTTTTGGCATAACTTTCCCCAATCCCAAGCACCCATCAGCAAAACTTTTTCTTGAATTAGTTCTATACATTTAGCAACACTCCACTTCACATTTTTACTGCCTACATATTGCTTTATGTCAGACCATGCCATTTCGATTGGATTTAGATCTGGGTGGTATGGTGGCAGTCTTAGCACTTGATGTCCTTGCTCTGCTAGTATCCTGTCAATTGAAAATGTTTTAAATCTATCTTTGTTAGCCCGTATTAAATTGTATAGTTGAGGTTTTAGTAGAGTTTCCTCATATTGTATGCCCTTTTCAGTAAGCCAACCCTGCATGTCAGCTTTTTTGGAATTAGAAGTGGGTGCAAGGTCCCATTGCTTATTATGGTATGATGCGTTGTCGACTACCACGACAGAATTAGGCGGTAAGTTCGGCAATAACTGTGTCCTCAGCCATTTTTCGTAGTTGTCGTAGTTCATATTGTCGTGGTAGTCGCCTGATTTCGCACCAGCTTTAAAAGTTAACAGTGCGTTCGGTATGAACCCAGCCTCTGATCCTGCGTGGACAATGACCACCCGCTGTCCTTTGGAGATAGGTTTTTTGAGACCTTTTGTAGTACCATCGGTCCAGGCTTTTGGAGCAGAGTGCGATGAATCTACGTAAGATTCATCTGTATATACGATGGGCCTTCCCTCTTGGCGATATTGTTTTATTTTGCGTAAGTATTCGATACGTAGTAAACGTATATTTGAACTTTCAATCAGTACTTTTCGATTGTTTTCAGTATTTTTCCACCGAAACCCTAAACTCTTAATTATTCGTCGAAGACTTCGTTCTGAGCCTTTGAAATTTATATCTTCCTCTAGCTTCTTTCTCAACTTTCCGACGCTGGGAAGTTCATTATTTGTCCTATGAAAGTTATGTATGCACCTCTTTATTACTCCTTGATCAAAGTTATCAATATCTGTGACCGGTTTTGATCTGGAGCGTTTTTTGCCTGGTGTTCTAAATACTGATAATAAGTCGGAATTATTGGCTTCAGTGGAGATTTTCCTTACCGTTGCTATGGACGTCTTTGTAGATTCAGCTGTCCTTTTCTGAATTTTCTGTAAGTCACTAATTATACTATTTAATTTTATATTTCCCGCCTGAATAACTTCTGCAGTTTGTTTTATTTCACTTATATCTACAGTGCTGCGGTCAGAATCGAGTAAAATACTCGCAGCTTCGCCAATTTCACTTTGAATTTGTTTCAGGGAATTAATGAAATCATTCGATTCCCTTTTCAGAAAACAATGCACGTCAAACACCATTTTCCGTGCCTGTCTTTTCAAAACAGTATTCCTTCTCGGCCTCGGCATTTTCACTGTTTAAAAACTGTTTAAAAACTGTTCAAACTTAATCAAACAGTGAATAAACTAACAAACACAACAAACAAATCAACAAAACAAACTTAACAAAAAACAACAACAAAAATTAACGATGACAACAAAACAATTCAGAACGCGACTGTACACTGGAAGTGCGCGGAGCGTCGTATCGGCACGGGGGACGGAGTACGACTGGAGAGCCAATCGGCGCAACGCACGCTCGCCCTTCACCCCTGTACCCCGCCAAGACACCTTATTTTTTACTTCTGCGCAATAACGGTCAGCGCTAGAGTTTCGTGCCGCGACTTATAGTTACACTGCTGCTGGGCAGTAGAAACAGACATTGCGGTGGTACCCACCCAGACGGACTCTTACATACGAGAGACCTACCACCAGTAAGCATACAGACTACTTCTTATCTCGAACTGATGCTCTCGTAAGTAAATATTTGATAGATCAGATTTTAAAATTGATCGCGCCGACTTGGTTCAAAGTCTTGTACTAAAATATTTTTTTTAAACCGCTTTAATAACGAAAACATTATTGTGACAACAATCGCATCCTCCGTTCAAATCGGCGATTTTGGCAATTTCTATTTTTAGTTAGCGATTAACTTTTTTAGACTAGTTTCAGGGTAATTTGTATGTTTAATAACTATCATCCGGAAAAAATATTACTGCAATTTTTTTTACAAATTGACAACAGCGATTATGTAAACAGTTTTTAACCTTAAAATACATTATCATCACCATCATCATGAGCCACACGACGTCCACTGCTGAACATAGGCCTCCCCCAAAGATTTCCAGATAAATACATTATATAAGATTATAATTAGGGTACCTAATAAAAAATCGTCGTGTCGAGACCACCTGGGGGACGTAGTCTCCTGCGCTGTGATCTCAGGCTAAATCGCAGGTCAGGAAAATTGATATCGGGTTATTCTGTTTCATGTCAGATTTATGACATGGCGACAGGTTCGCTTCCATTCACATTGTTGGACGGAGTACACACGGCGGAAAGTACCTACCCACTAAATGCGTATCTAGAAAAAAAAAACAAAAATCTCGACTGCGTCAATATCTGCCATCTTTATTAAATTAATTGAAGAACTGAAAAGATAGAAACAAGATTTTAATTTGAATATTTTATTTTGGTTTTGAATAATCTAAGTTGACAGTATTCACAAACGCAGTCGGAGGCATCTGCTACCTTCGAGATTTTGTTGCTTTACCTATATCACCAACCAAATTATGAGAAATGACTGTGTTATGCCTCCAACAGCGTTTGTGAACTAAGATTATTCAAAACCGAAATAACATATTTGAATTAAAATATTGTTTCTATCTTTTCAGTTCTTTAATAATAATAATAATTTCTCCTAGCCAGTTTCGGCCACGGCGGCCAATCTCAACGGAGATCAGCCAGGTACGCAGGAGATATTATAGTGCACAAGTGTGTGCGCAATACACAGGTGCACTCGCTATTCCTTCACTCTCATAATCCGGTGAGACGGCAATCCGACATGACCGGAGAGAGATCAGGCGCAGGACCAACGGCTTTACGTGCTTTCCGAGGGTATGCTGCACGGGGGTATCACACCGCCAACTTCGTGACTCCGAGCTGCGACTGAGTAAATTTTAAGATGGAAAAACCCAGTCACAATGTTTTTGGCTCGACCCGGGATTCGAACCCAGGACCTCAGCGCGCAAATCGTACTCGTAATTCGTACGCAATACAACTACGCCACCGAGGCAGTTCTTTAATAAATTTTATAAAGATGGCAGATTTGGGCGCATGTCGGATTTTTGTTTTGTTTTAATATTTTTTGTATTAGACGCCTAGTGAGTAACGTAGCTGCCCGACCGGTGTCCGGTTCAGTGGTAGCTGTAGTGTTTGTGTATGTAATTATACTAATATACATAATATAATATTATTACATGTGTGCATGTTTATGTGTATATATGTATACACATATATGTACACATGTATATATGTATACACATCCATATACTGAACAAGTATACAAGCAAACATATATAGACATTATACATACAGTACACTGTCTCGAGCGCACCGCGTCAGTACACGAGAGCCGATGAGCGAGAGTGGACGTGTTATATTGTGAAGTGCGTGCCGAGCCTGTGCAACACTATACAGCGTAGATAATACAAGTGGCGACGAGAAAAAAGGTAAAATTGATTTATTATATGGTTAGAGATTTTTAAACATTTAAAAAAAAGATAGAAAATGCTAAGTGTAAAAATTTTAAACGTACCCACAAAATAAAAAGAAAAAACTAATAATGAAAATGTTATCGATGTAGTTAAGAGCTATAGACGAAACATAATTAGTTTGTCAAAGCGACTGCAATTGTTAAACCTCACTTTAACATTTTCCAGGCGGCACAGTGCCCAGATATTTTGTTCTGTTTTGTATCTTGATATGGAATGTTAATAAGCACTTTTAATTGTAATAATTTACCATTATGAATATACGCAATATGATAACAGAACTGATATTTTATAATATTATAACAGTACTAAATAACAATTTAAGGATATATAAGGCGAAATGTCGGTGCACTAGTAACGCCTACGTATGCCCTTCGGGGATGATAGTGTGTGCGTGTTTTATGGGTATAGTTTTTGATAGATTGTATACATAAATAAAAAGACAGTGAACGTTTCAAATACGTCAGAAAAAATAGAGGCGAACTGTTCCCCGCTAAATGAATTCAAGTGAGTTATTTTTGTTGTTTTTTCATGGATATAATTTTCTTCCCGTTTTAAGAGAAACCATTTCATAACTGTTATCATTATGCGCACACAAGAATATGCAGAATGATCCAGCGATAGCGTATAACACAGTTGTCACCCATACTAGCTTAAAAAAAAAAGTGGGCCTGTCTGTTTTAGTTTCATTGCAGCGCGCCACTCTATCTAGGTGTATAATTGGTCAAGGGTATAGATCATAACGCCATTAAATTGGCTTTTGGGTACAAAGTTGAACCTCCATTAAATTGGCTATTGGGTACAAAGTTGTACCTCCATTAAATTGGCTTTTGGGTACAAAGTTGTACCTCCATTAAATTGGCTTTTGGGTACAAAGTTGTACCTCCATTAAATTGGCTTTTGGGTACAAAGTTGTACCACCATTAAATTGGACTTTGGGTAATGAATTACCACCATTAAATTGGACTTTGGGTAATGAATTACCGCCATTAAATTGGCTTTGGGTAGAAAAATACCACCATTAAATTGGATGTTGGGTAATGAATTACCACCATTAAATTGGCTTTGGGTACAAAGATACCACCATTAAATTGGATTTTGGGTAACGAATTACCACCATTAAGTTGGACTTTGGGTAATGATTTACCACCATTAAATTGGCTTTGGGTACAAAGATACCACCATTAAATTGGATTTTGGGTAACGAATTACCACCATTAAGGTGGAATTTGGGTAATGAATTACCACCATTAAATTGGACTTTGGGTACAAAGATACCACCATTAAATTGGATGTTGGGAAATGAATTACCACGATTAAATTGGACTTTGGGTAATGATTTACCACCATTAAATTGGCTTTGGGTACAAAGATACCACCATTAAATTGGATTTTAGGTAACGAATTACCACCATTAAGTTGGACTTGGGTAATGAATTACCACCATTAAATTGGACTTTGGGAACAAAGATACCACCATTAAATTGGATATTGGGTAATGAATTACCGCCATTAAATTGGCTTTGGGTAGAAAAATACCACCATTAAATTGGACTCTGGGTACAAAGATACTACCATCAAACTGGGTGTCGGTTATCATGAAATAAAAAAAAAAAAAACATATTTTAGGTTACCCAATGAATATATATAAATAAAATGACAAGTATACCTCTACCGACTTTAGAAAGGTTAAAGGTGATAGTACATCTTGGCTACCAGGTGGGCTAGATGGAAGAGATCTTTGTTGATATACCTAGATGCAGCCGAGGGAATATTACCCTCAAAGAAAAGAGTTACGATGTTACATGTTGGAGGATCAGCAGTACAAGAAACTTTCTACAAGTTACCAGGAGCTATCGTCGAATCATCAGAAACCGTTGATGTATTTGAAGAGGAAATATAGAAACGGGATGAATACTTTCAACATAAATGGAGCAAAGTGTATGAACGACATGTCTTTCGATTGCTAAAACAGGAAGAAGGAGGAAAATTTGAGAAGTTTTAGTGTGATTGCGGCAAAAAGCTGAAAAATGTGGATTCAATAAAAAAGATGATCGATCATATCAACTTATGTTCAACAAAAATTGCGGAATAATGCAATTCAATAAAATTGCGGAAGAAAAATTTTGACCTTAGGAGATAGTGTCACTGTAGACCAAATCATAATGGAAGTAAACACATTCGAAGTGGTGAAAAAATAATTAGAAGACTACAATTATAAAGAAAAATAAATAAATATTAAAACGTAAATTTAATCATTAAAAGAAATAGACAAAATAACAAAGGTAAAGAAAAAAAAGAATTGATGATTTGCAGAGAGGAGAAGTAAACGAACACAATCGGAAATGGTAAAATTACGTAAAGCGAAAGATGTTTTTCAAATGTACAGTTGATGGAGTAAAAATCGATATGTGAATTGATTCCGGTTGTAAATCTATATATTTATATATATAAAAATGAATCCCTATTTTCCTTGGTCACGGCATCACGCGTGAACGGCTGGACTGGTTTCGTTATTTCTTTTTTTATGTGTTTGGTATTGTCAGGAGAAAGTTCTTATGAAAAAAAAAATATAAGAAAATTGCGCGGAAAATTAGAAAACTTAAGAATACTTAACCACCATATTAAACGTGCATGTCACTGAACTCCTAAACGGGTGGACTGATATTAATGTAATTTTTGTGTGTCTTCAGGTGGATTCCAGAATGGTTTAGATTACAATTCTATCCGGTAGGTAGCGCTGTACTCGGGTTCTAGGATTTTATTTCCTTTTTAGGGCAGGACAACGTCTGTCGCGGCCGCTAGTTAAATATAATAATGGAGAAAACATAGAGTAAATTAAAAAACAAAAAGGTACACGTCTTTAATTTTAACCAAGCTCTATAACCTAACAAGACTTTGGTAGCGTATGGCAGTAACAATCCAATCGTCACATGAGGTTCTTTCGAAAAACTACACTCAAGGTTTATAGCGAAAAGAAATGTGCCACTATACATGAAACTAGACACCTGTTAGGTAAAAACCCAGCAGTTCGTCCGGGTGTTTTGTAGCTAGGTATTGGAATAATTATGTACAAATAACCCTATTTCCAAAATTCAAAGGCATATTAATAGAGATTCCTATAGAAAATTCTATAAAGCCTGTATTCCAACTATGTCGTAAAGTGCCGATTCTCATTGAGGAAAAAGTCACAATTAATATTAAAAACTATTAGACAGCTAAATTATTGAAGAAGTGCAAGGCTCATCTAAATGGGTTTCACTAATTGTACCAATAATAAAAGGACATTGTGAATCACATCTATGTGTAGACATGAGACGTGCAAACATCGCTATCATGGGGGAAACCACCCCCTAGTAATTCTAGACCAGTTGCTATACCCATGAGTAGCATAGTAGCACATTCAGAATAGATATTAGATATTAAATGCGGTAAAAAAAAAAAAAAAAAAAAAAAAAAAAACTATTGCGAGTGTGTAAATGAACTTCTCTAAACAAAATAAACAAATACTTGTTGAATTCTTTTCCTGTATCTTGTATTGTATTTCATACCTTGAATTGATTTTGACAAGAACAACACTAGAGTTTCTTGCCCGTTCTTCTGTGGTGAGAACTGCTTCCCGAACTAGTAGTATAGTTCATATTGACGGAATCTAAATGATGTACATCGTTTTATGGGTTCAAATGAATTATTTCATTTAATTTCATTTCATTCCATTTCAATGTGATGATTCGATTAAGAGCTATAAAAATTTTTGAAAATGAGTGACGGTATTTTGCTTCATAGGAACAAAATTATAATAAAAAAATACGCAAAGATGTATTAGATGCTGCATATTAGGGTCAACGTGGAATAGTACGTATAAATGCACGTTTGCTATCAAAAGTTTGGTGGCTCCGCATCGACAAAGAGGTAAAAAACCTAGTAAAAGCCTGCAAAGACAGTACATTGATAAGTCTTCCAAACCCACCTGCACCCATGAATAGGCGAGAGTTGCCCACGGCACCATAGGTAGATATTGCAATAGCCTAATAGGAACGTTGCCAAGTAATGAATATATTTTAGTTGTGGTTGATTATTACATTTGATATAGAGAGGTGAAAAAAAAAAAAAAAAAAAAAAAATCTATTACGAGTTCACAGATCATCAAAGTGCCAAAATAATTATTCAGTAGACTTGGTTACCCTATTTCTATAACTGCAGACAATGGTAGGCAATTAGTGACGAATTTTGGACTTGCAAGGAATGCAATATCAGGTTATTTAATACCGTTCCGTGTTAGCCTCAACGAACGACGAGGTCGAGCGACAAAACAGAGACATTTTAAAACGCCCCCATATTAGTTGTATCAAGAATAAAGATTTAAAGGAAATCTTGTGGGAGTATTTACTCATGTACAATAATACACCTCCTACAATTACCGGAAGATTATCATCTGAACCATTCTGTCAATGGCAAAGTAGAGTTAAAATACCTTCATTGGGAGAAATAAACTATTGAATGAATGACTCAGATATCAGCGACAAGGACAAAATACAAAAGAAAGAAAAAGAAAAAGAGTATGGGAATAGGAAACGGAAAGCAGTGGAATCAGATATAATAGAGTTAAAATTTACGTAAAAAAACAATGAAAAACCGAACAGACATACCCTTAATTTTAACCTTACGCCACATGTCGTGGAAACTGCGCATGATGGTGACTATACGATACGAAATAGTGAAACCGAAAGATTAGAAGGAAAATGGACAAGTATTCCATCATATCAGAGTACAGAAGAACAACGTCTAGAACATCAATGATTTATTTAGAAATTAACTTAACTTGTTGTTGGATTGTAAGTAAGGATTAATGGAAATAAAAAATATAGTGGACGATAGCCTAGTTGGGAAATAAAAAATAAATAAATAAAAATATGACAAGAAGGAGATGTAGTGTTTGTGTATGTAATTATACTAATATACATAATATAATATTATTACATGTGTGCATGTTTATGTGTATATATGTATACACATATATGTACACATGTATATATGTATACACATCCATATACTGAACAAGTATACAAGCAAACATATATAGACATTATACATACAGTACACTGTCTCGAGCGCACCGCGTCAGTACACGAGAGCCGATGAGCGAGAGTGGACGTGTTATATTGTGAAGTGCGTGCCGAGCCTGTGCAACACTATACAGCGTAGATAATACAGTAGCCAAAGAGCATTATAATCAATTATAATAATACGGAAAGTGGGAGCCGAGTGACGACGACGAACGGCGGGGTGCATGCGGTCCGTCATTCGGCAGCAGTGCTGCCAGATTAGGCGACTTTTCGCCATTTAGGCTATCTTGAAGGGTGTCGGGTCGAATTTGCGGATATTTATAGCTTTGAGGGTACACAAGTGGGTGACTTTAGGCTACTTCACAATGAATTTTCGGCGACTTCAACCGTCAAACATCTGGCAACACTGTTCGGCAGTCGGCTCGCAACTATTCGACGCGATACGCATGGCGCACTGTTGTACACAGCTGAACGGCTTATTCTTTTATGTGGCTTGTGTTTCTGAGTCTTGTGCCGTAAAAAACTTTTTGTGTGTTACAGAAGTTATTTAATTTATAAACCTGATACACGTACAGTGACCGGCATAAGTAGCTGAACAAATTCAACATTTCAAAATACCTACATACTTTTGTGTTCTTACTAATCTGTTTTTCACTTCACAGAAATAAAATAATAGATATTTTCTTTACTTCATATGAATAAAAGAAAAATTCAGTTTAACTTAACGCGTATATCGGCGATTTGAAGTTTTGATTTTGTACAGATATTTATGCTGCTGACTGTATTTAGGTATAACTATACAGAGCTTTTAACAATGTTAAATATTGCCTCAAACACCTTCCCTAAAGTGCCTGTCAGCTCTTACAATATTGAATAGCAAATGACTTACAAAATAAAACTGAAGAGCATTGTGTGGGTTACACACACTTGCACGGCTATGTAAGTGTACGTAGTTATGTGAGCATGCTGTGTCACTCCGTCATCACCACCACCAGTCACATGACGTCCACTGCTGAACATAGGCCTTCCCTAAAGATTCCCAGACGGACCTGTCACAAGCGGCCCGCATCCAACGTGTTCCTGCGATCGTTATCAAGTCGTGTGTCACTCCATGCCTCCCATGTAAAAGCGATGTACGCCTTTATTAACTCACTACATCCACTATTTTGCTACTATTACCATTTAAGGACTCAACTATGTATAACGTACTCGTGTAGCTTCCAAATACAAACTTATTGTCATCTTCGAAGTTTAATTCATCAACAATCCTCAAGCTAGAGCTCTGACACTCATAACAAGATATATAAATAATATGTAGAGCACATTGTGCAATGTGCATGTCGACATCTATGATCTAGGTTACATTAAAATAACGTTTTTCCAGTTAGATGTCACTTTTACCACCGAAGCCGCTATTTGAGTAGTTGAGTAAATGCTTTTTTTACAAACGGTAGCCCGTTTTTGTTGGTATAACCTTTATTAGTAAAATCCCTAAACTCATTATTGTAACTATTACAAATATATGTCCATCTGTAGTTTATGGTTCAATCCAGTAAAATATTTTTTTTATTCAAATATTATTACTTTCTCCATTCGACCGCGCCAAATGGAGACGGCCGCGTTCCGTATTAACCGATTCAGAGGACGAAATCACTCTGGCCATCCGCCGTAAGAACGAGATCTGGAAACTCCAACACTCCACAAGACCGCAGTTCCGTCCTCGCCGTCGAAGACCTCGCCGCGTTCCCCGTCGCCCCCTCCCCCCATCCCCCTAGCAGTTCCAGCCCGCGTGCCGATGACAACACAATCTATTAGGATTAGGCCTAAAAACCAATCTTTCCCTAATCGTTGATGTCTCATCCTTTCTCAGTGGTCGTACTGAGCCGAGGTTCGTAACCCGTTAGTGGGTTGCCCTCAGCATGGTCACTTAATTCAAAGGGTTGCGAGCGCCTTCTGCGTTCACCCTAAAGACCGGTGTGGCCAGAAAAGCGGACTCGTGTCAGGCTACTGGCAGTAGGGCCATTGACAAAAAAAAATATTACTTGTTCTTATTTATACTTAAACTATTTTCATTTATTCTTATAACAAAGATAACACAAATAATAGTAATATTATCACACACACACTCATGCCCTTTATAGTGCACCCACTTTTCGCCGTGTGTATTCCGTCCCATGATGTGATAGGGAGCGTGCCTATCGCCATATCGGACACAAATTTCCGACTCCGGGTTGATACTGAACAGAAAACCCAACATCACTTTGCCTGACCCGGGGATCGAACCCGAGACCTCAGCTTTGCAGTCGTACCGTACGCTACCGAGGCAGTCAATATTATGGGACTTGGTACAATGAATACTTAATAGATACTGCATTACACGTCAACACAAAAATATTATATGAAGCCGTGGCTGACTGCCATTAGCAATTTTGAAGATATTCCAATGATTTAAGTGGTGTCATTTAAAAATATCATAAATGTGCCTAGTGCATAGCATATTTTATTTTTAATTACAATAAATTATAAAGCCACTACAACAGTACTCGCGAATTGGCTTGAAGTTAACCGCATATGATAGTGCAGAGAGTTACTTCGGGTTTTCTCGTATGGCATCGCTTCGCATCGCGCGACTTACGCTCCGTTGAATTCAAAGGACCTGAGGTGGTCAGAGGTTCTACACGAAGCATCTGGGCCTGCTTCAGTTTGTTTTACGTCGTCCTTTAGAGTGCAGGGGACTGACTACCTTTCGATGCATGATGTTTGTGAGCAGGTACTTTGGAATTTAATTTCGTAGAGTATTCCGTTGAGGTAATTTTGCGAGGTGGTGGAGGATAATTAAAGATAGAATGCTGTTTTTCGAAACCCAAATGTATATTCATTTGTTCTTTTTTCTGATGTGTGCTTCTTTTATTTCCATATCTATATAGCCCGACACTATGAGTTCGTCAGTGGCGGTTGCAGTAACGTTGCAATATATTCTGCCTTTCGTAAACGGGAACGATCTAGGGATCTGTGTTATCGGTACCGTCATATTGTACAAATTGTAAGCGCCCTGGAAAAATACAAGAAATGTAGACACCGCGGAAAAGTTTAGCTATAAACCGGCGAAAAGAGACCTATTTTCATACATTGACACTAAGAAGGTGAGTACTGTTTCACCACTGGTTTGCTGAATTGAACACGGAGAGGGAATGGAATAAAAGGCTGCTGGTCGGTATGATAAGTTGCATTATGGATTTGACTCCGCTGTCTAACAAAAACGCAAATAAGCGCAGAACAAACTATTGTACGGTCATAACCATAGTCACGACCGGTGAGTCTTAGAAACGGTTATTCTTTATACGCGAGGGAGCACGTTTGTGAATCAAATATAGACTATATCGGTGTTTTACGGAAACCAGGAATGACGGCTTCCTGTCGTTTATAGAATACAAGTGCTATTCCACCAACGACTATATGTTAATTCCGATAGCAGTGTTTTGTGCGAACTTACCGCAGGAAAAGGGCACGGCTGATTAAATTTCCCTTGTTTCAACGCACTGCCGAAGAATTTGTCTTTGTGTATCAAATCACATGACTTGAAATGCATTTCGACAAACCCTCTTCTGTAAGTGTTACTCAAGAACTCGTAGAAGTAGAAATGAACCTGTGAATATATGAGGTTCGTATCTATGTACGGCTAGATCTTTTTAAAAAAGGATAAGACTTTTATCCGGTTGAGTCATTTACAAAAGCTAGTTAGATGTAAAAAAAAAACAAAAAATGTTACCTGATTACTTACTGTAATATTGTTGTGAAATTCATAAATGAAGTAAGCATGAAACCCAACGTAATAGAATGGATCGTTTCTCCCATATCGCTGAGATGTTAAATTAACGTACGATAGATATTTAGTGTTGTAATAGGTTACACAAGGATGTTCGGTGCTTATATATCGGATCTGAAACAAAATCACGTTCAAGATGCATGGTTGAAGCCGCAGGTTCCGCTGCGAGTGGCGGCGATCCCGGCAGCGATTGTGGTGCGCGAGCGCTTTGGTGTTTGTGGGAAAACAATACTGAGCTAGGAGAGATCCAACGCACACTGTGTGCCCGCTGAGAGTTGAGACGCGGGAAGAGGCATCTAGCTACATAAACATAATATTAAATTAAGGATCATATTCCGTAAACGGGGTGTATTCGTCTTTTTGCAATTACAGGCGTTCTAATCAAAGAACTACAGTCGTATATATAAAATAACATCATTTTTGAGTTCGAACAAAATAACCTAGCTGACCTAAGACTTTATAGGAGAGGATAAAAGGAGGATAGAAGTTCACATGGACTTTGAAAGTGAAACATGAGTGACATGTAAAGCTATTGTCGCAGGTAATATAATACATATAAAATTATGCAACTTACAATATCAGAAGCCTGTAATATTAGGTTGGGGAAAAGTTTCTTTGCATTTTATATGAAAACTCAAGACTTCTTTTTAAAGTTTGTTTACATTTTTTCCCACAATCACAACCTGATCCCTCCGGAACAGTTTGGTTTCCGCGCTAGACACAGTTGCGTGAATCAGGTGCTCCGCATCACGGAGCACGTTCACGACAAGTTTCGAATCGGCATGCCTACCGGTGCTCTTTTCTTCGATATTGAAAAAGCATTCGATAGGGTGTGGCACAACGGCTTGCTTTTCAAGCTGTACACTCTCAACGTGCCCACTCAACTCGTGCACATCATACGAGATTTCCTGTCAAATCGCGGTTTCAAATATCGCGTGGAAGGAACTCTCTCTTCCCGACACTCTATCACGGCTGGAGTCCCGCAAGGCTCTGCCCTCTCTCCCTTTCTTTTCTCTCTGTATACCAGTGATATCCCCAAACCAAAGAACGTCCATCTGGCGCTCTTCGCGGATCACACCACAATCTACGCCTCACATAGAGACCCCGACAATGTGATGCGCACTTTGCAGGCCGCCGCCGACAAGCTCGGCGAGTGGTTCCGCAAATGGCGAATCACCGTCAATCCCACCAAAAGTCAGGCTATCATTTTCACTAAGAAAAAGCGAGTCCATGTGTCCGCATGTCCAACCAGGTCATCCCCTGGACGGACATAGCCAAATATCTAGGAGTTACCCTTGATCAGAGGTTGACCTTCATCCCACATATAAATGCGGTACGCGCGCGAGCCGCATTCGCGATGGGCCAATTACATTGGCTCTTAAACAGGAAAAGTAAAATGTCAATCCGCAACAAGATTAGGATCTTTACAACTTGCATTCGACCTATCATGACTTACGCATCGCCCGTATTCGCCCATTTACCGCCTGCTCGTTTTCAGCGTATGCAGGTCTTACAAAATAGAATGCTCAGACATGCTCTTGGTGCCCCGTGGTACGTTCGCAACCGCAACCTCCACGTGGACACCAACATGCCGACCATCAGGCATTTCATGCATATGGCCAGCAGACGCTACTTCGATCGGGCGGTAAATCACCCAAACACGTTAGTCCGTAAAGCGTCAATATATACTCCATTCGACCGTGCCAAATGGAGACGGCCGCGTTCCGTATTAACCATGAAGAAAAGAAGAAGAGCGGAGGTGCCGCAAGGCAATCAGGCCATGTCACCATCAACTAAGGTCATGACGTCACAGTAGGCGGGGCCTAAAACTGTAGTTCCGAGTGAGTCGTCAGTGCGTTCGGATCGGACTCATCTGACGTTTAAATAGGTATAATTTTTTTTTAACCATGAAGTGCGCTGTTGCTGGGTGTAGAAATTGCTCAGGATCACAAATCAAACAAGATGGCATAACATTTCATTTGTAAGTCGTTTAAATTTATGATTATTTGCATTTTAAAACACATTTTATTGTTTTATTACAAAGTGACATCTGTCGTCAAAAAGTTTGGTTCTTTAGATTTCTCACTGATATCATGATTTTAACGTTATAAACGCATGTCATACGAATTTTCGGCAGAAATGAGTAAATTTAGCTTATTCTGCCTGCTAATATATTAATTATTTCAAAGATTTATTACTTAGTTACATAAAATGTGAAAAAATATATTAAAAATGTAGTGACATCTGTGGGTAAGTATTCAGAAATAACGGATAGCGAAAAACATGTGCGTCATGCGAGCGACACCCAACATCGAATATAATTCGTCGCTTGAAAGGCAATAATATCTAAGCGACAAATATACCGAAAATGAGTTATATACATATTTGGAATCGCCAAATTTTTTTGCGTCGATTGATCCGGGTTTCGTAGCTCTAGGACAACTTTTTTGGCGGTTAGATATTAGATGATTCCGGTAAATTTCACATCTATTTTCTCATTTACCGACAAGAAATTTACGACTTTTCGGATTTATAGAAGTTGGTACACTTAAGGAAATTGATTTTAAACTTATCGTGTCTTACTTGAAATCGTGATATTACATGTTTTGCATCAATATATGTTTACTTGAAATAAAAATATGCTCACTCTTTAATTAGTTGTTTATTACCTACACAACAAAATTATAGCATTGGCGTAGATATATATTTGCCTGCACCCATACTCACCATATTGATGTGCTTAGATATTTTCAGCTTAATAAAATATTTTGTTAATAGTACATATATACAACTTTACATAAAACAAAATAAAAAGAGATTAATCGGTTAGATAGTTTTACCTGAATAATATAAGTTCTATTTTTTATGCTTAGATATTTTTACTTGTCAACCTTTAACTTCAATGATGTCGCATAGTTAATTTTACCGGGTATGTTCAGGTGGTTATACTTATTGTTAGGAGATATTCACCTGTTCGTAATAAAGAAAATACACCCGCTTGCGAACCACCTAGTGTTTTAAAAGTGTCGTTGGCTATTCTCATCTAGCCATGTATTTTTCTTATATTCCATGGCCTCTTTTACATCGTCCCACATTCTTTCTCGTGTTTGCAAAGTACTATGAAAATCGTTTGTGGAAGACGTATGTCAAAATCGTAGAATGTGGTGCTCCATAGTCTCTGACTACCCGTATGGGATGAGGGCGTGAGGTTGTATGTGTGTGCTTTCAGCAAAAATAAAATTTGAGTGAAAATTACGAGTTTCCAACACAATGAATAAATGATAATATTATTGTTTTCTAGTTCTGCTTGAGGCGAGAACCTCCCTCTAACGAAATTTGTTAACTATTAACAAATTCTATATCAATATGCTATATTTTGGATGTAAGTATGTTTATGTAACAATAAAATTTGATTTTCATTAAAGTTTGCTGTTTATTAAATAGTTTAATGTTGGTGGGAATAAAAATATTCTCTGTCTCCCGAGATACAGTTAACACTAGTTCGGGAGTCATGGGATAAAAAAAAAAAGTACATTTATATATTGTGGCAATAAAGATTTTTATTATTATTAATATTTACAATATTATGCACATATTTATGTTTTTCTACATTCGTGCGACCCAGTAATTTAGCTATAGATATTTTTAATTGATTTTATTAATATGTTTAGTTATCCTTATACGATTCTTACCAACTGCGCATTTTTAAATATTTGATATTTCTTTAAATTTACTTGTTAAGGTATCCATAAAATTATCCATTTAGATGATTTTACCTGTTTGTAAATTAAGGTAATTTTTAACTAAGCGACGGTAACTTTTTAATTTATAATCGTCAAGGCTGTTGATTTAAGTCAAAAAATGTCAAAAATTAAGAAGTTCCTAAAACAGTTACAATTATTTTTGTGCAGCAAATAGTTTCTTTATGATTTTTTTGTCAAAATCAAAACTTTAAAACGCTCTACTGAAAAATTTGCTAAATGTCGCTTAGATATGATTGCCTTTCAAGCGTCGATATTACTTTTATTAATTTCGTTGTATTTGTAAGTTTTTTTCGTGTTATTGAGTTATTTGTTATCATTTTAGATTCCCCATTTTTTTTTGTTTTTGCGGAGAAAGTAACTTATTACTACCGATGCTGTAAATACAGAAAATAGAAATGCATGAATACGTGTTATGAATAGACGCAACAACTGGACGCCAACAAAATATTCGAAAATATAAAAATATGCTTGGAATATAGTAAAAACAACAATTTCGCTTTTCTTTAGAAAATATTCCTACCTGTCAAACATTTGATGTTCGTCCCTTCGTTTAGAAATCAATTAAATTTACAAGTTAAAATATCACTAAAAGTGGAGTTTTATTCTTCTTGTTTTGGTTTTGAATGTCCAACGTTTAATATTCGTCCCATCGTTTAGAAATAAATTAAATTTAAAAGAATACTTTAGTTCGTTTTATTTGTTTTTGACATTTGACATTTACAACCAACAATTTCTGATCGCAACTATAATATTTTACGGACTTTGGCGGGAACCTGGGCGTAAAGGTTGCGTGCGATGCGGTTTGTTCAGTGGCCAATAAGGAATACATTCATTTTTATCATAATACTAGGTGTTTCTTGCGGCTTCATCCCCGTGTAAAGCCTTTCCGCTAAAAAAAAGTCCCTATGAAGAGATTAAAAATATGCATTATTTCCATGGGGGTAAATTACCGGGATAACAAGTAGACTATGTGTTAATCTAAGACATGATCTACTAGCGTGCCATTTCATCTAAATCCGTTTTGTTGTTTCTGTGTTTACTTCTAACACACATGTAAATATCCAAATATTTTTATGAACTTTCGCATTTATAATATTATCACAGGATACTGAAGTAGATATTAGTAAGATTATCGTAATTATTAATTTTAATCAATAAAGATTTTTTATCAAGAACTTTAACAACTTATTTTATTTTGTTTTATTCCCTAATTTTCCTGTATGTATGATAAAATAATTATAGACATATATAATTATTTTATCATATATGTGTCACCTATGTAATGTATATGCTGAAAAAACGGTTAAGCGCCAGTAGAATAATAAATAATGTGGTCCGTCATACTAACGCACATAGAATCGTCTGGAACAAACACTTTTGCTTGTTACGCCGTAGGGTTGAAAAGACGAACTAAATTATTGACAAGTTAGCTCTGTTACGTTGTAATAATTCCATTCACCGCTAGATGGATTTTGATTGGGGGGAGGAGCTATCGTTATATTTCATCCCCCGACCCCCCGCATTTAGCGACGCTACGTTCTAAAGAGATTTTGGCTTGACACACCTCCGCTCTTCTTCTTTTCTTCGTGGTATTAACCGATCCAGAGGACGAAATCACTCTGGCCATCCGCCGTAAGAACGAGTTCTTGAAACTCCAACACTCCACAAGACCGTAGTTCCGTCCTCGCCGCGTTCCCCGTCGCCCCCCCCGACCCCCCTAGCAGTTCCGGCCCGCGTGCCGATGACAACACAATCTAATAGGATTAGGCTTAAAAACCAGTCTTTCCCTAATCGTTGATGTCTTATCCTCTCTCAGTGGCCGTCGTGAGCCGAGGTTGACCGTCCCTGCGCGATGCCGTTGCGGCCCTTCTCTATACAAGGGGGGCTGAGATGCCCCCACACTCTAAACGACGCCTTTGGCGTCTACGACAACGGGAGACTGACCACCCGCATTGTCGTCCACCTCGGAGTCGCTGAAATTGGACTGAGCAGCCCCCCGCTGCTCGCCCCACGACTCTCTTGAAGCCCCATTTAGTCGCCTCTTACGACAGGCAGAGGATACCGTGGCGGAACTCTCTAAATGCCCCCAAACCACTGGGCACGAGGCACCGGTCAGTCGTCCACCCGGCGCCTCCTACGTCTCCTCTGGCTGTGGGCGGGAGTAGCACTTGCATGGAACGCACGCGAAGGCTTACGTTCCTTACCAGCGCTATGTCGAGTATGTCTGGTCGGTAGTTGTCTTGGAGACTATAGTGCGTTGGTTCAGAGGTAACCAGGATGGACATATCTATTGTGTCAAAACAACTCTCTAGGACGGCACCTCTCGCGTTGGTTCCAGAGAGTGTTTTTGGCATTGCGGTCTCCCGCCAGAATGACGGAATCCCCCATCTCAAATAGGGTCAGCAGTTCATTGGAGGGGTGCGAAGTCAGGAAACCTCCACGTGGTGCACCCTGGGCAACGGAGCGTCGGTCGAGTTGATCGGCGCAACGGCCAATATCCTGACAACAGTGGTCTTGGCGGTCGTCGCCGCTTTTTGCGGTGGCTGCCGCATCCTTAGATGGTGGGCCCGTTTATTCGGGCGGCTCCTGGTTCATCCGGGGGTGTCGACGGGCTCGGTGTGCGCTAACACCGCCTCGAGCAGGCAGTGGGGGGGAACCTTCCTCTCCGCTGTCACCGTTGCAGATCGTAATCTAGTATGGAGGTCCGTGGACATGTCTCGCGCTCCTGATGGACCGAGGGTCTTGGCTTAATCGCCCGGACCACGAGGGAGAAAACCTCTATAAAAAGTTACCCCGAATCCCAAGCGGCGGCGCACCGCGAGGGGATGCATGGCCGATGGGTAGTTCGGTCACTAGTGCGACCCCCGCCAGAGTACCGGCCGACCCTCTTGGCGGGTTACGCTAGCTTACCCAGGTACAGGGGGCACTGCCTGGGTGGACTCTTTATTTCCCCCATACTCGTGGGATTCATTATGAATATTAATCCAAAAATAATTTTGACGAGGGTGCCTACTCCAGTTCCGGCTGGAGAGGCGGAGATTGGTGGGGGAAAGCCCGCTGATAGAGTGAAGAGAGTCGGCGCGGACAAGATGTCCACAGGCGTCGACTCTGAGTCGAGTGGGAGCGTTTCCTCCGTTCGGTGCCGTAGGCTCTGGAGGAAACGCTCAGAGGTGAGTAACAGTAGGTCGTCCCTCGGGAGCGACACTGAGGAGCCGGTCCCGAAGTCGCAAGCGACAACCGGACGCGGCAGGGGAGGACCATCTTTGGTCGACGATTCCGTCGACCAAAGAAAGAGAAGTAAGGCGCGCGATCTCCTGCAGCGCAGGGAGGCCCGCCAAAGGGCAAGGAGGGAGGAGAGCGAGGAGGGTATGGTCCTTCGCTCCGCCGCTAAGCCGAAGGTGCCCGCCGAGGTGGTTGTCGCCGCGGAACCGGCTCCGAGTGCTCGCCCTAAAGGCGAGGCCAAAAAGTGGCGTGACAAGTGCGCCAAATTGGAGGAGGCGGTGAAGGAGCTGAAGCGTGAAAACGCTTCTCTCCTTCGCCGTCTGGAGGAGCTGGCAGCAGTGGAGGCCAAGTGGCAGGCCAGAATGGAGTCGGTGCTCCTAGGGCCGGCCCAGAGGCCTCCGCTGGCCCACGAGAGACGGTCCACCCCCGGGGACATACCACTCCCCGTCCAGGGTGGTTTCGTTGGGGGAGCTCCCCAGCCTTCCTCTAAGGGGAAGGGGAGGGGGAAGGGGAAAGGAGCAGTGCAGCCTGCTCCTCTCAAGGCTCCTGCCATCGTGGCCGGGCCCTCCACCTTTGCTGCCGTGGCGGTCGCTGGACCGTCTGGGGTGCCCAAGAAAGGGAGGAAAGCCGCCACTCCCGCTGCCCCCGTCGTAGTGACGACCGCTCCAAGGGAGCCTCGCCCACTGCCACCGGCCCCAGCGTCCATGGACGCTGAATGGACCGTGGTAGTGGGTAAGAAGAAGCGGGGGAAGCACACCCCCGCCGCGGTGACTGCAGTGAAGCCCCAGCAGAGGAGGCAGAGGCGTAAGGAGCCCAAGCTGCGTCAGCCACGCTCGGCAGCCATAGTGCTGTCGCTGACGCCAGCGCCGGTGGCCAAGGGGCTCACTTACGCCAAAGTGCTGACGGATGCCCAGCACCGCGTAGACCTCGCCGGCCTCGACATCGACAGGTTGAGGCCCAAGGTGGCAGCCACGGGTGCCATGTTGTACGAGGTGCCCGGGGCTGAGTCGGAGCGAAAGGCGGACTCCCTCGCCGCAAGGCTGAGGGAATGCTTTGGCGGGTCGGACGATGTTTAAATCTCCCGGCCCACCAAATGCACGGAGCTGCGGCTGTCGGAGCTAGATCCCGCAGCCACGTCCGAGACGGTCGCAGCGGCCCTTTGCCTTGCTGGCGAGTGTGCTGCGGAGGCAATAAAGGTGGGCCAAATCCGGCCCGATCGCTCCGGCCTGGGCTCCGTCTGGGCCAAGGCGCCGACCAGGGCGGCACAAAAAATAAAGGCGGGCCGCCTGAAGGGGGGTGGACTGTGGCCCGGGTGACCGTGCTCGGGGCGCGCCCGATGCGCTGTTACCGTTGTTTGGAGCACGGTCACACGCAGAGCACCTGCAGCGGAGGACCGGACCGCAGCGATTTGTGCTATCACTGCGGTAAACCGGGCCACAAAGCCCGCGGATGCGAGGCCGCGCCGAACTGCGCAGTCTGCGCGGCCGCAGGGAGGCCCGCCAAACATCCGGTGGGCGGGAAGGCGTGTCCCGCCCCCTCCCGTCGCGATAGGCGTCGCGACGGGATACGAAGTGCTGCTGCCGCTGGGGCCTCGACCCAGCCGCAGGCAGCGAGCCCACCGCAAGGGGCCGCGATGGACGTTGTAGAGATCGCCCAATAATGGAACTAGATTTCCTCCAGGCGAACATCAACCACTGTGCCAGTGCCCAGGACCTGTTGTCCCAAAGCCTGGCGCAGTGGTCGGTGCAAGTGGCTGTGGTCGCTGAGCCGTACTTTGTCCCCCCCCCCGGGATAACTGGGCTGGGGACCTTGACGGCTTGGTGGCCATCATCAGCCGGGGCGCCGCTGGCTCCCCACCCTTCGAAAAAGTAGTGAAGGACAGGGGATGCGTGGCGGTTCTGTTGGGAGACATTTGGATAGTAGGAGTGTACTTTTCTCCCAACAGACCCCTCGCCGAATTTGAGTCTTTCCTCGTTCGGCTGGGGGCCTTGGTGGAACAAGGCCAACCTCACCCGGCGGTCGTCGCCGGCGACTTCAACGCCAAGTCCGTGGCTTGGGGTTCGCCGGCGACGAACGGTCGTGGTCGGGTCCTGGAGGAATGGGCGATCTCTGTCGGCCTGGTCGTCCTGAACAGGGGGTCGGTGGACACGTGCGTGCGGCACAATGGCGGGTCTATTATAGACCTGTCGTTTGCGAGTGCCGCCGTCGCACGCCGTGTCCGGGACTGGAGAGTCCTCGTGGGCGTGGAGACGTTGTCGGACCATCGTTACATCAGGTTCGGCGTCTCCGCGTCCCCGAGTGTCCAGTCCGGTGGTGTACCGAGTGCCCCAAATCAGGACGGCCCGCGGTGGGCGCTTCGTCGCCTCGATGGGGAGGCCCTAGTGCTGGCCGCTCTGGTCATGTCGTGGCTCCCCGTGCCGGACGGGCCGGTACGGGTTGAGCAGGAGGCGGAGTGGTTCGGGGTGGCAATGTCGGATGTCTGCGACGCCGCCATGCCCCGAGCTCTCCGCCGTTCGCCGGTGCGACAGGTGTACTGGTGGTCGGCGGAGCTAGCGCAGTTGCGCGCGTCGTGCGTTGCTGCGCGCCGCCGATACGCCAGGCATCGTCGTCGCCGGCTCAGAGAGGAGAATCACGCAGACCAGGAGCGGCAGCTCTATGGCCTCTACAAAGAGGCAAAGAGAGCGCTGCGGGTGGCCATTCATGGGGCCAAGGTCGCGGCACGTAAGGCGTTCGTGGGGACTCTCGACAGGGACCCGTGGGGGCGCCCTTACCGTATGGTGATGAAGAAGCTTCGCCCAGCGGCGCCCCCGCTGTCGCAGAGTCTCCGGCCAGAATTACTGGCCAACGTCGTCGCGGCCTTGTTCCCGGCCACCGTGGAGTTCACTCCTCCACCGATGGCGCCACCGGATGTGGCGTCATCGTCGAGTGAGAATCCGGCAAGGGATATCCCGGAGGTTTCGCCCGCTGAAATGCGGGCGGCAGTGCTTCGGCTGCGGAGCAAAAACACGGCCCCAGGGCTCGATGGCATCCCCGGGAAAGCCTGGGTGCTAGCCCTCGAGTACCTGGGCCCGAGGCTCCGCAGCTTATTCACCGCCTGCCTGGAGCAGGGCGTCTTCCCGGTGCGCTGGAAAACTGGGAAGCTCGTCCTGCTGAAGAAGGGGGGACGACCCGCAGAGTTGCCGTCGGCCTACCGGCCCATCGTGTTGCTCGACGAGGTGGCAAAGCTCTTCGAGCGCATCATCCATACCCGCCTCGTCGAGCATCTTGAGAGGGTCGGACCAAATCTGGCCAACGAGCAGTTTGGATTCAGGAGGGGACGTTCCACTGTCCACGCGATTCTGCGGGTGAAGGCACAGGCGGAGGATGCAGTGGCTAGGGGCGAAGTTGTAATTGCGGTGTCGCTAGATATTTCTAACGCATTCAACTCGCTGCCCTGGCCCTGCATCCACGAGGCACTGCGGTACCACGTGGTGCCGCCCTATCTCCGGCGTCTGGTGCACGCGTACCTGTCTGACAGGCACGTGGTGTATCCGGGCGCCGATGGGTGGCACCGAAGAGCGATGTCGTGCGGTGTTCCACAGGGCTCGGTTTTGGGCCCTCTCCTGTGGAACATCGGGTACGACTGGGTGCTCCGTGGTTTCAATTTCCGGGGCGTCGGCGTGACTTGTTACGCCGACGATACGTTAGTCACAGCGACTGCTGGGACCTTCCGGGACGCCGCAACTCTGGCGGCGGCGGGCACCGGCCAACTAGTTGGTAGAATTCAACGTTTAGGGTTGAAGGTGGCCCTCGAGAAAACCGAGGCCGTGTGTTTTCACGGACCTCGGAGAGGGCCACCGGCCGGTGCCGGCATCGTCGTTGGGGGGGTGCGGATCCCCATCGGCTCTAGCATGAAGTATCTAGGTTTAGTCCTGGATAGCCGATGGCGATTCCACACCCACTTTAAGGAGTTGAGGACGAAATTGTCCCGGGCAGCGGGCGCTCTTTCCCGCCTGCTGCCCAACCTGGAGGGTCCTGGCTTCCCTTGCCGGAGGCTGTATCACGGAGTCGTGCGGTCCATAGCCCTTTACGGCAGCCCCGTTTGGGCTGACTCCCTGGGCCGCCCCTGCGTCGCCCTTCTGCGCGCCCCGCAGAGAGATTTAGCGCAGCGGGCGGTCAGGGCGTACCGCACGGTCTCTTTCGAGGCGGCTTGCCTATTGGCCGGATTTCTGCCCTGGGACCTGGACGCCAAATCCCTTGCCGATGTATTCCATTGGCGGGAGCCGGGTCGTAGAGGCAGTGCGTCCTGTCTTTGCCGAATGGCTGGACAGGCGCCACGGAGCGGCAACATACCGCCTGACGCAGGTGCTCACCGGGCATGGCTGCTTCGGTGAGTTCCTGTTTCGGGTGGTAGGTATAGAGGAGTCGGCCGTGTGTCACCATTGTGACAACTGCCGAATGGACACGGCCCAACATACGTTGGAGTGTTGTCCAGCCTGGGATGAGGAGCGCAGCGCTCTCAGAACAGTCGTCGGAGAAGACCTCTCGCTGCCGGCCGTGGTCGCTTCCATGGTCGGCGGCCGGGAGGCCTGGCAGGCGGTGGCCCACTTCTGCGAGGCGGTCCTCTCGCGGAAGGAGAGTGCCGAGAGGTATCGCCGGCGCAGTGGTGATCCCTCCCGCCGCCAGACGAGACGTAGGAGGCGTCGGGTGGACGACTGACCGACGTCTCCCGCCCTGTGGATTGGGGGCGTTTGGAGAATTCCACCACGGTATCCCCTGCCTGTCGTAAAAGGCGACTAATAGGGGCCTCCGGGGGTCACGGGTGGGCGGGACGTGCCGCCCACCCATTAGTCTAGCCAACTTCTGTGACCCCCGTGATGGACATGTCCGAGGCAGCGTGTCTCACGCTGCCTCGGACACCAAAAGGCGGACACGGTACGGTGTTTCGGGGGCTTCTGAGCCCCCGCAACAGGAAAAGGACCGCAAAAAAGCGGTACGCGCAGGGGCGGTTGCGGACGACAACTTAGACGTGAGTCGGAGGAAGCCCGCAGCCGTCCCTAATGAGCCGAAGATGGCCATATATAAAAAAAAAATAAAAAGCAGTTCATTGGAGTGAAGCTCCTTTGAGGGCGAGAGGTAGGCCGATATGATGGTGATCGGCGGATGTCCTGTCATGGCTAGCCCGCAGACCGAGGCCTCAATGTTCCTCAAGCTTATGGGTGACTCTAATTCTTCAGCTATGGGGTAACTACTGATATGTCGATCTTGCTCCACTTTTTCAAAAAAGGCGTCCACTTTATCCGTAACAGGGCAATCAGAGCGAGGTGCATTTTGACATCAAAATTTCCGGATTAAAAACGCTTAAACCCACTTTGTGCTACCTATTCTTACTGACACTGCATTAGGTCCATAAACGTCACAATTTTTTTTTCGCTGTTTGCTGTGCATTTTTTCCATTTTTACAATAAAATGTATCGAATTTCGGCATTAGATTCACTCGTTTTGACCGAAAAAAGTATTTAATGAAAAGAAAAATAGCCGAAAACAACATTTTACTGATTCCTTATTTTTTTTTTAAAGTAACTTTTTAATGTCAATTACAAGTTTATACATACATATTATATTGGAAAAGACTATTTTCCCGACCTATCATATAAATTTTAATGCCCGTTTGAAGGTTGCCTGTCATTATTTTACAAGAAAATGTGGCAAACAGCTAATATTAATCCCCATTTCAGGCCTCGTAAACCTTTTTTGGAAATGCAACTAATACCACGCCTTTTTTTACCACAAAATACATTTTTTTTTCTTATTTACACTCAAATCAAATCAAATCATTTTATTTGCTGAATAATACAGGTTACATGCATGTTACAGTTGTTATGTAATTATAAAAAGTCTCACCGTATTCAACCCTTACTGGGCATGCAAAGGAGTGAGCTAGATTTATTTAATTCATTTTATTTACATTCATTAGGTATATCTATTAAGAAAGTGATACATCATACAATCCTATTATAATCTTGCTTGCGTATTGCGCAGTACTTACATACAATATTTTAAAATTAAAATGTCAAAATGTTAAAAATGTCAATGAGTTATTTTATTATAATTATTTTTACAGTATTATAATTTATTTCCTCTTAAATTTCGTCATCAAGAAATTCTTTTATTGAATAATATGTCTTATCTAGCAAAAGCATTCTTAGTCTATTTTTGAATACATGAGGTGAAGCTGTTTCCTTAATTGTTAATGGTTAATTTAGATTCCCATACTAAATATACTATCTTTATACAGTTTTGTTCTTGTTTTTTAGGGTACATAATTGAGTTTTATGTCTAGTGCTTTTTAGAGTTCTATAGTTATTAATGTCAGATCTAACCAAAAGAGACGCTTCATTCACATAAATAGAGGGAAGCGTTAAAATTTCAGGCTTTGGAAGTATGGCTTATATGAATCAGTCTGATGAAGCCCACACATTGATCTGATGCACTTTTTCTGTGCCTTAAAAGCAATATTTATATAAGAAGAGTTTGCCCAATATAATACGCCATATCTTAGTGTAGACTGCACATAAGCATAGTAAGCAGTCAATAAAGTTTGTTGGTTTGCTACCTTTCTAAGCATGTATAGTGCGTATGAATATTGATTCAGTTTAGTGCAAATGTGTCCAATATGGGTTCTCCATGTCATTTTAGAGTCTATGTAAATGCCTAGGAATTTAGTACTGTTCATCTCAGTGATATGTTTGTCATTATACTGTATTACTAGCGGCTTCGTTTTTGTATTTTTATTCTTAAAAGTCATATAAACAGTTTTTTCTAAATTTATTATGAGATTATTATTGTTTAGCCACTTGATAATGTCGGATAATGATTTGTTAATTTCCTCTTCCTGAGAACAAAAATTGTCATTTGTAAATAATGCCGTGCTATCATCTGCAAATAATACCATAGGATGAGATATGGCATTTGGCAAGTCATTAATATACACCAGGAACAAAAACGGCCCCAATATACTTCCTTGGGGTACTCCATGTTTGACCGTTCTTAGATCTGACAGGTACTTAGTTTCTATCTTAGTTTTGGGACACGTCCTTATAATTTCAGTATATTGTTGTCGTCCCGTAAGATATGACTTTATTAATTTCAATGCATTACCTCGTACTCCATATATTTCAAGTTTCTGAAGTAGTATGGTGTGGTCTACATGATCGAATGCCTTTGTCATATCCATATATAAGACCGTCACTAGTTTTTTACAGTCTAGACCTGTAAAAATAATCTTTAGGAATTGGTTCATGTAGCCATATTTATTGACTTGCCTTTACGGAATCCAAGATAATACACTATTCTTAATTCAAATTTATTTTCTATTTTAGTTGCATTTGCTATAAAGCGTGTTTTTTTATTTTTTAAAACAATTATTTATTGTTCATTTTTTAGTTCTGTTCTACTGTTGTCCAACAGATGTCACTAAAAAACAAGTAGGCTTTTTTACACATAAGAAGTAGCCAGTTTAGTTATAGTTCTACTATGGTCCAACAAATATCACTAAAAATAAATAAACTATTATTTATTAATTTTTTGGTTGTATTTTCTATAGAAGCGTGTTTTTAGTTTAAAATATTGAATTGTCATCGGTCCTTGATAAGTTTGGCAAATTTTGATTTAATCCGACGTTTTGAAGGGGTCAAAATCATATTCAAACATCAAAGCGTAAGTTACATAGATACATACATACGTCTGCTAATAAAAGCGTGTTAAAAAAAGTACGTTTGGGTTCCATCAGGTTTCAAAGTAAAAAATGGGAGGAGAGCCACGCTGTCTTCAAGAGTCAAAAAAACCCTGGATTGGTGTATTGTGTTGTTTTAAAAATATGGACCAACCAATTAATATAATTATTTATTTGTGGTCTCTCATTTTATTATGAGGGTATAGTGTTTTGTGTTTAAATTTCCTTCAATTGTATTTTATCCTTATTTAACAGTGATGTGTGTGCATTAGCTTATATAAGTAATCTGACTTTGTATGCAAAAGACATGGAAAAAAAAAGAAAAAAAAATATTATATAAAGATTCAATGGACAATTGATGACAAAAAATTAAGCCCGGAGTTTCTTTCTGCCTTTCTTCTTCGGGTACTTATCGCTTAGGTAGCTAGTGAAAGGCTGGTAGGTTAGCTAGGTTAGGGCCTGTAGTGTCCTCACCGGTGAGAATCGCGACGCGTGCCTCCCATTAATTTTAATAAAAAATATTCTTTTTTTTATCTCTTTCCTGCCAGCCCGAGCTTGGAGTCTTTATATTTAGTTTACATTGATTTTGCTCCCTTTAAATATGTCTTTAGTTATATAAGTGACTATTTGTAATAATAATTATTAATTGAATGTATCTTGACATATCATAAGTGCAACTATGTTCGCCTACGTGATGAATAAAGTATTTTATTTTATTTAACTTAAGCTATGAAAAACCAGGCGGGAAGTAGCCTCCCTGACTTTATATGATATGCAAACTAATTACTGTTACCTTAAGAGCGACACACATCGCAAAAAGCACACTCCCCAGCAACATAGTGCGACTCAAGGCGAATAATTTGTACATTACTCACAATGAAAATACTTTATTAACCGCACGAGACTGTTTCTAAGTAGATTAACATTGAATATGTGAGCCTAGCCTATTAGTATGATCGGTATAAATAGTTAGCGATCAAATTATTTCACGCTTATCTGATGCGTGTATCTATACTACCGTTATATATTTTAAAAGAATGCCCAGCAGCGTCTGTCTGTCAGTCTGTATGAACGCGAAAAACTCAAAAACTACCAAGTGGATTTTAATGAAATTTGATATGGAGATAGTTTGAGCCAGGGAAGGGTTGAGGATACTCTTTATCCTGGAAAAATACAAAGCGGGACTTTTATCCCCGAAAATAGTTTCAAGTGTGCAGAGCCGTCACGGCCAAACCACTGAACCAATTTCGATAAAATTTTGTGTGAAGAGTCTTTGAAATCTCGGCAAGGACATAGACTACTTCTTATCCCGAGAAAATATAAATCAGAACTTTATCCTGGGGAAAAAATCTTTGTTGAAACCACAAGCAAGTTATTATGGAGATAGTTTGAGGCCCTGGGAACGACATAGGCGACTTCTTATCCCGGAAAAATATACAATACATTCATGCCCGCATGATAAATACATTGTCATGCGGGCGGAGCCGCGAGCATCGCCTAGTTATAAATATTATTGGTGTAGCAAAATACATTCGCATGTGCACTTGCGAATATAGGTATAATGCGAAGATTTTTGCCAATTATATGTGTAGATAATTTATATTAGTATTACAATGTTATATTAACAATTTATTATTAATTTACTTACTATTATAAGCTATGTTCTACGAATTTTTGGATTTGTAAAATCGTTATTATGATAGATATTTTTACTCAGATCCTTTAGTTATATAGACATAAAAGATAACTAATAAAAATATCATTAATATTATTAAATAAAGGGTTGAAAATGTTCGTGTATCCCTCTAATATAATCTTAATATATATAAATTATGTGTCACGTTGTTTGTCCGCGATGTACCCTACTCCTAAACTAATTAACCGATTTTAATCAAATTTGAACACCGTGTGCAGTTTGATCCAACTTGAAAGATAGGATAGCTTACATCTTAATTTATAGTCGCAATATTATTTTATTGCAAGTAGTAAACGAAATACTGTGAAATTCAATTGTTTTTACCCGACTGCGAAAGAAGGAGAGTTATGTTTTTCGAGTGTATGTATGTATGTAAGTATATATGTATATATATTTCTTTGGCACGGCCTAGAGCCTAAACGGCTTGTCGTATTTTTATGTGAGTGGTGTCAATAGATTCGTCTTAGCCGTGAGAGTGACACTGGATGCATCAACACATAAAAACATCTAAATTAAGCATTTTTGGCGGCAAAAAATAATCTAAAAAAAAAAATTAATGTTTTCAAAATACATCGAGTGTGGTATCAGAATAAAGGATTTTTAACGGAGATTACGAATATATATACAACTTATATGTTTTGTTGGAGTTTGTAATAAGAAATGCTAATACATCTTATCACACTTCATACTAATAATATAAATGCGAAGTTTCAAGTTTGTGTTAGTTTGTTATTATTTCACGGTAAAACGGCTTAACGGGTTTGGCTGAAATTTGGCACATAGGTAGTCTATAAAAAAAGATAACTAAAAAGTTGGAAATAAAAAAATGTTAAAACAAAAACAAAAAACCCGACTGCGTCAATAGATCTACCATTCATTGCAGAACTGAAAAGATAGAAACAAGATTTTAATTTGAATATTTTATTTTCTTTTTGAATAATATTAGTTGACAGTGTTCACAAACGCAGTCGGATGCATCTGCTCACTCCGAGATTTTGTTGCTCTACCTACATCACGAACCAAATTATGAGAAGTAAGTGTGTTATGCCTCCGTCAGCGTTTGTGGACACTGTCAACTAATATTATTCAAAAACAAAATAAAATATTCAAATTAAAATCTCGTTTCTATCTTTTCAGTTCTGCAATGAATGGCCGATCTTTTGACGCAGTCGGGTTTTTTGTTTTTGTTTGATTTTTAGTTTTCATCCATTTTCTTTGAGTATCTAGCAGGGCCGCGCCGAACCAAGACAGTGCCTGTGTTGAAATCTTTAAAGCGCCTCTGATTTTTGTCGTCTAAAATTTGAACCACAGGCGTGAGTGTTGTCTTGGTAGACTTATACCTACTTTCTTAGGTCTACTCATCTATATAATATATTGTAGTATAACAAATATAATTTCAATCATTAACGTTGGCGTGTAACCATTCCGGCGCCCCTATTGTCTTGGCGGCTGTGTGCGCCGCACACTTCGCACATATGGACGGGGTGGCCCTGGTATCTAGCAATGGAATTTTCATTCAGTTTTCGACAGCGTATTTGAATTCGTTTTAATGAATTCTCTTCATATCATTGTTTCAGAAATTCGTTAGTGAAAAGCTTTGAGTATTGATTTGCTGGATACTCAAAGGTGAAAAGTGATTTTAAAAGTTGAGTTCCAACTCTCAATTAGTTGAGATTATCTGTATCATTTAAACGTCAATTTTCATATACACAAAAAAGTATTTTAGACTATGCGTTTGATTTAACAAGTCTTTTCCATAAGGTACATGGCGGAGAAACATCTGGCCAAATCAAAACAGTCTTTTGTGCCTTCGCACACTTGGAAAAGGGTTATGATATAAGTTTTTTGGCACTGCTATGAAACAGGGTAAACTGAAAGGTCCATGTCCGTACCCTGCGGTGAGCTTCTTATTATATTCTACTAGCTTTTGCCCGCGGCTCCGCCCGCTTTAAAAAGTTTTTCCGGGATAAAAATCCCGCTTTATATTTTCTCGGGATAAAAAGTAGCCTATGTGTTAATCCAGGACATAATCTACCCGTGTGCCAAATTTCATCGAAATCCGTTCAGTAGTTTTTGCGTGAAAGAGTAAGAAACATCCATACATCTAAACATCCATATATTCTTACAAATTTTCGCCTTTATAATATTAGTAGGATGTGAAAGTGTATGCAAAGAATAAACACAATTTAAACATTTTGCTTGATAGTGTAGAAGTATTCACAAAGGATATAGGAATGAGTTTTGGACTGGAAAAATGTAACATTGTTCATATTACCTCAGGTCGCATTGGCAGTACAGTCGGAGAGGGTCACGTGCTTTTAAGTGGAGATATTTTCAAACAACTAGCAGTGAATAACACGTATAAGTATTTAGGGGTTCATGAATCAGGCAGGATAGATCATAATATAATTAGGGAACAAACTACTAAAGAGTATTTCAAAAGAGTCAAAAAAATACTAAACACTCATCTCAGCTCACGCAATATTATAAAAAGTATTAATATTTACGCTATACCGGTTCTCCTTTACTCGTTTGGCATAATTAACTACAAAAATAGCGATTTCAAAACAATAGACACAAAAACAAGAAAATTACTAGCAATAAGCAAAGCACATCATCAAAAAGCAGATATAGAAAGATTATACTTACCAGTACCACATGGGGGAAGAGGATTAATAAATATAGAAAATTTATATAAAACACAAATTGTTAAATATAAGCAATATCTAAGAGCAGAACAGGATAATTTAATAAAAGTAATAGTACAACATGATATAAATAAAGAAAAATACTCGATAATAAAAGAAGCAGAGGAAATAGAGACAGAATTACGACTAGAACACAACAGGCATACAGATAAAGAAATCAAAGAGGCTATCATCAAGAAGCAAAATCAGCAATGGCGTAATAAGCCCCTACACGGACAGTTTCCCAAAGAAGTCCTTGACCAAGGTAATATAGATAAAGACCAATCGTTCAAATGGATTAAAAAGCAACAAGTAGCTCCCACAATTGAATCCACTATATTTGCTATACAGGATCAGGCATTTATGACAAGACAACACCAGCGCGACATTCTCAAGTTGCCAATAGACGGTAAGTGTCGTCTATGTGCAACTAAAGATGAAACAACGCAGCATATTATCTCAGGTTGCGAAAAGCTGGCGGGAAATTGTTACATCAATAGACATAATAATCTTGTTCAGTACATCTATTGGTGCCTTGCTCGAAAACATAATATAGAGGTAAACAAATTATGGTGGAAGGAAAATCTAACACAACCGAAAGTAGTAGAAAATGAAACAGCTAAAATAATGTGGGAGATACCAATTCAGACAGATGTCACTGTAACACATAATAGACCAGATTTAATATATATAGATAAAGTAAATAATTTCACTTACCTCATAGATGTCACGGTACCTTCAGATTATAATATAGGAGCAAAGGAAATAGAAAATCTTAGTAAATACCATCTACTCAAAACCGAAATTAGGCGATTATGGAACACGCAGACTCAGGTCATCCCTATAGTAATAGGTTCAACAGGTATAGTAGCAAAAAGTTTATCCAGATCTATCAACACATTAAACTCCAAAATAGATGTTAACATTCTCCAAAAACAGGCAGCAATTCATACGTCTGTAATATTGAACAAAGTGTTAGGGGATCCACTTTTCGTATATGGGGAATAACGGGGAGACTGAACCATCTTTTCCCTGAGGGTTTCAGGGCGGGTGGTCGGTTAATCCGAGCAAAAAGCTCGAGTCAGAGAAAACTCTGGAAGAAGTAGGATGTTGCATAAAAACTGGGCTAGAGCGAGATCCTACAAATAACCTAAATCACTCGAATAGTCTGGTTTGAGTGATGATCACGGGCCGCTTTAGACGGCTCACTGTCACTCAGCGAGTTATGAAGAGGGCAATGCTCGGTGTTTATGTATGCGATCAAAGGAGATCCGTAGAAGAACGAAAGTCCACGACATAGCCGCTGAGAATCCGCTGGGATTAGCTAGCTAAAATAGCAGCGGGCAGGGCTCATAGCTCCTAGAACTGACAACAGATGGGGTGGAAAAGTTCTCGAATCGAAGCCACGTACTGGGCGAAACTAGGCACACGGGTAGAACATGTCCTGTATTAACACGTATGCTACTTTTTATCCCGGGGAAATATAAAGCGGTACTTTTATCCCGGAAAAACCCTTTTAAATAAATAAATAAAACAAAATACTTTATTCATCACGTAGGCGAACATAGTTGCACTTATGATATGTCAAGATACATTCAATTAATAATTATTATTACAAATAGTCACTTATATAATTAACACATATTTAAAGGGAGCAAAATCAATGTAAACTAAATATAAAGAAGCCAAGCTCGGGCTGGCACTACAGCCTTTCACTAGCTACCTAAGCGATGACTACTATTTTACGCGGGTGAAGCCGCCAGCAAATCAGTAATATTATAAAGAGGAAAAATTTGTATTTTTTTATGTTTGTAACGAATAAACTCAAAACTACTGGACCGATTTTTAAAATTCTTTCACCATTATTAGCGAGTAACATTGGTGACTTTTTATTCCGGTAAAATTTAAACAGGGAGTTTCATCCCGGACAATATTTTCACGCGGGCAGCCGTGACCAAAACCAAGTGATCCAATAAAATTAAGTGTTTAGTATGTCAGCAATGCCCAGCCGATACCACTGCACGTGACAAGGTATTTTACCCATAAGTATTCATGGTTTAGTCCATTATTTTGTAACACAATAGTTGATGCTGCCTCGGTGGCGTATCTGTATTATGGTACGACTGCAATGCTGAGGTCTCGGGTTCGGTTCCCGGGTCGGGCAAAGTGATATTGAGTTTTTATATTCAGTATCAGCTCGGAGTCTGGAATTTGTGCCCGATATGGCGATAGGCTCGCCCCCTATCACATCATGGGACGGAATAACGGCGAAAAGTGGGTGCACTAGTTGCGCCTCTGCCTACCCCTTCGGGGATAACAGGCATGAGTGTATATGTATATGTATGTATGTACAATAGTTGATACAAAAAATAAATATCTCTTGTGATAGTTTTGTAATTTTTTTGTATATTTCTACGGCGATTACCACTTGTACAACATGACGATACCAGTGAAGCAGGTTCCTAAATCGTTTCCGTTTACGAAAGGGCGAATATATTGTAACATTACTATTACCGAGACTGATGAACTTGTAGGGTCGGGGCAAATAGACATGGAAATAAAAGAAGCTCGTATTAGAATGAGTAAAAATTAGTAATATTTGTTTTTGAATGATCACGTTTGAATATATTGTATTTTGCACACATATTGCATTTTTTTTTGTGTAACCCAAAGAGGACATCCGATGTCTATTTGGCAAATCTTACTAATATTATAAAGGCGAAAGTTTGTAAGAATGTATGGATGCTTGGATGTATAGATGTTTGTTCCTCTTTCACGCAAAAACTACTGAACGGATTTCGATGAAATTTGCCACACGGGTAGATCATGTCCTGGATTAACACATAGGCTACTTTTTATCCCGGGAAAACATAAAGCGGGACTTTTATCCCGGAAAAAACTTTTTAAAGCGGGCGGAGCCGCGGGCAAAACCTAGTATACGTTAATAATAAAATCATCAAGGCATCACACACGGAAGTTATAATGCATACTCATGTACTGTCACCATCATAAGTAGCTGAACAAATTCAAAATTTCAAATTGCCTACATACTTTTGTGTTCTTACTAATATTTTTTTTTCTCTTCACAATAGCAAAATAAAAGAGATTTGCTTTAGTTCATACGAAGAAAGTTTTTTTTTTAGTTTAATTTAACGCGTATACCGGGTGGAAGGGAAACGCTCTCGGAAACGAATACAGGTGATAGTATTGGTGATTCCTGACATGATGGCACTAAAAAATCGTGAACGCATTGTTACAATTTTAGTAGGATTTTCTCAAATTTCTGTACAGCTTCACGTATGGATAGATAAATCAAACTATTATTCTGAAAAACATAGTAAAAAAGGTAAATATTTCAAAAAAATCGTAATGAAACACGTACATCAGCTGACGGGTTAACGACCGCGGGCCGGTGCCGGAGTAGCGCGACGGCCGCCCAGTTTTTTGTACGCTTTACATTGCGCGCGCATGAATTACGGAAATACTAAACTCGTAAGTATTATCGCTTAGCTTTGCAAATGAATATAGTTTTTGGTTAATGTTATAGTTCTTCTCTCTTGCCGTTCCGGTATCGAGAGCGTTTCCCTTCCACCCGGTATAGGCGATTTGAAATTTTGATTTTGTAGAGATATTTATGCTGCTGACTATACACTTAACTCCGGGATGTATAGCTTAAAACTTTCTTTAAGTATTACACAGGTGGTAATGTAGTGTATCTTTTCCTTCATTTAACTATGAATAACGTTTGTGAGAAGAGTCTGCCTCCCGAGATACAGTTAACACTAGTTCGGAAGTCATGGGATTAAAAAAAAACTAAAAGCCACGCTTTATAGAAAATCTAACTAAAAACTACTAAACAAGAAAATAATTTTTAATAAATTTGAATTAAAAATAGTGTAAAGAAGAAAATAATGTATTGTTAGGATAACAGTAAGGGTATTTGTGGCATACTGACCAGTCATGAATACCATCCGAAATGTCAAACTAATAGTGGAAGTGACAGTTGGGTGTATAAAAAGCGTGCCGTTTCGATGTGCACTCTCTTTCGTTCTCATTCGTGCTCAGACGCTCTTTCGCTCCTGATTCGCCTTCGTTCACTCTCAGTCGCGCTCAGTCTCGCAGTCGATCTCAGTCATAGTTTGTGGCAGTTGAGTAAGTTGAACATAGACTTTCATGCTGGTCGGTTAGTTGCTGATACCTATCTTTGTAAAAGTATTTCTATTAAAAGTGTTTATGTAAAATCAGTGATAAATGTGTTTATGGAAAATTAGTAATAAATCGTTTTTATTTAAGTCAAAATCGCTTCTGTTTCTAACAGTATTTTATTGTAATAAAAGCGTGGGGTGCAAGGTACCAATAGTTATAAATATTTTATTGACAGGTAATATGAGAAGAAGGATTAACATTTTGATAATATCTTAAAAAGCACTCCACGCTTTTTTTTATTCAAATTTATTTAAATATATTTTCTATTTTTTAGTTGGATTTTCAATAAAGAGTGTTTTTTAAAATTTTTATTAAATTGTTATTTATTTTTCATTTTTTAGTTCTGTTTTACTATAGTCCAACAGATGTCACTAAAAATAAAGTATGTGCGAAAGAGAGCGAGAGACAAATTTCGCGGTGTAGGTACAAATTATTAATTTAATTAGTTCATCTGGGGATAGCGGTGTTGGTTAGACAATAAGTTAGACTATTTAATTTATATTTTACCTATGAGATGTATTGTGTAACTGTTTGTTGTTAGATAAAAAAAATAAAAAAGTATTGTATTTCCTTAATACGGTCTAATTATTATTATTATTTATTTAAATATGTAAATATTATTGCCTGCTAAATTGACAGTCATATGATTAAATTATAGTTACCACATCATACCGCCATACCAGCCTTGTATTATATAGGTACTGCCCACTGCTGAGCACGGGCCTCCTCTACAACCGAGAGGGTTAAGGCCTAGTCCACCACGCTGGCCTAGTGCGGGTTGGCAGACTTCACATACCTTCGAAATTCATAGAACTTCTCAGGGCTTTCCTCACGATGTTTCCCTTCATATGTTAATGATAAATTAATACACATTTACTAATACTTACAATGAAAAGTGAGGTTAACATAAAAATAGTAACAAAATCACAATCATGAGATGATTTTTCAAAGCAATAAAAAATAGTCTCTCACTTTCACTATTCATTTAAATGAATTTCAATAGGTAAGTGTAGTTACCTATAATATTTAAACTGTTTGCGCTTGTCGACAATAGATGGCTCTGTACAGTTTAACCATATTACTACTTCGCGATGTCAAGATTCTCTTCGAAAAAATCCCTGAAGACGGCGCCGTGACGGTCAATCTCCAAAGTGACAATTTATTGTCACTTTGGAGACACATTTATGTGACACATTTATGTGACGATATTTGTGTAACGATTTTTTAATCATAGATTTCTCCCTACGACGATAAAAACGTTTCAGTTAAAAAAATAGCGGGGAATCTACAGATTTACTCCAAACTAAAAAAGCAACTTTATTATGTACACAAGCGCTATCATGTAATTGCAGTCAGCCACATAAGCTGAACAATTTCAAAACTTGCAATCGCTACGTTTTGAATTACTTATTAATTATTGTTTTCTTTTCACAAAAATAAAATAAAATGCGTTTACACAAAAAACTTTTTGGCTTCACACAAGAAACGAATGTTTCAATTAAACACGACGCGTATCGGCGATTTGAAATTTCGAATTAGTTTTACTTATGTGGGTGACTGTATATTACTTAATAACTTAAATTATATAAAGCGGCGAGAGGAAATTATTCTCGAAATTCATATAATAGTTGCAAATACTTACCTACGCAATAATTGGATGGCCATTTTACCAGATAGCAATTATGTACATTGTACATGTATAATTTCGATGTAAGCGGTACTTATACATTATTAATTATTATACATACGTATGATTGCCAACACTTCATACTGTTCACGTATATATAGTTAATATTAATATTGAATTCCATATTCGCAGTTAATGTACGTGCACAGAGTCACGCGCGGCTTATAAATTTGGGAGAAATGTATAAATTATGCGAATTGAGCCGCACTTTGTTACTGACAGGTGCACTTGTTGCGATGTGTGTAGCGATAAAGGTATGGAATCTATCTTTACATATAATAAAATCGTGTTTCTGTGTACCTTAAATGACGAGACGAGCATGCCGTTCGCCTGATGGTAAGCGATACGGCCGCTCATAAGCAGTAGCAACACCGCACATGACTTTGAATTACAAAATAGTTCGTGGCACTCTAAAGGCTCTCGTCATCCTGAGACAAGATGTTAAGTCTCACAATGTGCAGTAATTATGCTGGCTATAGATTACAATGTCCTTCTAACCGGAGCAAAACAGTACATCTACACTGCTGCTTGGCGGTAGAATTAGACATCGTAGTGGCAACACATCCAGGTGGCCACTCGCATACGAGGGATCATTTGGAGCAGAGAATCAGAGAATATTTGGAACAGAAATACTTACCTGGAAGACGCGAGGTAGGTAACATTTGGTGCTCAAATGGTAGTTGGCGCATGCCAAAAGTAATCATTGGATACAAAATCTAATTATTGCGAAATATTAACATTAATTTTGTACATACATACATACATATACACTCACGCCTGTTATCCCCGAAGAGGTAGGCAGAGGCGCAACTAGTGCACCCACTTTTCGCCGACATTCCGTCCCATGATGTGATAGGGGGCGAGCCTATCGCCATATCGGGCACAAATTCCAGACTCCGGACTGATACTGAATAGAAAAACTCAATATCACTTTGCCCGACCCGGGGATCGAACCCGAGACCTCAGCTTTGCAGTCGTACTGTAATACAACTACGCCACCGAGGCAGTATTATTTATTTTGTATGTAAATAAAATCGGGGGCAGATGGAGGAGATCAAACGTGACGCGCATGTTCTAAGTTACGAGGACGTGTATTGGGAGGCGTTTAACAGGCTGAAGTACACCTATGTTTACGCAGACGACGATGTGGGCACATTTAGTATATATTTGGTGGCTATGAATGACGAGACGAGAAAGCCGCTTGCCTGATATTAAACGGAACGATTATTTATAAACAGTAGCTACACGACTCAAACTTTGAATTACACACGTGGAAGTGCACTGCGTCCTTCACCCTGAGACATTAAGATGTTAAGTGTCATAGTACCCAGTAGTTACTCTGGCTACAAAGTCCTTCAAACCGAAACACAATAGTGGTTGTACAATTTTGCTTGGCGTTAGAAAGAGACATTGCTGTACCTACCTACCCTAATTCTCAAGTACGAGAGATCTACCAGCCCGTGTAGTATTTTTTTGATTATCAATAACATCAACAATCCTCAAGCTAGAGCTCTGACTCTCATAACAAGATAGCTCTACATTGCGCAATGTAGATGTCGACTTCTATGATCTAGGTTACATTAAAATAACGTTTTTCCAGTTGGATGTCACTGTTATCACCGAAGCCGCAATTTGAGTAGTTGAGCAAATCCATTTTTTACAAACGGTAGCCCGTTTTTAAATTTATGTCTTTGTTGCTTATAACCTTTATTAGTAAAATCCCTAAACTCATTATTGTAACATACATACATATACACTCACGCCTGTTATCCCCGAAGGGGTAGGCAGAGGCGCAACTAGTGCACCCACTTTTCGCCGTTATTCCGTCCCATGATGTGATAGGGGGCGAGCCTATCGCCATATCGGGCACAAATTCCAGACTCCGGGGTGATACTGAATAGAAAAACTCAATATCACTTGCCTGACCCGGGAATCGAGCCCGAGGCCTCAGCATTGCAGTCGTACCATAATACAACTACGCCACCGAGGAAGTCAGATTATCAATAAGTATGTTTTTATGTCTCAGAGTGCCTCTGCACGTGTCTTAGCGGTTATGCAGTATGTCGCTTGCCTCCTGGCTGTAGTGCGCTTGCGTAGTATAATCGCCGCTGGGTAACACCGCCATGGGCGTACCTAGAGCACTTTTGCAGGGGAGACAGTATCCTAAACTAAACAAAAATCATAACTACTGTGTAGTTACAGTTTCGATATTTGTGGTCCATTATCGTGGGTGGGCAGCTCCCCTCCATATACGCCTATGAAGACCACCAGCGATGTGATTTTACCGTGTTTTTGTTTCAGATACGATACATAACCACCGAAAAAACCGTTGTAACATATTACAATACTAAGTATGCATCTTACTTTAACTTCGCTACCCGGCGGCATGGTAACCGTGATCCAGTTTCTTATGTGGATTTGCATTTTACGTCACTTTATTCCATTACTGACAACGTATCAGTAAGTATCGATACAATGCGAGGAGATTCTTGTAGCATCTAATGTGATTTTAGACAAAATTTTTACCTTGCCGTCTACCAAGCTTTTCATTGCCGTGCTTTTGTACACCAAACTGGTCATAAACTATATTACTAGTTTTGTATAAAGCTGATATTCTGATTTCTTGGGGTGCTACCCCTTGTGCACAAAAACGCTATTCCTAGTGTACAAATAAATAGATATTACTCGAGAAGAAAAGGTAGAGGACATTAAAGGATCTATTAGGTATTCCTGAACGAATACGCAATTTTGACTTGTTAAAAAAATCGGTATCCTTGCTATCAATGAGCTGCCTGAATGAGTACGACTTACAATAAAACAGTTTTTATGGTATACTTTGGATACGGAAGCTTAAAAGTAATTTCATAAACTGAAATACCCCTGGAGCTCAAAATCTGCAGAGTTCCATAAAATTCTGCACACACATCTTAATCCAAATATTTCACATTTCACAGGTCCATTTCTATTTCTACCAATTCGTGAATAACACGTACAGACGCGGGTTTGTGGAGCTGCATTTTAAGTTTTGTGATTTAGTACATCATAACAAGTTTTTCGGCAGTACTATTATGCAGGGAAAATTAAGCGGGCCATGCCCTTATCCTGCGGTGAGTTCATTATTTTTTACGTACAAGCGCTGGGCTAACCAAGGGCGTAGCTAGCTTTCTATCTCCGGGGAGGGGAAGCAAAGCGTAAATTTCAATTAGGTTATCCTAATAATTTACGTACAAAAGTATTTACTTGAATCGTTGAATCTAGGGGGGACGTGGACGGCAAGCAGCTTCGCCCTGAATAGTCATATGATAATAATCTAGTGATCTAGCACATGTGCTATATCGCTGAGGTACGATTGATAACCAAACCGAGACTTATGCGTGAGTCTCGACATTGAGAGGCTATTTTGATAGGCTCTGGCAACGTGGCCTTTTCTCCAAGCTTCTCCCATGTTATCTATATATTAAATATATAAAAAAATCGTATTCTATACTCTAAACTTACAAACGTTACTGTAAAAGTAATTAAATTAATTTAAAATATAGGCATCCCGACACTGAGTTCCAGCTTTCAGCATGAGCGTAGAATACATGTGTTTCTCGACGGACTCGCTTCGTGGCTGATATCAGCTAATTCTGAGGTCGCACAAGGCTCCATGCCTTCACTCATACTGTTTACTCTGCACACACACACACACACACACTCACGCCTTTTATCCCCGAATAGGTAGGCAGAGGCGCAACTAGTGCACCCACTTTTCGCCGTTATTCCGTCCCATGATGTGATGTTTACTCTGCATATCAATTATAATTTATTCTATCACCGAGTAACATTTATTGCGATGCAGATAACAGCACGATGCATGGACAATATTGTATTAGGCCATCTGGTAGCCGGTAGTCACTTATAGGCAGCGTGAGAATCTTGTCGTTAAGTCCAATTGGATCCCAAACTTCAGGATATTCGCTGGAGTATGAGTCCTAGGATTCAAATAGAGGGCGGCATATCTCCTAAATCCTAAGGGCTTATCCATGAAGTTGCTACTCTGTGCGGCACCGTGAGCACAGGTTTTGTGTCAGCAATGGCGAGTGAGCGAGGTAGATGTACGAGGGAATGGTAAGAATATTCGAAACAGAGTAGTGCGGATAGTCCGCCTAAAGAAAGGTTGAACTAAAAGGTTCACAAGGAGCACTTTTTTTACAATATTAGGCTGTGGAGCAATGTACCAGCACAAGAGTTCCCTTATTCTAATGTTTTTGGGTCCTTTGAGTGGCCTGCCCAATTCTTTTGAAAATAGAATTGGGCAGTCCGGCATAGTTGCACCGACTTTGAAGGGATGGTTTCATACCTTGCCAGATGCAAATTTGCCGTGCTAGATAAAAAATAAAACAGAAGCCTATCTTGTTTTGCTCCAACGTTTCTTATATGTTCCAGAAAAGAAAAAAATCTCTCTAAGATTAACTCTAAATAACAAACCGATTCTTTTCTAATCAAAAAGGAACTTTTACGCTTTGACAAGGATATTATCGACTTCTACGTGGGGACTATCTTTCACTACACTCAAATTCATATATGGAGCGACTTACTTAGCATGTATTACATACGGATCACCTGTATGGGCCGATAGGGCTACTATCGGTGCTGTGCGCAGAAAACTGCTCCAGAGTCAACGTCTGGCGTTGATATTCTTGTGTAAGGCGTATAGAACTGTTAGTACGGAAGCTTTGCCTGTCCTTGCGGGCGTACTCCCAGTCGATTTGGAGGTACAGCGTCTGCCGCTATGTATTACTCCACCAGAGAGGATATGGACAAACGGTTTCTTACGCCGCGTGAGCTTTTAAGAACCAATAGATTATTTAAACCGCACGCTGATGTACACAATGAGCTTTTAAACGAATGGCAATATATTTCCAACTCCTTCCTATCTTTCTTTTTGATTAATTTCGTTGCGGGTTACAGACATATTAGTGTTCCCTGAGACTCGCCGAGCTTCACCGCTCGGTGTCATAAAATGCGTGCCACTGCTGATCCTGGCTTACAGGAGCAGTGGCGGGTGTGAGGGCGGGATAGTCTCTATCTTGGTCTGCTGTACGCAAGTTTTATACTATGTTGCTTTATTTCCAGTAAGGATAAATTACACTACGTTTGTCATTGTTAATTTATTGGTATTTTCCAGGGCGATTACCACTTGTACAACATGTCAGTGCCAATAAAACGGATCCCTAAATCGTTCCCGTTTACGAAATTTAGACCATATATTAACACTACTGTCACTGCCACTAATGAACTCATATTCGAGGGCTATGCAGACATGGAAATAAAAGAAGCTGATGTCAAAATGTAAAGCAAGAAATAAAGTTTGATGTTTTTGTATGAATTCTTTTAATGTATTTTTACAATAATTATTTATTGACGGCGACGAGTGGATGTTTATTGTATCGATTTTTTTCTTAGACGCCACTACGCTAATATCCGCGGCTGTAACCTCTTGCCTTTCTACAATCGTTATCGACATAGCGTACAGTTAAATCACCACCACAACCATACCAGCCGTATATTATATACTGCCCACTGCTGAACACGGCCCTCCTCTACTACAGAGAGAGTTTATATTATCACCGACTTCAAAAAAGGAGTAGGTAATCAATTCGACGCGTTTGTTACTATAGTCATTTATTAACCAATTTGGAAAATTCCTTTTTATGTGAAAGAATATACATTATACACACATACTTCCAGATTGGTCACATAGATTTTTTTCCAAAACCGGTTCAGTATTTTGGTTTTATATGGGCATGGCTGTGACCCCAGTGCACCCGATGATAAGCGGAGAGAGGTCCAGGATCATCGCTGGTCAGTCGACACACTTATGGCGGCCTTTTGAACTGGATACACACAGGTGATTCAGGAACGCGACACACCTACGTGGACCACCCTAGCGGGTTTTAACATCATAAGTACGATGATCGCTATCGGGACGGATATAAAGTATATCCTAACATCATCAACTGAACTGTGGATTTTATTAAGTATTTTAATGATGGTAGGACTCTCATATATAAAATAAAAAATAAAATACTTTATTCATCACGTAGGCGAACATAGTTGCACTTATGATAAGTCGAGACATATTTAATAATTATTATTAGTCACTTATATAACTACAGACATTTTTATTAGGAGTAAAATAAATGATGAAAAATAAAAAGTAAAAAGTAAGAAGCCAGCTCGGGCTGGCAAGAAAAGCAATATAAAACAAGAGATAATTAACAAAAAAAAATATAATAATAATAATAATAATGGGAGGAACGCGTCGCGATCCTCACCGGACACTACAGGTCCTAGCCTAGCTAACCTACCAGCCTTTCACTAGCTACCTAAGCGATGACTACCCGAAGAAGAAAGGCAGAAAGAAACTCCGGGCTTACTTTTTTGTCATAATTTTTCCATCATTTGTCTTTATATATATATTTTTTTTAAAGTCTTTTGCATACATAGATTAGTTATATAAGCTAATGCACACACATCACCGTTAAAATTTTGATAAAATCCAATTGAAGTACATAAACAAGCACTAAACACTACACCTAAGAATTCATAATATAAGAGTCCGTCTGGGTGGGTACCACCACAATGTCTATTTCTACTGCCAAGCAGCAGTGTGCATGCACTGTTGTGTTTCGGTGTGAAGGGCATTGTATCCAGTGTAACTACAGGACATAATGAGATTTAACATCTTATACAGGGTCATTTTGACATTGCGTTAATAAATGAAACCACATACTTATCTCCTTGAAAATAACGTTTTCCATTAAGTTATTTTAACCATAAATGTAAAACAAAAAAGTGTAAGTTTCAAACAAAATAAATATCAATAAAATGTAACTTTAAGTTTACAAGCCCTAACGCGACTATGACTGCTCTAGGAAAATTTGTCGCAGCAGCAACATTAGACTTTCAGTCAGAATTACACTTACGCACACACGATATTCGCACTAAACTACAAAATGATAAAAAAATTGGATTACTACAATCGAGATTTTTGGCGAAAGTATTCCATAATCATTGATCATTTTTGGCACAATGTTAGCAGAAGTATAGACAAATATATGGTTTCATTTAGTAACATAATGTAAAAATGACCCTGTATATAGCTGAGGTCTCGGGTTCGATCCCCGGGTCGGGCAAAGTGATATTGAGTTTTTCTATTCAGTATCAGCTCGGAGTCCAGAATTTGTGCCCGATATGGCGATAGGCTCGCCCCCTATCACATCATGGGACGGAATGACGGCGAAAAGTGGGTGCAGTTGCGCCTCTGCCTACCCCTTAAGGTATAACAGGCGTGAGTGTATATATATGTAACATCTTATATCTCAGGATGACGAGTGCAGTGGAATGCCACACAGTACTTTGTAACTCAAGGTGCTGGATGGTGTTTCTATTGTTTATGGGTGGTCGTATCGCTTACCACCAGGTGAATGGCATGCTCGCCTTATTCAATGCAAAAAAGAAAACTATCGACTCCAAAGATTTTTTTTGTTTACATAGACTTTTTTCAAAGCTCTTTTACATATAATTATATAAGGTTAATGATGTTTAATGTAATAAGGTATGAGACGTAACAAAATGCAAGACTTATACTCAAAGTTTCAAACGCAGATTGCAGCAAAATCATCTTTATTTCTATGTGAATCCCTTTAGAAATTGCACTATGGTCTAGAAGTGTTACAAATTTAAATAAATAAATCATGAAATAAAATAACACACCAACTTGTTAACATTTGAGATAAATACAATTAAAAAATTTATTAGTTCCATTCTAAGTTTTTTTAATAATTTCAAAACCCTAGTGTTATTGCCCATTCCGATTGTTAGTTTTTTTTTATTCGAGCCGTTTTAACTTCCATGTCTATGTACGACGATGCTACGACTTTGCCAGTGAGAGTCATAGTTAAATTGCAGTATATTCTACCTCTCCTAATTGGGAACGATTGTGGGATCTGATCTACTGGTATTGTCATATTGCTTAAACTATAAACCCCCTGAAAACAGAAACAATTTCGCTTAACAAATTAATGATTCAAAATGCACAACTACACTAAGGTAATCACAGCACACAATAGGACGTGTAATTTCGGTATGTTTTCTGTACTTAGTGTGTAATGCGTATATCTATACTAATCTATACTAATATTATGAAGCTGAAGAGTTTCTTTGTTTGTTTGTTTGTTTGAACGCGCTAATCTCAGGAACTACTGGTTCGAATTGAAAAATTCTTTTTGTGTTGAATATACCATTTATCGAGGAAGGCTTTAGGCTATATAACATCAGGATGCAACTATTAGGAGCGAAGAAATAATGGAAAATGTGAAAAAAAAACGGGGAAAATTATTCATCCTTTAGGGTTTCCATTGCGTGCGCTGCGAAAACGGTTCAAGATACCAAAAATATATGTATGAAAGAATTATTCCTCTTGAAATGATCTATAAAAATGTCCGGGACAGTATATGTCTATCTCTTAAGATTAACTCACTAGAACCGTTTTTATGGTAATCAAATTTGATCGAAATTAATGCATTATTTGTTAAGAGTTGTATCAACGTCATAATATTAATCTTTATCCAAATAAATGTGTTGGATAGAATGATTCAACGGGAAGGTTTCTATGTATGTACTTTTAGCCCGGAAAAACTTATTAACGCGGGCGAAGCCGTGGGCAAAAGCTAGTATTTTTATACAATTACTAAATAGGCATTAAATTGTAACTGTATGACGGAGAAAGAGCAGAAAATCAACAAAGATTAATTCCTAATATAACTTGTGGGCTCTAAATTCTATTGCTACAGTAGGTATCGGAAAATATAACATTATTTCACAATTTTCTGTTAATGTTCCACGAATCTCGAACGTGCCATGACGTGTCAGTGTAGTACGATACTACCCAGGTAGTCGGAGCTGCTCCCTTTCGATTTTGCAGTCACTTTTACTTACCGCAGGGAAGGGGCATGCGCCACGCAGTCCACCTTTCTTCGCAGCGGAACCGAAGAATAAATCTTTCTGCATCAGATCACATAACTTCATATGCGTCTCGATCATTGTTCGCCTGTAAGTGGTACTCCAAGACTCGAAGAAATAGAAATGTGCCTGACAATGTAAAGCAATAATTCATTGCCATTGAGTACGCTCAAGATCAAGCAGAACTTTGAATTACAAATCTCTGCGTGGGACTGCTGTGCGCTCGCTATCCTGGGACAAAAGGCTTTGCACAGACGCCGTCTTACTATGACACACACACTATTATAAGACTGACAGTTGCTGGAGTTGCCGAATGATATTGAAAGCATGTTTGCGGTACATATGATGGTATATTTTTAAGTGACAAACACACCAATTTATTTGATGGTAAATGGAGTGGTATTCGAATAGAGTATCAATTGACGAAAGACGATAATTCTTCGTCAGTCAAAACGATAATTATGCTGGTCTGACCAGCAAAACTCAATGTGTCTTGTTATTACAGTTGTGTACAGTAGTGTTTATATTGTGCTGAACAACGACCCGCACGCTGCTGCTTGGCGGCAGAAATAAATATAGTCTTAGGACTTACCCAGACGGACTTCAAAAGACGTGGTCTTTCGGGGTTGAGGTCATTTTACTTACCGCGAGCAAGCTAAAACTTTTAGCCAGCCATGACTGGTCCGATACGTGAACTAATACCGAGCTTATACATTCGGAAATTTCGTTTTTTAATCCAGAATGCTACGGATCACATAAAATTTGGCGTTACTTCACTCACATGGTGATTTTTTCCTTGAGTGTTTCTCCGATTGATCTGAATGAATGCCGTCAGCGAGCATTCTGGATTTAGATCCGGAATTCACTCAGTTTCTATTAAAATTTAAAACCGCAAATTCTGAATCTGAAAAACGCATGTAAGCTCGGCCTTAAACTTACGGTAAAATTGTTGCCGAAACCACAATTAACTGCAAAATTCACATCTACGTAGTAGAATGGGTCTTCTCTGCTGTACCTCCGGGAAGTGAGGTTGTAAAATGATATAAGTTCATGGTCGTAATATGTTATGACTGGACGCTCTGTACTTATGAACCGAATCTGCAACAATTACAAAGGTAAAGTCAATAGATTTATTTAAAATGAAATTAACTTTGGCTCACATGTCTGCCCGCTTAGAATATTATTATTTTTATTATTGCTATTGAATGACGAGACGAGCATGCTGATCGCCTGATAGTAACCGATACGATAGCCCATAAACAGTAGAAACACCATACAGAACTTTTAAGTACAAAATACTTCGTGGCACTCCACTGCGCTGGTCACCCTGGGACATTAGATGAAGTTTCATAATGCGCGATAATTACACTGGCTACAATGTCCTTCAAACCGGAACGCAACAGTGTATGCACACTGCTGCTTGGTGGTAAAAATAGACACAGCGGTGGTACTTACTCAGACGGCCCCTCGCATACGAGGGACCTACCACCAGTGAACATTGTGACGAGATGAGAGATTAGATGTCCATTGGATCGTTTCTGGAACAACGATCTACAGCAACGATGTACTTTCCTTTTACTGAATCGAAGCAAGAAAATAATGCTGATGCTTCTATGATTCTCGTTTAATGTTTACTAAAAACAGTCACTGATAGATTTTTAGAGCGGCGGCAAATGATACTATTACATACATACATACATACATATACACTCACGCCTTTTATCCCCGAAGGGGTAGGCAGAGGCGCAACTAGTGCACCCACTTTTCGCTGTTATTCCGTCCCATGATGTGATAGGGGGCGAGCCTATCGCCATATCGGGCACAGATTCCAGACTCCGAGCTGATGCTGAATAGAAAAACTCAATATCACTTTGCCCGACCCGGGAATCGAACCCGAGACCTCAGCATTGCAGTCGTACCATAATAAAACTACGCCACCGAGGCAGTACTGATGATACTATTATTACTGGTATAATCAGTTTTCATAACAAGAGCTAAGTTCGAAATCTGCAGCATACACAGGCATAGAGATTGAGGTCCTCAATCTCTCAGGTCGATAAAGTATGTGATATTCTAACACGATTTGCATGACGTTGTCTTCATAGAGAGTAGACGTGAAGCAAGCGGCCGGTCGCTAAGCTAAACCAGTTTAGCGACATGCTTGAGTAAATGTTGCAATTAGGAGTAAAGTTTGTAAGAATGTCTGGATGTATGGATGTTTGTTCCTCTTTCACGCAAAAACTACTGAACGGATTTCGATAAAATTTGGCACACAGTTAGATCATGTCCTGGAATAACACATAGGCTACTTTTTATCCCGGGAAAATGTAAAGCGGGACTTTTATCCCGGAAAAACTTATTAACGCGGGTGGAGCCGCGGGCAACAGCTAGTAATACATAATATAAAAAAGAAATAAAAGCGGATTTTCAGTAATCGAATTTAACTTGCCATCTATGAGCAACATAATGATGACACAGTAAGGTGTGTCGGAGAGCAGTGGATGAGGCGCGTACAGAATTAGAAAGAGTGACGTGATGGGGGGGGGGGGGAGGCCTATACCCAACAGTGGGTGGAGATGGGCTGATTGGATGATCTATAAACAAAAGCTAGGCGAATTCGAGGACACTGGTATCTCTTCCCCTTTAAGGACTGAAGACGTGAACGTACGCTAAAGATAATTGTAAAAAAGTTATTACCTTTTCCGTAATACATATTCCAACAAACAAAGAAACCACAATCACAAAAATAACAGCAATGAGCGATTTACTCATGTTTAAACTGCATATCAGATAATATCACAGTTTAGGAATGGTACATGCATCAAGGCTGCGCGATTTATATAAAATTTGCTTATTAAAGTAATTTATTTCAGCAATATTAAACACTACTTTTGCTTTGTAATTTTGATTCCCGATAAATAAGACTAAATATAATAGCAGTTAAATTTTCTAACATTTTACTAGATAAAATACAAAGGCGCTGCGCAGACACAGTGAGTTTATTGCAACAAGACACGATGCGAAACAACAATTTTGAGTGATCCTTCCTTTTTTTCATACGTAATATTATGAATGCGAATGTTAGGAAAACCGGAAATTTGGGTGAAATTTGGCACATATGACATACATAGACAATAGGGTCATTCGGGGTAACAGCACGCAGTGGGTAAAATTTCGTATGGTCAATATCTCGGAACCTATTGAGGGGGCTCAGACACTTTTTCGGCTAAATTAGGGGTGCGTCAGGGATGATGTCAGAGCCCACAAGCTATTTTAGCAAGCCTCACATGTCTAGCGAAAAACGGCGATCAACGTGATTTTGTTGATTAGTTATCAACTATTTTGTGCTGGGAAAAGTTTATGGATAGACGGTGCATCAGTTTACAAAAGACCGTTGATTATGTTAAGTTTACACGATTATTATAGTATTTATTTTAGCTATTAATTCTGTCCATAAAAATAACTGCATCTCAACTGACGTGTGATTGTTTAAAATATTCCCTGTTGGGTAAGAGTACGGGATTAAAAGTACGCACGCTGTTATAACTTCATTACAATGAAAAGTAAAATCAAGCTTTCCTAAAATTACAGTGATCATTAAATTACAAAAATAACTAAAGTTTGTTATAAATACAGTCTAATTAATTATGTTCCTGGTGCCTACAATAGGTGTACATTTAATGTTTATTTTTACATTATTTGTACCAAGAATAAAGGAAGTTTAAAAACATATTCCATATGATTCCATGTGTAGTTATACAATTTGTAATTATATGCCTGTAGTTTATCTGCGTGCGAAGCTTAACCAGTATGCGAACTATTTACCGCATCTCTGCGTAGTTTTACCCACATGACGGGTCAAGAGTACGAATTTCTCCCGCTGCACTTAAACATGTATTGCAAAAAAACCGATGCAGCAATGTACAAAAACTCATTAAATAATGAAAGTAGAATAAATTTACTTTAAATAAAGTGTTAAAACGTTTATCAGGACCCTATATTTTTGAGTGTCTAAACGATAGAAAAAAAAGTGCGTACTTTTGAGCTGAATGACCTAATGTTGTTGCTGTGGATAACCATTTTTTTTTCTATTGCATTGAATGACGAGACGAGCATGCCGTTCACCTGATGGTAAGCGATACGACCACCCATAAACAATAGCAACACCATCTAGCACCTTGACTTACAAAGTACTGTGTGGCATTCCACTGCGCTCGTCATTCTGAAGCATAATAATATGGTAAGTCTCATTATGTCCGGTAGTTACACTGGCTACAATGTCCGGTAGTTACACTGCTGCTGGGCAGTAGAAACAGACATTGCGGTGGTACCCACCCAGACGGACTTTTACATACGAGAGACCTACCACCAGTAAGCATACAGACTACTTCTTATCTCGAACTGATGCTCTCGTAAGTAAATATTTGATAGATCAGATTTTAAAATTGATCGCGCCGACTTGGTTCAAAGTCTTGTACTAAAATATTTTTTTTAAACCGCTTTAATAACGAAAACATTATTGTGACAACAATCGCATCCTCCGTTCAAATCGGCGATTTTGGCAATTTCTATTTTTAGTTAGCGATTAACTTTTTTAGACTAGTTTCAGGGTTTGTATGTTTAATAACTATCATCCGGAAAAAATATTACTGCAATTTTTTTTACAAATTGACAACAGCGATTATGTAAACAGTTTTTAACCTTAAAATACATTATCATCACCATCATCATGAGCCACACGACGTCCACTGCTGAACATAGGCCTCCCCCAAAGATTTCCAGATAAATACATTATATAAGATTATAATTAGGGTACCTAATAAAAAATCGTCGTGTCGAGACCACCTGGGGGACGTAGTCTCCTGCGCTGTGATCTCAGGCTAAATCGCAGGTCAGGAAAATTGATATCGGGTTATTCTGTTTCATGTCAGATTTATGACATGGCGACAGGTTCGCTTCCATTCACATTGTTGGATGGAGTACACACGGCGGAAAGTACCTACCCACTAAATGCGTATTTGGAAAAAAAACCAAAATCTCGACTGCGTATTGACGCAGATATTGATCTGCCATCTTTATTAAATTAATTGAAGAACTGAAAAGATAGAAACAAGATTTTAATTTGAATATTTTATTTTGGTTTTGAATAATCTAAGTTGACAGTATTCACAAACGCAGTCGGAGGCATCTGCTACCTTCGAGATTTTGTTGCTTTACCTATATCACCAACCAAATTATGAGAAATGACTGTGTTATGCCTCCAACAGCGTTTGTGAACTAAGATTATTCAAAACCGAAATAACATATTTGAATTAAAATATTGTTTCCATCTTTTCAGTTCTTTAATAATAATAATAATTTCTCCTAGCCAGTTTCGGCCACGGCGGCCAGTCTCAACGGAGATCAGCCAGGTACGCAGGAGATATTATAGTGCACAAGTGTGTGCGCAATACACAGGTGCACTCGCTATTCCTTCACTCTCATAACCCGGTGAGACGGCAATCCGACATGACCGGAGAGAGATCAGGCGCAGGACCAACGGCTTTACGTGCTTTCCGAGGGTATGCTGCACGGGGGTATCACACCGCCAACTTCGTGACTCCGAGCTGCGACTGAGTAAATTTTAAGATGGAAAAACCCAGTCACAATGTTTTTGGCTCGACCCGGGATTCGAACCCAGGACCTCAGCGCGCAAATCGTACTCGTAATGCGTACGCAATACAACTACGCCACCGAGGCAGTTCTTTAATAAATTTTATAAAGATGGCAGATTTGGGCGCATGTCGGATTTTTGTTTTGTTTTTAATATTTTTTGTATTAGACGCCTAGTGAGTAACGTAGCTGCCCGACCGGTGTCCGGTTCAGTGGTAGCCAAAGAGCATTATAATCAATTATAATAATACGGAAAGTGGGAGCCGAGCGACGACGACGACGGTCCGTCATTCGGCAGCAGTGCTGCCAGATTAGGCGACTTTTCGCCATTTAGGCTATCTTGAAGAGTGTCGGGTCGAATTTGAGGATATTTATAGCTTTGAGGGTACACAAGTGGGTGACTTTAGGCTACTTCACAATGAATTTTCGGCGACTTCAACCGTCAAACATCTGGCAACACTGTTCGGCAGTCGGCTCGCAACTATTCGACACGATACGCATGGCGCACTGTTGTAAACAGCTGAACGGCTTATTCTTTTATGTGGCTTGTGTTTCTGAGTCTTGTGCCGTAAAAAACTTTTTGTGTGTTACAGAAGTTATTTAATTTATTCACCTGATACACGTACAGTGACCGGCATAAGTAGCTGAACAAATTCAACATTTCAAAATACCTACATACTTTTGTGTTCTTACTAATCTGTTTTTCACTTCACAGAAATAAAATAATAGAGATTTTCTTTACTTCATATGAATAAAAGAAAAATTCAGTTTAACTTAACGCGTATATCGGCGATTTGAAGTTTTGATTTTGTACAGATATTTATGCTGCTGACTGTATTTAGGTATAACTATACAGAGCTTTTAACAATGTTAAATATTGCCTCAAACACCTTCCCTAAAGTGCCTGTCAGCTCTTACAATATTGAATAGCAAATGACTTACAAAATAAAACTGAAAAACATTGTGTGGGTCACACACACTTGCACGGCTATGTAAGTGTACGTAGTTATGTGAGCATGATGTGTCATTCCGTCATCACCATCACCAGTCACATGACGTCCACTGCTGAACATAGGCCTCCCCTAAAGATTCCCAGACGGACCTGTCACAAGCGGCCCGCATCCAACGTGTTCCTGCGATCGTTATCAAGTCGTGTGTCACTCCATGCCTCCCATGTAAAAGCGATGTACGCCTTTAAACTCAGTACATCCACTAATTTGCTACTATTACCATTTAAGGACTCATCTATGTATATCTTCGAAGTTTAATTCATCAACAATCCTCAAGCTAGAGCTCTGACACTCATAACAAGATATATAAATAATATGTAGAGCACATTGTGCAATGTGCATGTCGACATCTATGATCTAGGTTACATTAAAATAACGTTTTTCCAGTTAGATGTCACTTTTACCACCGAAGCCGCTATTTGAGAAGTTGAGTAAATGCTTTTTTTACAAACGGTAGCCCGTTTTTGTTGGTATAACCTTTATTAGTAAAATCCCTAAACTCATTATTGTAACTATTACAAATATATGTCCATCTGTAGTTTATGGTTCAATCCAGTAAAATATTTTTTTTATTCAAATATTATTACTTTCTCCATTCGACCGCGCCAAATGGAGACGGCCGCGTTCCGTATTAACCGATTCAGAGGACGAAATCACTCTGGCCATCCGCCGTAAGAACGAGATCTGGAAACTCCAACACTCCACAAGACCGCAGTTCCGTCCTCGCCGTCGAAGACCTCGCCGCGTTCCCCGTCGCCCCCTCCCCCCATCCCCCTAGCAGTTCCAGCCCGCGTGCCGATGACAACACAATCTATTAGGATTAGGCCTAAAAACCAATCTTTCCCTAATCGTTGATGTCTCATCCTTTCTCAGTGGTCGTCCTGAGCCGAGGTTCGTAACCCGTTAGTGGGTTGCCCTCAGCATGGTCACTTAATTCAAAGGGTTGCGAGCGCCTTCTGCGTTCACCCTAAAGACCGGTGTGGCCAGAAAAGCGGACTCGTGTCAGGCTACTGGCAGTAGGGCCATTGACAAAAAAAAATATTACTTGTTCTTATTTATACTTAAACTATTTTCATTTATTCTTATAACAAAGATAACACAAATAATAGTAATATTATCACACACACACTCATGCCCTTTATAGTGCACCCACTTTTCGCCGTGTGTATTCCGTCCCATGATGTGATAGGGAGCGTGCCTATCGCCATATCGGACACAAATTTCCGACTCCGGGTTGATACTGAACAGAAAACCCAACATCACTTTGCCTGACCCGGGGATCGAACCCGAGACCTCAGCTTTGCAGTCGTACCGTACGCTACCGAGGCAGTCAATATTATGGGACTTGGTACAATGAATACTTAATAGGTACTGCATTACACGTCAACACAAAAATATTATATGAAGGCGTGGCTGACTGCCATTAGCAATTTTGAAGATATTCCAATGATTTAAGTGGTGTCATTTAAAAATATGATAAATGTGCCTAGTGCATAGCATATTTTATTTTTAATTACAATAAATTATAAAGCCACTACAACAGTACTCGCGAATTGGCTTGAAGTTAACCGCATATGATAGTGCAGAGAGTTACTTCGGGTTTGCTCGTATGGTATCGCTTCGCATCGCGCGACTTACGCTCCGTTGAATTCAAAGGACCTGAGGTGGTCAGAGGTTCTACACGAAGCATCTGGGCCTGCTTCAGTTTGTTTTACGTCGTCCTTTAGAGTGCAGGGGACTGACTACCTTTCGATGCATGATGTTTGTGAGCAGGTACTTTGGAATTTAATTTCGTAGAGTATTCCGTTGAGGTAATTTTGCGAGGTGGTGGAGGATAATTAAAGATAGAATGCTGTTTTTCGAAACCCAAATGTATATTCATTTGTTCTTTTTTCTGATGTGAGCTTCTTTTATTTCCATATCTATATAGCCCGACACTATGAGTTCGTCAGTGGCGGTTGCAGTAACGTTGCAATATATTCTGCCTTTCGTAAACGGGAACGATCTAGGGATCTGTGTTATCGGTACTGTCATATTGTACAAGTTGTAAGCGCCCTGGAAAAATACAAGAAATGTAGACACCGCGGAAAAGTTTAGCTATAAACCGGCGAAAAGAGACCTATTTTCATACATTGACACTAAGAAGGTGAGTACTGTTTCACCACTGGTTTGCTGAATTGAACACGGAGAGGGAATGGAATAAAAGGCTGCTGGTCGGTATGATAAGTTGCATTATGGATTTGACTCCGCTGTCTAACAAAAACGCAAATAAGCGCAGAACAAACTATTGTACGGTCATAACCATAGTCACGACCGGTGAGTCTTAGAAACGGTTATTCTTTATACGCGAGGGAGCACGTTTGTGAATCAAATATAGACTATATCGGTGTTTTACGGAAACCAGGAATGACGGCTTCCTGTCGTTTATAGAATACAAGTGCTATTCCACCAACGACTATATGTTAATTCCGATAGCAGTGTTTTGTGCGAACTTACCGCAGGAAAAGGGCACGGCTGATTAAATTTCCCTTGTTTCAACGCACTGCCGAAGAATTTGTCTTTGTGTATCAATTCACATGACTTGAAATGCATTTCGACAAACCCTCTTCTGTAAGTGTTACTCAAGAACTCGTAGAAGTAGAAATGAACCTGTGAATATATGAGGTTCGTATCTATGTACGGCTAGATCTTTTTAAAAAAGGATAAGACTTTTATCCGGTTGAGTCATTTACAAAAGCTAGTTAGATGTAAAAAAAAAACAAAAAATGTTACCTGATTACTTACTGTAATATTGTTGTGAAATTCATAAATGAAGTAAGCATGAAACCCAACGTAATAGAATGGATCGTTTCTCCCATATCGCTGAGAAGTTAAATTAACGTACGATAGATATTTAGTGTTGTAATAGGTTACACAAGGATGTTCGGTGCTTATATATCGGATCTGAAACAAAAACACGTTCAAGATGCATGGTTGAAGCCGCAGGTTCCGCTGCGAGTGGCGGCGATACCGGCAGCGATTGTGGTGCGCGAGCGCTTTGGTGTTTGTGGGAAAACAATACTGAGCTAGGAGAGATCCAACGCACACTGTGTGCCCGCTGAGAGTTGAGACGCGGGAAGAGGCATCTAGCTACATAAACATAATATTAAATTAAGGATCATATTCCGTAAACGGGGTGTATTCGTCTTTTTGCAATTACAGGCGTTCTAATCAAAGAACTACAGTCGTATATATAAAATAACATCATTTTTGAGTTCGAACAAAATAACCTAGCTGACCTAAGACTTTATAGGAGAGGATAAAAGGAGGATAGAAGTTCACATGGACTTTGAAAGTGAAACATGAGTGACATGTAAAGCTATTGTCGCAGGTAATATAATACATATAAAATTATGCAACTTACAATATCAGAAGCCTGTAATATTAGGTTGGGGAAAAGTTTCTTTGCATTTTATATGAAAACTCAAGACTTCTTTTTAAAGTTTGTTTACATTTTTTCCCACAATCACAACCTGATCCCTCCGGAACAGTTTGGTTTCCGCGCTAGACACAGTTGCGTGAATCAGGTGCTCCGCATCACGGAGCACGTTCACGACAAGTTTCGAATCGGCATGCCTACCGGTGCTCTTTTCTTCGATATTGAAAAAGCATTCGATAGGGTGTGGCACAACGGCTTGCTTTTCAAGCTGTACACTCTCAACGTGCCCACTCAACTCGTGCACATCATACGAGATTTCCTGTCAAATCGCGGTTTCAAATATCGCGTGGAAGGAACTCTCTCTTCCCGACACTCTATCACGGCTGGAGTCCCGCAAGGCTCTGCCCTCTCTCCCTTTCTTTTCTCTCTGTATACCAGTGATATCCCAAAACCAAAGAACGTCCATCTGGCGCTCTTCGCGGATGACACCACAATCTACGCCTCACATAGAGACCCCGACAATGTGATGCGCACTTTGCAGGCCGCCGCCGACAAGCTCGGCGAGTGGTTCCGCAAATGGCGAATCACCGTCAATCCCACCAAAAGTCAGGCTATCATTTTCACTAAGAAAAAGCGAGTCCATGTGTCCGCATGTCCAACCAGGTCATCCCCTGGACGGACATAGCCAAATATCTAGGAGTTACCCTTGATCAGAGGTTGACCTTCATCCCACATATAAATGCGGTACGCGCGCGAGCCGCATTCGCGATGGGCCAATTACATTGGCTCTTAAACAGGAAAAGTAAAATGTCAATCCGCAACAAGATTAGGATCTTTACAACTTGCATTCGGCCTATCATGACTTACGCATCGCCCGTATTCGCCCATTTACCGCCTGCTCGTTTTCAGCGTATGCAGGTCTTACAAAATAGAATGCTCAGACATGCTCTTGGTGCCCCGTGGTACGTTCGCAACCGCAACCTCCACGTGGACACCAACATGCCGACCATCAGGCATTTCATGCATATGGCCAGCAGACGCTACTTCGATCGGGTGGTAAATCACCCAAACACGTTAGTCCGTAAAGCGTCAATATATACGCCATTCGACCGTGCCAAATGGAGACGGCCGCGTTCCGTATTAACCGATCCAGAGGACGAAATCACTCTGACCATCCGCCGTAAGAACGAGTTCTTGAAACTCCAACACTCCACAAGACCGCAGTTCCGTCCTCGCCGCGTTCCCCGTCGCCCCCCCCCGACCCCCCTAGCAGTTCCGGCCCGCGTGCCGATGACAACACAATCTAATAGGATTAGGCTTAAAAACCAGTCTTTCCCTAATCGTTGATGTCTCATCCTCTCTCAGTGGCCGTCGTGAGCCGAGGTTGACCGTCCCTGCGCGATGCCGTTGCGGCCCTTCTCTATAGAAGGGGGGCTAAGATGCCCCCACACTCTAAACGACGCCTTTGGCGTCTACGACTACGGGAGGCCGACCACCCGCATTGTCGTCCACCTCGGAGTCGCTGAAATTGGACTGAGCAGCCCCCCGCTGCTCGCCCCACGAGTCTCTTGAAGCCCCATTTAGTCGCCTCTTACGACAGGCAGAGGATACCGTGGCGGAACTCTCTAAATGCCCCCAAACCACTGGGCACGAGGCACCGGTCAGTCGTCCACCCGGCGCCTCCTACGTCTCCTCTGGCTGTGGGCGGGAGTAGCACTTGCATAGAACGCACGCGAAGGCTTACGTTCCTTACCAGCGCTATGTCGAGTATGTCTGGTCGGTAGTTGTCTTGGAGACTATAGTGCGTTGGTTCAGAGGTAACCAGGATGGACATATCTATTGTGTCAACACAACTCTCTAGGACGGCACCTCTCGCGTTGGTTCCAGAGAGTGTTTTTGGCATTGCGGTCTCCCGCCAGAATGACGGAATCCCCCATCTCAAATAGGGTCAGCAGTTCATTGGAGGGGTGCGAAGTCAGGAAACCTCCACGTGGTGCACCCTGGGCAACGGAGTGTCGGTCGAGTTGATCGGCGCAACGGCCAATATCCTGACAACAGTGGTCTTGGCGGTCGTCGCCGCTTTTTGCGGTGGCTGCCGCATCCTTAGATGGTGGGCCCGTTTATTCGGGCGGCTCCTGGTTCATCCGGGGGTGTCGACGGGCTCGGTGTGCGCTAACACCGCCCCGAGCAGGCAGTGGGGGGGAACCTTCCTCTCCGCTGTCACCGTTGCAGATCGTAATCTAGTATGGAGGTCCGTGGACATGTCTCGCGCTCCTGATGGACCGAGGGTCTTGGCTTAATCGCCCGGACCACGAGGGAGAAAACCTCTATAAAAAGTTACCCCGAATCCCAAGCGGCGGCGCACCGCGAGGGGATGCATGGCCGATGGGTAGTTCGGTCACTAGTGCGACCCCCGCCAGAGTACCGGCCGACCCTCTTGGCGGGTTACGCTAGGCTTACCCAGGTACAGGGGGCACTGCCTGGGTGGACTCTTTATTTCCCCCATACTCGTGGGATTCATTATGAATATTACTCCAAAAATAATTTTGACGAGGGTGCCTACTCCAGTTCCGGCTGGAGAGGCGGAGATTGGTGGGGGAAAGCCCGCTGATAGAGTGAAGAGAGTCGGCGCGGACAAGATGTCCACAGGCGTCGACTCTGAGTCGAGTGGGAGCGTTTCCTCCGTTCGGTGCCGTAGGCTCTGGAGGAAACGCTCAGAGGTGAGTAACAGTAGGTCGTCCCTCGGGAGCGACACTGAGGAGCCGTTCCCGAAGTCGCAAGCGACAACCGGACGCGGCAGGGGAGGACCATCTTTGGTCGACGATTCCGTCGACCAAAGAAAGAGAGGTAAGGCGCGCGATCTCCTGCAGCGCAGGGAGGCCCGCCAAAGGGCAAGGAGGGAGGAGAGCGAGGAGGGTATGGTCCTTCGCTCCGCCGCTAAGCCGAAGGTGCCCGCCGAGGTGGTTGTCGCCGCGGAACCGGCTCCGAGTGCTCGCCCTAAAGGCGAGGCCAAAAAGTGGCGTGACAAGTGCGCCAAATTGGAGGAGGCGGTGAAGGAGCTGAAGCGTGAAAACGCTTCTCTCCTTCGCCGTCTGGAGGAGCTGGCAGCAGTGGAGGCCAAGTGGCAGGCCAGAATGGAGTCGGTGCTCCTAGGGCCGGCCCAGAGGCCTCCGCTGGCCCACGAGAGACGGTCCACCCCCGGGGACATACCACTCCCCGTCCAGGGTGGTTTCGTTGGGGGAGCTCCCCAGCCTTCCTCTAAGGGGAAGGGGAGGGGGAAGGGGAAAGGAGCAGTGCAGCCTGCTCCTCTCAAGGCTCCTGCCATCGTGGCCGGGCCCTCCACCTCTGCTGCCGTGGCGGTCGCTGGACCGTCTGGGGTGCCCAAGAAAGGGAGGAAAGCCGCCACTCCCGCTGCCCCCGTCGTAGTGACGACCGCTCCAAGGGAGCCTCGCCCACTGCCACCGGCCCCAGCGTCCATGGACGCTGAATGGACCGTGGTAGTGGGTAAGAAGAAGCGGGGGAAGCACATCCCCGCCGCGGTGACTGCAGTGAAGCCCCAGCAGAGGAGGCAGAGGCGTAAGGAGCCCAAGCTGCGTCAGCCACGCTCGGCAGCCATAGTGCTGTCGCTGACGCCAGCGCCGGTGGCCAAGGGGCTCACTTACGCCAAAGTGCTGACGGATGCCCAGCACCGCGTAGACCTCGCCGGCCTCGACATCGACAGGTTGAGGCCCAAGGTGGCAGCCACGGGTGCCATATTGTACGAGGTGCCCGGGGCTGAGTCGGAGCGAAAGGCGGACTCCCTCGCCGCAAGGCTGAGGGAATGCTTTGGCGGGTCGGACGATGTTTAAATCTCCCGGCCCACCAAATGCACGGAGCTGCGGCTGTTGGAGCTAGATCCCGCAGCCACGTCCGAGACGGTCGCAGCGGCCCTTTGCCTTGCTGGCGAGTGTGCTGCGGAGGCAATAAAGGTGGGCCAAATCCGGCCCGATCGCTCCGGCCTGGGCTCCGTCTGGGCCAAGGTGCCGACCAGGGCGGCACAAAAAATAAAGGCGGGCCGCCTGAAGGTGGGGTGGACTGTGGCCCGGGTGACCGTGCTCGGGGCGCGCCCGATGCGCTGTTACCGTTGTTTGGAGCACGGTCACACGCAGAGCACCTGCAGCGGAGGACCGGACCGCAGCGATTTGTGCTATCACTGCGGTAAACCGGGCCACAAAGCCCGCGGATGCGAGGCCGCGCCGAACTGCGCAGTCTGCGCGGCCGCAGGGAGGCCCGCCAAACATCCGGTGGGCGGGAAGGCGTGTCCCGCCCCCTCCCGTCGCGATAGGCGTCGCGACGGGATACGAAGTGCTGCTGCCGCTGGGGCCTCGACCCAGCCGCAGGCAGCGAGCCCACCGCAAGGGGCCGCGATGGACGTTGTAGAGATCGCCCAATAATGGAACTAGATTTCCTCCAGGCGAACATCAACCACTGTGCCAGTGCCCAGGACCTGTTGTCCCAAAGCCTGGCGCAGTGGTCGGTGCAAGTGGCCGTGGTCGCTGAGCCGTACTTTGTCCCCCCCCGGGATAACTGGGCTGGGGACCTTGACGGCTTGGTGGCCATCATCAGCCGGGGCGCCGCTGGCTCCCCACCCTTCGAAAAAGTAGCGAAGGACAGGGGATGCGTGGCGGTTCTGTTGGGAGACATTTGGATAGTAGGAGTGTACTTTTCTCCCAACAGACCCCTCGCCGAATTTGAGTCTTTCCTCGTTCGGCTGGGGGCCTTGGTGGAACAAGGCCAACCTCACCCGGCGGTCGTCGCCGGCGACTTCAACGCCAAGTCCGTGGCTTGGGGTTCACCGGCGACGAACGGTCGTGGTCGGGTCCTGGAGGAATGGGCGATCTCTGTCGGCCTGATCGTCCTGAACAGGGGGTCGGTGGACACGTGCGTGCGGCACAATGGCGGGTCTATTATAGACCTGTCGTTTGCGAGTGCCGCCGTCGCACGCCGTGTCCGGGACTGGAGAGTCCTCGTGGGCGTGGAGACGTTGTCGGACCATCGTTACATCAGGTTCGGCGTCTCCGCGTCCCCGAGTGTCCAGTCCGGTGGTGTACCGAGTGCCCCAAATCAGGACGGCCCGCGGTGGGCGCTTCGTCGCCTCGATGGGGAGGCCCTAGTGCTGGCCGCTCTGGTCATGTCGTGGCTCCCCGTGCCGGACGGGCCGGTACGGGTTGAGCAGGAGGCGGAGTGGTTCGGGGTGGCAATGTCGGATGTCTGCGACGCCGCCATGCCCCGAGCTCTCCGCCGTTCGCCGGTGCGACAGGTGTACTGGTGGTCGGCGGAGCTAGCGCAGTTGCGCGCGTCGTGCGTTGCTGCGCGCCGCCGATACGCCAGGCATCGTCGTCGCCGGCTCAGAGAGGAGAATCACGCAGACCAGGAGCGGCAGCTCTATGGCCTCTACAAAGAGGCAAAGAGAGCGCTGCGGGTGGCCATTCATGGGGCCAAGGTCGCGGCACGTAAGGCGTTCGTGGGGACTCTCGACAGGGACCCGTGGGGGCGCCCTTACCGTATGGTGATGAAGAAGCTTCGCCCAGCGGCGCCCCCGCTGTCGCAGAGTCTCCGGCCAGAATTACTGGCCAACGTCGTCGCGGCCTTGTTCCCGGCCACCATGGAGTTCACTCCTCCACCGATGGCGCCACCGGATGTGGCGTCATCGTCGAGTGAGAATCCGGCAAGGGATATCCCGGAGGTTTCGCCCGCTGAAATGCGGGCGGCAGTGCTTCGGCTGCGGAGCAAAAACACGGCCCCAGGGCTCGATGGCATCCCCGGGAAAGCCTGGGTGCTAGCCCTCGAGTACCTGGGCCCGAGGCTCCGCAGCTTATTCACCGCCTGCCTGGAGCAGGGCGTCTTCCCGGTGCGCTGGAAAACTGGGAAGCTCGTCCTGCTGAAGAAGGGGGGACGACCCGCAGAGTCGCCGTCGGCCTACCGGCCCATCGTGTTGCTCGACGAGGTGGCAAAGCTCTTCGAGCGCATCATCCATACCCGCCTCGTCGAGCATCTTGAGAGGGTCGGACCAAATCTGGCCAACGAGCAGTTTGGATTCAGGAGGGGACGTTCCACTGTCCACGCAATTCTGCGGGTGAAGGCACAGGCGGAGGATGCAGTGGCTAGGGGCGAAGTTGTAATTGCGGTGTCGCTAGATATTTCTAACGCATTCAACTCGCTGCCCTGGCCCTGCATCCACGAGGCACTGCGGTACCACGTGGTGCCGCCCTATCTCCGGCGTCTGGTGCACGCGTACCTGTCTGACAGGCACGTGGTGTATCCGGGCGCCGATGGGTGGCACCGAAGAGCGATGTCGTGCGGTGTTCCACAGGGCTCGGTTTTGGGCCCTCTCCTGTGGAACATCGGGTACGACTGGGTGCTCCGTGGTTTCAATTTCCGGGGCGTCGGCGTGACTTGTTACGCCGACGATACGTTAGTCACAGCGACTGCTGGGACCTTCCGGGACGCCGCAACTCTGGCGGCGGCGGGCACCGGCTAACTAGTTGGTAGAATTCAACGTTTAGGGTTGAAGGTGGCCCTCGAGAAAACCGAGGCCGTGTGTTTTCACGGACCTCGGAGGGGGCCACCGGCCGGTGCCGGCATCGTCGTCGGGGGGGTGCGGATCCCCATCGGCTCTAGCATGAAGTATCTAGGTTTAGTCCTGGATAGCCGATGGCGATTCCACACCCACTTTAAGGAGTTGAGGACGAAATTGTCCCGGGCAGCGGGCGCTCTTTCCCGCCTGCTGCCCAACCTGGAGGGTCCTGGCTTCCCTTGCCGGAGGCTGTATCACGGAGTCGTGCGGTCCATAGCCCTTTACGGCAGCCCCGTTTGGGCTGACTCCCTGGGCCGCCCCTGCGTCGCCCTTCTGCGTGCCCCGCAGAGAGCTTTAGCGCAGCGGGCGGTCAGGGCGTACCGCACGGTCTCCTTCGAGGCGGCTTGCCTATTGGCCGGATTTCTGCCCTGGGACCTGGACGCCAAATCCCTTGCCGATGTATTCCATTGGCGGGAGCCGGGTCGTAGAGGCAGTACGTCCTGTCTTTGCCGAATGGCTGGACAGGCGCCACGGAGCGGCAACATACCGCCTGACGCAGGTGCTCACCGGGCATGGCTGCTTCGGTGAGTTCCTGTTTCGGGTGGTACGGATAGAGGAGTCGGCCGTGTGTCACCATTGTGACAACTACCCAATGGACACGGCCCAACATACGTTGGAGTGTTGTCCAGCCTGGGATGAGGAGCGCAGCGCTCTCAGAACAGTCGTCGGAGAAGACCTCTCGCTGCCGGCCGTGGTCGCTTCCATGGTCGGCGGCCGGGAGGCCTGGCAGGCGGTGGCCCACTTCTGCGAGGCGGTCCTCTCGCGGAAGGAGAGTGCCGAGAGGTATCGCCGGCGCAGTGGTGATCCCTCCCGCCGCCAGACGAGACGTAGGAGGCGTCGGGTGGACGACTGACCGACGTCTCCCGCCCTGTGGATTGGGGGCGTTTGGAGAATTCCACCACGGTATCCCCTGCCTGTCGTAAAAGGCGACTAATAGGGGCCTCCGGGGGTCACGGGTGGGCGGGACGTGCCGCCCACCCATTAGTCTAGCCAACTTCTGTGACCCCCGTGATGGACATGTCCGAGGCAGCGTGTCTCACGCTGCCTCGGACACCAAAAGGCGAACACGGTACGGTGTTTCGGGGGCTTCTGAGCCCCCGCAACAGGAAAAGGACCGCAAAAAAGCGGTACGCGCAGGGGCGGTTGCGGACGACAACTTAGACGTGAGTCGGAGGAAGCCCGCAGCCGTCCCTAATGAGCCGAAGATGGCCATATATAAAAAAATAATAAAAAGCAGTTCATTGGAGTGAAGCTCCTTTGAGGGCGAGAGGTAGGCCGATATGATGGTGATCGGCGGATGTCCTGTCATGGCTAGCCCGCAGACCGAGGCCTCAATGTTCCTCAAGCTTATGGGTGACTCTAATTCTTCAGCTATGGGGTAACTACTGATATGTCGATCTTGCTCCACTTTTTCAAAAAAGGCGTCCACTTTATCCGTAACAGGGCAATCAGAGCGAGGTGCATTTTGACATCAAAATTTCCGGATTAAAAACGCTTAAACCCACTTTGTGCTACCTATTCTTACTGACACTGCATTAGGTCCATAAACGTCACAATTTTTTTTTCGCTGTTTGCTGTGCATTTTTTCCATTTTTACAATAAAATGTATCGAATTTCGGCATTAGATTCACTCGTTTTGACCGAAAAAAGTATATAATGAAAAGAAAAATAGCCGAAAACAACATTTTACTGATTCCTTATTTTTTTTTTGAAGTAACTTTTTAATGTCAATTACAAGTTTATACATACATATTATATTGGAAAAGACTATTTTCCCGACCTATCATATAAATTTTAATGCCCGTTTGAAGGTTGCCTGTCATTATTTTACAAGAAAATGTGGCAAACAGCTAATATTAATCCCCATTTCAGGCCTCGTAAACCTTTTTTGGAAATGCAACTAATACCACGCCTACCACAAAATACATTTTTTTTTCTTATTTACACTCAAATCAAATCAAATCATTTTATTTGCTGAATAATACAGGTTACATGCATGTTACAGTTGTTATGTAATTATAAAAAGTCTCACCGTATTCAACCCTTACTGGGCATGCAAAGGAGTGAGCTAGATTTATTTAATTCATTTTATTTACATTCATTAGGTATATCTATTAAGAAAGTGATACATCATACAATCCCATTAAAATCTTGCTTGCGTATTGCGCAGTACTTACATACAATATTTTAAAATTAAAATGTCAAAATGTTAAAAATGTCAATGAGTTATTTTATTATAATTATTTTTACAGTATTATAATTTATTTCCTCTTAAATTTCGTCATCAAGAAATTCTTTTATTGAATAATATGTCTTATCTAGCAAAAGCATTCTTAGTCTATTTTTGAATACGTGAGGTGAAGCTGTTTCCTTAATTGTTTATGGTTAATTTAGATTCCCATACTAAATATACTATCTTTATACAGTTTTGTTCTTGTTTTTTAGGGTACATAATTGAGTTTTATGTCTAGTGCTTTTTAGAGTTCTATAGTTATTAATGTCAGATCTAACCAAAAGAGACGCTTCATTCACATAAATAGAGGGAAGCGTTAAAATTTCAGGCTTTGGAAGTATGGCTTATATGAATCAGTCTGATGAAGCCCACACATTGATCTGATGCACTTTTTCTGTGCCTTAAAAGCAATATTTATATAAGAAGAGTTTGCCCAATATAATACTCCATATCTTAGTGTAGACTGCACATAAGCATAGTAAGCAGTCAATAAAGTTTGTTGGTTTGCTACCTTTCTAAGCATGTATAGTGCGTATGAATACTGATTCAGTTTAGTGCAAATGTGTCCAATATGGGTTCTCCATGTCATTTTAGAGTCTATGTAAATGCCTAGGAATTTAGTACTGTTCATCTCAGTGATATGTTTGTCATTATACTGTATTACTAGCGGCTTCGTTTTTGTATTTTTATTCTTAAAAGTCATATAAACAGTTTTTTCTAAATTTATTATGAGATTATTATTGTTTAGCCACTTGATAATGTCGGATAATGATTTGTTAATTTCCTCTTCCTGAGAACAAAAATTGTCATTTGTAAATAATGCCGTGCTATCATCTGCAAATAGTACCATAGGATGAGATATGGCATTTGGCAAGTCATTAATATACACCAGGAACAAAAACGGCCCCAATATACTTCCTTGGGGTACTCCATGTTTGACCGTTCTTAGATCTGACAGGTACTTAGTTTCTATCTTAGTTTTGGGACACGTCCTTATAATTTCAGTATATTGTTGTCGTCCCGTAAGATATGACTTTATTAATTTCAATGCATTACCTCGTACTCCATATACTTCAAGTTTCTGAAGTAGTATGGTGTGGTCTACATGATCGAATGCCTTTGTCATATCCATATATAAGACCGTCACTAGTTTTTTACAGTCTAGACCTGTAAAAATAATCTTTAGGAATTGGTTCATGTAGCCATATTTATTGACTTGCCTTTACGGAATCCAAGATAATGAAATGAAATCCTCCTAGCCAGTTTCGGCCACGGCGGCCAATCTCAACGGAGATCAGCCAGGTACGCAGGAGATATTATAGTGCACAAGTGTGTGCGCAATGCACAGGTGCACTCGCTATTCCTTCACTCTCATAGTCCGGTGAGACGGCAATCCGACATGACCGGAGAGAGATCAGGCGCAGGACCAACGGCTTTACGTGCTTTCCGAGGCACGGGGGTATCACACCGCCAACTTCCTGACTCCGAGCTGCGACTGAGTAAATTTTAAGATGGAAAAACCCAGTCACAATTTTTTTTTGGCTCGACCCGGGATTCGAACCCAGGACCTCAGCGCGCAAATCGTACTCGTAATGCGTACGCAATACCACTACGCCACCGAGGCAGTCAAGATAATACACTATTCTTAATTCAAATTTATTTTCTATTTTAGTTGCATTTGCTATAAAGCGTGTTTTTTTTATTTTTTAAAACAATTATTTATTGTTCATTTTTTAGTTCTGTTCTACTGTTGTCCAACAGATGTCACTAAAAAACAAGTAGGCTTTTTTATACATAAGAGTACTAAGTAACCAGTTTAGTTATAGTTCTACTATGGTCCAACAAATATCCCTAAAAATAAATAAACTATTATTTATTAATTTTTTGGTTGTATTTTCTATAGAAGCGTGTTTTTAGTTTAAAATATTGAATTGTCATCGGTCCTTGATAAGTTTGGCAAATTTTGATTTAATCCGACGTTTTGAAGGGGTCAAAATCATATTCAAACATCAAAGCGTAAGTTACATAGATACATACATACGTCTGCTAATAAAAGCGTGTTAAAAAAAGTACGTTTGGGTTCCATCAGGTTTCAAAGTAAAAAATGGGAGGAGAGCCACGCTGTCTTCAAGAGTCAAAAAAACCCTGGATTGGTGTATTGTGTTGTTTTAAAAATATGGACCAACCAATTAATATAATTATTTATTTGTGGTCTCTCATTTTATTATGAGGGTATAGTGTTTTGTGTTTAAATTTCCTTCAATTGTATTTTATCCTTATTTAACAGTGATGTGTGTGCATTAGCTTATATAAGTAATCTGACTTTGTATGCAAAAGACATGGAAAAAAAAAGAAAAAAAAAATATTATATAAAGATTCAATGGACAATTGATGACAAAAAATTAAGCCCGGAGTTTCTTTCTGCCTTTCTTCTTCGGGTACTTATCGCTTAGGTAGCTAGTGAAAGGCTGGTAGGTTAGCTAGGTTAGGGCCTGTAGTGTCCTCACCGGTGAGAATCGCGACGCGTGCCTCCCATTAATTTTAATAAAAAATATTCTTTTTTTTATCTCTTTCCTGCCAGCCCGAGCTTGGATTTTTTATATTTAGTTTACATTGATTTTGCTCCCTTTAAATATGTCTTTAGTTATATAAGTGACTATTTGTAATAATAATTATTAATTGATGTATCTTGACATATCATAAGTGCAACTATGTTCGCCTACGTGATGAATAAAGTATTTTATTTTATTTAACTTAAGCTATGAAAAACCAGGCGGGAAGTAGCCTCCCTGACTTTATATGATACTAGCTTTTGCCCGCGGCTCCGCCTGCGTTAAAAAGTTTTTCCGGGATAAAAGTCCCGCTTTATGTTTTCCCGGGATAAAAAGTAGCCTATGTGTTAATCCAGAACATGATCTACCCGTGTACCAAATTTAATCGAAATCCGTTCAGTAGTTTTTGCGTGAAAGAGGAACAAACATCCATACATCCAAACATCCATACATTCTTACAAACTTTCACCTTTATAATATTAGTAGGATGCAAACTAATTACTGTTACCTTAAGAGCGACACACATCGCAAAAAGCACACTCCCCAGCAACATAGTGCGACTCAAGGCGAATAATTTGTACATTACTCACAATGAAAATACTTTATTAACCGCACGAGACTGTTTCTAAGTAGATTAACATTGAATATGTGAGCCTAGCCTATTAGTATGATCGGTATAAATAGTTAGCGATCAAATTATTTCACGCTTATCTGATGCGTGTATCTATACTACCGTTATATATTTTAAAAGAATGCCCAGCGGCGTCTGTCTGTCAGTCTGTATGAACGCGAAAAACTCAAAAACTACCAAGTGGATTTTAATGAAATTTGATATGGAGATAGTTTGAGCCAGGGAAGGGTTGAGGATACTCTTTATCCTGGAAAAATACAAAGCGGGACTTTTATCCCCGAAAATAGTTTCAAGTGTGCAGAGCCGTCACGGCCAAACCACTGAACCAATTTCGATAAAATTTTGTGTGAAGAGTCTTTGAAATCTCGGCAAGGACATAGACTACTTCTTATCCCGAGAAAATATAAATCAGAACTTTATCCTGGGGAAAAAATCTTTGTTGAAACCACAAGCAAGTTATTATGGAGATAGTTTGAGGCCCTGGGAACGACATAGGCGACTTCTTATCCCGGAAAAATATACAATACATTCATGCCCGCATGATAAATACATTGTCATGCGGGCGGAGCCGCGAGCATCGCCTAGTTATAAATATTAGTGGTGTAGCAAAATACATTCGCATGTGCACTTGCGAATATAGGTATAATGCGAAGATTTTTGCCAATTATATGTGTAGATAATTTATATTAGTATTACAATGTTATATTAACAATTTATTATTAATTTACTTACTATTATAAGCTATGTTCTACGAATTTTTGGATTTGTAAAATCGTTATTATGATAGATATTTTTACTCAGATCCTTTAGTTATATAGACATAAAAGATAACTAATAAAAATATCATTAATATTATTATGAAATCCTCCTAGCCAGTTTCGGCCACGGCGGCCAATCTCAACGGAGATCAGCCAGGTACGCAGGAGATATTATAGTGCACAAGTGTGTGCGCAATACACAGGTGCACTCGCTATTCCTTCACTCTCATAGTCCGGTGAGACGGCAATCCGACATGACCGGAAAGAGATCAGGCGCAGGACCAACGGCTTTTTACGTGCTTTCCGAGGCACGGGGGTATCACACCGCCAACTTCCTGACTCCGAGCTGCGACTGAGTAAATTTTAAGATGGAAAAACCCAGTCACAATTTTTTTTGGCTCGACCCGGGATTTGAACCCAGGACCTCAGCGCGCAAATCGTACTCGTAATGCGTACGCAATACCACTACGCCACCGAGGCAGTCAATATTATTAAATAAAGGGTTGAAAATGTTCGTGTATCCCTCTAATATAATCTTAATATATATAAATTATGTGTCACGTTGTTTGTCCGCGATGTACCCTACTCCTAAACTAATTAACCGATTTCAATCAAATTTGAACACCGTGTGCAGTTTGATCCAACTTGAAAGATAGGATAGCTTACATCTTAATTTATAGTCGCAATATTATTTTATTGCAAGTAGTAAACGAAATACTGTGAAATTCAATTGTTTTTACCCAACTGCGAAAGAAGGAGAGTTATGTTTTTCGAGTGTATGTATGTATGTAAGTATATATGTATATATATTTCTTTGGCACGGCCTAGAGCCTAAACGGCTTGTCGTATTTTTATGTGAGTGGTGTCAATAGATTCGTCTTAGCCGTGAGAGTGACACTGGATGCATCAACACATAAAAACATCTAAATTAAGGATTTTTGGCGGCAAAAAATAATCTAAAAAAAAAAAATTAATGTTTTCAAAATACATCGAGTGTGGTATCAGAATAAAGGATTTTTAACGGAGATTACGAATATATATACAACTTATATGTTTTGTTGGAGTTTGTAATAAGAAATGCTAATAAATCTCATCACACTTCATACTAATAATATAAATGCGAAGTTTCAAGTTTGTGTTAGTTTGTTATTATTTCACGGTAAAACGGCTTAACGGGTTTGGTTGAAATTTGGCACATAGGTAGTCCATAAAAAAAGATAACTAAAAAGTTGGAAATAAAAAAAATGTTAAAACAAAAACAAAAAACCCGACTGCGTCAATAGATCTACCATTCATTGCAGAACTGAAAAGATAGAAACAAGATTTTAATTTGAATATTTTATTTTCTTTTTGAATAATATTAGTTGACAGTGTTCACAAACGCAGTCGGATGCATCTGCTCACTACGAGATTTTGTTGCTCTACCTACATCACGAACCAAATTATGAGAAGTAAGTGTGTTATGCCTCCGTCAGCGTTTGTGGACACTGTCAACTAATATTATTCAAAAACAAAATAAAATATTCAAATTAAAATCTCGTTTCTATCTTTTCAGTTCTGCAATGAATGGCCGATCTTTTGACGCAGTCGGGTTTTTTGTTTTTGTTTGATTTTTAGTTTTCATCAATTTTCTTTGAGTATCTAGCAGGGCCGCGCCGAACCAAGACAGTGCCTGTGTTGAAATCTTTGAAGCACCTCTGATTTTTGTCGTCTAAAATTTGAACCACAGGCGTGAGTGTTGTCTTGGTAGACTTATACCTACTTTCTTAGGTCTACTCAACTATAAAGAATATGTTGTAGTATAACAAATATAATTTCAATCATTAACGTTGGCGTGTAACCATTCCGGCGCCCCTATTGTCTTGGCGGCTGTGTGCGCCGCACACTTCGCACATATGGACGGGGTGGCCCTGGTATCTAGCAATGGAATTTTCATTCAGTTTTCGACAGCGTATTTGAATTCGTTTTAATGAATTCTCTTCATATCATTGTTTCAGAAATTCGTTAGTGAAAAGCTTTGAGTATTGATTTGCTGGATACTCAAAGGTGAAAAGTGATTTTAAAAGTTGAGTTCCAACTCTCAATTAGTTGAGATTATCTGTATCATTTAAACGTCAATTTTCATATACACAAAAAAGTATTTTAGACTATGCGTTTGATTTAACAAGTCTTTTCCATAAGGTACATGGCGGAGAAACATCTGGCCAAATCAAAACAGTCTTTTGTGCCTTCACACACTTGGAAAAGGGTTATGATAATGTGCTCTATTTCTATCGGTTCTCAGAAAACACGTACAAGCGAGGATTCATTGACATGCATTGGAAGTTCTGTGATCTGGTACAAAAGAATAAGTTTTTTGGCACTGCTATGAAACAGGGTAAACTGAAAGGTCCATGTCCGTACCCTGCGGTGAGCTTCTTATTATATTCTACTAGCTTTTGCCCGCGGCTCCGCCCGCTTTAAAAAGTTTTTCCGGGATAAAAATCCCGCTTTATATTTTCTCGGGATAAAAAGTAGCCTATGTGTTAATCCAGGACATAATCTACCCGTGTGCCAAATTTCATCGAAATCCGTTCAGTAGTTTTTGCGTGAAAGAGTAAGAAACATCCATACATCTAAACATCCATATATTCTTACAAATTTTCGCCTTTATAATATTAGTAGGATGTTGCATAAAAACTGGGCTAGAGCGAGATCCTACAAATAACCTAAATCACTCGAATATTCTGGTTTGAGTGATGATCACGGGCCGCTTTAGACGGCTCACTGTCACTCAGCGAGTTATGAAGAGGGCAATGCTCGGTGTTTATGTATGCGATCAAAGGAGATCCGTAGAAGAACGAAAGTCCACGACATAGCCGCTGAGAATCCGCTGGGATTAGCTAGCTAAAATAGCAGGGCTCATAGCTCCTAGAACTGACAACAGATGGGGTGGAAAAGTTCTCGAATCGAAGCCACGTACTGGGCGAAACTAGGCACACGGGTAGAACATGTCCTGGATTAACACGTATGCTACTTTTTATCCCGGGGAAATATAAAGCGGTACTTTTATCCCGGAAAAACCCTTTTAAATAAATAAATAAAACAAAATACTTTATTCATCACGTAGGCGAACATAGTTGCACTTATGATATGTCAAGATACATTCAATTAATAATTATTATTACAAATAGTCACTTATATAATTAACACATATTTAAAGGGAGCAAAATCAATGTAAACTAAATATAAAGAAGCCAAGCTCGGGCTGGCAGGAAAGAGATAAAAAAAGAATATTTTTTTTTAATTAATGGGAGGCACGCGTCGCGATCCTCACCGGTGAGGACACTACAGGCCCTAGCCTAGCTAACCTACCAGCCTTTCATTAGCTACCTAAGCGATGACTACTATTTTACGCGGGTGAAGCCGCCAGCAAGTCAGTAATATTATAAAGAGGAAAAATTTGTATTTTTTTATGTTTGTAACGAATAAACTCAAAACTACTGGACCGATTTTTAAAATTCTTTCACCATTATTAGCGAGTAACATTGGTGACTTTTTATTCCGGTAAAATTTAAACAGGGAGTTTCATCCCGGACAATATTTTCACGCGGGCAGAACCGTGACCAAAACCAAGTGATCCAATAAAATTAAGTGTTTAGTATGTCAGCAATGCCCAGCCGATACCACTGCACGTGACAAGGGATTTTACCCATAAGTATTCATGGTTTAGTCCATTATTTTGTAACACAATAGTTGATGCTGCCTCGGTGGCGTATTTGTATTATGGTACGACTGCAATGCTGAGGTCTCGGGTTCGGTTCCCGGGTCGGGCAAAGTGATATTGAGTTTTTATATTCAGTATCAGCTCGGAGTCTGGAATTTGTGCCCGATATGGCGATAGGCTCGCCCCCTATCACATCATGGGACGGAATAACGGCGAAAAGTGGGTGCACTAGTTGCGCCTCTGCCTACCCCTTCGGGGATAACAGGCATGAGTGTATATGTATATGTATGTATGTACAATAGTTGATACAAAAAATAAACATCTCTTGTGATAGTTTTGTAATTTTTTTGTATATTTCTAGGGCGATTACCACTTGTACAACATGACGATACCAGTGAAGCAGGTTCCTAAATCGTTTCCGTTTACGAAAGGGCGAATATATTGTAACATTACTATTACCGAGACTGATGAACTTGTAGGGTCGGGGCAAATAGACATGGAAATAAAAGAAGCTCGTATTAGAATGAGTAAAAATTAGTAATATTTGTTTTTGAATGATCACGTTTGAATATATTGTATTTTGCACACATATTGCATTTTTTTTTGTGTAACCCAAAGAGGACATCCGATGTCTATTTGGCAAATCTTACTAATATTATAAAGGCGAAAGTTTGTAAGAATGTATGGATGCTTGGATGTATAGATGTTTGTTCATCTTTCACGCAAAAACTACTGAACGGATTTCGATGAAATTTGCCACACGGGTAGATCATGTCCTGGATTAACATATAGGCTACTTTTTATCCCGGGAAAACATAAAGCGGGACTTTTATCCCGGAAACACTTTTTAAGGCGGGCGGAGCCGCGGGCAAAACCTAGTATACGATAATAATAAAATCATCAAGGCATCACACACGGAAGTTATAATGCATACTCATGTACTGTCACCATCATAAGTAGCTGAACAAATTCAAAATTTCAAATTGCCTACATACTTTTGTGTTCTTACTAATATTTTTTTTTCTCTTCACAATAGCAAAATAAAAGAGATTTGCTTTAGTTCATACGAAGAAAGTTTTTTTTTCAGTTTAATTTAACGCGTATACCGGGTGGAAGGGAAACGCTCTCGGAAACGAATACAGGTGATAGTATTGGTGATTCCTGACATGATGGCACTAAAAAATCGTGAACGCATTGTTACAATTTTAGTAGGATTTTCTCAAATTTCTGTACAGCTTCACGTATGGATAGATAAATCAAACTATTATTCTGAAAAACATAGTAAAAAAGGTAAATATTTCAAAAAAATCGTAATGAAACACGTACATCAGCTGACGGGTTAACGACCGCGGGCCGGTGCCGGAGCAGCGCGACGGCCGCCCAGTTTTTGTACGCTTTACATTGCGCGCGCATGAATTACGGAAATACTAAAATCGTAAGTATTATCGCTTAGCTTTGCAAATGAATATAGTTTTTGGTTAATGTTATGGTTCTTCTCTCTTGCCGTTCCGGTATCGAGAGCGTTTCCCTTCCACCCGGTATAGGCGATTTGAAATTTTGATTTTGTACAGATATTTATGCTGCTGACTATACACTTAACTCCGGGATGTATAGCTTAAAACTTTCTTTAAGTATTACACAGGTGGTAATGTAGTGTATCTTTTCCTTCATTTAACTATGAATAACGTTTGTGAGAAGAGTCTGCCTCCCGAGATACAGTTAACACTAGTTCGGAAGTCATGGGATTAAAAAAAAACTAAAAGCCACGCTTTATAGAAAATCTAACTGAAAACTACTAAACTAGAAAATAATTTTTAATAAATTTGAATTAAAAATAGTGTAAAGAAGAAAATAATGTATTGTTAGGATAACAGTAAGGGTATTTGTAGCATACTGACCAGTTATGAATACCATCCGAAATGTCAAACTAATAGTGGAAGTTACAGTTGGGTGTATAAAAAGCGTGCCGTTTCGATGTGCACTCTCTTTCGCTCTCATTCGTGCTCAGACGCTCTTTCGCTCCTGATTCGTCGTCGTTCGCTCTCAGTCGCGCTCAGTCTCGCAGTCGATCTCAGTCATAGTTTGTGGCAGTTGAGGAAGTTGAACATTGACTTTCATGCTGGCCGGTTATTTGCTGATACCTATCTTTGTAAAAGTATTTCTATTAAAAGTGTTTATGTAAAATCAGTGATAAATGTGTTCATGAAAAATCAGTAATAAATCGTTTTTATTTAAATCAATATCGCTTCTGTTTCTAACAGTATTTTATTGTAATAAAAGCGTGGGGTGCCAGGTATCAATAGTTATAAATATTTTATTGACAGGTAATATGATAGGAAGGAATAACATTTTGATAATATCTTAAAAAGCACTCCACGCTTTTTTTTGTTCAAATTTATTTAAATATATTTTATATTCTTTAGTTGGATTTTCAATATAGCGTGTTTTTATAGTTTTTTATTAAATTGTTGTTTATTTTTAATTTTTTAGTTCTGTTTTACTATAGTCCAACAGATGTCACTAAAAATAAAGTATGTGCGAAAGAGAGCGAGAGACAAATTTCGTGGTGTAGGTACAAATTATTAATATAATTAGTTCATCTGGGGATAGCGGTGTTGGTTAGACAATAAGTTAGAATATTTAATTTATATTTTACCTATGAGATGTATTGTGTTACTGTTTGTTGTTCTAAATAAAAAAAAATAAAAAATATTGTATTTCCTTAATACGGTCTAATTACTATTATTATTTATTTAAATATGTAAATATTATTGCCTGCTAAATTGACAGTCATATGATAAATGATGGTTATCATACCATACCACCATACCAGCCCTGTATTATATAGGTACTGCCCACTGCTGAGCACAGGCCTCCTCTACAACCGAGAGGGTTAAGGCCTTAGTCCACCACGCTGACCTAGTGCGGATTGGCAGACTTCACATACCTTCGAAATTCATAGAACTTCTCAGGTATGTAGCTTTCCTCACGATGTTTCCCTTTATATGTTAATGATAAATTATTAATATAATCAAAAGTGAGGTTGACATAAAAATAGTACCAAAATCACAATCATGTGATGATTTTTCAAAGCAATAATAAATAGTCTCTCACTTTCACTATTTATTTAAATGAATTTCAATAGGTAAGTGTAGTTACCTATAATATTTAAACTGTTTACGTTTGTCGACAATAGATGGCTTTGTACAGTTTAACCTAATTACTACTTCGCGATATCAAGATTCTCTTCGAAAGAATCCTTGAAGACGGCACCGTGACGGTTAAAATCCAAAGTGACAATAAATGTGACGATATTTGTGTAACGATTTTTTAAACATAGATTTATCCCTTTTTTTTTTTTTTTTTTTTTTTTTAAAGGCCATCTTCGGCGCATTAGGGACGGCTGCGGGCTTCCTCCGACTCACGTCTAAGTTGTCGTCCGCAACCGCCCCTGCACGTACCGCTGTTGCGGTCCTTTTCCTGTTGCGGGGGCTCAGAAGCCCCCGAAACACCGTACCGTGTCCGCCTTTTGGTGTCCGAGGCAGCGTGACACACGCTGCCTCGGACATGTCCATCACGGGGGTCACAGAAGTTGGCTAGACTAATGGGTGGGCGGCACGTCCCGACCACCCGTGACCCCCGGAGGCCCCTATTAGTCGCCTTTTACGACTATAGATTTATCCCTACGACGGTAAAAACGTTTCAGTTCAAAAAATAGCGGGGAATCTACAGATTTACTCCAAACCAAAAAAGCAACTTTATTATGTACACAAGCGCTATCATGTAATTGCAGTCAGCCACATAAGCTGAACAATTTCAAAACTTCCAATCACTACATTTTGGATTACTTATTAATTATCGTTTTCTTTTCACACACACACACACACACACACCCACACACACTCACGCCTATTATCCCCGAAGGGGTAGGCAGAGGCGCAACTAGTGCACCCACTTTTCGCCGTTATTCCGTCCCATGATGTGATAGGGGGCGACCCTATCGCCATGTCGGGCACAAATTCTAGACTCCGAGCTGATATTGAATAGAAAAACTCAATATCACTTTGCCCGACCCGGGAATCGAACCCGAGACCCCAGCATCGCAGTCGTACCATAATACAACTACGCCACCGAGGCAGTCCATTTTTCACAAAAATAAAATAACATGGGTTTACACAAAAAAGTTTTTGGCTTCACACAAGAAACGAATGTTTCAACATGGACTAATAAGACTCTTATTAGTCCATGGTTTCAATTACCTAAACACAACGCGTATCGGCGATTTCGAAATTTCGAATTATTTTTACTTATGTGGCTGACTGTATATTAATAACTTAAATTATATAAAGCGGCGAGAGGAAATTATTCTCGAAATTCATATAATAGTTGCAATAATATTATGGCCATCCAATTATTGCGTAGGTAAGTACCTACCATTTTACCAGATAGCAATTGTCCATTGTACATACATAATTTCGATGTAAACGGTACTTACTGCAAATCCGCCTTTATTTCTTTTTATATTATGTATTACTAGCTTTTGCCCGCGGCTCCACCCGCGTTAAAAAGTTTTTCCGGGATAAAAGTCCCGCTTTATGTTTTACCGGGATAAAAAGTAGCCTATGTGTTAATCCTGGACATGATATATATACCCGTGTTCCAAATTTCATCGAAATCCGTTCAGTAGTTTTTGTGTGAAAGAGGAACAAACATCCTTACATCCTTACATCCAAACATCCAAACATCCAAACATCCAAACATCTAAACATCGAAACATCCATACATTCTTACAAACTTTCGCCTTTATAATATTATTAGTAGGATTAGTAGGATTATAATTAGGGTACCTAATAAAAAATCGTCGTGTCGAGACCACCTGGGGGACGTAGTCGGATTGCGTGCGCAGTTAGGAAAACCGGAAATTTGAAATGAAATTTGGCACATATGACATACATCCTACTTCCTACTAATATTATAAAGGCGAAAGTTTGTAAGAATGTATGGATGTTTGGATGTTAGGATGTTTGGATGTTTGGATGTAAGGATGTTTGTTCCTCTTTCACGCAAAAACTACTGAACGGATTTCGATGAAATTTGGCACACGGGTAGATCATGTCCTGGATTAACACATAGGCTACATTTTATCCCGGGAAAATATAAACCGGAACTTTTATCCCGGAAAAACTTTTTAATGCGGGCAGAGCCGCGGGCAAAAGCTAGTAGACAATAATATTGTTGCTGTGGATAAGCATTTTTTTTATTGCATTGAATGATGAGACGAGCATGCCGTTCGCCTGATGGTAAGCAATACGACCACCCATAAACAGTAGCAACACCATCTAGTACCTTGATTTACAAAGTACTGTGTGGCATTCCACTGCGCTCGTCATCCTGAGGCATAATAATATGGTAAATCTCATTATGCTCCTGCGCTGTGATCTCAGGCTAAATCGGTCAGGAAAATTTATATTGGGTTATTCTGTTTCATGTCAGACTTATGACAAGGCGACAGGTTCGCTTCCATTCACATTGCTGGACGGAGTACACATGGCGGAAAGTACCTACCCACTAAATGCGTATCTAGAAAAAAAACAAAAATCTCGACTGCGTCAATATCTGCCATCTTTATTAAATTAATTGAAGAACTGAAAAGATAGAAACAAGATTTTAATTTGAATATTTTATTTTGGTTTTGAATAATCTAAGTTGACAGTATTCACAAACGCAGTCGGAGGCATCTGCTACCTTCGAGATTTTGTTGCTTTACCTATATCACCAACCAAATTATAAGAAATGACTGTGTTATGCCTCCAACAGCGTTTGTGAACTAAGATTATTCAAAACCGAAATAAAATATATGAATTAAAATATTGTTTCTATCTTTTCAGTTCTTTAATAATAATAATAATTTCTCCTAGCCAGTTTCGGCCACGGCGGCCAATCTCAACGGAGATCAGCCAGGTACGCAGGAGATATTATAGTGCACAAGTGTGTGTGCAAAACACAGGTGCACTCGCTATTCCTTCACTCTCATAGTCCGGCGAGACGGCAATCCGACATGACCGGAGAGAGATCAGGCGCAGGACCAACGGCTTTACGTGCTTTCCGAGGCACGGGGGTATCACACCGCCAACTTCCTGACTCCGAGCTGCGACTGAGTAAATTTTAAGATGGAAAAACCCAGTCACAATTTTTTGGCTCGACCCGGGATTCGAACCCAGGACCTCAGCGCGCAAATCGTACTCGTAATGCGTACGCAATATAACTACGCCACCGAGGCAGTTCTTTAATAAAGATGGCAGATTTGGACGCATGTCGGGTTTTTTGTTTTGTTTTAATATTTTTTGTATTAGACGCCTAGTGAGTAACGTAGCGGCCCGACCGGAGTCCGGTTCAGTGGGAGCCAGAGAGCATTATAATCAATTATAATAATACAGAAAGTGGGAGCCGAGCGACGACGACGAGCGGCGGGCGGGGCGCATGCGATCCGTCATTCGGCAGCAGTGCTGCCAGATTAGGCGACTTTTCGCCATTTAGGCTATGTTGAAGAGTGTCGGGTCGAATTTGAGGATATTTATAGCTTTGAGGGTACACAAGTGGGTGACTTTAGGCTACTTCACAATGAATTTTCGGCGACTTCAACCGTCAAACATCTGACAACACTGTTCGGCAGTCGGCTCGCAACTATTCGACGCGATACGCATGGCGCACTGTTGTAAACAGCTGAACGGCTTATTCTTTTATGTTTCTGAGTCTTGTGCCGTAAATAACTTTTTGTGTGTTACAGAACTTATTTAATTTATTCACCTGATACACTTACAGTCACCGGCATAAGTACATACATACATATACACTCACGCCTATTATCCCCTAAGGGGTAGGCAGAGGCGCAACTAGTGCACCCACTTTTCGCCGTCATTCCGTCCCATGATGTGATAGGGGGCGAGCCTATCGCCATATCGGGCACAAATTCCAGACTCCGAGCTTTAACTGAATAGAAAAACTCAATATCATAAGTAGCTGAACAAATTCAACATTTCAAAATACCTACATACTTTTGTGTTCTTACTAATCTGTTTTTCACTTCACAAAAATAAAATAATAGAGATTTGCTTTACTTCATATGAATAAAAAAAAATCAGTTTAACTTAACGCGTATATCGGCGATTTGAAGTTTTGATTTTATACAGATATTTATGCTGCTGACTGTATTTAGGTATAACTATACAGAGCTTTTAACAATGTTAAATATTGCCTCAAACACCTTCCCTAAAGTGCCTGTCAGCTCTTACAATATTGAATAGCAAATGACTTACAAAAAAATTTAAATAACCCCCGACACAAAATTCTCTAAAAAGTAAAATAATAATAGTGTCTTTGTCGTTTAAGTACCTACTAATATTTTGACACAAGCGTCCTCACGTCGGGGGACCGAACTCCGGACCAGGGAGATGAAAATACTTCTTTAGCGGTCCCCCGACGTGAGGACGCTTGAGTTAAAATATTACTAGGTACTTAAACGACAAAGTCACTATTAGACCGTGGGCCAGTAGCAAAATTTCGTCAGTCATTTTCTCCCGAACGATAATTGGTGAGATGCATCAGAGACGTGTATCATAAAGCCTCGTGAACGTCAGCTTCGGCTCCGTGGGTGCCATGAGCGGTGGTAGCCTCCCAAAGATGTAGAAAAAAATATATTATTCAGTCATTTCCTCCCAACTAAGAATCATTTTAAATTGTAGCTAACCCGATACCTTGAAGAAAAAAAATAATCAGCTGACTGTAACTTGGGGCATTATGCGTCAGCTGGTCAATCAAACATGTAAAAAAAATATATCATTTCAGTGATTTCCTCTCAACTACAAATTTACCTGATGATAGCTTATACGCAACTATGAATAAATATGTATGTCAGCTGGCTGTATGCCGGGGCAAAAACCGTCAGCTGATGCCTTGAAAGTTATAACGCAGGTGTTAGGCGAGAGCTTCTATTACATAATTACATGCATCAGCTGACAATGTTTCCCTCGAATTAATGATAGTAGATTCTCTTTATTAATTACAGCATTGTATTATCAATCTATACATGTAAAATGCCTTGTCCTGAATGACTGACTGACAGTTAAACGCACAGCCCAAACCTCTGACCGTAGAGATCTGAAACTTGCAGGGTGTGTTCCTTGTATGACGCGATGTAGGCATGCAGCACTTTTCTAACCCTTATATTAGAAACGTGTTGCAAAGGTGGTACCTGCAGTAGGTTGTGTTAATCTGAAAAGTCTTCTGCTGACCACTTTATCTTACTCCGGAGAGTACAATAAACTATAAATTCATAATCACTGTTCTTAATATTTCTTCAGTTATTTAATTATATATATAACATCCGGGAAACGTAATCCTCAAATCAACCAATCACACGCCGTTGCGGCGAGCCCCGAGCTCGCCAGCGCCACACGGTCGCTAGTCGCGAGCGGCGAGTTCCCCCGCCGCCGACGCCATTCGCGCGCCATTACACGCCCGGCCCGTTACCAATAACACCACTGACACTCATTTTAATGTTAAACATCCATATTGTGTCTTTATGTATGTAATAGCTTTTGTGTGTGCAAAGTATACAGTTTTACATATTCAAGTGTTTCATTTTTGGTAACAGTGCTTGTGAAACTGGCTGCCCAACTGTGGGCCGAGAACATTCGTGTAATATCAAATCTAAGAAGTCGTAATATTAAAAATGCCGCGAACGCGACGCCAATCACGACGTCAATCGGACTTCGCGGATGCCGAGGAAGCGGCCCCCGCCGCGAGTCCATCGCCGCAACGAGGTTTTTCCCGCGACGACGTCGCGGCCATGATGGCGTCACTTCAACGCGCACAAGCCGAAACGCTTGAGCGCTTGTTCGACCACATGAAGAGCACTCAGCAGCGAGAGCCACCAAATTCGGTACTTACGTCGACCCCAACTGTCATCATACCGGCACCGGGGAACTTCTCTGCGTGTACCGTTCGATTTGGCGGCGCCCCCAGCGAGTCAGTCGACACTTTTCTCGACGCGGTCGAAGCCTTCAAAGAATGTGCCGATATAAGTGAAGTGAATGCCGTCAGAGGTTTGTCCATGTTGCTGACTAACGACGCTGCTACCTGGTGGCAGGGTGTGAAGGCGTCACTCACTACGTGGCTTGCCGCCGTACAAGGCCTACGCAGCGCCTTCGGAGACACGCGGCCGCCTCATCGTATTTATCGCGAATTATTTAGCCGGCCTCAAGAAAATGAGAAAACCGACATTTTTATATCGAAAGCTCGATCTTTGCTGGCACGACTTCCACAAGATGATATTTCTGAAAAAGTGGAGCTTGATATGGTTTATGGGTTGCTTCATATAAGAATACGGAAACGCATTCGGCGAGACGAATTCAGCTCTTTTAATGCTCTTCTAAAAAGAGCAAGGGAGGTAGAGGAAGCTGCCGCCGAAATTCCTCAACATGAACGCCCTCGGCCTAGCTCACGCTCTCATAAAAATGCAGACGCAGCATCAGCATACGGGACTGCTGGTCCCGCGCCGTCGCCGACAGTCGCTAAGCCTTTGGCGCGCTTGCCGCCGGCGCAGCGCTACGCCGCGACGCCCGTGTCGCCTGCGGAGCCGCCCGCGCCGCCGCCGCCGCCGCCTGCGCCTTCGCCCTCCGCCGCGACCCCTTATATGCCTGCTCGTCGTGCAACGCGAGTATCCTCGGAGCCCATGACGCGCTCGAACTTATTTTGCGTCTACTGCAAGAGCAGGGACCACAAACGTGATCAATGTTCAAAGCTTGCCGCGAAGTTCAATAACAATAACATTAATGCGAGTGTTGTGCCTACTTGTTATGAGTGTGGTGAAAAAGGTGTTACTCGGTCGCAATGTTCTAAATGTAATTCTCAATACTGTATGTTTGATTGCAGCGGCGTTGCATTGGTTGGTACGAGTTCTATGAACCCTTACACACTTCGCAAATCGAATCCATTATCGGGTAATGCAAATCCTCAGGTGAGTCAAAAGTCTCAATTTGCTATTACAAATGGATGTATAGTTTCCCCTTCCAATAATCATTATAAAGGAAACATAAATATTATTTCTAAACAATCTGTTATGAGTGATACATATTTACCTACTCATTTTAAAGCTATTATTCCGGAATTGTTTTATGTAGAAAATAATAATAAACAAAGCTTTATGCCCGGTGATTTTAAATGTGTAATGCCTAAAGAGTATTTCAATACGCCATGTGCATATAATGCGTCTACGCCTAAGTCTAAGTCTAGGATGCCTAAATTACCTAAGTTGCAATGTTTACAAAAATCGCTTCCGTGTGTTATTCCACGCGATTGTAATAACGAGTTGCCCTGTGATGTGCCCAATCGATGTGTTTTAACCAAAGGTTTATCATCGTTTTATGTGTCTGATAATAATGCTAGGGTGACCATGATTTCGGACGAACATGTAAGTAATGTGAAAGATGGTTTAATTCGCCAAGAAATTATTTCAGGACATGGCACCGATGTACTATGTGGAACTAGGGTGACCACATCTCGAGACGTTTATGGTTCTGTAAGTTCTGATTTCCAGGATCCTGGGTCACCAGAAGTCGAAGTCCAGAGACCGTGTATGGTGCCCATGAATTTGGCGGGAAGTGAAAACTGCACAGTCGCTTCACCTGCTGATACTGGAGAGCTTCCAATTATCACGTCTGCGCTGTTTGGAGTTGGTGAGCTGCCTACAACCATTTCTCCTTCTCTTCGAGTTGGTGACCTTCCTACCATCATTTCAGGTATGTGCACGCCTTTTGCCTTTAACATTAATGGGACACCCGAGATAGATAGTACAGGTGTTCCAATTGCAAATTAACATGCGCTACCTTCTATATCGCCCTCGAGTTTGAATAGGGTGACCATGTCACATCCACGGGTAGTCTCTTTGTCTGCTGTTGGATCTTTTAAAAATGATTGTCCTCAGAACAGTAAAAATCATGGCCATCGAAGGCCGATACTAGGTATAGAAATTTTGGATACTAGAGGGATGGCTTTATTAGATACAGGTGCAAAAGGCTGTGTCGCCAGTTCGTCGCTTTATTGTTTACTTAAACAAAAGAACCATCCTTGCAAGGAAGTTTCTCGACGGATTAGGTTAGCTGATGGTTCCGCGCAAACGCGCCAAGTACTTGTGACGAACCTCGAAGTTAAAATTAAATATAATAGGTCAGTTTTAGCGGAATTTATAATATTCCCTGATTCTTTATGCAGTGAAACGCTCCTTGGCATAGATTTTATTAATGCCGCTGGTCTCGTGATAGACTTTGCTACATCAACCTGGAAATTTTCGGATGATGAACGTTCTTTCCCATTAGAGTACGAGGCTTTTAAGTCATCTACGACGGTTTCCACTGCCGATATTCTACGCCCAGATGAAGGTGTTATGCTTAATCCGGAACAACGATTACAGCTTGCCGATTTGGTGTTGCAGAACCAAGATATCTTTCAAGCAGGGGGAGCCCCTACACCGTATGCCGAGCATCACATTGACACTGGCTGTCATCCGCCGATTTCGGTTCCGCCGTATCGACTCACCCCCGCTAAGAAAGAGTTAATGAAGACTGAGCTGGATAAGATGCTTAATGATGGCATCATTGAAGAGTGTGAGTCTGCTTGGACTTCGCCTGCTGTGCTAGTTCCGAAGAAGGATGGAGGGGTAAGGTTTTGCGTTGACTATCGACGCCTTAACGCAGTCACCAAGACAGACTGTTATCCAATCCCTCTAATCGATGAACTTCTTCAGATGACCAAACGCGATTGCTTTATGTCTACCATCGACCTTAAATCTGGTTATTGGCAAGTGAATGTTGCCTCCGAAGATCAAGACAAGACCGCATTTGTCACACCGTTTGGGACATACCGATTTAAGCGTATGCCGTTCGGGTTGAAAAATGCTCCATCAACATTCCAGAGGTTGATCGATCGTTTCCGTTCTGGTGCATCTTTACAAAATGTGACTCTGCTAGCATACCTAGATGATTTGATGATCATTACCGAAGGTAACTTTGAAGAACATCTTCATGACCTTCAAAAGGTATTCGACAGACTACGTCATTTCGGTCTTCGCGCAAACCGAGCAAAATGTTTCTTCGCTCGTCAAGAGGTGACTTACCTTGGCCATATTATTACGCCTCATGGTATTCGTCCCGACCTTTCGAAGATTGACGCGATCCAGCAGAGGACACCTCCAAGAAACATTAAGCAATTAAAATCATTCTTACAAACCTGTTCATGGTTTAGAAAATTTATTCAAGACTTTGCCAAGGTGGCTGAGCCACTAACCAAACTTACCCGCAAGAATGAGCCATGGAGATGGGATGAAGCTCAACAGCTCGCCTTTGATACTCTGAAATGTAAGTTATGCGAAGCACCCATATTAATTCAAGCTGATTATTCCCAATCATTTCTGTTGCGAACCGATGCCAGCAACTATGCAATTGGGGCAGCTTTACTCCAAGGAGATGGTAATGATGAGAGACCTATAGAATATGCTAGTCGTCTTCTAACGTCGGCTGAAAAGAATTATAATACCACTGAGCGTGAAGCTCTTGCTGTTGTGTGGGCAGTGGATAAGTTTAGAGGTTACATTGATGGACATACTTGTATAGTAAAAAGTGATCATCAGCCTCTGCGATGGCTCCTCACACTTAAAACACCTAGTGGCCGCCTAATTAGATGGGCACTCAACCTTCAGTCTTATGACCTTCGCATTGAGTATGCTCCAGGCAAAGTCAATGTCTTAGCTGATACTTTAAGCAGACCTGATTGTGATGATGTCTCTTCCAGTGTTTGTTCCATCATATTAGACCTTCCTCATGTTTCAGCTGCTGATTTACGAACTGCACAACTAGCAGACCCAGAAGTTTTGAAGATCATCCGTGATTTAGAAGCTGGTGATGAACTCGCTTCTAGTCGTTGGTTGGAACGCGGATACATGATGTCACAGGGCATTTTGTATCGTTATGACCCTGATGGTGATTCTGAAGAGGTTCAACTGGTTGTGCCAGTATCCAAGAGAGAAGAAATCCTCAAGGAATTTCATAATTCTCCCACTGCTGGTCATCAAGGAGTCACAAGGACCCTTCATCGCTTACGTGAGCGTTATTTTTTTCCAGGTATGCGCCGGTTTGTTGCTGACTATTTGAAAAATTGTTTAGACTGTCAACGTTATAAAGCGACAAACCAGAAACCTCCAGGGCTCTTGCAGACTCCAGTGCTACAGCAGCGATCGGAAGTTCTTGCAGTGGATCTTTTTGGTCCCTTACCATCAGGAGATTTAGGAGAACGCTGGATTCTCCTGGTAGAGGATGTTGCGACTAGGTGGGTCGCGTTGTTCGCTCTTAAAGATGCCACGGCCGAAAATTGTTCACAGGTCCTCATTGAAGAATATTTCCTTCGTTACGGATTACCGCGAAGGATAATATCTGACAATGGGCCACAATTTATCTCTGCTGTAATGCAGCAGTGTATGTTCGTGCTGGGTATCAAGCAAGAGTTGATACCTGTGTACCATCCGGAAGCAAATCCTGCCGAAAGGAAGAACAGGGATTTAAAGGTTCAACTAGCCATGTTAGTCAAAACGGAACATCATAATTGGCCGAAACACTTGGCTCAGGTCCGTTTTGCACTGAATAGTGCTATCTGTTGTACCACTGGCAAGACTCCTGCCTATTTAACTTTTGCCAGGGAGATGCGTACACCGTTTGATGTATGCCATGATCTCCGAACTATTATGGATAAAGAAAATTTTGTTCCACAGGCGACTCCCTACTTACGTTCTTTCATTGGCAGTTTGTGTGAAATTCGAGAGCGAGTCGAGCGCCAACAAGATCAGCGAAAGGTGATTGTGGACGCTGTTCGTCGTCCCGCGCCGAAGTATAGTGTAGGTGATTTGGTTTTGGTGAGAACTCATCGTTTGGGCATGAAGGGCAAAGGCACTTCTTCTAAGTTTCTCCCTAAAAGAGATGGACCTTATGTTGTCTCGAAATTAGTTAGTCCGACCACTTTTGTCCTAGCGGATCTCAATAATACCGTAATAGGAAAGTATCACAGTTCCGATATGGTCCCATTTGAAGGGGCACCACCTGAAAATAGTACGCTTACGCCAGTAGTACCCATAAGACGTCGAGGTAGACCAGTAGGCTTTTCAGATGTAGGGAATCTAGGTTCCAGGTCGGAAGCGGGACGCTCTTCCGTCCTGGAGGGGGAGACTATAACATCCGGGAAACGTAATCCTCAAATCAACCAATCACACGCCGTTGCGGCGAGCCCCGAGCTCGCCAGCGCCACACGGTCGCTAGTCGCGAGCGGCGAGTTCCCCCGCCGCCGACGCCATTCGCGCGCCATTACACGCCCGGCCCGTTACCAATAACACCACTGACACTCATTTTAATGTTAAACATCCATATTGTGTCTTTATGTATGTAATAGCTTTTGTGTGTGCAAAGTATACAGTTTTACATATTCAAGTGTTTCATTTTTGGTAACAGTGCTTGTGAAATATACGTATTAGTCATAAAGTATTTATACATTTCATCGGAAAACTCATATCTGAGCGTAAAGTCAAACATTTAAGGTACATTATATCTTCCCAGATGAAAATTTATAAGCTGACTAGCTTTTGCCCGCAGCCGCGGTCGTACGAAAGAGTTTTTTTTGCCCCGGCATACAGCCAGCTGACATATATATTTATCCATAGTTGCGTATAAGCTATCATCAGGTAAATTTGTAGTTGAGAGGAAATCACTGAAATGATACATTTTTTTTACATGTTTGATTGACCAGCTGACGCATAATGCCCCAAGTTACAGTCAGCTGATTATTTTTTTTCTTCAAGGTATCGGGTTAGCTACAATTTAAAATGATTCTTAGTTGGGAGGAAATGACTGAATAATATATTTTTTTCTACATCTTTGGGAGGCTACCACCGCTCATGGCACCCACGGAGCCGAAGCTGACGTTCACGAGGCTTTATGATACACGTCTCTGATGCGTCTCACCAATTATCGTTTGAGAGAAACTTGGTCACCGAAATCTGTCACTGGCCCACGGACCATATTATTATTTTACTTTTTAGAGAATTTTGTGTCGGGGGTTATTTAAATTTTAATTTAATTTTTATTTCAAACTTTTTAAATTACTTTATTCTCCACCATGGGGCCTTGATAATCAACTATCTATCACCTACTCGTTGAGCCCATCCTTATGAGCCCAAACACACTATATCTGCTATAAGTTGCTAAGGAGTTGGGTATCCCGCAAACTACTTGATGCCGCAGCATCAGCTCATGTTAACAAATATATTGAATGTCACAGTACACCAAATTTAAAGTCAATCGGATTTTTTAAGTTGCAAATGAGCTGATATTCCTCAAACGCCTGAACAGATCTTCATAAATTACAGCTAAGAACCATCGCAGTCACATCAGCTTTCAAACAAAAAAAACCGCGTCCAAATCGGTCCATTCGTTTGAGAGCTACGATGCCACAGACAGACATACAGATACACAGATACACAGATATACAGATACACAGATACACACCCTAAACTTATAACTCCCCTCTTTTTTGTCGGGGGTTAATAAAACTGAAGAGCATTGTGTGGGTTACACACACTTGCACGGCTATGTAAGTGTACGTAGTTATGTGAGCATGATGTGTCATTCCGTCATCACCATCACCAGTCACATGACGTCCACTGCTGAACATAGGCCTCCCCTAAATATTCCCAGACGGACATGTCACAAGCGGCCGGCATCCAACGTGTTCCTGTGATCGTTATCAAGTCGTGTGTCACTCCATGCCTCCCATGTAAAAGCGATGTACGCCTTTATAAACTCAGTACATCCACTAATTTGCTACTATTACCATTTAAGGACTCAACTCAATCAATCAGCCTGTCGCCGTCACTGTTGAACGTAGGCCTCCCCAAGTGAGCGCCAACCATCCCGGTCTTGAGCAGCCCGCATCCATCCGCTACCCGCCGCCTTTTTCAAGTCGTCGGTCCATCGTGCAGCAGGGCGTCCTACACTTCGTTTACCTAAACGCGGTCTCCACTCCAGCACTTCTCTGCTCCAGCGGAGCAGACACTATGTATAACGTATTCGTGAAACTTCCAAATACAAATTTATTGTCATCTTCGAAGTTGTCATTCATCAACATCATTCGATTGTTGATGAATTCATCAACAATCCTCAAGCTAGAGCTCTGACTCTCATAACAAGATAGCTCTACATTGTGCAATGTAGATGTCGACATCTATGATCTAGATTATATTAAAATAACGTTTTTCCAGTTGGATGTCACTGTTATCACTGAAGCCCATTGATGTATTAAAAAACCCTACGTCAATGCTGGAGCCGCTATTTGAGTAGTTTAGCAAATGCTTTTTTTTTATTGATTGACGAGACGAGCATACCGTTCGCCTGATGGTAAGCGATACGACCACCCATAAACAGTAGTAACACCATCCAGCCCTTTCAGTTACAAAGTACTGTGTTGCGCTCGTCATTCTGGGACATAAGATGTCAAGTCTCGTTATGTCCAGTAGTTGCACTGGCTGCAATGTCCTTCAAACAGAAACACAACAGTGCATGCACACTGCTGCTAGGCAGTAGAAATAGACATTGCAGTGGTACCCACCCAGACGGACTTTTACATATGAGAGATCTACCGCCAGATTTTTACGGACAGTGACAGCATTCTGGCCATTTTTAAAGGAGAATGCCCAAATCTGGTCCCACTCATTAAAGGGAGTGTATGACCTTGTGAAATGAATCATAATTAACGAAATATTTTTACAAATTACTTCTATTACTTGAAAGAAATCCTTTTCGGGGTTTATTTTTCAATAAAACAAGACGATTTTAATTCCGTATGCGCCATTTTATTAACATCGCCATTCCCGTTGAAAATATTATTCACTTAGAGAATTGGATAAATTCTGTAAGGTATTCATAATAATTCATTAAATATTATTAGAAATTACTTATATGTGTTCGATAGAAATCCTTTTCTGGATATTATTTTTCAATTTGTTTAGACGATGTTTGATTCTATTTCCGCCATTTTTAATGTGCTAGACTCATGACTGTTGTTGACAGCGCCATTGCCATCATTCAAAATTCATGTTACATTAAAATATCAATGTCGGTGAAAGATTTTTTTTTATTACGGTCGTCGGTAATCATGGAATTACTTAAATAAATGAGTAATATACAGAATGGTTTACATTATATTGTATGGAAAAAAGATATATAATTTATTATTTTGCTATTGCATAACATATGGTCATGTCCGATATTTGACATAACATTATCCTAATAAACCCACACACACGCACAAACACTCACGCCTGTTATCCCCGAAGGGGTAGGCAGAGGCGCAACTAGTGCACCCACTTTTCGCCGTGATTCCGTCCCATGATGTGATAGGGGGCGAGCCTATCGCCATATCGGGCACAAATTCCAGACTTCGAGCTGATACTGAATAGAAAAACTCAATATCACTTTGCCCGACCCGGGAATCGAACCCGAGACCTCAGCATTGTAGTCGTACCTTAATACACAAACCTATCCTAATAAAGTATTAAGTATATTGACTTTATTTTTTGCTTAAAATTAAACATGTAGGTGGTTGTTTCACTTAGGTACTCTCCGTTAATTTTCGCATTTAATATCCATCTTTAAAATTGAAGTAATATTGTGATTTTCAAATTGTAAAATATATATATTTAAAAAAAAATGATAAAATGATGTTTTGTTTTTAATCCCCGACAAGAAAGAGGGGTGTTATAAGTTTAGGGTGTGTATCTGTGTATCTGTATGTCTGTCTGTGGCATCGTAGCTCTCAAACGAATGGACCGATTTGGATGCGGTTTTTTTTTGTTTAAATGCTGATGTGACTGCGATGGTTCTTAGCTATAATTTATGAAGATCTGTTCAGGCGTTTGAGGATTATCAGCTCTTTTCCAACTTAAAAAATCCGATTGACTTTAAATTTGGTGTACTGTGACATTCAATATATTCGTCAACATGAGCTGATGCTGCGGCATCAAGTAGTCTGCGGGATACCCAACTCCTTAGCAACTTATAGCAGATATAGTGTGTTTGGGCTCATAAGGATGGGCTCAACGAGTAGGTGATAGATAGTTAATTATCAAGGCCCCATGATGGAGAATAAAGTAATTTAAAAATTTTAAATTAAAATTAAATTAAAATCGGGGGACCGAACTCCGGACCAGGGAGATGAAAATACTTCTTTAGCGGTCCCCTGACGCGACGACGGTTGGTTCAAAATATTACTAGGTACTTAAACGACAAAGATGCTATTATTATTTTACTTTTTAGAGATTTTTTGTGTCGGGGGTTATTTAAATTTTAATTTAATTTTTTTAATTTTAAGGATCGTCGATCATAGATATATTAACATTAACAATTTGCGAAGCCCTAGGGATAGCTAATTTTTTTCATAGGTAACCTCAAAATGAGAACATGAAATTGTACGAAAACCCCGCAATAAAATAGAATGATTTTTGTTTTATTGGGACCCACATTATTCGTTCTATTTTGAGTGTAATTTTCATTATCATACAAAATTAAATTATGCGGGACGGACTCCCATGCAGATATATATACAGATGGGCATTCTCCTTTATGCCTTTGTTAGTGTAACCTTTATTAGTAAAATCCCTAAATTCATTATTGTAACTATTACAAATATCTGTGTATCTGTAGTTTTTAGTTCAATCATGTAAAATATTTTTTATTCAAATTATTATTTACTTATTCCTATTTATACTGAAACTATTTTCATTTATTCTTATAACAATGATAACACAAATAAAAATAATTATCACACACACACACACTCACGCCCTTTATTCCCGATGCGGTAGGCAGGCGCAACCAATGCACCCACTTTTTGCCGTGCGCATTCCGTCCCATGATGTGATAGGAGGCGAGCCTATCGCCATATCGGGCACAAATTCCAGACTCCGAGCTGATACTAAATAGAAAAACTCAATATCACTTTGCCCGACCCGGGGATCGAACCCGAGACCTCAGCTTTGCAGTCGCACCCAAATACAACTACGCCACCGAGGCAGTCAATATTATATGGGACTTGGTAAAATGAATACTTAATACTGCATTACACGTCAACACAAAAATATTATATGAAGCCGTGGCTGACTGCCATTAGGCAATTTTGAAGATATTCCAATGATTTCCTGATGATTTAAGTGGTGTCATTTAAAAATATGATAAATGTGCCTAGTGTACAGCATATTTTATTTTTAATTATAATCCTACTTATATTATAAAGGCGAAAGTTTGTAAGAATGTATGGATGTATGGATGTTTGTTACTCTTTCACGCAAAAAATACTGAACGGATTTCGATGAAATTTGGCACATGGGTAGATCATAAACTGGATTAACTGGATTAACTGGATTAACTGGATAGGCTACTTTTTATCCCGGGAAAATATAAAGCGGGACTTTTATCCCGGAAAAACTCATTCACGCGGGCGGAGCCGCGGACAAAAGCTAGTAAGTTATAAAGCCACCACAACAGTACTCGCGAAGTAGCTTGAAGTTAACCGCATATGATAGTGCAGAGAGTTACTTCGGGTTTTCTCGTATGGCATCGCTTCGCATCGCGCGACTTACGCTCCGTTGAATTCAAAGGACCTGAGGTGGTCAGAGGTTCTACACGAAGCATCTGGGCCTGCTTCAGTTTGTTTTACGTCGTCCTTTAGAGTGCAGGGGACTGACTACCTTTCGATGCATGATGTTTGTGAGCAGGTACTTTGGACTTTAATTTCGTAGAGTACTCCGTTGAGGTAATTTTGCGAGGTGGTGGAGGATAATTAAAGATAGAATGCTGTTTTTCGAAACCCAAATGTATATTCATTTGTTCTTTTTTCTGATGTGTGCTTCTTTTATTTCCATATCTATATAGCCCGACCCTATGAGTTCGTCAGTGGCGGTTGCAGTAAGGTTGCAATATATTCTGCCTTTCGTAAACGGGAACGATCTAGGGATCTGTGTTATCGGTACTGTCATATTGTACAAGTTGTAAGCGCCCTGGAAAAATACAAGAAATGTAGACACCGCGGAAAAGTTTAGCTATAAACCGACGAAAAGAGATAGATAGATAGATAGATAGATAACTCTTTATTGAACACCACACAAGTAAAAGAAAAAACACAAACATACTTATTAACTACAGCTAGTGTAACAATAGGCGGTCTTATCGCTAAAAGCGATCTCTTCCAGACAACCATAGGAAGGAATCTATCTGCGGAGAAGTTGGAGTGTGGGTGTGTTTATATTTAAATAAATAAAATACATAATAATATAAAATCATAAAAAAAATAAGTATATACATTGTGTGTGTATATATAGTATATATAGGTACATATACAAATATTAACAGCAATACAAATACATACAAACAAAATATGTGCATAAAATAATATGAATTAAAATACAAATAACTATTTATGTTGCATTAAGATAGAATGTGAGCACTTGTCTCTTGAAGCTGCTCAGCGATGGAGCTCGTCGTATAGGCACCGGCAGTGCGTTCCAAAGACGAACAGCTTGGACAATAAAGGAAGTGTCAACGAAACTACTACCGTGCAGGGGGGTCTTGAGAACCAAGTTATCTGACGACCTTAGTGTAAGAGAGTGAGAATTATGAAGAAAAATAAAGCGTTCGGAAAGATAGCGCGGAGAAGATGGATTGAATAGGATATTGTAAAGTAAAGAGAGAATGTGAGTATTCCGGCGAAGGCGAATAGGGAGCCACTTGAGCTTGGAACGAAATTCAGAAACGTGGTCATATTTACGTAAGCCAAATATGAATCTTATGCAGAAATTTTGAAGTCGCTCAAGTTTATCAAGCTGAACCTGAGTGAGATCAGGATAGCAGACGTCAGCATAATCAAGTATAGGTAATAAGAGCGATTGTGCTAACGTAATTTTAGTAGCAATGGGCAAAAAATTACGAAGTTTTCGTAAGGAAGCAGCCGACGCGAATAACTTTTTATTTATAACTGCGAGCTGAGGGCCCCAGGATAAACAACGATCAAGTGTCACCCCAAGATTCTTCACGGTCTCACAAAAGGGTACCTTAACGCCATTAAAAACTAAAGTAGGAAGTACCGACCAATCTATTTTATGAATTTGACGAGGACTACCTATCTATGATGATAGCTTGTGTTTTAGCTGGATTTACCTTTAGGCCATAGCGAGCACTCCAATCAGTTATACGGGCAAGGTCAGAGTTTAAAGCCACGATAGCGCCTTTAAATTCACTGATTGGGGCTTGATTGTAGATTTGGAGATCGTCTGCGTATAGGTGGTAGGAAGAGAAGATATGATGGGATACAGAATTAATAAACAAGGAAAAAAGTAGAGGAGACAAGACGCCGCCTTGCGGTACACCGGCTATTGCATCACACCATGAGGAAAAAGTATCCTCAATGCGAACCCGTTGCCGGCGACCGAACAGATAACTGTGAAACCAATCAATCACCGTCGGAGATATGTTAATAGAGCGGAGGATAGCCAGGAGGATATCAAAATCAACGGTGTTGAAGGCATTACTGAAGTCGAGTAAAGTTAGCACAGTGACCTGCCCCTTTTCCATACCGTGACGGATATCGTCGGTGATCTTAACGAGAGCAGTCGCTGTACTGTGACCCGGACGAAACCCAGATTGGAAAGGATTAAGAAGGGAATGCTTATTAAGGTAGGAACTAATTTGGTAATGGACGAGACGCTCAAGAACTTTAGAAAGGAAAGGGAGAATGGATATGGGACGATATTCGGAAAAATTATGAGGATTCGGTTTTTTTGGAAGGGGAACAATTTGAGCGTCTTTCCAGCTGGAAGGAAAAACTCCATTTTGGATTGAATGGTTTAAAATATGACAAATTATAGGCAAAATGATATCGAGAATGGGTACTATCATATTTCGACTAATGCCATCAACACCGACAGCCTTTGATGTAATAGTAAGTACGCAATTTTTTACATCACGAGCGGTAAATTGATTAAAGACAAAAGGAGCATGACTAAGAATTGGCGAGGAATTGAGAAGATTAATTGTTTGGTTCTTAATTGAGGTATCAATATAAGAACTAGAAGATGTTGATTTAGTGAGTTAATATCAAGATTGATTGGAACTGAATCTTGTCGAGATTTGCCAATTCCTAGTGACCTCAGGAATTTCCAGACTTTAGCTGAATCTTCCTCTTCGACGGATACGTGAATATGGCGACGATAAGCATCCCTACACACCCTATTGCAGCGATTCCGAAGTTGTAAGTACTTGGCCTTGGAGTCATCAGAGGGGCGACACCTATACCTCGTTTTTGCGGCAGCTTTTTTCCGCATCAAACATTTTATTTCGTCCGTGATCCATGGTGCGGGGAGATGTTTTAGTTTGATGGTCCGAAAAGGAGCGTGGATGTCATATAACTGTGTGATAAAAGTGTTGAAAATATTAATTTTATCATCAGTAGACTTATATTCTAAAATTTGAGACCAATCAATATTTTGTGCATCTCTAAGAAAAGCTTCCTGGTCCATGCCACCAAAATTACGTTGCAATATAATTTTAGGTCTATGTTTAGCAAATAATAAGACAAAAAAAGGCAATGCTAAAAAACATGAATACAGTGCAACGGAACAAGGTTTGGGACTTTAACTGTCAAACTGACACACGACACAATATGACAGATGTAATTTACAACTGTAGGTGTCAAATTGACAATTGACACATGTCAGATTACAGATATCAACTACCCGCAATTTAATTGGTTAGTGGGACGTAATAAGTCAATACTACAATATTAAGAAATTGCGGGTAATTACATAGAAACAGACGTAAACAACGTACAAGTTATAAAATTAAAAGTGGTTTTCACTTTTTACTAGATGGTGCGTGTCTTCTGGTCTTAGTCGAAGGTGGCGCAGTATTTTTTTGCGTTCTATCCTGCTTCCGTGCTCCACTGGTCGATGCAGTAAGCCTGTCGATGTCTTCCATACAGTCGGCCTGGTGGCGCGTCCCATCAGATGCAAGGATGAAAACAGATCCCTCGCGCGTCCAGCACTTCGCCACACCAAATTTCCGACGCGCAGCCATGAATATGTCGTGCCGTGATTTGGTCAGAAACTCGGACAACGTTATACCTGACCCACGTAATTTCGTCTTCGCATACCAGATTTGGTTCCGCATCTCGAAAGCACATAGTTTTAGAAGAATTGGTCTAGGACGGTCTTGTGCAGATAAGCGACCCATGCGATGGCACCGTTTGATGTTCAAGACACTGAAATCCGTGATCTTCAGGCGATTGACGACAGTTTCAGCAACCAAGGCCGCAGTGTCTTCATCTTTAACCTCAGGAACACCGTGCAGCAACAGTATTTGGCGACGTCTGTGCATTTCAAGATTGTCCATGTTTTTAGAGACAATCGTTATTTGAGTTTGGATCGCACGGAAAGCTGACAAGACAAAGTCCTTGAACTTGAAATACTCTTCTGCCAGTGATGAAGTAGAAAGTGACGAAGGTGGGCTAGTAGCTTTCTTGAGCTCACTCTCTATTTTCATACATTGACACTAAGAAGGTGAGTACTGTTTCACCACTGGTTTGCTGAATTGAACACGGAGAGGGAATGGAATAAAAGGCTGCTGGTCGGTATGATAAGTTGCATTATGGATTTGACTCCGCTGTCTAACAAAAACGCAAATAAGCGCAGAACAAACTATTGTACGGTCATAACCATAGTCACGACCGGTGAGTCTTAGAAACGGTTATTCTTTATACGCGAGGGAGCACGTTTGTGAATCAAATATAGACTATATCGGTGTTTTACGGAAACCAGGAATGACGGCTTCCTGTCGTTTATAGAATACAAGTGTTATTCCACCAATGACTATATGTTAATTCCGATTGCAGTGTTTTGTGCGAACTTACCGCAGGAAAAGGGCACGGCTGATTAAATTTCCCTTGTTTCAACGCACTGCCGAAGAATTTGTCTTTGTGTATCAAATCACAGAACTTGAAATGCATTTCGACAAACCCTCTTCTGTAAGTGTTACTCAAGAACTCGTAGAAGTAGAAATGAACCTGTGAATATAATATGAGGTTCGTATCTAAGTACGGCTATATCTTTTTAAAACAGGATAAGACTTTTATCCGGTTGAGTCGTTTACAAAAGCTAGTTAGATGCAAAGAAAACAAAAAAAGTTACATGATTACTTACTGTAATATTGTTGTGAAATTCATAAATGAAGTAAGCATGAAACCCAACGTAATAGAATGGATCGTTTCTCCCATATCGCTGAGAAGTTAAATTAGCGTACGATGCATATTTAGTGTTGTAATAGGTTACAGAAGGATGTTCGGTGCTTATATATCGGATCTGAAACAAAAACACGTTCAAGATGCATGGTTGAAGCCGTGTGGGCAGTGGTTTGGGGGCATTTAGAGAGTTCCGCCACGGTATCCTCTGCCTGTCGTAAGAGGCGACTAAATGGGGCTTCAAGAGAGTCGTGGGGCGAGCAGTGGGGGGCTGCTCAGTCCAATTTCAGCGACTCCGAGGTGGACGACAATGCGGGTGGTCGGTCTCCCGTTGTCGTAGACGCCAAAGGCGTCCTTTAGAGTGTGGGGGCATCTTAGCCCCCTTGTATAGAGAAGGGCCGCAACGGCATCGCGCAGGGACGGTCTCGTGCAGCTATCTTAGTGCAACAAGATACCCCGGGGCCGTCTCGTATGCGCCGAAGAAGGCCACCGCGGGTTTTATTTTATTTTATTTATTTTTTTATTTTATTTATTTAGGCATAATAGGCTACAGAGTATAAACTATAATTATACAAAATTGATGCATATAATATTCTTTACAGTGCTAAATTTAAACTCCGATAAAAGCTACGCACAACATTACAATTAACTATCTTACAAAACTAAACATTAACTTAAAATATATGGTATTTGAGCGCTATACAATCACTCTACCTAAGCATTTATTAATATAGCTATTAAGACTTAATGAGAAAATATCGAGGTCTTTGCTAATGTCATTATGTGCTCTACACATGCGTGATATGGGATCATTATATGCAACATTATTAGAGCTACATGGTATGAAAAATAAATTCTGTATTCGGTTACTACCCCCCACTTTCAACGAAAGATGGCTCAACAATTCAATTGGTTGGTATGCCAGTGTAGGGTGTACATAGTGTTAGGGACTCGGTCCAATGCTCGCTCAGATGATGCTATACTCCCGAGTGTCGACATTGGGCTGTAAAACTGTGTGAAACCAACATAACCGATCCACTCACCCCCCAGTGGTGGTAGCGATAACGCGTTTTTTCCCCGCGAAAAAAAAATGGTTGAAGCCGCAGGTTCCGCCGCGAGTGGCGGCGATCCCGGCAGCGATTGTGGTGCGCGAGCGCTTTGGTGTTTGTGGGACATCAATACTGAGCTAGGAGAGATCCAACGCACACTGTGTGCCCGCTGAGAGTTTAAAATTAAATTAAGGATCATATTCCGTAAACGGGGTGTATTCGTCTTTTTGCAATTACAGGCGTTCTAATCAAAGAACTACAGTCGTATATATAAAATAGCATCATTTTTGAGTTCGAACAAAATAACCTAGCTGACCTAAGACTTTATAGGAGAGGATAAAAGGAGGATAGAAGTTCACATGGACTTTGAAAGTGAAACATGAGTGACATGTAAAGCTATTGTCGCAGGTAATATAATACATATAAAATTATGCAACTTACAATATCAGAAGCCTGTAATATTAGGTTGGGGAAAAGTTTCTTTGCATTTTATATGAAAACTAAAGACTTCTTTTTAAAGTTTGTTTACATTTAATTACAGTATATAGATGCCATTTTGTTCGATGACTTTCTGCCATTTCGTAGGTAGTGCCATAATCCCCTTGCTGTAGAAATTTTGGGACTTCTGATGTGGAAATCTCAAGGTGCAAGATCAGGGCAATATGGTGGATGCATTAATACCTCCCAGCCTAATTCTCTTAATTTTTGCTGAATGGCTTAAGATGTGTGTGTTCTGGCGTTGTCGTGATGAAAGACCACATCCTTTCTATTGATCAATTTCGCCGCATTCTCTCAACTTCTTTAATCTCAATAGTTGTTGACAGTAGAGATCAGAATTGATGGTTCTGCCCGACGGTAAAAGCTCATAATGAACAATGCCCTTCAAATCCCACCATACACACAACATCACCTTTTTGCGAGTTAACCTAGGCTTTGCCATAGTCTGTGAAGCTTGACCGACCTTTGACCACGACGTTTTTCATACGTGATCCACTTTTCATCGGCAGTTATCAATCTCTTCAAAAACGATTCGGTTTCATTACGTCTGTCAGAGATATAAAACCTCGATACACGGTAACTACCGCACAGGCCAGCAGAAATAGCTGGCTGTTAAAAGAAACTGTTCAAATATGGAGCACATTCTTTTATATTTCAATTTAGTATAAATAGTGTTTTTATAATAAGTGTAACTCATTCTACAAAAAATATATTCCACTTGATCACATCTCAAGTATATGATTAATTACGGGATTACAAAATGGAATTCTAGTTCCAATAAAGTCTCAATAAAGAATCGCAAATGAGTACACGGTTCATTAGCTTTTCAGTGAGCTCGTGTGTCACCCAAATATCGAGCTGTTTGTGTGCCCAGTTTTTTTCAAATGGGTCATAACTATTTTATGGTCAATTCTCAGTTTTTCAGCTATTTTTTTTGTTAATGGCCCTACTGCCAGTAGCCTGACGCGAGTCGGCTTTTCTGGCCACATCGGTCTTTAGGGTGCGCAGAAGACACTCGCAACCATTTGTATTAAGTAACCATGCTGAGGGCAACCCACTAAAGGGTTACGAACCTCGGCTCAGGACGGCCACTGAGAGAGGATGAGACATCAACGATTAGGGAAAGATGGGTTTTTAGGCCTAATCCTATTAGATTGCGTTGTCATCGGCACGCGGGCCGGAACTGCTAAGGGGTGGGGGGGGGGGGTCGAACGTGGCGAGGTCCTTGACAGCGAGGATGGAACTGCGGTCTTGTGGAATGTTGGAGTTTTTAAGAACTCGTTCTTGTAATATTTCCGGCGTAGGGCTTCTGTAGACTCGGGAATAATTCACAATGAAACAACTTCGACCGTTACGTACCACGTTTAATGCAGAACTGACAACTGTCACGTTCCGTGATTCTTACCCACATTTGACATATATACTACACCCCCACACTTATTCTAAGATATACAACGAATTTACATCAATGTATATAACATAAAATATTTCTAAAGTAACTACCTGTTTATAAATTTTTGTTTGACTTATTTATTTTTTATTATTTATTCCTATTAGCCAACAATTACAATACTACGACTAATACATGATGGGATCCCCATAACGCTCGATAGGTTTAGGGTTTCTTCTGGGCCTGTTTTGCGACACCGCTGGCGATGGGAGAACACTCTCTTCCCTGGACGCCAGACCATTCATCGTACTGGGGTACGCCAACAGGGAAGCGGACTTATTTGACCTGACCTGATCAAAGTGCCTTTTCATTTGTATAGGTAGACCATCTTCTCTATCTACCAAAACGTTACGACTCCCTATCACGCTATTTATCCTACCGGGTACCCATTCTCCCCCTGCACTAAAATTCCGCGTCCATACCAAGTCCCCTTCGTTAAAATTGCGTAATTTACCTCCTGCGTTTTTAACCTGTATATCCTGCGCTTGCTTGATTTTTTGAGGGAGGTCGCGACCTGTACGTAAAAGATCTAATCTAGATTTTAAATTACGCTTTAATAGTAACATTGCCGGGGCTTCTCCCGTTGTACAGTGTACTGTGTTTCTGTAAGCCATTAAATATGTTTGCAAAGATATATTAACATCTACTTTATCCCTTATAGCTTTTTTAATAGCCCGCTTGCACAGTTTAACCGCTCCCTCCGCAGCACCATTGGATGCAGGGTGATAAGCGGCGGTAAAAGTATGAACTATGCCATTATATTTCATAAAATCTGCTATTGTTGTACTTGTAAACGGTGGTCCATACCATACTACCTCTTGCGGTAAGCCGAATCTAGCGAAAGTTTCCCTTAATTTTGCCAGTACTGACTCTGCCGTAGTGTCTGACATTTGAAAAGCCTCAATCTATTTGGTAGTAGCATCTATGATGACAAAAAATCGTTTACCTTGTAAAGGACCCAAAAAATCTATATGTAGTCTACTCCAAGGCTCAATCGGATACTTCCAAGGCTTTGGAGGTACGCGCGGAGGACATGATGCTTCGCTCATGCACGTGCCACACTCCTTACAATTTTTTTCTATATCTGCGTCAATCCCAGGCCACCATACATAGCCCCGCGCCTTCACCTTCATTTTAACTATTCCCATGTGTCCCGTATGTAATTCCTGTAAAATATTTTTACGCAATGTCTGAGGTATGACTGTTCTATATCCCCACATAATTAAACCTGAGTCTAAATACAGCTCGTCTTTTCTGGCATAATACGGCTTAATGCTAGCGTCGTGACACTGAGAGGGCCATCCCGACTGTAAGTATAATACTACTTTACGTAACAATACGTCCTTCGCTAACTCCTCTTTTAAAGTTTTGTAAGTTATCGGTAAAAAATCTTTAATGAAATTTACATATGTAATTTCCTCTTCCTCCCTACGTTGTTCACCACTAGGTAAACGTGACAGCGCATCTGCCCCATTCCTAGATGTGGTAACGTGCTCGATATCATATCTATAACCAGCTAGTATCACCGCCCATCTTTGTAACCGCGATGCTGCCATCGTCGGTATGCCCCTTTTGGGTCCAAAAATCGTAACTAATGGTTTATGATCCGTACGAAGCAAAAATTTGCGACCGAATAAATATTGATGGAATTTCTTCACCCCATAAATTATACTAAGAGCTTCTTTATCTATTTGAGAGTAGGCCCGCTCTGCAGACTTGAGCACTCTCGAGGCAAACGCGATAGGGCGTTCACGGCCGTCCGGCATTTCATGTGAAATGACCGCTCCGATACCCACATTACTAGCATCTGTCGTCAAAATGAGTGGTAAGTCCGGATTGTAATGCACTAATACCTCACTAGACATCAATTTCTTTTTTACCGATAGAAAAGCAGTATCGCATTCTGAGGACCACACAAATTTAGCCCCTTTCTTAAGTAATGCGTATAAAGGTGACAATATTGTACTAATGTCTTTAACAAATTTTCCGTAATACATCACCATACCGATAAAAGTTCGTACTTCCGTCACGTTGGTAGGTAACGGTACCTGCTGTATAGCCTCTACTTTCTCTCTATTTGTATGTATCCCTTCTTTATCGATTATATAACCTAAATATGTTACCGAGTTAGCAAAAAAGCTACACTTTTCTTTTTTAACTTTCAATCCAAATTTACTTAAGCGGCTCAGGACCGTATGTAATGTCTCTAAATGTTTTCGGTCGTCAACCCCTGTCAAAATGACGTCATCTAAGAAAACTCCTACCTGAGGCAAATCTGCAAACATCTCTTCTAATTTACGCTGAAAAATGCCCGGACTTGACGATAGCCCATAAATCAATCTATTGTATTGGAACAATCCCCTATGCGTGTTTATCACTGTATATTTTTTTGAGGTTTCACTTAAGGGAAATTGAGCATAAGCCTGTGATAAATCAATTTTTGCAAATTTAACCCCCCCATTCAACTTAATTAATAAATCTTCTACTCGGGGCAGCGGAAAACGGTCTACCTCTAGGCACTTATTGAGTGTTAATTTATAGTCACCACAAACCCTTATGGTCCCGTCCGTCTTCACAACAGGTACAATTGGCGTAGCCCAGTCCGACGTCTCTACTGGTGTAATAATGCCGTCCGCGATCAATTTGTCCAACGCATGATCCACGGGTGTCCGCATTGAATATGCGAGGGGTCGCGCACGCATGAATATCGGTCTGGCTTCCGGTCGTACGTGCAGGGTTACTTCGCCACCGGTATATCGCCCAAGCCCATCCGAAAACACCTCACCATATCTGGAAATCACATCCGTTAAATTAAATGACGAATTATCCCCTATTTTATTTATAAAATTAACCTCACTTAACTTTAGTCCTAACTGATTAAACCAATGTCTACCCAACAATGGTTTTCTTCCTTTATCTATAATATACAATTCCAATTTTTTTGTTATCAATTTATATTTTACAGTTGGAAATATTTTTCCCATTGGTACAATTCGCTCACCGGTATAATAGGACATAACAATGTCACTATCTATTAATTGCAAATGCGATAAATACTTTGTATAATATTCATAACTGATGCACGATATTGCACTACCTGTGTCCACTTCCATATCTATACATCTATTCTCTACAAAAACAGACAAAACAAACGGTTTACAATCACCTGAGCTACATACGTTATACATATTATAATTTACCTGTTCGTTCAACTCAACTAGTCCCGTTTCCGTACATTCTTGTACATTGTTATTATAAACCGAAGCTTCTGAAGGAACCTTCAATCTAGGGCACATTTTTTTAAGGTGCCCCGGTCTATAACACACTTTACAAACGTAATTACTAAATCTGCATCTCGATGATACATGCTGTCCGCCACAAACACTGCATTTCGCCTCCCGGTCGAAGCTGCGGTTCTGTCTTCCATCTAGTTGGGCCAGTGTGCCGCCGCCGCGACCTGTTACCGCCGGCGCTGCCTGTCGCTGTCCCGCTCCGCGCGCAACCGTCCTATGTGAAGCGCCTTGTTGTCCGCGTGACGTCATGCCCCGTCTCGCTCGCTCCGTCAATACTGTGTGACACTGTGCCTCCTCTTTATGTGGCACTGTGTCCCGCCATTCATTTCTACCGTCAACAATCGCCGCGTTTTTCTCGGCCGCTTCTATTGCGATTGCTAATGTTAATGCTTTTTCGAATGTTAAGCTCTCCTCCGTAAATAACCGTTGCCTGACCACTTCACTGCTGAGTCCGCACACCAATTGGTCTCTCAAACTCTCCTCCAACCATTTTCCGAACTCGCACCCCTTAGACAACTTTTTGAGTTCTGCTACGTATTCCGCTACCGTTTCTTCTTGCCTTTGCTTGCGTTGTCTGTATATAAACCTCTCCGCCAAAATGCTCGGTTTTGGGCGTAGATGATTCTTCATAACGGACACTAGGTCATTAAAAGACTTGGTTGCTGGTCTGTCGGGCGTACATAATGTAACTAGCAATTCGTAACTGGCTCATCCCATGACTGTTATTAATGTAGCTACCTTGTGCGTATCCTCGATTTGATTGACAATAAAATATTGCTCCAACCTCTCGATGTACAACTCCCAATTATCCGCGTTCAAGTCGAACGGCTCGATCTTGCCCACTGGTGCCATTTCCAAAAATATATTCAATTTCACACACGTAGAATCAATCGTACTCGTCGCCAATGTAATATTTCCGGCGTAGGGCTTCTGTAGACTCGGGAATAATTCACAATGAAACAACTTCGACCGTTACGTACCACGTTTAATGCAGAACTGACAACTGTCACGTTCCGTGATTCTTACCCACATTTGACATATATACTACAGTTCTTACGGCGGATGGCCAGAGTGATTTCGTCCTCTGAATCGGTTAATACGGAACGCGGCCGTCTCGGCGCGGTCGAATGGAGTATATATTGACGCTTTACGAACTAACGTGTTTGGGTGATTTACCGCCCGATCGAAGTAGCGTCTGCTGGCCATATGCATGAAATGCCTGATGGTCGGCATGTTGGTGTCCACGTGGAGGTTGCGGTTGCGAACGTAACACGGGGCACCAAGAGCATGTCTGAGCATTCTATTTTGTAAGACTTGCATACCCTGAAAACGAGCAGGCGGTAAATAGGCGAATACGGGCGATGCGTAAGTCATGATAGGTCGAATGCAAGTCGTAAAAATCCTAATCTTGTTGCGGGTTGACATTTTACTGTTTAAGAGCCAATGCAATTAGCCCATCGCGAATGCGGCTCGCGCGCGTACCGCGTTTATATGTGGGATGAAGGTCAACCTCGGATCAAGGGTCACTCCTAGATATTTGGCTGTGTCCGTCCAGGGGATGACCTGGTAGGACATGCGGACCGAGGTGTGGGGCACATGGACTCTCATTTTCTTAGTGAATAGGATAGCCTGACTTTTGCCATTTGCGGAACCAGTCGCCGAGCTTGTCGGCGGCGGCCTGCAATGTGCGCACCACATTGTCGGGGTCTATACGTGAGGCGTAGATTGCGGTGTCATCCGCGGAGAGCGCCAGATGGGCGTTCTTTGGTTTGGGGATATCACTGGTATACAGCGAGAAAAGAAAGGGGGAGAGGGCAGAGCCTTGCGGGACTCCAGCCGTGATGGACTGTCGGAAAGAGAAAGTTCCCTCCTCGCGATATTTGAAACCGCGATTCGACATTAAATCTCGTATGATGTGTACGAGTTGTGTGGTCACGTTGAGAGTGTACAGCTTGAAAAGCAAGCCGTTGTGCCACACCCTGTCGAATGCTTTTTCAATATCGAAAAAAAGAGCACCGGTAGGCATGCCGATTCGAAACTTGTCGTGAACGTGCTCCGTGATGCGGAGCACCTGATTCACGCAACTGTGTCTAGCGCGAAAACCAAACTGTTCCGGGGGATCAGGTTGTGATTGTGGCGACTATTTTGAGGCGGTCGTGGATGTTCCGCTCGTAAATTTTGCCCAGCGTACTGAGCAGGCTTATTGGTCTATAAGACGACGGTTTGGATGCGGGTTTTCCCGGCTTATGAATACCTATTACAACTGCCTCTTTCCAGACCTCTGGGAAGAGACCCACCACCGAACGTCGTCGGGAATTTGCCATTGACAGTGAACAGTCTCTGGCACCTTCTCGAAGCTTTCGCTCAAGACGTTCTGTAGGTGGTTTGTGAAGGAGCGTATTGCGCCAGTCGTTTCCTCAGGAGTCTCGATGTTGGTCGGAATCGCAGAGAGATCTGTGGGTGAGGTGTCCGCGAGCTTGGTGCCTAGAAGGCGCCAATTCGTTTTCACCTTCATCTGTACATTAGGACCTGCGCCTGATGGACTGTGTTGGGGGACTAGATGTAGGATCACAGGTCTGTGGTCAGAGTCTAACTCTTGTAGCACTTGCGTGGAACGCACGCGAAGGCTTACGTTCCTTATCAGCGCTATGTCGAGTATGTCTGGTCGGTAGTTGTCTTGGAGACTATAGTGTGTTGGTTCAGAGGTAACCAGGATGGACATATCTATTGTGTCAAAACAACTCACTAGGACGCCACCTCTCGCGTTGGTTCCAGAGAGTGTTTTTGGCATTGCGGTCTCCCGCGAGAATGACGGAATCCCGCATCTCAAATAGAGTCATCAGTTCATTGGAGTGAAGCTCCTTTGAGCGCGAGAGGTAGGCCGATATGATGGTGATCGGCGGATGTCCTGTCACGGCTAGCCTGCAGACCGAAGCCTCAATCTTCCTCAAGCTTATGGGTGATTCTAATTCTTCAGCTATGGGGTAACTACTGATATGTCGATCTTGCTCCACTTTTTCAAAAACGGCGTCCACTTTATCCGTAACAGGGCAACCAGAGCGAGGTGCATTTTGACATCAAAATTTCGGGATTAAAAACGCATAAACCTACTTTGTGCTACTTATTCTTACTGACACTGCATTAGGTCCATAAACGTCACAATTTTTTTTCGCTGTTTGCTGTGCATTTTTTCCATTTTTACAATAAAATGTATCAAATTTCGGCATTAGATTCACTCGTTTTGACCGAAAAAAGTATATAATGAAAAGAAAAATAGCCGAAAACAACATTTTACTGATTTCTTATTTTTTTTTTAAAGTAACCTTTTAATGTCAATTACAAGGTTATACATACATATTATATTGGAAAAGACTATTTTCCCGACCTATCATATACATTTTAATGCCCGTTTGAAGGTTGCCTGTCATTATTTTACAAGAACATGTGGCAAACAGCTAATATTAATCCCCTTTTCAGGCCTCGTAAACCTTTTTTGGAAATGCAACTAATACCACGCTTTTTTTACAACAAAATACATTTTTTTTTTCTTAATTACACTCAAATCAAATCAAATAAAGTTGTTATGTAATTATAAAAAGTCTCACCGTATTCAACCCTTACTGGGTATGCGAAGGAGTGAGTTAGATTTCTTTAATTCATTTTATTTACATTCATTAGGTATATCTATTAAGAAAGTGATACATCATACAATTCCATTATAATCTTGCTTGCGTATTGCGCAGTACTTACATACAATATTATAAAATTAAAATGTCAAAATGTTAAAAATGTCAATGAGTTATTTTATCATAATTATTTTTACAGTTTTATAATTTATTTCCTTTTAAATTTCGTCATCAAGAAATTCTTTTATTGAATAATATGTCTTATCTAGCAAAAGCATTCTTAGTCTATTTTTGAATACATAAGGTGAAGCTGGTTTCCTTAATTGTTAATGGTAAATTATTATAAATTTGGATTCCCATACTAAATATACTATCTTTATACAGTTTTGTTCTTGTTTTTAGCGTACATAATTGAGTTTTATGTCTACTGCTTTTTAAAGTTCTATAGTTTTTAATGTCAGATCTAACCACAAGAGACGCTTCATTCACATAAATAGAGGGAAGCGTTAAAATTTCAGGCTTTGGAAGTATGGCTTATATGAATCAGTCTGATGAAGCCCACACATTGATCTGATGCACTTTTCCTGTGCCTTAAAAGCAATGTTTATATAAGAAGAGTTTGCCCAATATAATACGCGTTTGCCCAATATAATACGCCATATCTTAGTGTAGACTGCACATAAGCATAGTAAGCAGTCAATAAAGTTTGTTGGTTTGCTACCTTTCTAAGCATGTATAGTGCGTATGAATACTGATTCAGTTTAGTGCAAATGTGTCCAATATGGGTTCTCCATGTCATTTTAGAGTCTATGTAAATGCCTAGGAATTTAGTACTGTTCATCTCAGTGATATGTTTGTCATTATACTGTATTAGGGTCATCCGGGGTAACAGCACGCAGTGGGTAAAATTTCGCATGGTCCATATCTAGGAACCTATTGAAGGGGCTCAGACACTTTTTCGGGTAAATTAGGGGTGCGTCAGGGATGATGTCAGAGCCCACAAGCTATTTTACCAAGCCTCACTTGTTTAGCGAAAAACGGCGATCAACGTGATTTTGTTGATTAGTTATCAACTATTTTGTGCTGGGAAAAGTTTATGGATAGACGGTGCATCAGTTTACAAAAGACCGTTGATTATATTAAATTTACACGATTATTGTAGTATTTATTTTAGCTATTAATTCTGTCCTAAAAATAACTGCATTTCAACTGACGTGTGATTGTTTAAAATATTCCCTGTTGGGTAAGAGTACGGGATTAAAAGTACGCACGCTGTTATAACTTCATTACAATGAAAAGTAACATCAAGCGTTCCTAAAATTACAGTGATCATTAAATTACAAAAGTAACTAAAGTTTGTTATAAATACAGTCTAATTAATTATGTTCCTGGTGCCTACAATAGGTGTACATTTAATGTTTATTTTTACAATATTTGTACCAAGAATAAAGGAAGTTTAAAAACATATTCCATATGATCCCATGTGTACTTATACAATTTGTAATTATATGCCTGTAGTTTACCTGCGTGCGAAGCTTACCCAGTATGCGAACTATTAACCGCATCTCTGCGTAGTTTTACCCACATGACGGGTCAAGAGTACGAATTTCTCCCGCTGCACTTAAACATGTATTGCAAAAAAACCGATGAAGCAATGTAAAAAAAACTCATTAAATAATGAAAGTAGAATAAATTTACTTTAAATAAGTGTTAAAACGTTTATTAGGACCCTATATTTTTGAGTGTGTAGACGATAGAAAAAAACAGTGCGTATTTTTGAGCTGAATGACCCTACTAGCGGCTTCGTTTTTGTATTTTTATTCTTAAAAGTCATATAAACAGTTTTTTCTAAATTTATTATGAGATTATTATTGTTTAGCCACTTGATAATGTCGGATAATGATTTGTTAATTTCCTCTTCCTGAGAACAAAAATTGTCATTTGTAAATAATGCCGTGCTATCATCTGCAAATAGTACCATAGGATGAGATATGGCATTTGGCAAGTCATTAATATACACAAGGAACAAAAACGGCCCCAATATACTTCCTTGGGGTACTCCATGTTTGACCGTTCTTAGATCTGACAGGTACTTAGTTTCTATCTTAGTTTTGGGACACGTCCTTATAATTTCAGTATATTGTTGTCGTCCCGTAAGATATGACTTTATTAATTCCAATGCATTACCTCGTACTCCATATACTTCAAGTTTCTGAAGTAATATGGTGTGGTCTACATGATCGAATGCCTTTGTCATATCCATATATAAGGCCGTCACTAGTTTTTTAGTCTAGACCTGTAAAAATAATCTTTAGGAATTGGTTCATAGCCATATTTTTTGACTTGCCTTTACGGAATCCAAGATAAGATAAGATAAGATGCACTATTCTTAATTCAAATTTATTTTCTATTTTTAGTTGCATTTGCTATAAAGCGTGTTTTTTATTTTTTTTAAAACAATTATTTATTTTTCATTTTTTATTTCTGTTCTACTATTGTCCAACAGATGTCACTAAAAAACAAGTAGGATTTTTTACACATAAGAGTACTGAGTAGCCAGTTTAGTTATAGTTCTATTATGGTCCAACAAATATTTCTAAAAATAAATAAACTATTAATTATTTATTAATTTTTTGGTTCTATTTTCTATAGAAGCGTGTTTTTAGTTTAAAATATTGAATTGTCATCGGTCCTTGATAAGTATGCCAAATTTTGATTAAGCCGACGTTTTGAAGGGGTCAAAATCATATTCAAACATCAAAGCGTAAGTTACATAGATACATACATACGTCTGCTAATAAAAGCGTGTTAAAAAAAGTACGTTTGGGTTCCATCAGGTTTCAAAGTAAAAAAAAATGGGAGGAGAGCCACGCTATCTTCAAGAGTAAAAAAAACCCTGGATTGGTGTATTGTGTTGTTTTTAAAAATATGGACCAACCAATTTAAGCTATAAAAAAATACGCGGGAAGTAGCCTCCCTGACTTTATATGATATGCAAACTAATTACTGTTACCTTAAGAGCGACACACATCGCAAAAAGCACGCTCCCCAGCAACAGAGTGCGACTCAAGGCGAATAATTTGTACATTACTCACGATGAAAATACTTTATTAACCGCACGAGACTGTTTCTAAGTAGATTAACATTGAATATGTGAGCCTAGCCTATTAGTATGATCGGTATAAATAGTTAGCGATCAAATTATTTCACGCTTATCTGATGCGTGTATCTATACTACCGTTATATATTTTAAAAGAATGCCCAGCAGCGTCTGTCTGTCAGTCTGTATGAACGCGAAAAACTCAAAAACTACCAAGTGGATTTTAATGAAATTTGATATGGAGATAGTTTGAGCCAGGGAAGGTTTGAGGATACTCTTTATCCTGGAAAAATACAAAGTGGGACTTTTATCCCCGAAAGTAGTTTCAAGTGTGCAGAGCCGTCACGGCCAAACCACTGAACCGATTTCGATAAAATTTTGTGTGAAGAGTCTTTGAAATCTCGGCAAGGACATAGGCTACTTCTTATCCCGAGAAAATATAAATCAGAATTTTTATCTTGGGGAAAAATCTTTGTTGAAACCACAAGCAAGTTATTATGGAGATAGTTTGAGGCCCTGGGAACGACGACATAGGCGAATTCTTATCCCGGAAAAATATACAATACATTCATGTCCTCATGATAAATACATTGTCATGCGGGTGGAGCCGCGAGCATCGCCTAGTTATAAATATTAGTCGTGTAGCAAAATATATTCGCATGTGCACTTGCGAATATATATTGCGAAGATTTTTGCCAATTATATGTGTAGACTAGCTTTTGCCCGCGGCTCCGCCCGCATTAAAAAGTTTTTCCGGGATAAAAGTCCCGGTTTATATTTTCCCGGGATAAAAAGTAGCCTATGTGTTAATCCAGGACATGATCTACCCGTGTGCCAAATTTCATCGATATCCGTTCAGTAGTTTTTGCGTGAAAGAGGAACAAACATCCTTACATCCATACATCCAAACATCCAAACATCCATACATTCTTACAAACTTTCGCCTTTATAATATTAGTAGGATAATTTAGATTAGTATTACAATGTTATATTAACAATTTATTATTAACTAGCTTTTGCCCACGGCTTCGCCCGCGTTAATAAGTACATAAAAACCTTCCCGTTGAATCACTCCATCCAACACATTTATTTGAATAAAGATTAATATTATGACGTTGATACAACTCTTAACAAATAATGCATTAATTTCGACCAAGTATGATTACCATAAAAACGGTTCTAGTGAGTTAATCTTAAAAGATAGACACATACTATCGCGGACATTTTTTTAGATCATTTCAAGAGGAATAATTCTTTCATACATATATTTTTAGTATCTTGAACCGTTTTCGCAGCGCACGCAATGGAAGCCCTCAAGGATGAATAATTTTCCCCGTTTTTTTCACATTTTCCATTATTTCTTCGCTAGAATAGTTGCATCGTGAGGTTATATAGTAGCCTAAAGCCTTCCTCGATAAATGGTCTATTCAACACAAAAATAATTTTTCAATTCGAACCAGTAGTTCCTGAGATTAGCGCGTTCAAACAAACAAACAAACAAACAAACTCTTCAGCTTTATAATATTAGTATAGATAGTATAGATTTACTTACTATTATTAGCTATGTTCTTCGAATTTTTGGATTTGTAAAATCGTTATTATGGTAGATATTTTTACTCAGATCCTTTACATAGACATAAAAGATAACTAATAAAAATATCATTCATATTAATATTATTAAATAAAGGGTTGAAAATGTTCGTGTATCCCTCTAATATAATCTTAATATATATAAATTATGTGTCACGTTGTTTGTCCGCGATGTACCCTACTCCTAAACTAATTAACCGATTTTAATCAAATTTGCACACCGTGTGCAGTTTGATCCAACTTGAAAGATAGGATAGCTTACATCTTAATTTATAGTCGCAATATTATTTTATTGCAAGTAGTAAACGAAATAATGTGAAATTCAATTGTATTTACCCGACTGCAAAAGAAGGAGAGTTTTGTTTTTCGAGTGTATGTATGTATGTAAGTATATATGTATGTATATTTCTTTGGCACGGCCTAGAGCCTAAACGGCTTGTCGTATTTTTATGTGAGTGGTGTCAATAGATTCGTCTTAGCCGTGAGAGACACTGGATGCATCAAAACATAAAAACATCTAAATTAAGGATTTTTGGCGGCAAAAAGTAATCTAAAAAAGAATAATGTTTTCAAAATACATCAGAAGGATTTTTAACGGAGATTACGAATATATGTACAACTTATATGTTTTGTTGGAGTTTGTAATAAGAAATGCTAATACATCTCATCACACTTCATACTAATAATATAAATGCGAAGTTTCAAGTTTGTGTTAGTTTGATATTATTTCACGGTAAAACGGCTTAACGGGTTTGGTTGAAATTTGGCACATAGGTAGTCTATAAAAAAGATAACTAAAAAGTTGGAAATAAAAAAAAATGTTAAAACAAAAAAACCGACTGCGTCAATAGATCTGCCATTCATTGCAGAACTGAAAAGATAGAAACAAGATTTTAATTTGAACATTTTATTTTGTTTTTGAATAATATTAGTTGACAGTGTTCACAAACGCAGTCGGAGGCATCTGCTCACTTCGAGATTTTGTTGCTCTACCTACATCACGAACCAAATTATGAGAAGTAAGTGTGTTATGCCTCCGTCAGCGTTTGTGGACACTGTCAACTAATATTATTCAAAAACAAAATAAAATATTCAAATTAAAATCTCGTTTCTATCTTTTCAGTTCTGCAATGAATGGCCGATCTTTTGACGCAGTCGGGTTTTTTGTTTTTGTTTGATTTTTAGTTTTCATCAATTTTCTTTGAGTATCTAGCAGGGCCGCGCCGAACCAAGACAGTGCCTGTGTTGAAATCTTTGAAGCGCCTCTGATTTTTGGCGTCTAAAATTTAAACCACAGGCGTGAGTGTTGTCTTGGTAGACTTATACCTACTTTCTTAGGTCTACTCAAGTATAAAGAATATGTTGTAGTATAACAAATATAATTTCAATCATTAACGTTGGCGTGTAACCATTCCGGCGCCCCTATTGTCTTGGCGGCTGTGTGCGCCGCACACTTCGCACATATGGACGGGGCGGCCCTGGTATCTAGCAATGGAATTTTGATTCAGTTTTCGACAGCGTATTTGAATTCGTTTTAATGAATTCTCTTCATATCATTGTTTCAGAAATTCGTTAGTGAAAAGCTTTGAGTATTGATTTGCTGGATACTCAAAGGTGAAAAGTGATTTTAAAAGTTGAGATCCAACTCTCAATTAGTTGAGATTATCTGTATCGTTTAAACGTCAATTTTCATATACACAAAAAAGTATTTTAGACTATACGTTTGATTTAACAAGTCTTTTCCATAAGGTACATGGCGGAGAAACATCTGGCCAAATCAAAACAGTCTTTTGTGCCTTCGCACACTTGGAAAAGGGTTATGATAATGTGCTGAGGAATAAGCTGTGATCAACGTTGTCATTAACGTATGGGACTGAGGGCTGCCTTGTAAGGGCATTGAAGTCTGTGTAATGAGAACTCCAAAGCCTGTATCAGGGTAAGGGGAACAAGAATAGCGATTCGCAATACTGTGTTGTTGGCGACGAAGTGAATGCCAATAAGCAGAAGAAGCACGAAAGTCGAGTGAATGGGGTGGAAGTGCACTCCTTACACAGTAGGTAGGTATATTATGTAGTCACTAATTCTTATCACATGGGTATGGTATGATAAGAGAAGGTTAAAAATTGAAAAACGATGTGGTGATTAAAATTAAAAGAAGTGTGATGAGATAACTTGGGCAAGTGGAGAGGATGGTTGAAAGAAGAGTCACGAAAAGTATTTACAGAGCGAATGTGAATGGTACGGGCGGACGGTATGCCCATAATCGGCGAAAATATATTATGATGAGAACTATGAATGTGGAAGAGGTGAAAGAGGTATAGTCATTATCGTGGCATGTCGCGCTCAATAGTCTGCTTCTCTCTGTCTGTTTATCAATATATAACTTTATAATATTGATTTTTGTGCATTAATTGTTGAGCTTAATTCATTTAATCTTAGTAAAAAACTAATAAGTTAACATAACATTCATTGATTCTGAAGCGATACGATTATTAACTCATAAATACGTTAGTATTTTGCACTATGTCATACAAGGATAATGATTTTTTATTATTTTTTTTTTTACTAAAATGATATATGTTTTTTTACAAAATGTCATCGTCAAAGCAGTCCGTTCCATTACTAACTTGGCTAACATGATATTTTTGCAAGTAGACCATTGAAGTGTTAAAAAGGTAATTAATAAATTAATTAACTAGGTAAATATTTTTGACATTTCTGGAACTGGCTAAAGAATCCGCTATACACTCTTCTTCTTTTCTTCATGGCTATACAGCATACAAAATTCTTTAGCGTGCGGGTGTAAAAAATATTATGAACTTCGATTCTCAATTTCCGACGTTGAATTCTGAAAACAATTATTTAAATTACATAAATTGTTTTCCTGGTTCCATTGTACGCACTACGCACAAATAACGCTATCTAGCAATCATCGAAACACGATTGGATTTTAACTTTATTCCAGTGGTTTCTGTAATTTAAACTAAATTCAAGCAATAATTTAGAATGGATATAAGACTAATAGTTTACTATAACTGAAAAAGTATCGACCATTAGTAAGGTACTTACCGTTGAAAGACAAAACGTGGTTTTGCAAGTATTTCTTATGATTTTTCATTCTATTTAGATCGGAAACAAAATAAGTTACTGATAACACACAAATAACTGGACGAACAGAGAATCACGTAAGATGCTAAATAAATTGTTACTTTCGCTGCGGCTCGAAAAATTAGTTCCTTTGTTACCTTACGAAGTTATTTAAATTAGAACTTCGGTGATGCGAGGCGAGAGCGTGTATTTATACATATTTATATAGACTCTTAGAACAAATGACCTAGTTGGAAACCTATCCGTGGTTTTGGTTAGTATGCCTGTGTAGGGTGTGTATAATGTTAGGGACTCGGTCCAATGCTCACTCGGATGAAGCTATACCCCCGAGTGTTAACATTGGGCTGTAAGACTGTGAACCCCAACATAACCGTTCCACACACCCTCCAGTGGTGGTAGCGATAACGCGTTTTACCCCGTGATAAAAAAAATACCGCTGCTCAGGTTCATTAATACCAAGGCAACCAGGATATAACGCCAATAGAAATTGGGAGACAATTTCAGTCTTGAAGAAATGCAGCAGAAGGTCAGGTTATATACTCATATATAACTAGAATACTGGTTTATGTTAGGAGACATTGTGAATGCCACAGCCGAGTGGGCATCACACTGTAGGAAAAACTAGCCAATGTTGTTCTAACACAAAGTATGAAGATAACTTTCAAACTCGGTACCTTAATATATTTGTTAATTATATTTGGTATATTTGGGGCCATTTTAAAAACATTTATAGTAGGTTAAACTTTTAATGATGATTTTTATATTGCGCAATAAATATTTCATAGAAGGAGAATACCATATGTAAACGAAATAAAGAATAAGAAGAATAAGAATTATGATTGAAATAGAATGAAATTCGAGTTATAATGATAACTGTTTTATTGAGATTTTTAATGTGATGCAAGATCCGCCCTTGAAAGAGTTACATACCTAACATTTATCATCATCATCAGCCACATGACGTCCACTGCTGAACATAGGCCTCCCCCAAAGATTTCCAGATGGACCTGTCCAAAGCGGCCCGCATCCAGAGCGTTCCTGCGGCCTTTACCAAGTCATCGGTCGACCTTGCAGGTGGACGGCCGACGCTGCACTTGCCAGTACGTGGTCTCCACTCGAGAACTTTTTTGCCCCATCTGCCGTCAGTTCTTCGAACTATATGCCCTGCTCATTGCTACTTCAGCTTGCTTATCCGTTGGGCTATATCAGTGATGCTGCTTGGTTCATTAAAATCTAATAATTTTGATAGGTATCTTCCACGCATCCCAATAGTTGGGAGGGAGAATTCTTGAGCTTCCAGCAATTTTAGTGATGATACACAATATAACGAGCTAACATTCTAAAAAGAGTTTTTGTGGGAGAACTGACCCGTTCACCGACAAAACTGTCAATCATACTAATACAGGGTAGTGACTTTATCAGTGACTTTCGTTCTTCTACGGATCTCCTCATTTCTGATTCGATCGCGTAGAGAAACACCTAGCATAGCCCTCTCCATAGCTCGCTGAGTGACCGTGAGCCGTCTTAGGCGGCCCATAGTCAGAGGCCACGTCTCAGTGCCGTATGTCATCACTGGTAACACACATTGATTGAAGACTTTACATTTATGTAATGTAGTAAGTCAAAAAAAATCTCTTAACTTACTCCTGACAGTCACCACATATCAATACTTGGTTATTGAATGTCTCATTAAGTTAAACAGTTATTATTTATTCTTATATTATAAACATGTATGTCATTTCCTCGCTACAGTCAGCACCCAGCCCTGGAGTCCATCGTCAACTCTTCGGATCTTGTCCAGCCATCCATTCTCTAAATCAGAAAAGTCCTTCAATGAGAATCTGCTAAGAAACATCTCCTTGCTGGATCTGAGTTTGTTTACCTCAACCTGAAGGATATTCTTCCACTGCAATCCCCAGTCTTTCACTTCGAAATCACGGAAGCCAGCAGATTTCAGTACTTTATTATACTCTGTTATAGTTGACATATCGTAACCGCGTTTCTTGAGATATTCCTTAAATTCAGTGCTATATTTGGTCTCGTCTTCTCCCCTGACGTAATCAGTGAATAGAAAGTATCCATTGGGCTTCAGCCATTTGTAGATATTTTTAAACAGGCTAACTTTGTCAGCAATGTGGATGAAAGAATCTCTGGAGTAAACCATGTCAAATGTGCCCTCTGGGAAATCGCTTTTGGTGTAGTCTTCAATTTTGAAGGTAACACGGCCTTTCAAGTGTGGCCTGTTCTTTAGGTGTTTGTTGGCTATATCCATCATGTTTACAGATAGATCTACACCGATGACTTCCGCATCAAAATTGTCTGCGATCAGGAACGAGTGGCCACCCAATCCCGAACCGATGTCTAGGACTTTCGGGTTGTTTCCCAAGTCAGCATGTCTGAGAACCTTCGGAGTGATGGCCATACCTCCACTCGAGAGGAAGGTTTCTCCAAATATCCATTCGTACCTCTCAACTCCATTTTTTGAATACTGTCCGTTGTCAAGAAATTCTTGGAAGGATTTTGAGTCAGACATTATGATAGTTCTTGACGTATGTTCAGATCTTCTCGAGATTTGGTTTTGATTGGGTTGTGTTCTCTAACCACGTGTTTTTATATACATTAGTTATCATTAAATTAGCAAAGGTCACCGTGTTAGTGGTAGTTGGGGTTAGCACGATCGATAAATGTGGTAACTATGTAATATGTTATATACAAAAAAATAATTATCAGCTATTACGCATGTGCTGATTTTTTAACGAATAATTGGCCTCGGTTTTACTTGTTAATTTTTTTTTACTAAAACGTGCTTTACGAGTATGTCAGTCATTTTATCGTATGGAATAATTTAGGGTGATTTCGTGATTCGGTATTTTTTAAGATCTCTAAATTCTCCTGTTCTTATCTTCTAACCCGTGCGTAACACTGACATAATGATAAGTTATATGTAACGATAACAAAGGTATAGGACTTTAATCTAGTCTTCAGAGAAAGTAGTCTTTAGAAAGTAAATCTCATTTTGCGAAGTTATATATTAATCAAGAAGATTATATTTGGGTAGAAGGTCCTTGATATTAATACATTGTTAATCAAATTGCCACCCGTAAAATTATGAAGGAAAACATCGTGCAGAGATATTACAACTCAGTATTCTTATTAATAACTAGACTTTTTCTTGCGGCTCCGTCCGTGTAATTAAGTTTTTCCGGGATTAAAAGTCCCGCCTTATATTTTCCTGGGATAAGTACTAATGTTATATGTACACTCACGCCTGCCATCCCCGAAGGGGTAGGCAGAGGCACAACTAGTGCACCCACCCTTCGCCACCACTCCGTCCCACGATGTGACAGGGGGCGAGCCTATCGCCATATCGGGCACAAATTCCAGACTCCGAGCTGATACTGAATAGAAAAGCTCGAATATCACTTTGCCCGACCCGGGGATCGAACCCGAGACCTCAGCTTTGCAGTCGTACTGTAATACAACTGCGCCACCGAGGCAATCACTAGTACTAATGTAAGTACTAATGTTACTTGCGGATAATGTAGCCTTATATTGGTGAAAGAATTTTTAAATCAGCCCAGCACTTAGTTTCGGAGCCTATTCAATGCAAAAAACACGCAAACAAATCTTTGCTCTTTATAACATTAGTATAGGTTTATTCTATCAAATCTCAATCGATGAGTATCATGGACGCAAGCCCTATAGTCTAAAACCTCTCATTAGTAGAGGAAGCACGCGTCAAGCAGTAAAACGGTCTGTGACACTTGGTTCATATGATTATTATTATTTGATATAGGTGCATACGCGGAGATTACTTTACCAAAAGTTTATCTTTGTCTAAGTGATACAAATTGCGCTAATCTCGTGTTTTATTGCATGTTGTTAGGCAAGTTATCATTAAAATAGTTCTTTAACATTATCTGGGACGGTCCTCTTCTCCTACATAGTTAGAAAGTATAATAACATGTCATTTTCCTTCACTTATAACTAGTCTACGAGTTCTAATGCGGTTTGCTTGACCTATGTACACAAACATATAATTCTATATACGTACATTATAAAATATAATCAAAAATAAGCCTACATTGTCTCCCGGATGTTAATCGGCTCATGGTCAGGTGATGTGTGGCAGGCGCAAGTCCGTTTACTTGAGTGGGTTCCGTGAGCGTAGAGTTTAGTCATACGAGGTGGCGCAAATGTCACCGGATGTTCATGGGCTGTAATTTTTTAATACATATCTGTAGTTCTTATTATGATTATGTTTATTTAGTTAATTTTATTATTAGTTATTTTTTTCCGTTATGTAGAGAAAATGTCAGATATAAGGATGCTTACTATAATATTATTATTGTTCCGTTAGTAGAACGAGTGCAGTTTACTAACCGCATTGCTTAGACGAATAGACTTATTGCAGCGGATCCAATTTACGATCTTTGTAATAACGTGTATTGGTTATAATTTTAAGTGACACAATATAAACTTATTACCAACAAAAAGGGCGTATATTCTAGGAAGAATTACATCTCACCAATCGCCATAAATTTATAAGAAATAGTTGTATACTTATTTCATGTGATGCCTAAGCACGAAAACTATGCCAGTACTTAGTTGTAAGTTGAACACAAAAATATTATATACTAACTTTTGCCCGCGGCTCCACCCGCGTGAATGAGTTTTCCCGGGATAAAAGTCCTGCTTTATATTTTCTCAGGATAAAAAGTAAGTTATGTTTTAATCCAGGACACAATCTACCCGTATACCAAATTTCATCGAAATCTGTTCAGTAGTTTTTGTGTGAAAGAGGAACAAACATCCATACATCTATATATTCTTACAAACTTTCGCGTTTATAATATTATATTTTATTATATTCATTTAAATGCCTCAGTGGCGTAGTTGTAATACGGTATGGAAAGAAAGAAAGAAAGAAAAAACATTTATTGGCAACAAGTTGGGTGGTGACAATATGACAACGTGGTGAAAGTATAGGAAAAAAAAACAAACTACAAAAAAAGAGACCACTTAATACAGCAAATTCAAATAAAAAAAAAATAAAAACAATGAACCACCAAGTGTGGACGGTACCTATATGTCCCACCACAACCGTGCCAAAAGGTTCTAGATCAGTATAATGCCAAACTGTGAATTATTGTTTGGCGCTGATTTTCATTTAGAACCTGGCCCAGAGGAACGTCAACAAAAAAAAATAAATAAAAAAAAACATAATACAATAAGAAACATACAACATGCGCATTATGTGTAACTATATGTGTGTGTGTCGGTATTAAAAATAAAAATAAATAAATAAATAACAACAATTAATTAATGAATAAACATAGTAATTAGAAGGAAAAAATATATATGACAATGCTTTAAAACATATAAACCTTTGCCTACCCAAAAAAATATATATAAAAATATGCCACGAAGCAATATTCACATGAATCACGTGTCAAAGAACTATTATAGGTTATATCATATTACCACGTAGGTGAAAGTGTCATGTGTACTATTCTTAAATAAAGCTATATTATTAACGATAAACCAAGGTTAACATCACCCAGTTCTTGTTGAGATTCCAGGAGATGCCTACGCAGATGAGTCCTAAATGTATAGAGGCTGCATGCTGAGGAGGTATGACAGCAGTGCTGAGATCTCGGGTTCGATCCCCGGGTCGGGCAAAGTGATATTGGGTTTTTCTATTCAGTATCAGTCCACAGTCTGGCATTTGTGCCGATATGGCGATAGGATCGCCCCCTATCACATCATGGGATCTCCATTCGACCGCGCCAAATGGAGACGGCCGCGTTCCGTATTAACCGATCCAGAGGACGAAATCACTCTGGCCATCCGCCGTAAGAACAAGTTCTTCAAACTCCAACACTCCACAAGATGACAAGACCGCAGTTCCGTCCTCGCCGGCGAAGACCTCGCCGCGTTCCCCGTCGCCCCCTTGACCCCCGTAGCAGTTCCGGCCCGCGCGCCGATGACAACACAATCTTATAGGAATAAGCCTAAAAAACAATCTTTCCCTAGTCGTTGATGTCTCATCCTCTCTCAGTGGTCGTCCTGAGCCAAGGTTCGTAACCCGTTAGAGGGTTGCCCTCAGCATGGTCACTTAATTCAAAGGGTTGCGAGCGCCTTCTGCGTTCACCCTAAAGACCGGTGTGGCCAGAAAAGCCGAGTCGTGTCAGGCTACTGGCAGTAGGACCATTAACAAAAAAAAACACCATGGGACGGAATATACGCGGTAAAACGTGAGTGCACCAGTTGCAGCACTGCCTACCCCTTCAGGGATGACTGTATATATGTATAAAGGTGATTATAATTCCCAAGAAGTAATTAGTAGTAACAGATACAGATTTTTCGCTAAAAATGGTTTTATTATAAGTTTCTTGCACTGCGGGCCTCTGAAATCGTCCGATGCGATATGGAATTGTCTTGACAAACAACTCTCTAAACAGTAGATAAACAGATAACATTTTCGATTGCTCCCAATTAGTGCTTAAAGAAACTCTCAGATCAATAGATTTTTAGTTCCAGGCTCTTGTCCACGTTTAATCAAAAATATAGGCAGGTTTATACTTTAACGCACAGATTTATACAAAAATATAAATCAATGCTTTAACGATATTAAAAAGTGATATGAAAATCTTATTTCATGGAAGATTTTATTGAATTTTTAATTTTGATAGCTTCGTGTTACCTCATAGTGTAATGTCTTTCATCCTGAAAGCCATATATTAAAAGAAGAAGAACCAAACCCGTTAAAATTAGTTCACCAATTTGGCCGCGAAAATATACATGGACTGGCAGATTTTTTTTATGTAAAGTATATATGTTTATCTAACTACAATAGAAAGCTAATGTTTAAATCCGTTTTTATCTTCAAAGAGTCCCAACTCATATTGACATTCGCATCCATTATACAAGATTATGTATTGTCGACGAAGGCGCGTCTAACACAACCACTTTTCACCATGTGTATTTCGGTACGTGATAAGAGCCTAACGTTATGTCGGCTTAAACTCCAGTGTCTGGGCTGATACTGGGCTGAAACACCTCATATCACTTTACCCGGGATCGAATCAGAGACCTCAACGCAGCAGCTTTACTCCATATCCATGTATTGAGATTGTATTTTGGCATCTAATTCATATTGGCAATGATTTTACCAGACGAGTATTGTTGAAAAAGTCTTCCTTCTGTCACAGGTGGTGACGGGCCATGAAGGTCTCACCTCTTTTCTGTGTCGGATCTGCTTGATGCCACCACTGCGGCAACGACCGCGAGGACACGGTCCAACACAGTCACGAGCGATGACCTCCTTTTGCGAGTGCGTTATATTGCGGAAGGAGAACGCCGGGCGGGATCGAGAGCAGAACGATCCCGCTCACAGCCAGAGGAGCGAAGTCGGCGCCGGGTGGATCACTGACCGGCGGCTCGTGCCCTGTAGTCCGGTGGAATCCAAAGATTTCCCTGCCTAGTGGACGATAGCCTAGTTGGGAATGGAACGGTCTGCCGAGACAATGCCTGGAGGTTCGAAACACAAGGCACACTCCTCTGACTTTTCAAAGTTACGTGTGTATTGTTTATCAATTATCGTTCGCTTTAACGGTGAAGGAAAACATCGTGAGGAAACCTGCATACCTAAGAAGTTCCTTATAAGAATTTCGAAGGTTTGTGAAGTCTACCAACCCGCACTAGGCCAGCGTGGTGGACTAAGGCCTAAACCCCCTCAGTAGAGGAGGCCCGTGCTCAGCAGTGTGCAGTATAATAATACAGGGCTGGTATTATTATTATTATTACCCCCTGCCTGACGTGAAAGGCGACATAATAGGGTTATAGAATGTCGTGACCAGAGGGAACTCCAAGAAGGACGACGACGGTGGTTGGACTCCTGCAGTCGTAGACGACAAAGGCGTGCTTTAAAGTTTTTGTTTAGCCCCCAAGAATAGAGAGGGGCCGCAAATTGCAATGCGGCATCGCGCAGGGACGGTTCCGTGCAGCTATCTTCGTGCAACAAAATTCGGCCGTAAACAGTAATAACGCCGCACTGAACTTTGAGTACTGATTGGTACTCCACTGTGCTCGTCACCCTGAGACATAGGATGTTATATCTCGTAATAATTACGCTGGCTACAATGTGCTTCAAACCGGTACACAACATACTATACACACGATTGCTTGGCAGTACCACCAGTAGGTAAAGTAAGTAACATAATGTAATGTACAAGGTTTACTGAATTTCACCCTGGTTAATACAGAGCTGATTTCATTATATGGGCTGGTTCTTTGAAATCTTAGGTGTTAAGTCTCATTCACTTGAAATGAAAAGAAACAAATACTCCACGATACAACTCTTGCATACAAGGGACCTAGCATCAAGTAAAATGTAATACTTCACACAAATATATTTATTACACTTTGCTGTTATTATTGTAGGATAGTTAGAGATACTATTCAGGAAAGCAATTGGCTCCTCTCGCCATTAAAAACGCAGCGAATGTTTTTGTGTCTCTAGATTAAATAAAGGATCGTGTATCTTTCATGTGTCAGTTTTTTAGTTACTGGAGAAGTAGCTCATACAAAAAAATACTCATTTGACCGGCCTTACATCTTGGTAGACCTTTTTGTAGCGGATTTAATTGTCTTGTTCTGCCGCGTGTGACAGATCCGTATGAAACAGACTGAATAATACACGCTAGGGTAAATTATTTCATTATAGTATGTTTACTTTTTGACTTTTGTTCGAGGGTTTGAAAGAATCATAGTATCGCTGTTTGGTGTAAGTTCAATAATTAAAATTACAGATAAATCGAGCTGATAGGGCTTTCTTAACATACAGTATGTAAGATTTATCAAGGGACTTGTTTAAGCAGGGTATTCAGTGTCCGCGTCTCATGTCTCAGTTTCTATTTTAAAATATTTCGTTAGCCGCTGCTCCGCCCGCGTGAAGAAGTTGCTCCGGGATAAAATTTCTGCTTTATATGTCACCAGAACAAAAATAGCCCATAGAACACAGGAGGAGTGTAGCTACCTATTAGTGAAAGTCAAATTCACACATCCCACTGTGGGACGTCCCCATAGAAAGGGCGTGACATGAGTATCTCTCTTACATACCTTATGATAACTCAACAACGGAACAACGTAAAGATTTGATTTTTTTTACGTGTATTATTGAATAGTAGACCTATCCCTTACCAATGTAGTTTATTTGAAAAATACTGATATGACTATGAAAAAAAATACTGAAATATGCCTATATTTCAGGGGAGTTTAAAACCAAATTAAGGATAGATACACAATAATTTGACATGATTGCAATTAAACAAGTGAAATACAATACAGTATAGGGTATATTTTAACCTAATTAATGAAAAATAGACATGTCTTAAAATCGCCTAAATTTACGATCTCAAGGACTTTGCTCAAAAGAAATTGTCAGGCGTTTCCTAACACTTTAAAAAACTTATTTCGAGTAATATTAGGATGGATTCAAATGACACAACAATTGAAAGCATAATGTTCAAAATTATTTACACCAACCTACTTGATTGCTTTCGTGTAATATCGACACCTGATGAAATATTCATAATTCACAAAATGTAGTCAGCTTGATGAAAAATGTAGATGTTCTGACATTTTTATCAGGCGTGTGACCTATTTTGTTAATTTTCTTCGAAAGGGGGACGAGGGGGGGTACATAATGTTCTAGCAAAATTTCCTACTTACTCTGAACTATCAAACACAAGTATCATTAGGTCGGGGTTTCGTGGCGTTTTTATTATATGACAGATTTTATCAAACACTTCGATTACTTTTTTAAACTTTAATTTAACCATAAAATAAAGCGTCTTTTTAAAAAGAAACAGTTGCATTTATATAAGTGTATCCTATTAAACCGTTTTATTTATAAAATACTTCTCCAAACTATTGCGAATACCACAAATATCTTTCTTAAACAGTGAGGTCATTTTCGACAGTGTTCGATACTTCAACTTTGATGCTATATATTAGGTAAAATAAAGTGATTAGAGGGGTGAAATTTATAAAACTTGAAAGGTCATATTGTCCCCTTTCCACAATGCATTTCAGTTTCCAGTTATCAGACATTCAGTACTACCGGTCCATGTCACGCCTTTTCTATGGGGACGTCCCACAGTGTGCATCCTTAGAATAATAACCACACATCTATGTGCGAGAATCACACCCATGGATTTTCGTCTCACACCCGCTTCAACACCGTTGCGCCAGTGAACGTTATGAAAACTCTTATTAAATGGTTGATGTTGCTTGCAGCTACGTCCACCTGAGAGATCTAGCTACCGTAATTGTTCCAATGTGTACTTTGTAGGACAATGTCTGTGTAGCCAATTCCATCCAAATCCGTACGAATTCTGCGTTTACTTTTAGCATATATCATTTCATTTCTAGTTAAGACTACTTTTCAGGCTTTATTCGCCTAGTTCAATTTTTTATTGCATTTTTTATTTTATTATTTTATTACGCAGTCGGAGGCATCTGCTCACTATTTTGATTTTGTTGCTCTACCTACATTATCACTATCCAAATTATGAGACGTGAGCGTGTTATGCCTTCGACAGCGTTTGTGAACACTGTCAACTAAGATAAATTATTCAAAATCAAAATAAAATATTAAAATACTGCCTCGGTGGCGTAGTTGTATTATGGTAAGACTACAATGCTGAGGTCTCGGGTTCGATCTCCGGGTCGGGCAAAGTGATATTGAGTTTTTCTATTCAGTATCAGCTCGGAGTCTGGAATTTGTGCCTGATATGGCGATAGGCTCGCCCCTATCACATCATGGGGCGGAATAACGGCGAAAAGTGGGTGCACCAGTTGCGCCTCTGCCTACCTCTTCGGGGATAAAAGGCGTGACTGTATATGTATGCATGTATATGTAAAATACAATAAAATATTCAAATTTAAATCTTGTTTCTATCTTTTCACTTCTTCAATTAATTTAATAAACATTGCAGATATTGACGGTTTTTGGTTTTTGTATTTAAATAATATTTTTTTAACGCATTTTACTCATGCCAACCAAACGAATTTAATGTAATCCACGTGTAACATAAGGAATATAATAGCAATAGCATAGTTAAGTTGTATTGCCTCCTTTGCTCATTACTACCGTAGAAGCGAAACTAAATTGGCAACCTCATACAGGTGGCACCACAGAACAGAGATTTTACTTCGTGGGTGGCACCGATCTAATTGCCCATTCAAATATACATTAAAATAAAGATAATTATTTGCCATGCAACAGTATAATATTGCCTCCGAAAATCCATTCATTTATTATTAATACATTGTTAAGCGTGTGGTGAGTTCGAGTCCTTCCTAAATGAGCCAATTACTACTACAATCCATTATCCATAAAGCAACTGCGTGCAATCCTCTAAATATGTAAAAAATCTATTATAATCTCGTCTGCCCATTCTATCTAAACGATTTGCTTAATTTTAAAATGAAATTTTTGAAGCACAGATTTGTCATCAAGCATTGGGAATCATCCAACTTTCATTTTCCTTTTCCAACTCCTTCGCAGATAAAAGACATGACTGTGTAAAGCTAGCTTCCCACGGTCCGTGATATCGCGGACGGACGCGGACGCGGATACCGGCGCACCGCCACAAACGTTCTGCGCTACCACGGACGAGACCCTTCCCACGGCGCGGCGTGTCGTGCGAGCTGGTCCGCGTCCGTCCGCGATATCACGAACCGTGGGAAGCTAGCTTAATGTGTATGATTTAGATATGGTCATTTTTTACCCTACCACCATTTCAGCTACGGTTGGTGTAATATTGCTCGTCGAAAGCCCAAGTTCTGTCAGCTTGTAATATTAGTACATTAAGTACCTACCAACCTACTTATTGCGGAGTCGTAGTAAAGGTATTTTGCATATTACCTATCTTTTGCATATAAGATCGATATTCCTAATTTTTTTTTTGTATATAGCAACTTTAAAGTTACTTGACTTGTTCAAAGATGGCGCTAGAATAGCGGGGCCGCGGAGCAAGGCCACAGCTGCGTGGTTTTGCTATAATCATTGTTGTAGGAACGGGTTTAAGAAAGAGTGTTCCTATTTATAATACATTATTTTTTAATCTTTTTATGTTTACCGTGGAATTATTTGTATATTGACAAAACAGGCAAATCAAATTTAATACCTGACGATTTATTACACGGAGTAAAGATAAGATTTATTACTAGCGCATGCTAATATATCGAAAATTCAATTATCGTCGTAAAATGACTTAAAACTGGTCCCTTTTATAAAAATATTGTAAAAAAGGGACAGATATAACAATTTTGTCCTGTTCCCGCTTGAATATGACTGTATTTGAACTTTAGTTGTACTGAGAATTTCGTTTTAAGTCATTTTATGGCGATGACTCAATTTTCGATTTCTTGTAATTGTGTTGGACTTGGACTGCCTCGGTGGCGTAGTTGTATTACAGTACGACTGCAAAGCTGGGGTCTCGGGTTCGATCCCCGGGTCGGGCAAAGTGATATTGAGTTTTTCTATTCAGTATCAGCCCGGAGTCTGGAATTTGTGCCCGATATGGCGATAGGCTCGCCCCCTATCACATCATGGGACGGAATAACGGCGAAAAGTGGGTGCACTAGTTGCGCCTCTGCCTACCCCTTCGGGGATAACAGCCGTGAGTGTGTGTGTGTGTGTGTGTGTGTGTGTGTAATTGTGTCGTTTTCGTTCTAAAGGTGCGACATGTACGGGCGTTTTGTTGTTCACTTCTCTTCTTTTTCTTCTTCAGTCTTTGGAAGCCCACAGCACATAGGCGTCCCCCAAAGATTTCCAGACCAACCTGTTAGAAGTGGCCTACATCCAACGGGTTCCGGCGACTTTACAAGGTCGTCTCTCCATCTTGCAGGTGGACGTCCCACGCCGCGCTTGTTGTTCATTACCTGTAGAAAAATTCTAAGTTGGATCATTATATCCTAGCTAAAAATATCCCTATGTGTAAAATTATTGGCTCATACATTATAGAGTGCAGTCAGACACCCGATAATAATTATTTTCCGAAATGAGGAATCATTGAAAATTCTACTTTCCTAAAGGTTGATATCATCGAAAAGGAGTTTCGCAGTCAGATTTCGGGTAAAATCTCGTAACATAAATCGAGGGAACAAACTTCACACACCCTTTTCCGCCCAATCGCTTAGCAAATTTTCTCCAACCGAATACAAACAAAAAACCCAAAAAGTCCCCTTTTATATGCGTAATAAAGACTTGTGGCGCGGATTCTCAACATACACAATGTGTCTGTGTGTTTTTTGATTTATTTTTCTATGAGAACGGCAAAGAACTCACGTGGGAGATTCATTGACACATCGAGTCCACTCTGTCGAGCTCGAGCCATCGATAAAAAAACATAATATTATTTTTAAATTAGTATAGTTAGGTATGAATTTTTACGTAACTTTATTGTTTACGTAACAATATATAATAATCTCCACTTTTAATTTCATGAAAAAAATGAAATTAAAATTATTTGAATTTTAATAAATATTCTAAAGAGGAAAGATTTGTATTTTTGTATGTTTTTTAAATAATAAGAACAAAAACCAATGGACTGACTTTAAAAATTCAGCAATATAAAACTACAGTAATAGTGAGTAGCATAGCTTGTTCTTTTATCCCGGGAAATATAAAGCGGGACTTTTATCCCGCATTATTCACGCGAATAGAGTCGCGAGCAAAAGCTTGTTAAGTGGGGTATATTACTATATACTATACGCATCAATATTGCATCAATATTATCGTGATAATACGAGTATCGTGTGATATTATTGACCGTGTAATATACCCCATTATATAAACATACCGAAGTACGAAAAGTTGTTCCGAATTATCTCGAATTTCGCCTTCCAGACTAGCCTGAAGTTTGAGAATCTCAGTTCCGCCGGGACCGATGTTCCTACGCCTTTCCCGTAGGATCAGCCCGGATCAAATGTTGTCCGGAACATCCGCGTACGAAAAAGAACTGTCAGAAAGCGCGAATAACGTGATTGTAATGGTTTATGAAAAAAGTTTTCGGCGAATATCTTCTTTGCTGATAGAAATCTGAGCGAAAATTTTTGATTTTAAGAGATTCAAATATAGAATTACTAGTATTGCTGCTCCGCCCTCGTGAAAAAGTTTTTTGAGGATAAAATATTTTGCCATGATACAAAGTAGCCTATAGCACTCAGGAATAATGTAGATTCCTATTACTGAAAGAATATTCAAAATCTACTCAATAGTTCCTGAGATTAGCGCGATCAACCAAACAAAGTCTTCAGCTTAATAATATGTTACCCGCGGCTCCGTGGGTTAATAAGTTTTTCCGGGATAAAAATACATAATATAAACCTTTCTCTTCAATCATTCTATCTAATAAAAAAACCGCATCACAATCTGTTGCGTAGTTTTATAGACCTAAATATACAAAGAGAGAGACAGACGGGAAACGAATTTGTTTTATACTATGTAGTGAAGTATAGATAAGTTGAGTAAGACAGGTACTTCTAGAAGGTGATTTGACAAAAATACATTGTTAGTTATATCTTGTACTATTTTGAACTGGTACCTTCTATGAGTTACAGAGGCATAATCAACTGCTAATAAGCATTTCTGTATAATTCAGATGTTGATGTTTAGAAATTGACCAACTGTTCAGTACTTGCCGCTTGTTCTCCTATGTAGGGTTGCCATTTGTCGTATTTTCCCTGGATAATATTTCCAAGTTTCCAAATAATAAAATGTAATAGACATGGACGAAATAGACATTGTACTAGCAATATTCCAATATTCTGGTAATATTTCCAAAATCTAAAAATATACAGCCCTAACACATTTTATAATATGGAACATTAGATCGACGATGAATCTCTGCCTACCCATCAAAAGGAAAAATGCGCTATATGTCGTATATGTAGGTATGCATGAATTTTGATGATATTATCCACCTTTAACGTAGATGGTGGTAAGCCTACATGTGGCCACAAGTGCCAGTAAGTTCTCGGACTGGTCCAGCGGTCTGCGGGTTTGCAAGTTTCCAGCGCATAACAACGAGAATACCCGTGATTATCCATTGTTCGCTATGAATGGGCGTAACTTGTTCTCGCTTATAAAGGATAATTATATTACTGTTAAATATTGTATGTATATGAGACAATAAATAGCTTAGTGGCTGACGTGGTAAATATGAATTATGTTTTAGTTTATAATTAAAAAGATTATTAAAATTATTGTAAATTGTGGACTGCCTCGGTGGCGTAGTTGTATTATGGTACGACTGCAATTCTGAGGTCTCGGGTTCGATTCCCAAGTCGGGCAAAGTGTTATTGAGTTTTTCTATTCAGTATCAGCTCGGAGTCACGAATTTGTGCCCAATATGGCGATAGGCTCGCCCCCTATCACACCATGGGACGGAATAACGGCGAAAAGTGGGTGCACACTAGTTGCGCCTCTGCCTACCCCTTCGGGGATAAAAGTCGTGAGTGTAAATGTATATGTTGTTTTGTAGATGTGTCCACCTTGCGTGTTGACAGAGGCGTTTGTCGAACCGACAACCATAAAAATGCACAATGTCAGGACAATTATCAACGCATTGCCTTCAAGATAGGAATGAGCTCTTTCCTTGAAGGTACCTAAATCGTAACAGCCTAAAAATACAAGCTGGTTCCACTAGAAAATTGCATGATAAAGAAAGAAAAGACGTTAAAGTGGGTGCACAGTAGTTGCGCCTCTGCCTACCCCTTCGGGGATAAAAAGGCATGAGTGTGTGTAAAAACCAGCGTTAGTCTAGTTGGAAGTTGAACGGACTCCCGAGACGAATGTCCGCAGGTTCAAAACCCAAGGGCACTCACCTCTGACTTTTCTAGTTAGTAATGTGTCTATTATTTGTGAATTAACACTTGATTTATCGGTTAAGGAAAACATTGTGAGGAAACCTGAGAAGTTCTTTATAAGAATTTCTAAGGTATGCAAAGTCTATGCCTACCCGCCCTAGTCCAGCGTGGTGGACTAAGGCCTAAACCCTTTCAGGAGTAGAGGAAACCCGTGCCCAGCAGTGGGATACTTGTATTATACTGGGCTGGCATTATTATTATTTTATTGTTTATAATTAAATGATACTTAAAAGCAAATTTCTCACGTTTTTGGGACATCAAGTTAATTTTACCTTACAATTGCATTCAACTTACGTACAGAAGATGACATTTAAAAAATCCGCATGGACCTAATGTATCCATGAATGGTTATAAATTGTCAAATGACAGTACGTTACACTTGAAAATAAAAAATATTTCATACGTGAATCCTCGTGATGAGCAGTAAGTATTTTTTTTTAAAACATCGCTATTTTCTTGAGACATTTTTATCGTTAGACATGAATTAATACTTTGCGAAAAATTTCCCCAGGAGTTAGGACATTGTTCCTTCCTTCTTATCGCATTCTTTATCGCCTAAAACCTGATAACCAATATCTTAACAGCCAATTATGTTCAACGACCCTCATAAAATCGATAGGAAGGTAGGAGTGGTGTAGGAGTATAATTTCCGTAGTATTATAATGCTCTTTGAGTATAATTATTAATTATATGGTTGCCATGACGACCTCTCTATAAACGAAATGCGTGTACTTTGTAAGCATGCGCATGGATTATGTTTCAGGATGACCAACACAGCTTAGTGAATTGTGCGCTTTTTTAAGTCAAAATCCTGTGTGATTTTGCTACTGTTTATGAGAGTCGTATTGACCACCAAGAAAACGAATGGCTAAGCTATTGTACGTAAAGAAAGAGGTCAAAAACATTGCTCAACAATCGCCTAGTCTCATACAAGTTTTATCAATCTATACAAAGTTTTACCCTCCGCGTTCAGTCATTACTTGCGAATTGCCAGTGTTTCGCAAGTCAGAGTCGCGTCTGCAGGAAACGTCTGACATGCTTGACTAACACGATTACAGACATCCCTGCTGGTCATCAAACTGTTTTGCCCGATCCATCGTACTGCTTGTCATCACATTATTTTGCTAGTATTGTTTTTAGAGCTGTTAGACCAATGAGGGTCAATAGATTTTTTATGCCGTCAATTAACGCCGTGATATTGACCATTGAAAATAATTAACATGACGAGCAATCCTTAAAGACAGGTAACATCCCAAAAATATATCTAGAATTGTGGCAAATTTAAGATCTCCTGTGTGTATTTTGAAGAAACCGAACCTTAGAAGTCTAGATAGAAGTTGCGAAGGTATATTAAATCCGTTAATATACCTTCGAAACTTCTATCTAGATTCTTCTATCTAATATTAAGTCTGCTAACCCGGAATGGTAGACAAAGGCCTGAACCTTCTCCGTTGGGGCGGTTGCGGACGACAACTTAGACGTGAGTCGGAGGAGGCCCGCAGCCGTCCCTAATGCGCCGAAGATGGCCACCGCGGAGTTTAAGTTGGTATGCCGTGCGGTGTACATAGGTTAGGGACTCGGCCCGGCGGTCGCCCGACGTTTTCCATCTCTCAGGGCGGCTCACCGTCGGGTCGTAAGGCACGGTGAACCCAACATAACCGCTCAGTCGTTCCCCTTGAACACTGGGCGGTAGTAATAAGACACTTTCTCCGCGTCAACAAAAAAGAAAAAAAAAAAACCTCCGTGATAGAGAAGGCCCGTTCTCAGCAGTGGGGTAGTAAATAATACAGAGCTGGTATCGTTATATGCGTGCTATACACCCTTAAAACACAGGATATTTTAAATTTGCAACGACCGTATGCTGATCTACAGAAGTATTTGCTTACCATCAAATAAACGTGCAGGAAAAACAAATAAAGGGCCCCATCAAACAGCATTATAATACTAAGGAAAGGCCCGATTCACATGTTTCAAGTTTGACAATTAGCTTATTAAATATGAATAGTACTTATTTTATTACTATTTATTTGGGAGCATAGATTAGTGTTGCTTTTGAATTTGGTCGGTTTATACATTTATGTGACGAGTAGCATATACACCAAAGTTATGAAACAGGTTTTAAATAAAAAAAAATACTGAATTACCGCAGTACTCAAATAAAAAGTAACTAGTTGAAACAGCATTATTTCACTTTTTGTGTCTAATATAAGCGGGAAGGGGAACTTGCTATCGCGTTCCAACGATGACGGAAAACATTTGGATGTCCGTATGTTTTGTATGAAACTACATTCAGTTATAATTCTTATTACATAATGTAAAGAGTCTTGCTGTACCACTGCTGGGCTAAGTCTCCTATTTTACTATTTCTCAAAATAAATATGCAGTTTTTATGAAATGTTATTACGATTTTTTATGACACACTTGATTTTTTTTCTTTAAAAACTATTTTGTTAAACCGTTATTTACTTTGAACAGTACTAATTTACCTAGAAGGATAAAACACAATCCCATCAACTACTTAGACCATTGAAACAAATTAATAGTTCGATTAGTAAAATACAACCACACGGAACTTATTGATGTGCAAACAATTCATCTTTGGCTACAAATTATACAAATATTTGCAAAAAGTCAATCAGATCATGGGTCGAGGCGTTATTAATTATGATAAATCATGTTATCCTATATGAATACACGGTATGTTGCGTGTTCATTAATTGTATATGTACTATTATCGACAAAGAGGCTTCGTTTAAAAGTACAAAGTCGTTTAAGTTAGATGGGGGCGAACTATGTATCAAATAGCGGAACCTCGTCCCCTCTGACACCCACACATGAAACCACTAAAACTGTTATGAATAAAATAAAGCATTCTTGTTAAATCATTAAAAAAGTCGTTGGAATTGATACGATATGGATGTAGGTGTGTAATCGCCCGAATAGCGACCATCGTCCTTCTAGCCAATTTCGACCACAGCGGCCAATCTCAACGGAGATTAGCCAGGTACACAGGAGATATTATAGTGAACAAGTGTGTGAGCAATACACAGGTGCACTCGCTATTCCTTCACTCTTATAGTCCGTTGAGACGACCATCCGAGATGACTGGAGAGAGATCAGGCGCAGTATCAACGGCTTTAGATGCTTTCCGAGGCACGGGGGTATCGCACCACCAACTTCCTGACTCCGAGCTGTGACTGAGTGATTTTTAAGATGGAAAAGCCCAGTCACAATGTTTTTGGCTCGACCCGGGATTTTAACCCAAGACCTCAGCGCGCAAATCGTACTTGTAACGCTTACGCGTCTGTACAGTTTCACTTAATTACCAGTTACCACTTCGCGATGTCAAGATTCTCTTCGAAAAAGTGTAGCAAACCACTGTTTAAGATTGTCGACAATAGATGGCTCTGTACAATTTCACCTAATTACTGCTTCGCGATGTCAAGATTCTCTTCAAAATAATGGCGCTAGAAGACGGGCCGTGATGCTCCAAAGTCCAAAGCAAAAAATGTGACGATTTTGGTGTGACGATTTTTATTAACATAGATTTCTCCCATTCGTCGATAATAGAATTTCACCTCAAAAAATAAGCTTCCAAGACGTCGTTCTGGAAATTGCTTGTGTAGTCTTGTGTTCAACAGTAGCAGAACATTCACTCTATTTTTCATTTGATATAAGGAAACCTAATTTTTTATTGTTTTTAATGCCGATTTATGTATCGCTGATCGCCGTATGCAATTTTATAGACGATTGTATGTAGTGCATGGATTTAGAGGGTACATATTGACCCTATTATATCGAGACCTTCGTTTAATTGCATAAATATCCATATTCATAAAGCATGCGCAATACTTTATGAAGATGACACGCAAAGATTAAGTAAAAGGATAACCTAGTTGAATGCATTTATACATTTTGTATCTAAAACAAATAAGATTTATAAATAATCTCGCCTTATACCTACAAGGGTAGGTAGAAAGTATACACCCACGGCTTGCTCATAGTTTGTGCGTTGGAATCGAAACTCACAAATTTTTGTTGCTTAACATGAGAATTGAACTCGGAAACTCACGACAATTAAATGTCACGCTAATGTAATCAACTTGTTGAAGAATAGCAATATGATACACAACTATGAATTTGACAATTCGATGAAACTCGAACTACGAATTTGAATCAACGGAAAGTTTAGTAAAAAGTATCAATATCAATTTGTCTTTTTTCGTCACTTACGCGGTATTGTACCATCCCCGGCGACAGGTACCTTAAGTAATCTTATGGCTATTTAACATACCACTATGATTGGTGACTGCCTCGGCGGCGTAGTCGTATTGCGTACGGTTTACGAGTACGATTTGAGCGCTGAGGTCCTGGGTTCGATTCCCGGGTCGAGTCAAAAAAATATTGTGACTGGGTTTTTCCATCTTAAAAATTACTCAGTCGCAGCTCGGAGTCAGGAAGTTGGCGGTGTGATACACCCGTGCCTCGGAAAGCACGTAAAGCCGTTGGTGCTGCGCCTGATCTCTCTCCGGTCATGTCGGATTGCCGTCTCACCGGACTATGAGAGTGAAGGAATAGCGAGTGCACCTGTGTATTGCGCACACACTTGTGCACTATAATATCTCCTGCGTACCTGGCTGATCTCCGTTGAGATTGGCCGCCGTGGCCGAAACTGGCTAGGAGGATTTTTTTTTTCATGACTGGTATCCCCACTCGTTTGCCTGTTAAAACGTATGCACCCGAGACTGCCTCGGTGGCGTAGTTGTATTACGGTACAACTGCAATGAGGTCTCGGGTTCAATACCCGGGTCGGGCAGTAATATTACATTTTTCTGTTCAGTATCAGCCCGGAATCTGGAATTTGTGCCTGATATGGCGATAGGCTCGCCCCATCATGGGACGGAATAACGTCGAAAAATGGGTGCACTAGTTGGGCCCCTGCCTACCCCTTCGAGGATAAAAGGCGTGAGTATTTGGGTGTGTGCGATGCACCCGAGTACCTCCCGGATCAGAAGCCATCAAGGACAGTGCCAAATGTCATTAGACGTTTTTACTACGTTTTTTTCCTCTATGATCATTGACCGCATAACAATTGATGCTTGATATAAATCGGGGCCTCTCGGTAGCCTAGATCGATGTATGGAACTAAATTTTGGTGTACACAATGTTCAGATTGTTTTCAATTGTTTGAGCTAGTTTCCAAGAAATCTTATATTCGCGTAGTACTAAATTGAATTGTATTGATACTTAGGTGTATTCGGGTTCGATTTCCAGGGTAATCAAAGTGTATATATGTTTTTTTTATACCTATTTAGCTAGAAATTCTTGCCGGATTTGAAAGACAGAAGTAAGCTCGGCTGACTTTGCATTAGTTGCGCCTCTGCCTACTGCATCTGTGATACCTAAAACTATTTTTCGAGAAGCTAGAACACAATCCAATGCTTTGTGAGATTATTTATTAATAATGTTAAACAATTTGAAAATTGATTTCTTACGTTTACGCGAATGTAGACATTGAAATTAAACTACTATCACGAGTTATAAATTAAAACTAAAATTTGAATAAAATAAATAAATTTTAAATTTTTATTGCCAATAATGTTTCAGAATTTCACAATATATGGATTTGTATAATTTTATTGCCATTTTAATTTATTTGAGGCAACACCATGATTATTATTTTTTTATTACCTCGAAGGCAGACGAGCTCACGGCCCACCTGGTAAGTGGTTACCGTCACCCATGGACGTCAGCAGTGTCAAGGGCACAGCTAAGCCGCTGCCTACGGTAAAAAACTTTTTTTACTGTAGGCAGCGGCTTAGTTTTTTACCGTAGGCAGCGGCTTAGCTGTGCTTATTTCGTAATCAGTGTTATTTTTAGTAATAACATAATTATTTAAACTTTTTGTAGAAATTATTGACTGTCTCAGTGGCGTAGTTGTATTGCGTGTGCGATACGATACCGCTCTGAGGTCGCGGGTTTGAATCCATTTGGTGTAGTAATATTGGGTATATCCCGGAGTCTGGAATTTACGCCCGATATGGCGATAGCCTAGCAATCTATCGCAACATGGCACGGAACACACTTGGCAAGAGTGCCCTGATTGGACCTCTGTCTACCCCTTCTGATTTAAAGGCGCGTGTATGTGTAGCAATTATTTGGAGCAGCAGGGTTGAGTCCGCTGTGTAATGAAAGACCCAAATTTAATCCCAACCCTGGATCGAATTTTTGTTTATTTGGGTCCTTAAATACTCCTAGTAGATATAATAGCCGGCAAACGCCTTAAGAACTGTACTAGTATATACTTACGTACAAAAAATCCTCCAATACGCGGTAGAGCTCAAGTTGTTTGCCGGCTCTATACCAACGATACAAAGTTTAATTTCTTGTGGTGGATTGTGTGATTTTATTAAAACAGTAACATCAGTAAAGCGAAAGGTGCTAGATATCCTAGGTATTTCAGCAGTATGACGAAACATTTTATAGATTTCCACTAAGATTATTGCAGTAACATTTGATAGTATTGTGAAAACGTTGAACCGATTTCAAGTTTTATAAGACATGTTACATTAATATTGGGTTTGCCCTCAGTATCTGCCTGGAGTCTAGAGACGTGGTGATAGGCTCGACCCCTATCACATCATGGGACGAAACGCGTAAGGCGAAAAGTGGGTTGACCCTTGCCATACCTCTACCTATAAGGTCGGAGAAAATGATGTGTGATATGGGTGTTTATATATAAACTCATTTGCAAAAAAACGGGCACCTAAGCAATGAACCATTTCAAATGTTACTTACTATTGGTTTGTTTGATAATTATAGGTAGTTTTACTTTCACAATTTTGTAAATTAATAAGCAAATAATCGTTTTCGTCAGTATTATCATAAAATTTTGATAAAATTTATGAGTTTTAATGCTAAAGTTCACTAGTAGTGTATGCTCGCTAGTAGTGCATATGCTCGTGAAGTAAAAGTTAACAAAGATTTTTGTTTGTTTTTTCTTTAATAAAGTAAAAGCAGATAAATGTTTAGTATCGAGTGTGACCCCCTCTAGCTGAAATCACAGCTTGAATTCGTCTGGGTATGCATGCGAGGATATCCCGGATACTTGCTTGCGGAATACGTTCCCACTCCGCGGTAATCACATTCTTCAGCTCTCTGATGGTTTGCGGAGCCGGTCGTACTGATCTCACGCGTCGTTTCAGAACGTCCCAGACATGCTCTATAGGATTGAGGTCGGGACTTCGAGCTAGCCAATCCAAACGACGAATGACGACCTCTTGCACATACGCTTCCACATCGCCAGACCGGTGGGCGCGAGAGTTGTCGTCCATAAAAATTGAGTCTTCGCCTAAAGCAGCCAATGCGGGTTGTGCATGAGGAATAAGAACTTCCGTTATGTATCGATGTCCAGTCAGTGAGCCGTTTTCAATGAAGACTAACTCTGTACGATCCATTGAATTTATTCCTGCCCAAAACATAACAGAGCCCCCACCATAAGGTGTGATTTCTTCAAAACAAGCCTCTGCAAAGCGTTCTCCTCGTCTTCGTAGCACTCGCCGACGTCGATCTTCACCGAACAGAGATATCCTGGCTTCATCGGAGAACAATACCCTATTCCAGTCTTCTTGAGTCCATGACTCACAATTTCGAGAAAACCTAAGCCTGGCAACTCTGTGCTCACGGAGTAACTTAGGGCCGCGGGCCGGGCGATGACTGCGTATATTGGCCGCGAGCAGCCTCCTCCTGATCGTCCATAGACTAATATGCACATTTCTTACTTCTTCGAGGTTGTTCTTAAGGTCCACATACGAAGACTTGCGATTTCTCAATGCGCGACTCACAAGAAAACGATCATCCCGTGGTTGGGTACATGGTTTTCTTCCAGAACCAGGCCTTCTCTCGACGGAACCGGTGTCTTGATACCGCTGCCAGGTCCTTTGAACCGTCGAGCGACTCACACTTAGCCTCTGAGCCACGAAGCATTGGCTGCAGCCCTCTTCGAGCAGCGCAATAATTTTGGTAGCTTTTACCACTTTCTCTAACATTATTGAGACAGCTAAACAGCAATAAATGAAGCTTTGACAATTAAGAATATGAAATAAATTCATAAAAATTGACTAAAAGTTATGAAAACCGATATTATCATTTGGAACTTCGCACCAAAAATGTAGGATAAAAAGTGGTTTTCTGTAAAACGAGCATCAAACGAAAATTTTAATTTAGAACGTACTGTTTTAAACACTACGGCATTTTTAAAACCGGCCAGTAACATGTACAAATGATTGAAATCATTTTGGTACCGTATTTTTTTAAAAAAGAATTAAAATCCAAACCGCCCGTTTTTTTTGCAAATGAGTGTATATGTGGTACAATATGTTCTAGAATGTTTGGAAGTCTAGATTAATTTCAGATCTAATTTCCATTTTTTTCCTCTAGGACTTGCATGGCATCTATGAGTCTTAATTTTGATGTTTGGTACGCAAATAGACCGTGTATTCGATTCACTACTTTTTATCCCGGGAATTATAACTACAGTGGAACTTTTATACCGGGAATGGTTTTTATTGGAAGCGAAGTGTACGTATAAAGATTATATGTACTACATATAATCTTTATACGTATTAAAGAGTGCAATATTTTCGTTCCTACATTTTTCATAAATATATTTTTTATATGGTATTTTTTTATTTGTTTACGTATAATTTTTTACTGCCTCGGTGGCGTAGTTGTATTACAGTACGACTGCAAAGCTGAGGTCTCGGGTTCGATCCCCGGGTCGGGCAAAGTGATATTGAGTTTTTCAATTCAGTATCAGCCCGGAGTCTGGAATTTGTGCCCGATATGGCGATAGACTCGCCCCCTATCACATCATGGGACGGAATAACGGCGAAAAGTGGGTGCACTAGTTGCGCCTCTGCCTACCCCTTCGGGGATAACAGGCGTGTGTGTGTGTGTGTGTGTGTGTGTGTGTGTGTGTGTATAATTTTTTCGCAAATGTATGATTAGCAACCTGTTTCAACTCCAGCTCATCACTTACTACACCATAGCGGCTTTTAATCTTCAATATTTTTATATTTAAACTCATGACTAATAGGTTACTAAAGTTTTTATTTTTTCACATAATATCCGTTTCAAGCTACGGACATAGGACATACATCTTAACCTATCTACCCACCACATACCTGAGTACATCTGCACGCACAAACATCCATAACAACTGTTGAATTAATTACATAATTACTGCCATATTATTAAAATATCATGCTGTATATAAAACTTTGATAAGCGATTTTGAGTTTTACCCAGTTCAGATAAGGCTGAAATTTGAGTGTCCAGATCTGTGTTTATAAGAGTTGAATAAGTCGTGATCGCGTTGCATACTTTGCTCTGACCTTCAAACACTCACGCTCAGTGGGTACAGCCGAGTGGAAATTACTTTGATTTTAACATTTACTTTATATAAGTTTTTGCCACGAAGAAAAGAAGAGGTTTTTGTATTGTGTATGTGGCAACTCAATAGGGAAGGTACCACGACCTTAAATAACCGGTATGAAATGACAGTTTACTTTTTTTTTTTAATATTGAATGACGACACGAGCATGCCGTTCGCCTGATGGTAAGCGATACGACCATCCATAAACAGTAGAAATACCATCCAGAACCTTGATTTACAAAGTACTGTGTGGCATTCCACTGCGCTCGTCATCCTGAGACATAAGATGTTAAGTCTCATTATGTCCTGTAGTTACACTGGCTACAATGCCCTTCAAACCGAAACACAACAGTGCATGCACACTGCTGGTTGGCGGTAGAAATAAACATTGCGGTGGTACCCACCCAGACGGACTCTTACATATGAGAGTCCTACCACCAGTTAAGTTACTTCGTGTGGTAGTGGCTTAATAAACTGCTTCCTTTGCCGATTCCCACTTTTTTTTCTTCATGGCTTCGCACGTCTTGTGCATTTAGCCAAAGACAAGTTGTAATTGTTCATAACTTTGGCTTGCTCGTCTTGAGACAGTCTTCTCTTCACGGCAACGGTCTTTCATTCTTCTGGCAGTGTAGGTCTTTATTTTATTTTATTAAAGGTCAGAAAACATGTAAACAGACTTTTTAATTCTTTAATTAGGCTCGCCACCTGTCATCATGGGATGGAACGCAAAGGGCGAAAAGTATATACTCTGCTGGCACCTCTGATATGTTTTGTGTATGTGCATTTATTTAAAATTTTATACACAAAGGCCCATACTGGTTGAATTAATGCGAGAAGCATTGTTTACCAAGTACCAATGTACATTCAAGGCGGCAGAGATAAAAAAAATCTTAATGTTAATAAACACTTACTGGTGGTAGGAAACTCATATGTAAGAGTCCATCTGAGTTGGTACCACCACAATGTCTATTTCTACCGCCAAGCAGCAGTGTGCATGCACTGTTGTGTTTCGGTTAAAGGGCATTGTAGCCAGTGTAACTAAAGGACATAATGAAACTTGACATCTTATGTCTCAGGATGACGAGCGCAGTCGAATGCCACATAGTACCTACTTTGTAACTCAAGGTGCTGGATGGTGTCTCTACTGTTTATGGGTGGTCGTATCGCTCACCATCAGGCGAACGGCATGCTCGTCTCGTCATTCGATGCCATAAAAAAAAAACACGCCTCCTTAAAATGAAAAATCAGATCCGTAGTTTTTGAGAGAATCGTGGACATACAAACTTACAAAACCAGACCCAGATCGAATACAGAACCTCCTTTTTTTGAAGTCGGTTAAAAATGCAACCTAATGCGAAGAATAGAGTGTCATCTGCAAAAAACATATAGTTTCAAATTGAATAAATTAATATAGAATAAAAATTGCCCACGGCTCAATATAGACACAAAGGGTAATTTATTATATGTTGTGTAAACAAGGCTTCCTCCCGACCTGTGTAATACAAATAACGCACATGGAGTAATTGCATTTAGGGTATCTTAAGACTATTTTTATTTTAGTAGTTGTATGCCAAGCTTTGTCCAGCAAGCTTGGGCTACCAGTGATGTCTTCCCGAGTCATGCTTAAAATATTCTCACTGGAAAGGCTTCAGCATGTTTAGTTTTAGGTTCTGAAGTACATTGAAAGTGGATGCGAGACTTTTGTTTTATGATAATACATAATAATAATACCAGTCCTGTATTAAATACTGTCCCACTGTTGGGCAAGGGCCTCCTCTACTATTGAGAGGGTTAAGGCCTTAGTCCACCACGCTGGCCTAGTGCGGGTTGATAGACTTCACATACCTTCGAAATTCTTTTAAAGAGCTTCTTAGGTAAGCAGGTTTCCTCACGATGTTTTCCTTCACCGTTAAAGCGATAATTGATAAACAATACGCACGTAACTTTGAAAAGTCAGATGTGTGTGCCTTGGGTTTGAACCTCCCGACATTGTCTCAGCAGACCGTTCCATTCCCAATTAGGATATCGTGCCTTTGTTTTAGTCGGTGAAAATTCGCAAATCTACTTTGCGCACGACGGGATCCAAGAGGATTTTCTCCATGAAAACAAAGGCCAGCTTCCGAAGGTCTGTTTGGGATGGCATTACTTTTTGTCGATTTCTGTCGCCAAATAGCAATAGCTGTTGCGAACTGATTGAAGATGTAGCCCATGTAATTCTTGGCATCACGAGACTTAATATCTGACGATAGGTATTTATGCAAAGCGCCGTCTGGTTCAGTATTTCCAGAATGTCTATTTCTATCGCCAAGCAGCAACCAATGTTGTATTTCGGTTTGAAGGACATTGTAACCAGCGTAACTGGTCGGTATGAGACTAACAAATCTCAGGGTGACTAGCGCTGTGCAACACAACGCTTTAATTTGTAATTCACAGTTTTGTATGGTGTTGCTATTGGTTATGTTCGGTCTTATCGTTGACCATGAGACGAGCGAGATGCTCGTCGTCGTCATTCAATTGCAATAAAAGAAACTCTTAGGACAATGGGGTGCCTAGCGAGGTTGTTAAAGTTCTGGTGTTTATGGATACTTGCCAACACGCTGCTATCATCACATAATAATAATAATATAATACCAGCCCTGTATATATACTGCCCACTACTGAGCACGGGCCTCCTTTACTGAGAGGGTTTTAGGCCTTAATCTACGCTGGCCTAGTGCGGATTGACAGACTTCACATACCCTCGAAATTCTTATATAGAATTCTCAGGTATATAGGTTTCCTTACGATGTTTTCCTTCACCGTTAAAGCGAACGATAATTGATAAACAATACACACATAACTTCGAAAAGTCGGAGGTCTGTACCTTGGGTTTGGACCTCCGGACATTATCTCGGCAGACCGTTCTAACTAGGCTGTCGCAACTATCACCTCATGCCTCAATTTATTTAAACTAGTACCTAACGCTTACGGACGAAATTCCAATAAATTTCCAGTACAGAGAACATGAAAAGATTTAATCAAATATGAACGTCACTAAAATAGTTACATTTCATTGGTTAAATTGAAGCAGTATATGTAATGTGTACGTAATAATTATTCTAATATTAAACAGTGTAGGTACACGTTTTAGATTGCCAAACATAACATTTTTTAACAAACTATAATAGCCGGCAAACAACGTGAGCACATAACCGTGAGAGAGGATTTTTTTAGGGTAGCTCTACAGTTATATAAGTTATTACAGACGAATATTGAGCTACTAATACCGTCGTTAATATTCAACAGTTAGCGCTCTATCAAACTACTTATCAGTTTAGAGGCAGCTTAATAGTTTCAAAATAAAGTACCAACTCCGCTGATATCACATGAGAAGTTTCCGTCCCTGAACTTAGAGCCTGGGGGAGTTTCACACAAAATGCACTAAGGCCGGTATTAATAATTGAATCTCAAGTTTGAGTTACATCTCATGTAGACATAATGTATGAAGAGTTCAATACATTATGTCTACTTGAGATGTAACTCAAACTTGAGATTCATTTATTAATAGCGTCCTAGGTGTTTTCAGAATATATTTTTTATTCAACTGATATAAGAGAGCTAGCTGCTTTCCTATTGGTTACAGTCACGATTACACGCAAACAGTCTAATATTATCTATGTTCTTTTGTTTGGAATTAATAGTAGTTTAATTTCAATGTCTACTAACTACTGGACATAATGAGACTTAACATCTTATGTCTCAGGATGATGAGCGCAGTGGAATGCCACACAATACTTTGTAACTCAAGGTGCTGTATGGTGTTACTACTGTTTATGGGCGGTCGTATCGCTTACTAGAGGCGAACAGTATGCTTGCCTCGTCATTCAATGCCATAAAAAAAAAGACATGAGATATTAATACAAGAAGTAAAGTTGCCGAGCTCAGCATAGTGATAAAAATATTCATAAGAGATAATAACGAAATGAACACGAAAAAGTGTGAGTCAAATAGTATTATTTCACTCACGTTTTTTATTGTTCATTCCTGTATTTTATGTCAGGCCAACACAGGGTTTTTTTTTATAAAGAAAGAAAAACATCAGTTTCAATTATCTACCCTGAGGATCTCATTGGATTTATATTCTAAATATACATTGTAGGTACACATAATATTTATTCGCACTTTTGTATGAAACTTACCTTGTCGAGTTTGGTTACTCAACTGTCTGTGCGCGAGTGTACCGGTTCATCAACAAACTTGGAAGTCAAGTACACTGGCTTATGTAAGTGAGATGACAGGCTGTAGCACGAGCGACAACCTTCGCCCTTACTGCTCAGGTAATAAAGGTTACGTCTTGAAAAATTATATTGTTTACCTACCTTCTTTGTGCTTTTGAAGTAGAGTATGATGCGCTGCTGGTGGATCGATTTGTGGTCAAAATAGTGTATATTTTTACCATTTTAAATAAAAAAAAAAATGTTTTCGCTAGTAACTTATCAAACATCGTGTCAAGTAGGAAGTCAAATGTAGCTTAATATGAAACTTGATTCGAATAATTGTAATATTTATCGGTTACTTCTCATCTTATGTTACAAATATTATAAACGCGAATGTTTAGATGTCGGAATGTTTTATAGAAATAAACGCAGAAAATCCTAGATTGACATATTCTAGGTAGTTTTTATGCTAGTAATTTGCTCTCGTTGGAAATTTTGGATTTTTACTCTGATTCTACTGGCGTCGTACAGATGACGCTATGGTTTGTCAGTGATTGATGAGACTTTTGTAGTAGAAAGTCTATTTACGCGGGCGAAGCCGCTAGCAACACCTAGTACTTTAAAAATCGGATAATAAGAACCTTTTATAATCCAACACTACTTATAACCCCACTCCAATAAGTCTGATGCATACGAAAAAAATATTTTTTTCAATTTTAGTATTAATGATTTATTTTGATTGATTTAGCCTTGATAGATGGATGATGTGGTGGCTAAGATTGAATGAAGTATGCATAGATGGTTTGGTTTGTGAAGAAGATGAAATAAATACGAAGAAGATGAATTAAAGGTGACGAAGAAGAGGCGAAAGAGGTTTGTCAAGATCGAAGAGCAAGTGGCGTTCAATAGTCTCTGCCTACCTCTATGAGATACATATGAGTGGATATGTAGGTATGGTTTATCCCTGGGGTCGAATCGAAGATTTAGATTGACTTTATTAAAGCAGCCGTAAGATTGTTTATAAGAATCAGCCATGAGCTGACATTGATTTCTTTTATTTGAAAGTTACGTAATTGTTACTACATTGAAAACAAAATTAAGTCTGCGTTTGTGGAATTCATTGTTATATGAACGTATAACAGTATTAACGTTTCCGCGACCGCAGATTGGTGCTGTTATAAAAACAAAAGAGTGACGTCACGAAGTTTTTCTCATCGCGTACCAGGCAGTACCACCGCATAACATCCTCCTTGAAGTTATTGAAGATATAACTCCACGCTCGTTAAATATTGAAAAAGAAAACAAGGCCAGCATGACAATAACAAGTGTGAAGGAATCAGTTCGAAAGATTTTGGTTGTAATATTCATCAACGATTATTTTATTATTTCATATGCTAGAGGAGTCATTTGGTCGCTCAATAGTCGCAGCAATATCTCTAGAACAAAGCTCTAGAACTATAAAGTTGATACAAAAAGTCAAGTATCATAACGCTCAATCTAGCTTCCCCCACTGAATCATGTTTAGATAGGATTTGATTAAATAATTGGGAGAATCTATATATACAGAAACGAGAGGTCACTCACTCACTCATCACGAAATCTCAGGAAATACAGATGCTGGGAGTCTCAAATTTTGCACGGGGGTTCCTTTTAGGACGTAAGTACTCACTAAGGTACGGAGATAGTTCGAAACCTTTGGAATGTTACCGGCTATTTTTTCCGGGAAAATGTAAAGCCGGACTTTTATCCAGGAAAACCTATCGTGCGGGCGAAGCCGCAGGCAAAAGCTGGTTTGATATATAGGCGTATTAGCCAAAAATGCTTTCCTCGTGAGATTTGACTGATGATATTGAGTGTTTGTTTATAATATTAGATAATGTCAATGACTTCAAACAACCTCTTGCCTTTGATAGAATTGACATTGCCAGAAAATCTATATGGTCTTTGAGTTATATGCTCAAAAATGTACCCAGTGTGAATTATATTATTTCTTTTTAAAATTATTTATCCAATATAGTTTTCAATGTTATTATAAATTAATGAAGGTGACATAAAATGGAGGTTAATGCATATAAGATCTATGATTCGATTTTCAAAAGAATAATATTTTAGTAAAATGGTGGTCGGATGTAATAAAACGCATTAAAATTTGAAATTTCCTAGTTTATGTACTTTATATTGTAATTTGACGATTATAACCAATATAACACATTGTAAGACCACCGTTATAATGTTAAAAGGAAACTGTGGGTTTAGAATGTGACAAGAAAACACGATACGACTCCGTTTCGTTTTATTTGAATTGGTTGTGAGACGAAGCTGGCATTCCGCAGATCGCGGCAGACGGCAGAGTGCAACAGCAGCACATGACGCGCGGCCAGTGACGTCTTGGCGAAAAAGGGCACATGCTGCATCTCTGCTTACCGCTTCAGAAATAAAGGCGTGATGTGTGTTTTTTTGTTTTTGCTTTCATTCTAATTAATAAATGTGCTAGATTCCTACGTTATTTTTGTTGTACCTATACAGTAGCATAGGTTGCATGCTTTATACTGACATACTATAATACTTCGCTGGATTTATTTATTTGTTCAATAAATATTGGAACAACTGGCTGTCCTCAATAAATGGAATCCACAAAGATTATAATATTTACTCCAGTGTCGAACACTACGTCCTATGTACATAAAATACAGCAAGAAGTTTATCCACATTTGAATTGTCAAGTCGTTTGTTTATTATATAACTTATAAGACTTCTGCTCCTCCCGCGGGAAAAAAAATTTCCGGCATAAAAATATTTTCCCGGGATAAAAAGTAGCCCATGGCACTCGGGAGTAGGTAATGTAGCTTCCTATTAGTGAAAGAATTTTCAATATCGCTTAAGTAGTTTTTGAGTATATCCATTAAGTACAAACAAACAAACAATCAAATCTTTCCTCTTTATAATATTAGTATATATTGATCAACAATATGTAACACTTCCCTGTACAAGTCATAGTTAATTAAATTACTTTTTGCTGCTTTCAACATAGTTTATATTTAGAAGAATGTGTAAGTATTAATCAATGCAAAAAGTGCTAATTCAATACATTATAGAAGACGTTCGGATGATCGATGTGTCGCAGGCAGCAATTTGGACTTTCGTCGACTCGTCCTTGTAACCTGGAAAACAAAATGGCGTCTTTGCTGACAATGAATAATTTAGATCGTATATTTGGCGGTGTCACGCATTTGAAAAGAAAACAAAAGTGGATGACGAATAAAAAAGGAAATTTATTACTTTTACACGGAATCTGATTCTGCGGAAAAAACATTTAATTTAAGTTTATAAATATTGTTGAAACTGCCTCGGTGGCGTAGTTGTATTGCGTACGAGTTACGAGTACGATTTGCGCGCTGAGGTCCTGGGTTCGAATCCCGGGTCGGGTCAAATAACTTTGTGACTGGGTTTTTCCATCTTAAAAAAATTACTCAGACGCAGCCCGTAGTCAGGAAGTTGGCGGTGTGATACCCCCGTGCATACCCTCGGAAAGCACGTAAAGCCGTTGGTCCTGCGCCTGAACTCTCTCCGGTCATGTCGGATTGCCGTCTCACCGGACTATGAGAGTGAAGAAATAGCGAGTGCACCTGTGTATTGCGCACACACTTGTGCACTATAATATCTCCTGCGTACCTGGCTGATCTTTGAGATTGGCCGCCGTGGCCGAAACTGGCTAGGAGGATTTCATTTCATTGTTGAAACGTTATATTTAAAAAACACATTTTACTCAAGTATTTAGTTGAAAATATACGTTTATAAGCATTCATATATTTATTTCCTTGTACTTAATTTAAAGTACACAAAATAGTGAATACTTATTTATACATATTCAATACTAAATAATAAATTATTTATTATAAATAATAATACCAGCCATGTATTATATACTGTCCCACTGCTGGACACGGGCCTCCTCTACTACTGAGAGGGTTTAGGCCTTAGTCCACCACACTGGCCTAGTGCGGGTTGGTAGACTTCACATATCTTAGAAATTCTTATAAAGAACTTCTTAGGCATGCAGGTTTCCTCACGATGTTTTTCTTCACCGTTAAAGCGAACGATAATTGATAAACAATACGCACGTAACTTTGAAAAGTCAGAGGTGTGTGCCTTGGGGCTTGAACCTCCGCACATTGTCTCAGCAGACCGTTCCATTCCCAACTAGGCTATCGTCCACCACTATAACTATATTCAATACTAAAAAACATAAATAACTCAAAGTAGACAATACGTTGGCGTGACTGGGTTAGATTTGCGCGGCATCGCGACCGCAATAACAAGCATTATTATATCATCAGGACCTACTTAACAACAGTATAACTATCACAATACTTTATGTTGCTGAAATGTGAAGTTAGGTAAATTACTAGGTTGATTGTGTATAAGTTAGTTATTGCGTACCAAGATTTTCTATGATTAAATTATTTTTTTCTTTTTTATTTTACTTAATGGACTGCCTCGGTGGCGTAGTTGTATTAGGTACAGCACGACTGCAAAGCTGAGGTCTCGTGTTCGATTCCCAGGTCGGGCAAAGTGATATTGAGTTTTTCTATTCAGTATCAGCCCGGAGTCTGGAATTTGTGGCCGATATGGCGATAGGCTTGCCCCCTATCACATCATATGACGGACACAAACGTAACGGCGAAAAGTGGGTGCACTAGTTGCGCCTCTGCCTACCCCTTCGGGGATAACAGGCGCGTGTGTGTGTGTGTGTGTGTATTTTACTTAATCATGGTACGATATGTCCTTTGCCATTAATCTAATCTATAACGCTACACAGAACTTTAATCAAGTAAAAATGCACTGCAATTATATCCCCAATATCGAAAAATAAGTTGTAATACTCAATAATTATATTATGCAGTGAAGTGGTAATCTCACTTCTTGTTTTCTATTCTCAATTAAGTACTAAATATATTTTATATTATTAACACGAATATTTGTAAAAATGTTTCCATGTTCGTAGAAATCACAGAACGAATTTGGATGACATTTACATACAGATAGAGTATATTCTGGATCAGCATATGAAGCACTTTATTTCACAGTAATTTTCTCCCAGAGTAACTATATATTTTTTTTATCAACAGATGGCACCTGCGTCTTTCGGATGGCATTGTGGATGCCACAGTGATTGAGGGAATTTTATAGCAGAAAAGGCTTTTCATTCAGACTAAGCCGCATTTTAAACCTAGCTTTTTATATATTCAACATTTCAACACATAGGTATTCTATTACGAAATACTCGCATGTTAATTGTACTTGTTCGAGTGACAGCACCTGTGTATACGCACTGTTTTATTAAATCACCGAACCAGATTCAAATTATTAGGTTACTAGACTTCTGCTCGCGGCTTCGCCTGCGTGAATGAGTTTTTTCCGGGATAAAAATCCCGCTTTATATTTCCCCGGGATAAATTATACATATAAACCTTCTTCCCGAATCACTCTATCTACTAAAAAAACCGCATCAAAATCCGTTGCGTATTTTTAAAGATCTAAGCATACATAGGGACAGACACTGGGAAGCGACTTTGTTTTATACTATGTAGTGATACTGTTATATTGACACTTACTAGCTAATTAACGCTGGTTTATTTTGAGCAATGGTTAAATTCTTTTTATTTTGCCCCGTAATCGCTATGTTACTAATATTTCTCGATCTTACTTAACAAGTACTTGATTGTATATCCTACAGGTAATGAGATTTTTATATGGCGACCCTCTAACTTCATATCCCAAGCCCACGTCTACTTGAATTCTGTAGTAAAGCATAATACCATTTAATAATATGTTACTTAATAGTAAAATAACGAAAGTCTGATAAACATTTAAAATCAATCAACCAACAAACATTTTCTCGTATTCAACGTATCTACAAAATATTGATTTAGGTGATTGGTAACTGGAACAGATACATAATGTCCTAAATCGCAACTTAACCGTGACGTTCGGTTAGGAAAAAACCAGCCGTCCTCGGCTTGTATCGAGTTATGATTTTTTTGTTATCACTTTTTATTATTGAAATGGCTTCGGACGTAGGCTTTGAGGTAATAAAGTCAAGTTACATTGCTCTAGACTTTTGAGATGAAGATTGATTGAAAGTTTAAAAAAGTGGATACAAAAAGTACCTTCTAGGGTTTGCTCGCGGTTCAACCCTTGCGGACGGATTTTCTGAGATAAAGATTATATTATAAAAAAAGTAGTTAATACTAACATATTGTTTTCGGGAAAGGTACTTTGTCCGATCTAGAATTGCATCCTATATGGAAGATGCGTACCTATTTCATCATAGGACGGAAATGGATTGTCCAAATTATAACAAAAAAAATACAGAAAATAATGCCCAATATTTTTGCCTGTTCTGGGTATCCATCTAAGGACCTACAGACATGATATGCCATTATAAAACAAGAAAATCTCTACAAAAACATAATTAAAAGATAGATACAGAATGCCTAGTAGTAATGGCAGTGCGCATTATTTACAAATCATGATAATTGATAACAAATGAGTATTTTTTCTCGGCAGCATTCTACGACAGTGATTATTTATAATTGGAGTATAATTGACTTCTTCATTACGTTATCTTAGCAGATGTAATTATTACGCTGTGTACACCTGGCTAGAGGCAGTGGAAAAACAGACATGTAACCAGTTTTAACAACGAAGCTACTCTGTAAACTATACATATAAATAAAATTGGAGTGTCTTCTCTCTGTCTGTTTGTTCCGGCTAATCTCTGAAATGGCTGGACCGAATTTGACGGGACTTTTATTGGCAGATAGCTGATGTAATAATGAGTAACTTAGGCTACGTTTTATCCCAGGAAAACATGAAGCGGGACTTTTATCTTGGAATTTTTTTTAACGTGTGCAGAGCCGCGGGCTTCAGCTAGTATTGAAATAAAACTATCTCACGGATTTCATCGCGGTTTTCGTATTTATATTTTCTTTCGTTTCGAAGAGTTTGCAGCCTTTATGGTCACGGGGCGGAATGATGAAATCCGTAAAATAGTTTTATTTCACTGTTTAACATCATAACATATTATCCATTGCGCTCGACTTGGATTTTACCCAAAGGCTTTTTTATAAGGCCAAGGCAAATGACCCCACTGTATCTGATTTTAACTGGAGTAGAGTCATAGCGTCGACTGACAATAGATAGTCCCTCTCGTCAGTCGGATATAATTATGGACTATTTGAAACGGGATAAACAGGCTGACCCCGAAACTCGACACACCTAATTGGGCACTATGGCAGCTTTAATCATAAACCCTTCCTAGTCGAATTTCGGCCACGGCGGCCAATCTTAACAGAGATCAGCCGGGTACGCAGGAGAAATAGTGCACAAGTGTGTGCGCAATACACAGGTGGCCTCGCTATTGCTTCTCTCTCATCGTCCAATGAGTCGGCAATGATGGGAGAGAGATAAGGCGCAGGACCAAGGGCTTTACGTGCTTTCCGATGCATGGGGGTATCAGTGCCAACTTCCTGACCCCGAGCTGCGACTAAGTAATTTGAAGATCGAGAAGCCATTCACAATGTTTTTGCCCGATCAAAGATTCGAACTTAGGTCCTCAGCACAATAATCGTAGGTCGGGTTCCTACGACATACCGCGTACGCAAACCATTTACGGCACTGAGGTAGTCATGTCATAACAGGTTTTACACATTATACGGTGATGGCTATCGGGGATACAATAACCTACCACCAAACTCTGCGGTGGCCATCTTCTGCGCATTAGGGAAGGCTGCGGGCTTCCTCCGACTCACGTCTAAGTTGTCCGCAACCGCACTTGCGCGTACCGCTATTGCGGTCCGTCTCTTGTTGCACCACTATGATAATACGATATGCTGAAAGACTGCTAAAGCGTGAAGAAGATCGAGTAACACCATCACTGATATCCTACAAGCTTGACATACTAAATCTATGGTGGTACCATTGTCCGACAAAGACCGACAAACTGAAGATGAAATCTAATATCTCAGTGCGAGGTGTGCAGGGCAGTACTAGTCAGCGGTTTGTATTTGGTGCTTTGTCTACTGACACAGTTGCCAGATGGGTTAGACCCAAAATTTGGGTTTTTGGAATGGGAGGAAATTTGAAGGACTAAAAAGGTTTGGGGGTCCTTTAAGGGTAAATAAATAAATGTGAATGATAGTGAAATATAGTGGCTTTGTTGTTATAACAGTCAATGTGAACAACGAAAAGCCCGTGACCACTTGGGGATTACTTAGGAGTCATCTGATAACTAGAGTTTAAGGGCAGTCGTTAGACATACAATCTGGCGAGCGGTTGCTCATCAGGTCGTCTTTTAAACTTATAAATAAAACTACATAACTCATCATCGCTACATAGTATAAAACAAAGTCTCTTCCCGCTGTCTAAAAAGCTAGTAAATATTAAATCTTACAGAGTATTTGCATTTAATTACAACTATAATACTCTCCAAAGCGGAATACAAGAGTTCTCCACGATGCTTGTTAGCAGAGGATTATCGTAATACCAAAAGACATACGAGTGTTCTTATTTTATGAACTATTTTCTTCTTACCATAGTATAAAACTAAGTCGCTTCCCGCTGTCTGTCCCTATGTCCCCATGTCCCTATCTCCCTATGTATGCTTAGATCTTTAAAACTCTTAACATAGTATAAAACCAAGTTGCTTCCCGCTGTCTGTCCCTGTTCCCTATGTATCCTTAAATCTTTAAAACTACACAACGGATTTTGATGCGGTTTTTTTAATAGATACAATCAAGACGAAGGTTTGTATGTATAATAAATACATACATTGTATGGTAGAAAAACGCTGATAACTTTAGAGTTTTCTAATGTGATGTCGTAAATAAACACTTTTTTTGCGCTTACATTGCAAACGCTGGCTATACTCTACAAGATAGATCAGAATAATGTACCACAGTATAGTACACCATATAAAGATCTACAAAAAATGCCGCGATGGTATAGACATATGTCTATCTCTTAAGGATAACCCACAATGACCATTTTTTATCCTTAACTTTTTAAGAGAAATAATGGCTTATTTACGAAGCGCTTTTAAGCAAAACAACATTAATCTTTATCCAATTAAGTACCGACCCTAAAAACATTGTGCATTTAGATCAATATGGTCATTTACAGCATGTAATTTTCATAAATATTTTTGAAGATATTACAGATTTAAAATGCAGGGACATTAGCGGTTGCGGCGGTACCAGCGGCGCGTGCCTACAAATAGCGCGTCGAAGGCCGCGCTTCGGCGTACAGCAGTTTATGATTAGCAGCGTTCGCACGCGTTTATCGGAGCTCAAACTAACTTTCATACAGAAAAACCTCTTTATTGCGGGAAAACCTCTTTATTGCGGGCGAAGTCGCGGGGCAAAAGCTAGTAATTTCATAAAATATTGGAGCTACGAGCTCGTTTGTGTCCGATTTCTCTAGGGTAGCGCGATGAGAGACTAGTCATGGATCGTACTTCAAAGGAGCGCTGTATGTGTGATCGACAGATATTTGTTTCAAGGTGTTCCGAAGTTAGTTTCTAGTATATATGATACACAGATACCTACTGTCAGCATTTATAAGACTGGCTCAGTGGTATTTGTTGTGGTCTTTGTATTGAGTGTGAGGTAAGACACTGCTCTGAGGCTTCCAGGTTTAATCCCGTGTTGAGCAAAGTAATATTGAGTACTAGCTTATTCCCGCGGCTCCGCCCGCGTTAAAAAGTTTTTCCGGAATAAAAGTCCCGCTTTATGTTTTCCCGGGATAAAAAGTAGCCTATGTGATAATCCAAGACATGATCTATCCGTGTGCCAAATTTTATCGAAATCCGTTCAGTAGTTTTGGCGTGAAAGAGGAACAAACATCCATACATTTTTACAAACTTTCGCCTTTATAATATTAGTAGAATATTGACAAGTGAAAATAAACTATTTTTACGGATTTTATTGCGGTTTTTTATTTTATTTTCTCCCGACGTTTCGAAGGCTTTTCAGCACTTCATGATCACGAGGTGGACTGAAAACGAACGAACGAACTGAAAACTGACCACGAAGTGCTGAAAAGCCTTCGAAACGTCGAGGAAATAAAATAAAAAGTCGTGATTAAATCCTTTAAAATAGTTTAATTTCAATGTCTAACATTCGCGTAAAGAATTTATTGACAAGTATTAGTTTGGAATTTGTGCTCGATATCGCGATAGGCTCATCGGATATCATTTGATATACCTACACAGGGATCATCCTGTGTCAAACAGGCCGGCATAATATGTCGACTGGTGGAGTGTAATCATCTATTGTCAATCGCCACACTATTTAGACCATACTCCACATTCAATCAGATGTCGAGGGATCACTTTGTTGTTACCGTATTAAAAATAAATTGCAATTGTATTTTTCGAATCAAGAAAATTAATAAATTAATTTTTATTATCCAACATGTAAATCGAAACTAGAACTCTATACACACAAACGCTCACACCCTTTAGCCCCGAAGAGGTAGGCAGAGGCGTGGCACCCACTTTTCGCCGTGTGTATTTGGCCGCATGATGTGATAGGGGGCGAGCCTATCGCCATATTGGGCGCAAATCACAGACTCCGGGCTGAAATTGAATAGAAAAACTCAATATCACTGTGCCCGACCCGAGGATCGAACCCGAGACCTCAGTATGGCAGTCGTGTTGTAATAAAGCTACGCCACAGAGGCAGTCAACTCAAAAGAACTCTACAATATCAGAAATTCACTACCATTACACTAAAGAGACTTCTAATTTCCAAGCTTTAAAAGTATTTTGTCACCAATATTTAACAGTCGCTTCTTTACCCTGAAAGGCCAGCACCAAATTGGTATTCCTAAAGCAACTTTAAGCGTAAGACTTAATAATGTGATCCGGGCGTATCCCAGCTTTAATCCGGGATAACCTCTATTTTTCACTTCGCCGCAAGTACTTCCCAGTTAAGCGGCAACAAAAGTGATACTTTGTCTTACCCTTAGGGAGGACATGGTTCAACTAACAGAATGTGCGCTTAAAAATTTACGGTCAGTAGCGATTTGTCAAATTCCAGTTTTTGGCGTTGAAAAACGGTAAGTACAAACTAATTTGATGGGTAAGTGAGTTCATGCAGTACATAGTAGCGCTGGTAAAGAATCAGTATAGATAATATCATCTACTATGACGCGTGCTACCAATATTATAGCGGTGATTTCGCGAGTTAAGAGACCTTTGTTTAGTCATCGTCGTATACGTGAGCACTCATAGGTATTTAATGTGATGGTATATGAATGAATGAAATCCTCCTAGCCGGTTTTTCAGCCACGGCGGCCAATCTCAACGGAGATCAGACAGGTACGCAGGAGATATTATAGTGCACAAGTGTGTGCGCAATACACAGGTGCACTCGCTATTCCTTCACTCTCGTAGTCCGGTGAGACGGCAATCCGAAATGACCGGAGAGAGATCAGGCGCAGGACCAACGGCTTTACGTGCTTTCCGAGGCACGGGGGCATCACACCGCCAACTTCCTGACTCCGAGCTGCGACTGAGTAATTTTTAAGATGGAAAAACCCAGTCACAATGTTTTTGGCCCGACCCGGGATTCGAACCCAGGACCTCAGCGCGCAAATCGTACTCGTAACGCGTACGCAATAAAATAAATAATAAAATAAAATACTTTATTCATCATGTAGGCGAACATGGTTGCACTTATGATAAGTCATACATTAAATTAATTGCAATAATTATTATTGATACAAAAGGTCACTTATATAACTACCGACAATTTTATTGAGATTAAAAAGAATGATGAAAATTAGAATTTAAAAAGCCAGCTCGGGCTGGCAGGAAAGGGGATATAAAGAAAAAAAAAGAGATCATTATTATTACAAAAATTATGGGAGGAACGCGTCGCGATCCTCACCGGTGAGGACACTACAGGCCCTAGCCTATCTAACCTACCAGCCTTTCACTAGCTTCCTAAGCGATGACTACCCGAAGAAGAAAGGCAGAAAGAAACTCCGGGCTTACTTTTTTGTCATCATTTGTCCATTGAATTTTACATATTTTTTTATTTTTTTTCAAGTCTTTTGCTTACAAAGTCAGATCAGTTACATAAGCTAATGCACACACATCACCGTAAAATAGGGATTAAAATCAATTGAAGGAATTTAACTAAGAGTAAACACTATCCCTAAGAAATTCATAACAAAATTAGAGAACACAATTAGGTAAATAATTATAATTAAACGGTGTACAGCGTGCAGACGCCTACATTTACAAACATAATCTTCGTTGATTTTTTTCAATATTTCGTGGATTTCAATCAATACGCACAATTTAAATAATTGATTTATAAATTAAAAGCAAACGCAACACAAAGATCGGTCGGTCGTCATTAACAAAATGATATGTCAAAACGAGGATAATTATAAAAATGTCATATAGAGATTTAATATTAATTACAATGTCAATATTAGGTATAATCAGTTTTAGATAGATACACATGATATATGTTAAGCAATTAGCTTCAATATGTATTAACATGGTTAGCCACGGTGTGCAGGACCAATTTTCCAAACTGACTGATCATCAAGATAATCCGATACATTATAATACCCCTTAGACGTTAACTCGCGCTTAACGTAACACTTGAATTTGTGTCCGGGTAGACTGGTTATTTCGGAGGGAAGTTTATTATAAAATTTAATTCCATTTGCTAAATATGATTTACTCGTTTTACAGAGCCTAAAGTTTGGAACAACTAGTTTATTCTTATTTCTAGTGTTCAGACAGTGCAAGTCACTGTTTTTCTTTAAAGTACTAAGGTTTTTCCGTACATACATGATATTCTGAAAAATGTATTCGGCCGGCAAAGTCAGTATATTGACCTCCTTAAACAGTTCTCTAAGAGAATCGCGAGAGCGAAGGTTATAAATGGCACGAATTGCTCGCTTCTGTAAGATAAAAATGGTCTGCAGATCTGCAGCAGAACCCCACAGAAGAATGCAATACGACATAATACTGTGGAAGTAAGCAAAATATACCAATCTCGCCGTAGCCACGTCAGTTAAATTTCTAATTTTCCTAATAGCAAAGACGGCAGAACTCAATTTACTTGCAATTTTTTGAATATGGGGTCCCCATTGCAATTTATTATCGACTGAAACCCCGAGGAAGACCGTTGAGGGTACTAATTCTAGATTATTCCCGTCTAAATTAATATTTACTTCATTTTTTTTTTTGAGTAACGAGAATCGAACACATTTAGTTTTTGCCGCATTTAACAGTAAATTATTAGCAGAAAACCAGTCGGAAATCGATTTAAGTACTTTATTTGGCTCTATAAGATTATCTTCCCTTCTATTTACCTTAAATATTAACGATGTGTCGTCAGCAAATAACACAACATCAGCCCTCTTGTTAACCATATATGGAAGGTCATTTATATAGACTAAAAATAAAAAAGGACCCAAAATGGATCCTTGGGGAACCCCAATCCTAACTGAGGACCCTGCAGACAAGACGTTATCGATACATACTTGTTGTTTCCGATCTGATAAATATGAAGATATAAGATTTAGCGCGTTTCCCCTAATACCATAATAGCGAAGTTTTAAAATTAGGGTACCGTGATCTACGCAATCGAATGCCTTGGAAAGATCACAGAATACCCCTAGAGCATCCCGTGATCCCTCCCAGGCATCCAACACAGCTTTAACTAAAGCACATCCAGCGTCTTGTGTAGACCTGCCTTTCGTGAATCCAAATTGCCTATCATGTAATATTCTATTTTTATTAAAGAACACCAGCATTTGATTAAGCAATATTTTTTCAAATACTTTACTTAAAGCTGGTAAAATAGAAATAGGCCTATAATTTGAAGGAGTGTTTGAGCAACCTGCTTTAAAAATTGGTACTACTTTACTTATCTTCATAAGATCAGGAAATATGCCGTCTCTAATACAGGAATTAAAGATATTAGCAAGGATTGGGGCGATGCTAACTATTACTGACTGCAACGCTTTAACAGACAGACCCCAAAGATCTTCAGTGCTTTTCATGTGTAGGCTCTTAAACACTTTTATGATATCATATTGTGTAACAAACTCAAATTTAAAATTAGGTATTGTCAAATCTAGATTGTGTATTAAAAATGACTCAGCTGCTCCTGGTGAGGATGGCAGACATTTTGTCGTCTCAAACGGTATGGTATTAAAAAAATGTTCGAAGTAATTAGCCGTAATTTTATTATCTGAAACTAGTTCGTCATTAATGTTCAATACAATCTGGTCATTAGACTTAGTTTTGCCAGTTTCAGTATTAATAATTTTCCAAGTTGTTTTAATTACATTGTCTGAGTTTCTAATGTTACTACTTATATAAGCAGCCTTAGCATACTTACATACACTTTTGAAAATATTAGAGTATGATCTTACATAATTAGTAAATTTGACATCGGGTGTAAAGGACCTTCTGTCATATAATTCGTAAAGAACATCTCTACTACGCCTTATACCTTTAGTTGCCCAAGCACTGAATGATATTTTATTTTTTATTTGTACTGATTTTACACCACATGTTTTATTAAATACATTTGTAATACTGTTTAATAATGTTTCAAACATTTTGTTTGGGTGGTCTGAGTCGCAAGTCAGCATGGGTAACACAGAGTTGAGTCTAGTGCTAAATTTTTGCAAATGATGTTGAGAGAGGGGTCTAAATTTAATAATCTTTTCACTTTTATTTTCTTCATAATTAAGTTTGACCATTTGACAAGTGTGGTCTGAGCGAACCCCGGCTAATAATTCTTTATAATTAAGTTTAAAATTTGTTATAATATTATCAATACAAGTAGCCGAAGTTAATGTGAGTCTAGTAGGCTCGAGAAAATGACAGTTCAGATTAAAGGATTTAAGCAAAGTCAGAAATAAACTTTTATCTGTGGAATCAATCAGTAAATCAATATTAAAGTCTCAATACAACTACGCCACCGAGGCAGTCAATATGATGATGATGTGATGGTATATATAAGTATGCTATCCCCATGGAAAGCTAGGGAGCGGGACGTTGTAGCTCTAAATATTGTAACGACAGATATTAACAAAATACGAGCCATTATGACCGCGGTGCCGATAGCACAATATTAATTAGTTTTTAATTAATGTTGCACTGAGGGAAAATAGGTAACTGTGTATTTTGTTATTTTTTAATTAGTTAGGTAGTTAGTAGTTTAGGTACATTTTAAATATTGGGGTGGTTTTGGATTTTTTTGCGTTGTATTTTGGTGAGTTTACTAGTGGTAGGTCTCATATGTAAGAGTCTGTCTGGGTGGGTACCACCGCAATGTATATTTCTACCGCCAAGCACCAGTGTGCATGCACTGTTGTGTTTCGGTTTGAAGGATATTGTAGCCAGTGTAACTACAGGACATATTGAGACTTAACATCTTATGTCTCAGGATGACGAGCGCAGTAGAATGCCACACAGTACTTTGTAACTCAAGGTGCTGGATGGTGTTTCTACAGTTTATGGATGGTCGTATCGCTTACCATCAGGTGAAGGGCATGCTCGTCTCATCATTCGATGACATAAAAAAAGGGTCTACTTTATACTAAAGCGGGTTCGCACAATGACTTTCCTAATATATTTAAATCTTAGTGTTTTTGTCGACTCCTAATGGACGACAGTGATAGCACGAGGTTTTAAATGCGTTTAGAAACTATTGTGAGTATAAGTGCTACACAATACACATGCATATTTATTAATTCGTTGTGGAAGTCACCCTAAGGTCCGATTTTGATGCTAGCTGATAAATGCTATTCGTCACATAAATGTATAAGACGACCAAACACAAAAGTGACACTAATCTATGAATATAAAAAATGAGTACCTTTTATCTCTGTATACTCTTAAATTGGTCTCTTTACTCCGTGTAAATAATCCAAGCGGTTGGACAATTTATGTAAAATTATATTTAAATGTAGAGTCTGATCACTCATGTTTAGTGTAATTTTCTGAATATTTGCTACCATTATTGTTATTATTGATCATTATTTGAGGTTATAACGACGACCAGAGTGTCATTTTGCATTGTAATTGAAGATTCCTTATGTTATCGTGAACGTTTGACATTGAAATAAAGGTACTTAATGATTTTTTAACGATAATTTACATACATACATATACACTCACGCCTGTTATCCCCGAAGGGGTAGCCAGAGGCGCAACTAGTGCACCCACTTTTCGCCGACATTCCGTCCCATGATGTGATAAGGGGCGAGCCTATCTCCATATCGGGCACAAATTCCAGACTTCGGGCTGATACTGAATAGAAAAACTCAATATCACTTTGCCCTACCCGGGGATCGAACCCGAGACCTCAGCTTTGCAGTCGTACTGTAATACAACCACGCCACCGAGGCAGTCAACGATAACGATAATTTGTTTAACTTTACATCGATTTCTAGGCTTTGCAGCCTTAACGGTTTATGTGTAGTCCTGGGGCCATTAGCGCCATGATGCATCTCTACTAACGCTAACGTTACGTTATCGTTAACTTACAGTTTGGATATGTCATTCCCATTTATTTTCTATTAGCGTTACGCCCTCTGGCGTTTAATATCAGGTTCTTGCGAGTTGTTCGTTTCATTATGTACTACTCAGAAAAATAAATATGAATATCGCCAAGTACCTACGTAGCAGCTAAGGTGTAAGTTTATACATTATTATAGATGAATATTATAGTAGATAATATAATATATATTTTATACTGGTGGTAGGACTCTCATATATAAGAGTCTGTCTGGGTGGGTACCACCGCAATGTATATTTCTACCGCCAAGCAGCAGTGTGCATGCAATGTTGTGTTTTGGTTTGAAGGGCATTAAAGCTACAGGACACAATGAGACTTAACATCTTATGTCTCAGGATGACGAGCGCAGTGGCATGCCACACAGTACTTTGTAACTCAAGGTGCTGGATGGTGTTGCTAGTGTTTATGGGTGGTCGTATCGCTTACCATCAGCGAACGGCAAGCTCGTCTCGTCATTCGATGCCATAAAAAAAAACTTAGCTGTTGTGATCGCACTTTTTAAATTATTATTCAGTAGCGTATGCAAATCACGTTTACTAACAATAAATAGTATCTAGTCGCCTCCCCTTATATGGAAGTACTACGCAGTACAACGATAACCCCACAAAGGAGGGGGATTTAATAACATAACATTTATTACACACGTGGTATCAACCAGCAAGATCTTGTTAATAGACCTTAGGATATGAAGTGCAATACAGTTCCCGCCGTTGTTACTTTATATTATGACGTAATATCCTCAAGTTAGCGCTCCGTGTCGCTTTAATGGCAGGATTGGGCAACTGAGCAGGTTAATGGTCGCTGACGGTTTGTGGGTTTGTTTTTGGCTGTAGTTCGCAGTGCTGTCACGAATTTATTGGACACAATGACGCTTTGTAGCGTCCTGTACGCTGATGTGTCTTGACCAAGAAGTTTATACCCAGTCTTGACTGTTCTAATTTTGAAATGTGTTAAAGGACATGTCCTAAAACAAGCCTTAAAATTCTAGCCAATACAGATATATTTGGATAGTACTGCTAAAAACTAGCTTTTTACAATGAATCGTTTAATTTTAAAGATCTCTGATTATGAGATTTATGTAATTTTATTTTGGTTAAAGACTACGTTTATTGTGAACGTTTTTAAAAAGTAACGTTATGAATGGAGGGGTCTAAAAATAAGTGTTAATGGATCTAAGTTCCAGATTTTTCCCATTTAATAATCCTAAAGTTTAAGCCTGCTTAGATTTTGAGGCCCAGCGCCCATACAAAAAGAATAGACCAAAACAGGTCTTCATATTTGGTAGTTTATAATGTTTTTCATTACCAGCCAGTTTCCCACTATGTGTGAGAACTGCATATAAATCTATAGTATGGATTTACGATAAAAAAATCTGCATACAAAAATAAATAGTGTAGGTTTTTACTATAAAAAAAATATGTTATTCGCTCAAAGTCGCATGCAAATACCAGCTAACATTCGTGTAGATTCGCAAATCGAAAGCAAACACTAGGGCACTGTGCCGGGCCCACAGAGCGCGATGCGTGTTGAATAGCACATTAACGTGACATAACTATCAGTTTACCATTACATTGTTGGCACATAAAAGTGATACATAGTATAAAACAAAGTGGCTTCCTACTGCCTGTCCCTATGTATGCTTAGATCTTTAAAACTACGCAAGAATTTTGATGCGGGTTTTTTCAATAGATAGAGTGATTTAAGAGGAAGGTTTATATGTACATTACATGCATAATATAGTAGAGAAATAATTTATATTATGTTGACTGCCTCGGTGGCGTAGTTGTATTGCGTACGCGTAACGAGTACGATTTGCGCACTGAGGTCCTGGGTTCGAATCCCGGGTCGGTCCAAAAAAATCTTTGTGACTGAGTTTTTCCATCTTAAAAAAATTACTCAGTCGCAGCTCAGAGTCAGGAAGTTGGCGGTGTGATACCCCCGTGCCTCGGAAAGCACGTAAAGCCGTTGGTCCTGCGCCTGATCTCTCTCCGGTCATGTCGGATTGCCGTCTCACCGGACTATGAGAGTGAAGGAATAGCGAGTGCACCTGTGCATTGCGCACACACTTGTGCACCATAATATCTCCTGCGTACCTGGCTGATCTCCGTTGAGATTGGCCGCCGTGGCCGAAACTGGCTAGGAGGATTCATTATGTTCTATTGTGGTAGTGCCTTTCTGACAAAAGTCGGGGATCTACTTAATCTACTTATACTGGACGGATAGGCGTTTTGTACCAAATTATCGCTGACCGACCATATTGCAAGATCTCTCGATCTATATCAGTTTATTGTCGCCTGGTACTTGCAATTATAACGGATACTGTTTAAAATGTATAGTTTGTATATGAAGTGACTTTTATATAGGAAAAACTCTTTAATGCGTGCGAAATGCGTGCAAAAGCTAGTGCTAATATGAATGCGAGGTTCGTGGAGACGTTTGTTAGAAGTTAACCCAGAAAATATTGAACGGATTTGAATGAAAATTGGTATGCAAATAAACTATATCTCAAATTAACATGTAGGATATTTATGCCGAAAATAATAATATCAAAATGTTTTCTAGAAAAAATAATATACCCATGCGGAGCCGTAAACGCCACCTTTTATCAAATATATACCATGTATGCACGTTTCCTAAAACATTGAATATGGAAATTATTTGAACGTTTGACGGTCACCCACAAACGCTTCTAAACGTGGGGAAATATTATGGAAATGCATAGACTTGACATTTTTAGACTATCAGTCGCCCTACTTTGGTATTCAGAAGAGGCAATTCATCCATATTCGTAGGCGGGCGGAGTTTTCTACGGAACTGTCCAGACTGCTTATGCTGACTTGACAATGGTATCTGGTGAGGACTAGTCTCAAAAATTTTATGTTAAGCATGTATACTATATTTTTTTGGCATAAATAAATGAAAATGATTCACGAGGAAGCGTTTTACATGATAGTAAGCATGCCCGACAGTCCCCAACTTTTTACATAACAGCACAAAGTACTTTAAATTGTTGTGGAGTATCACAAGGCATGCATACTGCTTGGTGGAAGTATATCGTCCACCAAGTAGTATGCAAGCCCTCATTAGGACGGACTTTTGCATAATATTGGTAGTAACGAAATACATTTTCTATACTAATATCAAAAACAATTTGTGAACTGAACTCTGTAATTATCCTGACACTTAAAATTGTTTGACTAATAAAAACTATATAGTTAATACCCAAGTGATATTCGGGATACTTTTATCCCAAAAATTGGCTTAATATAAGCTGTCAGAATCTTCTTTTTTTTTCTTCAGCCGTTAGAAGTACACTGCTGAATGTAGACCTTCCCCAAAGATTTCCAGACCAATCTGTTAGAAGCGGTATGAATCCAGCGAGTTCTTGCGACCTTTACGAGGTCATCTGTCCACCTTTTTTTTTTTTTTTTTTTTTTATACTTTTTACAAAAAAAAACAGAAGAAACTTACAAATCTACATATGTCCTTCAAAACTACTCACATAGTTTGACTGAAGGATCAGAGTTTAAAACTTTTAATAACAACTTGCTAAATAAATAAAAACAATGGGGTTAGTACCTAACTAAGGCAAACTTTCCAACAGGTATTTTTTAAGCTTAGATTTAAACAAAATCTTATTAGATTCACGTCTAATGTCCTCAGGTAAGAGGTTAAGTATAAAAGGTATACGTTTACTAAGTGTTCTATCACCATAGATATTAGTGACTTTAGGCACCAAGAATTTACCTGATGACATAGACCTCGTGTTATAAATATTATCTACCAACGACAATGGGGTACGCTCCATTTTACCATGGTTGTTAACGAGAAGAAGATATTTATGCTTCATATTTATTTGAAATATTTTGCAAATTTTGAAAAGTTTGTTATAATCATTTTTATTATTATTTTTCACCTTTTTATCTATTAAATGCTTTAAGAATCTAATTTGAATGTTTTCAATTTTATTAAGATGTGTTTACCTTGTAGGAGGAAGTCCAACGCTGCACTTGCCAGTATGTGGTCGCCATTCAGAATCAGTCAGAATATTATCAAAATATAATCATTACACATTTTGAAACATCAGAAGCCATTTTGATAGTTTTTATGAGGAGTAATCATAAATCTGTTTTTGTACGTTGCATAATCTTAGGTTTTTTTTATTGTGTACGTGACTCTCGGTAGCTCTCACTTTTCTTTGTCTCAAATTGGGTTTTGATAATGACGCAATGCTCCTATCATACCTAAGGTAATCGTTGTTTGAGGGACAAGAGGGAGTGGAATTGAATTTCATATGTACAACAAAATATTTTGGAGACGGCCTGGCAGATACCTAATCATATGACAGCAGCTCTACGAGTCAAATCTATAGTATATCGAGTATTTTTTAAATAAAATAAAAAATAAATATATGAGGACTGCAAACTGACCCCATTTCACCTTATGGTTAGCGGAGTGGAGTCCAGAGTAGTTGACTGACAAGAGAAGGCAGTCGACACAATGCCAGCCTGTTTAAAACTGCATATACAAAATGATGAAACCCTTAACCGACGAAAATGTATGAAAAGAACTATGAACGTGGAAGAAGCGAAAGAAGTTTGTCAAGATCGTAGCATGTGGCGCTCAATAGTCTCTGCCTACCCCTATGGGATAAGGGAGTGAGTGTGTATGTATGTACAAAATGATTCCATAACGCGACACAATTACGCGGATCACTATGGCGGGTTTCACAACTTGTACGGTGGCTATCCTGATGATACATACATCTTATCAGCAGAGTCTAAGTTCGAAATAGTAAATAATAATAACCTATATGTTTTTTTTTTATGATATCGTTATATCTATAGTAGGTACTAGTATGATGTATATGTAGTTACTTAAAAATAGAGTTGTGGGTTTTTCCATCTTAAAAATTACTCAGTCGCTGCTCGGAGTCAGAAAGTTGGCGGTGTGATACCCCCGTGCCTCGGAAAGCACGTAAAGTCGTTAATTCTGCACCTAATTTCTCTTCGGTCATGTCAGATTGCCGTCTCACCGTACTATGGGAGTGAAGGAATAGCAAGTGCACCAGTGTATTGCGCACACACTTGTGCACTATAATATCTCCTGCGTACCTGGCTGATCTCCGTTGATATTGACCGCCATAGCCAGGAGGATTTAATTTTTTTCAATTAACTTGAAATTCGTGAAATATTAATTTTTAACTGTGTCTAATTTATTTTTAAACCCTTTATCGATCTCAGTCTATGAACGTGGTTGCTTTTTTCAACTCTGCTTACAAAAACGGCAGGTCAAAAAAATGCAAATAGCATTGAATAATTTATTAAGATTTATGCTTTGTGCGTCCGTTTATGGCATGATCGTATGTAATCGATTTGCATACTCGATTGACATAGTTATAGTTTATAGGAAAACTTGTGCATTAAATTAAATAACGATTTGTTTTTATAAATGGAATATGATGACACGCGGTGCGCAATCTAATAAGTTATAAATGACGGTAATAAAAATATTTTATATGAATTATGAGGTGTTGTGTAGGTGTCACAGCATTTTAACGTAAATAAAAAAAATATCGGTTCTTCAAGGTGTCTATGCTCTTTTTATAAGTGCGTCATTTTCGTAAGTATAATTGTATGTGTTTATGAGCGGTCGTATCGCTTAAAATCAGGCGAGCGACATACTCGTCACGTCATTCAGTAGCAATAAAATGAAAATCATATGGAGAGGGAATTGAGGTGGTCCATTTCATTACCAGGACAGCGAAAATCTATTAAAATCAATTTTTTGTCGTATATACAGCCAACAAGGATGCTTTTCAACGTTAAAATTAATACCAATCTCATAGTTAATTGTGTAAAACTTTTCCTTGGCCAGCACTGCACGCACATTGGAATCATAATGTTTTTGACATTCCCATTCTGTAGGTAACATCGCGAAATAAATTCAAACTGAGTACCGCGAAAATATCTAGGTTCAGGTTATACAATTGTTACCAAACAACTGCGCATGGTAGCACCATTTTTATTTCCATGTGCGATGGCATTTTAATTTGCCATCGATGTAGTCTGGTCGCGTGTATAAAAACTCTATGGTAAGTATGTGAAATGTCACACGTCACTTTCATTACTGGCCGTTATTTTTTAAATCGAATAACTTAAATTTTGTATTTTTTAAGTTTATTTTATTTTTAACTAGACTTTTTCTCGCGGCTCCGTCCACGTGAAGTAGTTGGTCCGATAAAAACCCCGTTTTATATTACTCGGGATAAAAAGTAGCCTGTATTACTCACTAATAATGTAGCTTTATATTGGTGTTTATTTTTCCATCCAGTAGTTTTTGAGTTTATTCGTTACAAACAAACAAAACTACAAATGTTTCCCCTTTATAATATTAGTACATATTATGCCGCTGCAGTAAACGTAGTTGGATGAAAAATTTAGTCCTGATTTGCGGTTTATAACTGACTATACTGTATGTCTTTGTTTGCCTGCAACCGACTGTAATTTAAATCATATTTTAATTTTGGATATTCATATTTCACGATTTATACGCGTTCATGTAATGAATATTTAACGAAACTTCAATTTTGTTGATGAATATTTTTACATTTCCTAGCTGTCGAAAATGTATGAAAAGACAAACTAGAAGCTTAAAAACTTGAACAATAACAAAACATATTATCGATTATAATATCATTTAATAAAGAAGCCGCACCAACAAAGCATAACAATTACAACAGTACTTTTCTTTTCAACTCAACAATTACGTATAACAATCACTTTCCTATGGCAGTGGGTGAAATCGATAGCGGTCACGGTGGCCGCCCACCGGCCGCAATCGGCCGGGCCATCTCCGACACGGATCAGCGGCCATTGTTTTCTATGGCCCGCGCTTGATATAGTAACTGCAAAGATGTTTCCCTATGCAAGTCTAGTGCATATTGGCAAAAATGATGGAGATAATCAAATGTGTGGCTTGTTGTTTTGAAGTTATACTTCTTTGGGCGCGTTATGAAAAAATGATGAGTGAAATTATAAGATGCGCGCGCGTCACTGTAACGAAAAAGGTTGAAGTTGTTTAATTAAAACTTTTTGATAAAAATGAAAAGTAAATATTAAATTAAGAAAATAATAAATATTTCAAAAATGTTTAAATTAAAATTAAGTAAATTTATGAATTCATCATTAAATTTATTTATTTACTTTTAAAATATTAAATAATCAATCATTAATATTAATAAGATTTTCCTCCAAATGCATCCAATAATTGTTAAAAAGATATCCAATAATTGTAATGTGTGCACTATGACGTCACAAGTGACACGGCGATATTGTAATCGCAACCTCGCTTGCAACAAATAAAAACATGTCAAAATTGACACTTATTCGACCTCAGGCGAAGGTCATGATCAGAACACTGGTGCCATAAACGCGTTAATGTCACCGTATCCTTGGCTATTAGATGGGTCGTTTCGCAAACGATTCTCGTTTGTGATTTTGCATTTCGAATCTGTAGGGTGTGGATAAATCATGATTGTGACTTCGAGCAAGGAGGTAGAATAGCGTTCTAACTCCTTACTTGCTACTCTATGATTCAGGTATGCTACTTCGTTAATTAAAATCTAATGGGTGTTGATAGGCACCCTCTACCATCCCAATAATTGGGAGGGGGAATGCTTGAGCTTCCAGCAATCTCAGTGACCACTGACCATACACAATACAACGAGTTACCCTTAGATTCTACAAAGAGTTTTTATGAGATAGCTGGCTCGTTCAAGTTTCAGAAAAAACTGTCAATCAACCAATACAGGGTAGAAACCAACACATTTTGAGCCCTGACGCCTAAAATCAATCCTTCTGAGGGATAAAACCAACTCCCATGCAAATTATCTATACATGACATATAAATAAAATTGGAGTGTCTGTTTGTAATATTGAAATAGCCGTTTTTTTACTACACGTATATGAATATATAGTACATGCACCAAAATAACATTTTTTACAATTTTTATCTGTCTGTCTGTTTGTTCTAGTTAATTTCTGAAATGGATGGACCGATTTTGACGGGACTTTCTTTTTTTTTTGTTTACGCGGAGAAAGTGAATTATTACTACCGCCCAGTGTTCAAGGGGAACGACTGGGCGGTTACGTTGGGTTCACCGTGCCTTACGACCCGACGTTGAGCCGCCCGGAGAGATGGAAAACGTCGGGTGACCGCACCTCCAATACCAACCAAAACTCCGCGGTGGCCATCTTCGGCGCATTAGGGTCGGCTGCGGGCTTCCTCCGACTCACGTCTAAGTTGTCGTCCGCAACCACGGGACTTTCATTGGCAGGTAGCTGGTGTAATAAGGAGGAACTTAGGCTACGTTTTATCCCGGGGAAATATAAAGCGGGACTTTTATCCCAGAAAAACTTTTTAACGCCGGCGGAGCCGCGGGCAACAGCTAGTATTAAATAAATAAAAACAGTAAACTGCGTCGGTGGCGTAGTTGTATTACAGCACGGATCGGGCAAAGTAGTATTGAGTTTTTCTATTCAGTATCACCTCGGAGTCTGGAATTTGTGCCCGATATGGCGATAGGCTAGGCGAAAAGTGGGTGCACTAGTAGACGGTAATCCGACATGACCGGAGAGAGGTCAGGCGCAGGACCAACGGCTTTACGTGCTTTCCGAGGCACGGGGGCATCACACCGCCAACTTCCTGACTCCGAGCTGCGACTGAGTAATTTTTTTAAGATGGAAAAACTCAGTCACACTTTTTTTGGCCCGACCCAGGATTCGAACCCAGGACCTCAGCGCGCAAATCGTACTCGTAACTCGTACGTAATACAACTACGCCACCGAGGCAGTCGGAACTCTTCAATAACTAAAAGCAGAAGACCCGCGAATGCTGCCATCGTATATCTATGATGTATTATTTCCATAATTAACTAACAAAAAAGGAATAAATGAAAACTTTTTAACAAAAAATAAAACCGATTTAAAAACCACTACAAACCGAAAAAACAAATTAACTTTATATTTTATACTTATATTTGGAGTCGATGCCTTCTTTAAATTGCCAGCTAAGCTAAGCAAATACAGCACCGACTCCAAATCTTTATATACATATTAATAAAATATATATACATATTATAAAATTTCTTTGTGCGTGTTTATGTCACTGAAATCGGCTGTACCGATTGTAATGCTTTTTATGTGTGTCTTCAGTTGGATTCAAGAATGGTTTAGATTTACAATTCGGTCCGTGAAAATGTATAGCGGGGCTTTTGTCCAGGGAAAAAACCTTTCATGAAGGCGAAGCTGCGGGAAAAGCTAGTACACGTCTATAAAGCTAAATTATTTTTTTGGTTTGTAGTGGTTTTGAAGTCGGTTTTACTTTTTTAAGGCATATAAATGTTATGTTGCACAAAAATATATTTTACACCCAAGTAACTCACAAGTCACACCTTGGGGATAAACAAGTATACCTAAGCCACAGTGGGGAAACTCGACACGTTCAGATCCAATTAGTGGAACATCAACGCGACCTTGTGACAAGGCCGCATGGTTATTCAATCACTCTTGAACTTGGAAACTCTTTTGATTGTGGAAATATCTCCTCTATACTATATTACTACTTATTATAAACTCATTTGCAAAAAAAACGGGCACCTAAGTAATGAACCATTTCAAATGTTACTATTGGTTTGTTTGATAATTATAGGTAGTTTTACTTTCACAATTTTGGAAATTAATAAGCAAATAATCGTTTTCGTCAGTTTTATCATAAAATTTTGATAAAATTTATGGGTTTTAATGCTAAAGTTCACTAGTAGTGTATGCTCGCTAGTAGTGCATATGCTCGTGAAGTAAAAGTTAACAAAGATTTTTGTTTGTTTTTTCTTTAATAAAGTAAAAGCAGATAAATGTTTAGTATCGAGTGTGACCCCCTCTAGCTGAAATCACAGCTTGAATTCGTCTGGGTATGCTAGCGAGGATATCCCGGATACTTGCTTGCGGAATACGTTCCCACTCCGCGGTAATCACATTCTTCAGCTCTCTGATGGTTTGCGGAGCCGGTTGTACTGATCTCACGCGTCGTTTCAGAACGTCCCAGACATGCTCTATAGGATTGAGGTCGGGACTTCGAGCTGGCCAATCCAAACGACGAATGCCGACCTCTTGCACATACGCTTCCACATCGCCAGACCGGTGGGCGCGAGCGTTGTCGTCCATAAAAATTGAGTCTTCGCCTAAAGCGGCCAATGCGGGTTGTGCATGAGGAATAAGAACTTCCGTTATGTATCGATGTCCAGTCAGTGAGCCGTTTTCAATGAAGACTAACTCTGTACGATCCATTGAATTTATTCCTGCCCAAAACATAATAGAGCCCCCACCATAAGGTGTGATTTCTTCAAAACAAGCCTCTGCAAGGCGTTCTCCTCGTCTTCGTAGCACTCGCCGACGTCGATCTTCACCGAACAGAGATATCCTGGCTTCATCGGAGAACAATACCCTATTGCAGTCTTCTTGAGTCCATGACTCACAATTTCGAGCAAACCTAAGCCTGGCAACTCTGTGCTCACGGAGTAACTTAGGGCCGCGGGCCGGGCGATGACTGCGTATATTGGCCGCGAGCAGCCTCCTCCTGACCATCCATAGACTAATATGCACATTTCTTACTTCTTCGAGGTTGTTCTTAAGGTCCACATACGAAGACTTGCGATTTCTCAATGCGCGACTCACAAGAAAACGATCATCCCGTGGTTGGGTACATGGTTTTCTTCCAGAACCAGGCCTTCTCTCGACGGAACCGGTGTCTTGATACCGCTGCCAGGTCCTTTGAACCGTCGAGCGACTCACACTTAGCCTCTGAGCCACGAAGCATTGGCTGCAGCCCTCTTCGAGCAGCGCAATAATTTTGGTAGCTTTTACCACTTTCTCTAACATTATTGAGACAGCTAAACAGCAATAAATGAAGCTTTGACAATTAAGAACATGAAATAAATTCATAAAAATTGACTAAAAGTTATGAAAACCGATATTATCTTTTGGAACTTCGCACCAAAAATGTAGGATAAAAAGTGGTTTTCTGTAAAAACGAGCATCAAACGAAAATTTTAATTTAGAACGTACTGTTTTAAACACCACGGCATTTTTAAAACCGGCCAGTAACATGTACAAATGATTGAAATCATTTTGGTACCGTATTTTTTTAAAAAAGAATTAAAATCCAAACCGCCCGTTTTTTTTGCAAATGAGTGTATTATTACTATATATGTATTGGGCTAACTGTGAGGTTTTAGTTTGGAATCAATTCTAATGTTCTAATTTTGAAAAAAATATTTTTGAGCAATAAAAAACAATAAGATGCTGATTCCAGCCAGAGTTTTTTTAAGGATTTAGTAATAGACGGTCTCCTATTCTATGATAATAAGATGAATGAAGTAAGTGCCGACTGCCACCTTAGGTTTTCCTGATAAAAGTTTCACTGTGCAGTTTTCCAGGATAAAGTTTAGTGGGCACTACATTAATCGAGGACCTCGTCTATCATGTGCTAAAGGACATGTCCAAAACTGGGCGTGAAAATCTAAACAAGACAGTTTATACATATTTGGATAGAACTCCTGAAAATTAGCCTATTGCAATAAATCGTTTAATTTTAAAGCCCTCCGATTTTAAGATGCATGTAATTTTGTTCGCTTGAAAACTACACATAATATGAATGTTTTTAAAAAATTTGGTTTAAATGAGGGGTCTAAAAATATTTTTTTAATGGATCTAAGTTCCATATGTTGCCCCTGTTAATATCCCTAAAGTTTGAGCCTGTTTAGATTTTGAGGCCCACCACCCCGACAAAAAGCGTTTTCTACGATTACTTATTACGAATATGGAAATATCTTCAGATTTGTATTTTAGTATAATAATATGTGTAGTTTCATCAATAAAGTGGTTAGAATTTGAACTTTAATATCGTAGCCATTGGAAATTCACATACCAATTTTTTTACTTTCTCGAATATAAAGTCGGAACTCGCCAAGTTCATAAATTCGCTTAAAGTATAAACGTAAGAAACTCTTAGTTAACCTGCAGTGTTGCACAGACTCGTACCAGTTTTATAGAACAAATGCAACTGGAAACAAGTTTAAGAAACAATTTAGACAAGCCAATAAGTTTACCGTCCGATTTCCCGCCAAAACTCAGGAAATATAATAGTGCTAGTTCGAAATCTTGCATTTCAAAATTGTTACTGGGTTACTATAGATACTTCTTTACAGTGCACAATATTTTTCTGCATTTTTAACGGAACTTAACGCGAACTGATCTACGATTTTAAAAAGAGAATGATTTGTTCGTAAATTTTAAATACTTAATGAACGTCCTGCAAGGTGGACCGATGACGCGGTAAAGGCTGTTCATCTGGAAATATTTGGGGGAGTCCTATGTTCAGCAGTGGACGTCATATGACTGATGATGATGATGATGAATGAACGTTAGGTAGTACATCAGGATATAACACCTGACACTAAAAACCTCTAAAAATAAAAAAATGGTCTTTGTTTGTGGTTTAAGTACCTAGTAATATTTTGACCCAAGCATCCTTGCGTCGGAGGACCGCTAAAGAAGTATTTTCATCTGGTCCGGAGTTCAGTACCAAAATAATAAAATAGAGTAGGTAAACGAAATATACCTTGTTATTTAAAATACATGTCGATAACCTACGAGCACAACAGCATGCATTCATAGCGTCAAGCCTTTTTCCTGTTCATGGGTAGGTAGCAAGAGATGTACCACACCCATATTTCGCAACAACAAATACAACTGAAATAGTCAAAAAGAGGGTAGTTATTAATATATTGCTTACATCTCTCAATAAGCTGTAAAACGCTTTGAGTTCATTTATGTGCAAGGAAATAGTTATTAAACTGAATGCATTCTACGTCACGGCGCTGAGAGAACGCTTAAGGCCAGTACCGGATTAAGACAACTTGATGCCCTAAGCAATTCACGCCTGTGGGGCCCCCCTACCATAAGTAAACTAACATCAGTCTTTAATCGCGCGGATTTTCAAACAGCTTTACTTTTATGTGCTAGCATTTTTTTTGCGCTGTTTCTGGTGCCCCCCAAGACGTGATGCCCTAAGCAATTGCTTAATTTGCTTATGGGCTAATCCGGCACTGTTTAATGCGCTCCAGACAGAATTGGAGCAATTAACTGAAGGAGGAACGGACCTTGGCTCGAATACAAGTGGGAGCCAAGTCATTACAAAGGTTGTGATGTGACACTGTGAGAAAAGGATACCAACTTATTAACGCTTTGTTGTGTTTGAAGGGCATTTTATAGGTAGGTAAATTACCGAAGTTGGTAAGTTCTGAACTTATAACAATCAGTATTCTTCACAAGTTAACTCAATTCTCAAGTTAAATTACCTTTAAAATAATGAATTATGTTAAATAAAATTGTTTTCAACTTGCGCGGTAAACCCATTGGTGTCGATGCGCCAAACGGCCCAGCTTGAGCGCTCCGTCAGTAGTCTGCTGTCGGCTGAACGGCGCAGACCTTGGCGCGGCGCGACTGGTGCATGACCCGCGTCGCCGACCGCCGCGTGTGTTCTATATTCAAATTGTGTTTTTCTTTTTTAATTTTCTAAATTTCTGTGTAGTGTGCCAGGATTTTTTCAAATAATAGAGGTTGGTACTTTTTTATTTAGTTTTGTAGTCGATTATTTGAACGTCTTAGTCAATGAATAAGCGTTCAAGTAAAAGTAAGGACGAAATATTATTTACCTTCACACAAAGGCGGAATTTTAGATTGGAGAGCCCGTTGATATTTTTGATTTATTGTCGTCATTTAAATGAATATTTTAAGTAGGAACTTATTTCATATTTGGGTGATACTTCAGCTATTACAGAATATTCTTTAGATGTTGTCTTCGTTTTTGTCCTATTCACAGTTAAATTAAACCTTATTATTGCTATGATTTTTCTGTGACAAATTTAAGGATTTTACATATTTACTTATATGAAAAGACTGCCTCGATGGCGTAGTTGTATTACAGTAAGACTGCAAAGCTGAGGTCTCGGGTTCGATCCCCGGGTCGGGCAAAGTGATATTGAGTTTTTCAATTCAGTATCAGCCCGGAGTCTGGAATTTGTGCCCGATATGGCGATAGGCTCGCCCCCATCACATCATGGGACGGAATAACGGCGAAAAGTGGGTGCACTAGTTGCGCCTCTGCCTACCCCTTCGGGGGTAACAGGCGTGTGTGTGTGTGATGAAAAAAGCTTTGTCTACAACGCAAAAATAAAAACAAAGCGCAAGAATATAAACATCTATAAAACTCTAAGAGATATTCGCTTCTTTACATCCAAAAAATTACACGTAACATAATAAATTTATATTTTATTACTCTAAGGCGTAAATAGATAAGACATTATTGTTTTCTTTTTCTTCTTATATCAACTGACACTGAGAATGCTTAAAAAAATCGACTAGATAGTCGATGTTTTTTTATTATTGATCATTTTTTATTCATTACAGGAAACAAAATAAACGATATAATATGATTAAGTTCCAATATCAAGAACATTTTAAAGTCGATTTGTAATTTTAGTACAGCATTTTAGAGTTTAAATAATGTGAATGTCGATTTAATATCTTTAGTTCAAGGCCTTGCTGAGTCATACAGTGCAGTTTCCTATACGAGGTTTTGGTGCAACAGTATTATCAAGATGAAGGGGAACACCGCTTGCATTATAGAGATATGCCCATTGCCCATTGTTTTATAGTCCGTCAGCCCTGGGGCTTTTATTTGAATTTAAAAATGTAATCTAGGTATGCATCATTAAATTAAAAATTTTCACATTCCATATTCAAATGATAAGTGATTGAGCGTTTCCATAATGTCGTGCAGGTAGGTAGATTATAAATGGATAAAAAATATCACAAAATAAAATAATTTATTTAGTAATTAGATCGCCAAGGGCACTTTATTGTTTTTGCTATAAGCACACATAAATAATTTTTGGTATTTTCTAAAGTAAAAATCACAAATTTATTCATAAATATATTTGATGATTATATGTAGGCTAACTAACGCTTAACACCCGTTCTTCTATCACGATTTATCTGGGTCTACGTCCCCCAGAGAGGGATAAAGTTAGGCCAGTGGACAATAATAAAAACTAACCAAAATCATTTCTGTAACATTATAGAAAAAATGTGTTGCGCCGACCCTACGAGTTGCATATTTTGGGCAGGTGGAAAGCCTAATTTTTCATTGGTATTTCTAGCATACGATATTTATGTATAATTATAGCATTTAATACAAAAATAAATACATCCAACAGTACATCACATGTAAGTTGAAAACTTACTAATCTTTGTAGTTGTAGCAGCCGTCAACTAATGAATTGTTGATTAATAGAGCAATAAGTTGATGTAACAATAAGTTGCTTATTAATCGTAAGACAACGAAGGATTCTAGTTACTGTCATTTTGATGTTTGATTCAACGGTTGATAGCGACCCACGAAGCCACATACTCACGCCTTTTATCCTCGAAGGGGTAGGCAGAGGTGCCACTAGTGCACCCACTTTTCGCCATGCGTATTCCATCCCACGATGTGATAGCGGGCGAGCCTATCGTCATATCGGGCACAAATTCCAGACTACGGGCTGATACTAATTACAAAAACCCAATATCACTTTGCCCGACCCGGGGATCGAACCCGAGGCCTAAGCATTGCAGTCGTAACGTAATACAACTTCGCCACCGAGGCAGTTAATAAATAAAACGAGATAATCGATTTGGACTTTTATTTAAGATAGCTTTTGCCCACGGCTTCGCCCGCGTTAATAAGTTTTTCCGGGCTAAAAGTACATACATAAAAACCTTCCCGTTGAATCACTCTATCCAACACATTTATTTGTATAAAGATTAATATTATTACGTTGATACAACTCTTAACAAATAATGCATTAATTTCGACCAAATTTGATTACCATAAAAACGGTTCTAGAGAGTTAATTTTAAAAGATAGACATATACTGTCGCGGACTTTTTTTTAGATCATTTCAAGAGGAATAATTCTTTCATACATATATTTTTGGTATCTTGAACCGTTTTCGCAGCGCACGCAATGGAAGCCCTCAAGGATGAATAATTTTCCCCGCATTTTTCACATTTTCCTTTATTTCTTCGCTCCTAATAGTTGCATCGTGATGTTATATAGCCTATAGCCTTTCTCGATAAATGGTCTATTCAACACAAAAAGAATTTTTCAATTCGCACCAGTAGTTCCTGAGATTAGCGCGTTCAAACAAACAAACAAACAAACAAATAAACAAACAAACAAACAAACAAACTCTTCAGCTTTATAATATTAGTATAGATTTTTTTTAAGTGATGCGCAAATGTCTTAGGTCATATTATGTAGTTTCTAATATCTACGACGCCCAACTTATATCACAAGGTAGCTTTATGTATTGCTATCAGATTATACATATTTATTATTATTGATTGCGTATTTTTTCTTAAATGACCTTAATGTTATGCCGGTGTTTGTATCTATTATTCATATCGGTTTGTTAATGTTGAAGTACGTTCTCGTTGGCTTTAATTTGTTCTTACTAAAATAGGTTATGTATATTGAACTACTGCATTTGATAATTGTTTACAAGTAGTTCGGAAGAGCAACTATATTTTTTTGGGTATAGTGTAAAAACTTTTGCCTTGAAACGTTTAGTCTTCCTTAAATCTCTTCCTTGCCGTAGTGACGTAAGATTTACTTAACGTTCGATACATTTTGTTTATAAATGCAATTAAGAACTAACGTTTTTTTTTCATTTTTAAATTGAGCAATGATTTAAAAACTTTTTTGTTTGAAAATGGAATAATCAAGAGATACGATGAAATATTTTATAAAAACGTCGAACAGGTTTTTAAATTTTATTTTTATAATTAGAACCGGTCTTTACCGGTTTTATGAAACTACCTAATAACTATGCAGAATTTGAATCCCATAATTTTAATTTATGTACATGTATGGCATATTTTGTAAGGTCAATAAACTTTTTCTATAAAAAAACGGGTCGTTATCGGTTTTACGACCCTATAATTATTATTCCATAATTTTAACATAAGAACGTAGTTTAAAGTGTATCTAACGTTTTTATAAGGTCAATATACCTATAGAAGGAAATCAATTTCCAATATCAAATTAGTATTCTAAACATGAATATTTATGAAGTTTTAGATATTAGTTAGTTTTTTGTGTTTTAAAATGTCCAACTGCCGCTATTTTTTATTTATTTTCTGGGATTTTTTTAGGAATATTTGTATCAATTTAGCCTTTATATATATTAGTTAAAATAGTTTTTCTTTATATGGCATCGAATGACGAGACGAGCATGCCGTTCGCCTGATGGTAGGCGATACTCAACTGAAATTAACAATACCATAGACAAAAAAAAGAGTTTAAAAGGCCTATAAAAACCTATCCCATTGTTCATGACGAACAAACGGACAAATCGCTCTAGTTTACAAACAGCAGATAGAGACAATACTAGAACAGTCATCGCAATAATAACAAAACGATTGTTTAAATGTTTGTTTTGTTTTTAATCAATTTTGATTGCGCGATTTTTAAACTAATGATCGTCTAATGTGCTTGATACCTACTGATAAGGTCATCTTGAGGTAGAACCAAACAAAATAGTCAGTATATAATACTCGTGAACGGGTGCTGCTTGTGTGGACTGGTCTGCCTATTTTGCTTACGAAAGAAATAATAATAATAATTAATACCTATATTGGAAAAGTATAGATCATCAAATTATTTCGTGATTCCTGAGAGGGCTGTACACTCGGATGGGAAATGAAAATTTATTATTATGCAATTAAATATTTGATCTGCTCTGAACAACAAAAAAATCTATATGTATTTTTTTGTATTATACACTGTGCCAAATTTATACCTTTGAACTGATTTTGAAAAGAGCAACTCTAGAGTCTATAGCCCGTTCTTCTCTGGTGGAGCATGCATTCCGGACTGGTGGTAGAGAAAAAAATCGTCTGAATCTAAGTTATGTTTGAAGTTTTATGGATTCAAATAAATTATTTCATTTCAATAAACACAAACATTAATTTCTTAAATTCTGTTTTTTGTTGTATTCTGCTGTACACGCTTGAAATGCATACCAAACACACTACACACACAGTACAGTAAATTGCTGACCTTTGGAAAAGTCTGCAGTGCTTTGTTTCGTGTAACCAAAGACGCGAAAATTATTCACGTAACAAAATTTATATTGTTTGTAATTATGTGAAATGCTGTAAAATTTTCGCATATTTTAACTCTAAACGGTTCAATAACAATGCGACTGGAACAAAAAGTGGAATCTTTACTTTAAATGAAATAGGTTGTTCGTGTTGACCTCGCTCGAAGAAATAAGTTTTTACTTTAGCATGTACTTTTTTGCTTTGATTAACTCGATCTGACATTGAAAATGAAGGAATATCATGTTTGTAGACGCGATATTTCTAGAATATTTGTTGAATTGTGTGTATAAGTCATTAGTCGTAGCCGTTCTAGATATTGTGCTGCCTTCACCTGGATACTTGCGTATGTTTGTCCAAAACTCCTTCGATTGTCATGTAAAGTTACATAACACTATCGTAGGCATTTCAACTTTAAATTAACATCTTGGTTTAAAAGTCGAAACAATTTTCTGAGCGATTTAAAAATATACACATGAAAACCGAATGAGACAGAAATCGTTACATATTTACGATTATATTTTTTGTGAAAATCCCAATTTTAATCCTCTAGTGTTATTAAGCAGATACTAAATGCTGGTATTCAGAAATAACACTATGAGGTCACACAGTGTACACGAAAGACTCGAACGCATAGTGTCTGCATTTTCATGGTTTTCTTTAGCTTTGTTCAGCTTTTTTTTTTTTTTTTTTTTTGACGTCCAGGTGAAGTAAAGTTCCGCCCTGTGGATTGGGGGCGTTTGGAGAATTCCACCACGGTATCCCCTGCCTGTCGTAAAAGGCGACTAATAGGGGCCTCCAGGGGTCACGGGTGGGCGGGAGGTGCCGCCCACCTATTAGTCTAGCCAACTTCTGTGACCCCCGTGATGGACGGCAGCGTGTCACACGCTGCCTTGGACGCAACAACTGGAAAAGGATCGCAACAGCGGTACGCGCTGGGGCAGTTGCGGACGACAACTTAGACGTGAGTCGGAGGAAGCCCACAGCCGTCCCTAATGCGCCGAAGATGGCCATAAAAAAAAAAAAAACCAAGGTGAAGTAAAGTTGTATCTCAATGCTGGCCAATCACAGGACTCCTTTGCCTACGCTTTGCGAAGACTGTCATGCCGTAAGCGCTGAGAAATAGACTTAGTATCATATTGCTGCTAAGCTAAGTAACATTTGTGAATACGAGCTAAAGACACTATCCTCTCCAGCTACATTTCCATTGTTAACCGTTCTAAATGGAACCATTCTTAGTACTTCAACCAGTATTAACACTGAGATGTTCGTATTTAATGGGAGCAGTCATCAACTCTAGCTGGAATGAGTGTTGATGGGCAACTAAACTGCACCCTAGGTGCAGTTAACTACAGCTGGAAATGAGTCTAGGTTCGAATTATGTCATGATTTAGTTCTAGTTTGAATTTAAACAAGAAATGTCTACGTTTTGGATGAGAATAGACATCATAGCTCTTGATGATTATGTAGATCTTCAATAGGATACAAATCATTTTGTACTTTAAAACACTGATTGAATGCTGCCTGGCACTGCGTTATGATAATCATGAATTTGTTAAATAGTAGCTTTTACTCGCGGCTCCACCTGCTTAAACAAGTTTTTCCGGGATAAAAGTCACGCTTTATATTTTCCCGGGATAAAAAGTAGCCAATGGTACTCGCTGATATTGTAGCTTTATATTGAACACACACACGCCTATTATCCCCGAAGGGGTAGGCAGAAGCACAACTAGTGCACCCACTTTTCGCGTGCGTATTCCGTCCCATGATGTGATAGGGGTGGCCTATCGCCATATCGAGCACAAATTCCAGACTCCGGGCTGATACTGAATAGTGAAATTCAATATCATTTTGCCCGACCGGGGATCGAACCCGACATCTCCGCGTTGCAGTTGTACCGTAATACTACCTACTAACAGACGATTAGATTTGGTATCATCGTACCAATTCGTCAAGCGGTACAGTCTTCACGCCACACGATCGAACCGTACCATGCGATGTCCAGTTGTATCCAACCAAGTTTGATGGACAAGCCATCGAACCAGCCGTACCAACAATAATAATAATAATGTCCATCGAACCGTGCCCCACACGATGCGATATGGTTCGATGGCATACCGTTTTAATGGTTCGGCTGTACCAAATCATATAGTATGTGCCCACTTTAATATAACTGCGCCACCGAGGCAGTCACGGTGCCACGTGTCTAGAAAATGTAGGTCTAAGACCTATCTTCCAGATGGGGATACAACATGTTATTGTTCTTGACAGTAACAAAAACATGTCTTACGTTAAAAGATAGCACTGCATCTAACTCATTAACCTAAATGTTTACGTCAGGGTTCCCACATTGTTTACTACACAAAAAACAAGAGGGGAATAAATCCTTGCAGAAAACTGACGGGATCTTTACAGTAGGTACGCATTATTGTGTCGTAGATTTAAAGTTACAAGATATGATGATGTATACAGCTATCATAGACCGAGATATCCATCCCTATTCAACTCGGAAAATCCTATCATGTAAACCTATAAAAAAACTTTAGTCGACCCGGGATTCGAACTCAAGACTTCCCTGTCTACTAGACTATGAAACTAGAGGTACCTTAACAAGGTTAAAGTATTCATACTGGAAATAAATATGACATCACCTTATGAAGCCATACGTTCAAGCAAAAGTGGCAGCCCTGCGTCAATCTGTCAAGCCAGACACGCACACGTCCCGGTGTCTCGTTACATAAGCTTAGTGCTGCTAATTTTGTTACACGTCCTACATATAAGGTCTAGGATACAGTTCTGACCGTGGTTATTAGTAATAATATAAGTAAATATTTTTATAAGAAATCTGATAATTATACCCACTGTATTACAGACTGAACACGGGCTTCCTATTTTAAAAGTTTAGAAAGTTGTTCTTTTTCTGTTACATAAACATATTTGGTATGTCATTTTTGAGAAGTCATGTCTGGGACTGCAAGTAGCTCTACATAAAAACCGAATCCAGAAAAATTATGTTATTTTATTACGATTCTAGAATCTAGACATAAGAAAGGGAATTGAAGCACTGCAGGGTTTTAGAATAGGGTTAAGGTCGTTGAATCCGACAGAAAGTCCTAAATTTTAAAAATAATTAATTCTTAAAAAGTATTTGCTGCGCTGCGCTGAGAAGCGTTTGTGACATACATGACATAGCACAGGTCATAATAAAAGGACAAAATATACCAATATATTATACCTACATTACAATATATACACCGTAGTCGGCGACTATATAACCCCTAGTCGCTGACCATAGTATTATAAAGCTCTTTGATATACACCTTTTCACTTAGGGGTTGACAAACTATACATTTCCACTTTGTACTATCTTGTCACGCCATATTATCGCTTCATCTAATTTGATTAATCCCTACCTTGATTTATCGGTTAATTTTCTACCTGGCCTTTATTTAGACTGTCGATCGATGTTACAGATTCAGTGTAGTCGATTTCTATTCTGTCATCCAAACTCTGTTTGTTTCTTCGATTTTCTATCGTTTAGGTGCCTTAACCGCTTTAATATAAGGTCAAGCCCTATTTCGTCTACGGGGGTAAATCCGTCTATTTGCAATTAAGGGTGTTCTAATCTAAGAAAAGGTTGGATAGATGTATAGGTAAATAGAGGATATTTTTTACTCTTTCACCCATACGGCTATCAAAGCTGTCTTTCAATTAGAGCGTCGGTAGCAAAAAAAAGACGGGTAAGCCCGTGTGGACGGAATAGGCTCCCTGACCTTACGCGCCAATGAACGAAATATTTAGTTTGTTTTAATTGTAGCCAATATGCTTCAGAAAAAAACGTGTCCTATGCCTATTGTCTATTTAAAAAAAAACGTATGGCACTCGGAGACTGCCGCGGTAAAGCTATTGCATAGCATTTTTTATCAACTTATATAATTATAACTATTTAATTATTTTACTTTTTCTATTGTCCAAATTTCACTCGTGCCCTAACGCCGAAACTCTAAGCCGGCAATTCTAATATTTATAACCTCTTTGAACAGATATAAAATAAAAACTTTTTAAAAATTCAAACTTTTCTAAGTTGCGCAGAATGAGAATGAGAATATCCCCGTGGCGGGATGACGTGATTCTTCACGTCATCCCGCCACGGGGATATTCTCATCAACTGCGCGCGTTTGACATTTCGATACGTTTCACTGACGAACAATTTTTAAATACACGGTAATTTCGACCTTTTATCGTTTAACATTCAGCCCATATCCTCTTACATATTGTATTCTTACAAGACTGCGATATTAAATTTAATTATGGAATTTTACACTCTACAAGGTTGTGATAGAGTTGAAAATAAAATATCACCGCTGTGCCGGTCGGAGTGAGGGGTGTTAGGTTATTTTCGTTACGGAATTTCTGGATTCGGTCTCCACGCTCAAGGCCCACGATAAAAGCTATGCAATAGCTTAAAAGTTAACGTAGAGCTTACAATAAATAATAAAAAATCAATTTCCCCTATAATTTTTTCCTCATTCGCGGGAAACGCACAAATGGAAGGTGAATGCAAAAAAAAATCATGTTCCATCGAGTTTAGTTTAACGTTTGATTGAAACGCAATTTTTTTCGACACGCTGTATCAAATCCGATGCAACAAAAAACATTTTGGAATAGTAATTTTTTCGCAAACCTCGACGCCAAATTTTATTAAATATATTCATAGCCTAGAGGTATTTGCTGCTTTACTGATTTCAATGGTTTAAAACTAATCTAACTCTTTTGAATCGCTAATTTGTAACGGAATTTTCACTTCATAAATCTAAGCAGTATCAAAAGTATCTATTTTCTATTCAGTATCAGCTCGTAGTCTGGAATTTGTGCCCGATATGGCGATAGGTTCGCCCCCTATCACATCATGGGAAGGAATAGTGGCGAAAAGTGGGTGCACTAGTTGCGCCTCTGCCTACCCCTCCGGGGATAACAGGCGTGAGTGTATATGTATGTATGTATGTAAATCTAAGCAGTATCATAACCTCAAAAAAACTGAATTCGAATTTCCTTAAAGTCTATATTGCAATAACAGTTACAATATTTCTGCCATAAACATAGCACCGAGACAAATACATGATCCTATTGAAAATCCCTCAGGATAAGTCAACAAAGTGTTGTCAAACAATAGACAATGAAGTTTATAATCTTTGCAGGAGTTATATTTACTCTCGGGCTACGAGTCCTTTTGCCACACTAAATGTTCTCTTGTTAAGGTAAAGGGTTCGTTTGTTCAAATATTACAGTGTTTACATTGGTCTGTCGCTTGAGCTAGTTACTTGAAGGCAAGAGCAAAATTTATTAGATTTCATTTTCTTCACAGTAATAAAATTTCATTTCGCGCAGAAACTACTAAAACTTATAACATTTTTATTACAAAACTGTGTAGTAAAAAGGCAAGTGTAGAGTATAGGAGATAGGTTAATTTAATTACACTATAAAAGCATTTGAATGTTGATATAAAAGTTGTCATACTTTCTAAGCGCGATATAAATGTAATAAACTTTCTTTACATCCTTTGTTCGAAATGACGCATTGTAAATTATTATTCCAATAACGCGTATTTCCACAAGATGTTTGGCCTCACGCCAGGCATACAATAGCCCATAAGTCAAACCATATTCCAATTATCATAACTGTTAATTATGAAGTGATACATAGCTTTTATGACGTTACTGGAATGTCGACTTGCATTGAGAAGGCAAGCGGCAGTCGTGGTTTAAAGGAAGCATGAATCTATTACGAAGTTTCGAATAATAGAAGACTACCTACGGTATTATGTGGACGGGTGAGTGTATAGGCTTCCGATATTAATATTTCGTTGTCCATTAGATCAAAATGTAGAGTATTTAGTAAATACAAGTTAATTTTGGACTGTAATTTAAATTTTCCTTGTACTACGTGTTAGTTTCTTCACGCTAAAGGACTCCGTATTTAATCAAAGTTTACTGATTTTGCCGTGAAAGCGCAACAATTAGCAAGGATTTAGCCCAATGTTTCCTAAAGGTAAAACTTTAATGCGGGTTACAGACCGAATGCTAAGTTCAGCTTAGCTCACATGACTGACAAAATTATAAATAGAACATAGTCTAGTTTACATGCATAACGGTCTACAGCCAAGTATGAAAATACTTGGTGCTGCTCGCGGTTTTGCCTGCGTGAAAAGCCTCAAAAACACTATACGACGCTAGTGACATCACACATATTTTTTTATGGGACCAAATAGCCAGGATAAAAAGTATCCTATGTGTTATTCCAAGACATAGTCTACCCATGTGCCAAATTTCATCCAAATCCGTTAAGTATTTTTTGCGTTTACTTCTAGCAAACACACAAACATCCAAACATTTTCACGAACTTTCGTATCTTAACATAGTATAAAACAAAGTCGCTGCCCGCGTCTGTCCGTATGTATGCTTAGTTCTTTAAAACTACGCAACGGGTTTTAATGCGTTTTTTTTAATACATAGAGTGATTCAAGAGGCCGGTTTATAAGTATAATTTATCGCGGGGAAATATAAAGCGGGACTTTTATTCCGGAAAAACTCATTCACGCGGGCAAAGCCGCGAGCAGAAGTCTAGTTTATAATATTAGTAAAAGTAAGATATCTTAGCTATTTTCAATAGAAAATTTTATTTTTTTGTCTAAGTAGGAAAACGAGCAAGTGGTCCACCTGATAGTGAGCGGCACCCGCCATGGATTTAGCATAACTTTGGCGTCGTTTCATCCGTGTTTAAGTAAAGGATCTTATCACACTGGTGCATCGCATTTCACAACGAGGCGAAGGCGCAGGATGAAACAACGGGGCCTTAGTTCTTTGTTTGCAAGGCGAGAAGCATTTCAGTCACAAACAGGGCATATGTTAAAATACCTACATAACTTCTACGAGGAGTTTTCTCATATATTTTGTTTCCACTTCAAATTTTAAGTTGTTCTTTATTTAAACCGAAGCTAAAAATGACTGCCTCGGTGGCGTAGTTGTATTACAGTACGACTGCAGTGCTGAGGTCTCGGGTTTGATCCCCGGGTCGGGCAAAATGATATTGAGTTTTTCTATTCAGTATTGTATTCTTTACATTTAACTATTTTAACTGTTACATTATGATAAAGTTCAGTTTCGTGCACCTACTATGTTTTATCTCTGCACCGCCTCAGGTTGACTGGTAGAGAATGCCTTCGGCATTAAGTCCGCCTTTACATAACTATGTATAAAGTGCAATAAATAAATAAATAAATCAGCCCGGAGTCTGAATCGAATTTGTATATAAAGTCGAATTTGTGCCCGATATGGCGATAGGCTCGCCCCCTATCACATCATGGGACGGAACAACGGCGAAAAGTGGGTGCACTAGTTACGCCTCTGCCTACCCCTTCGGGGATAACAGGCGTGAGAGAGTGTGTGTGTGCGTGTGTGAGTGCGTGCGTGCGTGCGTGCGTGCGTGCCGGCGTGCGTGCGGGCGTGCGTGCGTGCGTGCGTGCGTGCGTGCGTGCGTGCGTACGTGCGTGCGTGCGTGCGTGCGTGCGTGCGTGCGTGCGTGTGTGCGTGTGTGTGTGTGTGTGTGTGTGTGTGTGTGTGTGTGTGTGTGTGTTAAAAATGGAATCGTAATCAACCTTTTGTATTTGGGTTTAGCAACTTACTTTTGAGCTATATCAGTTTGCCTTTGACACTCGTTTTAAATAAATTCACAAGAAATTATAGTCCTTGTAAAGGGACCGTTAAAAGCCAAATTACTAATTAAAATTATCATTTTAATTAACGTACTGTTACCGCCAGAGTTGCTTTTATAATGATTAATGACTTTAATTATCAACAAAGGAAAATATTACACTATTTTTTTCAAGACTGCCTCGGTGGCGTAGTTGTATTATGGTACGACTGCAATGCTGAGGTCTCGGGTTCGATTCCCGGGTCGGGCAAAGTGACATTGAGTTTTTCTATTCAGTAGCAGCTCGGACTCTGGTATTTGTGCCCATATGGTGATAGGCTCGCCCCCTATCACATCATGGAACGGAATAACGGCGAAAAGTGGGTGCACCAGTTGCGCCTCTGCCTACCCCTTCGGGGATAAGACGCATGAGTATATGTGTATTTTTTTAAGAATTATCTTTTCCTTGCGGTTTGGTTCATGTAAATGTGGTTCCGGACTCATCACTATCAGCCCCATAAAGTCAAATGCTGAACATAGGCCTCCCCTGAAGGTTTCCAGACAGACCTGTCAAAAGCGGCCTGCATCCAGCAATAATAATAAAAAAAATATTGAAGTAAGATATTTGTAATTTAATTTATTATGATAGAGTCTCTCATTATTTACCGTCAAGCTAAATATCGATTACCATATATCGCACATATCGTTTAAACATTGACATAGGCAGTATTCCCTTTTAATTCTTATTAAGGAAATGATTCTTGAAGAACCCGTGATAAAAGAAAATACAATACACATTAGCTGTGAAACATTTACTGCCAACATCCATTCGCATTACTTACGCGGTTTTGGGTACATTGTTGGCCTAATGCATGTTATTGGGATTAAAACTAGTCTGTAATTTAGACTTAGTAGAGCCGTGAACTACACGTTTTTGGACAATACCTCGGTCCTCTGTAGTTTTTGTTTTAAATACGCAATAATTTTATATACATTAACCGTAGAATATAAATTTAAGGTGAAAGCCGTATGAGTTGTCAGTTGCCACAACACAAGAATCAATTAGGGCAAAAACAGTAACTTGGAATGCAATGCAATCAGCCCTGTATTATATACTACCCACTGCTGAGCACGGGCCTCCTTTAATACTGAGAGAGGTTAGGCTTTAGTCCACCACGCTGGCCTAGTGCGGGTTGGCAGACTTCACACACCCTCGAAATTCTTATGGAGAATTCTCAGGTATGTAGGTTTTCTCACGATGTTTTCCTTCACCGTTAAAGCGAACGATAATTGAAAACTTGGAATGCTGTCAATAAAATAATTTCTCGATAAGCGTGGTATGGCTTATATTTATAAAGTTATCTATGTTATACAAGGATAATTACTTTTTAATTATCACTCTCTCAGTGCTAACTAGAAAAAGAATGTGTCTAGCAGTAGATCATATTTTTTTTGCAACCGGTTAAAGAGACTAGCCTGCCGCTTGCCTGATGGTAAATGATACGTCCACCAATAAACAGTAGCAACACCATAGAACTTTTAATTACATTTCACATAATAAAGCATCCTCCCCGCGCTCGCCATAGAACTTTGAATTACAAATATAAAGTACTGCACGGAACTCCACTGGGCTAGTCACTGTGAGTTATAAAATGTTTGTTCTTATAACGCCCAGTAATTGATTAATACTAAAACATCATAGAGCTGGTATTATTGTTAACTGGAACAAAATGTTTCAATGAACGTGCATCGTGATACTGTTATACATTTTTCTTCTAAATTGCAACAGTTTGTTGAGCATTTTCCCATGTTTATGCAAAATGTTCTGAGAACGTAACAAGCTGTTATTGCGCTCTTTTACGTTGTAACTTATATAAGTTTAGAAATTAAAGTGCAGGGGAAGGTAAATTACTGGAATTATGCCGGAGTTAGACGGAAAAAAATGCAACACAATTTAATCTTGTATATCTATTAAATCTAAAGAAACCTACATACTTCAACTCTTCACAAGAAGTTAGAGAATTCCGTCCTTTAATATGGACTTGCCTATTCACCTAGCGAAATATGGGTGTGATACCATCCCTGCCTACCCCTAAAGAGAGAAAAGGCATGATTTTATGAAGCCATATAATACTTTTTATATTATTTTCCTAAATTACTTTGAATACTTTGATACATTTACTCTTTATTGTCTAGGAAGCTCGTAGAAATTCGAAAATGCAATTTCGAGTCTCGGCAAGTCATAGACTTATTAATGTGACATCTCGCGGAATGTAATTAAACTACCCTTTGCTATGAGCAACGCAAGAACTGAGTTTCTAATTATAATGGCTTAATATGCACTTTATACGTATATGTATGAACCCTCAGTGCTAAAGCTTAACATCAGATGAGCGGTGTACTCATTTCGTACAAAACACATATCACGCATTTATCCTTGAAAGGATTGGCAGAGGCACCAAGGCATTCATTTTTCGCAACGTATGTTCCATCCCATGATGTGATAGGGAGCGAACCCATCGCTATATCGAACACAAATTCCAGACTCCGACCTGATACTGAGCGGAAAAAATCTCTATTGATAGAGTAAGCTAGTCGCATAAAGAGGAACATCATCAGACCCTTGAGTTACACGGTACTGCAAGGCACTGCGCCGCACAAGTTACCCTAAGACATTACATACAGGTTCAGTATTATAAAGTACAGTCGTCTACAATGTCCTTAAAATACGAGTACAAGACTGCTTCAACTCCTGCTTGGAGCTAAACATAAGCAAAGGTAAAATACAAGGACTCGCGTGGACTAAGAAATATATTTACGAGAACAAACACTCGAATGCAACAAACACTCCATACTTTCTCAACAAGGAAATCTTCAACGAAAATAAACAGAAAAATCTCTCGTTTTTGTCCATTCATCCAATTTAGCCTGCATCAGACGAAAACGAAATCCAATTTTTATGTCGCAAAATAAAGATTATGGGTATTTGCCGACCGACAAAAGATGCTCGCAAGGTTGAAGTAATTACTGCGTTGCGAACGCTAAGCGCACACGGTCGCGTAAACCTCGTTTCGTAAAATATTGCACGCTAACAATCAATATCCTTTCAATGCGCTGTCCCACTATAGGCTATACTACACCTAACTACATGTCTGTACTATTTACTAAAGATCGGTATAAGTATGTCAAAAGTTGTTTAAATAATTGAAGTATATTTTCGAAAAATATATTATTGTTACATTAACGATACTTTCACCTGAATATTAAAATGTAAAACAGTTTTGTTAGTAGCAACGTCGAGTTGTACTTAGTTTTATATTTACTTTGAATCGGCTAGATCCAATCGCGAACCATTTAAAAATCAACGTGTTGAGTTTATTTCGTCTATGTCACTACATACGGACACTTCCGTGCATTTTTCTTTTTCGGTTTTGAAACTACATCCAAAATACATGTATTAAGATGTTGATCAGTGTTATCAAGTGTAACATTGGTACTAGCTCATTTTATGAATAGTCTTTAGCTAATATTAAAGAACTGAAGCAAAGTAGAGCATAGATATACATACTGTGACTGAAAGTTTTGTTTCTTCAAGCTCTTTATAACACTACTGATACTTTTTGTAACATTCTTTCAGTCGTACGAAAATATCCTTTACCGCTATTAACTTATTATCGCAGGAATTCACGTAAATTACCAGAAGCTAGTTATACCATAAAAGATAACATACTTAATACCTTTAAAGCAGTCAAAAATAAATATACTGTTTGCAGCTCCCGATTTTCCATTCACAATTCAGCTTTTAACGTGACCCACATGGATTTTCCACAGTATGTAAATCGGTTTAAGGTTTCTCTTTAGGGCCAATGTAAACTGCTTACAAGTATTCAAATTCGTAACAACATAATTATCTTGCGCATCTGTTTGTAATTTGTTGTTTATTATGTATTATATCGTAATGGCTTCTTTACGGTTTAACTACGTAATAAAACGTAACCTCTACTTATGAATTTAATTTATAAGACGGTCGCTCGTGGACGCGGGTACTATCTTTTCGTCGTTATATTATAGACGTATGTGTGTAAACATACATACACTGCGACATTTATATGTTTTCTAATTTAATAATCCTAAATGATATAACAGTTATTAGTAACATCTTATACCATTATGTATATCCCTGCCTATACTATTGTGACAACACTATGCACAGAAAGGAGCATACAACACGAGGAAAACTCAGTCTCGTTATTAAAATATTTTTCTTCCAATGTTTTTATTGCGGCTACAATTTTTTTCTATAGTACTCAATAGCATGTAGCATGAAGTGCAGCGTCTACCTAACATTTCCACACATAGAAATGGAGCAGTGTTACGACAGACGGTCGTGTTTAATTAATAAGTCGCACGCGACTTTATTGGTATTGTTCAGCCCGCCGGGACGCATGATTGTGCATATTTACGTGACGATATACCATTCCTGTATCGATGAGACGTTTGAGAGTTGATAATGAGGAGACTTGACTTGTTAATCGAGAAAATATATTTCAAAGTAATCCCTATCCTTCCATTTGATTAATTTCACGGAACGGCATCAAAACTATAATCATTATTCTTGTTTAAGATTTCTGTTATAGTAAGACAGAGTGTACCTATTTATTATTTCGCCAAATTTATAATTCATAAGTACGTTTACATAAAACCAGAGCTTGCAAATCAGCAATAACCGACTTTTTTTCGTAACAACACGTCTAACGAAATATAATCGCAAAACTCTATGATTTTAATCTGTTCTCAAACAAAGGCACTTTCTAAAGAACTGTCCACTGTGATTTATGAATTTGTTTGAAACGTATCATAAGAGTTTCTTGTTAGGAGTGGACGTACATTTTTCATTTCGCCACATAGTATTGTTAAAGGAAATCCTGCCACCGGGGGACCGACGATTCTCTTGTAACGATGCGAGTTAGAAGAAATGAGCGGGGAAATCTGTATTTAATAGTTTAAAGTTAAAGGGATAGCACTAGCAACCTTAATGAATTCGAGGTTCTGGGCGGTAGATCTTTGCGAGGTCTTTTTTTATGGCTTCGAATGACGAGACGAGCAATAACTAAAGCTATTATGGTTTTTTGGGCTCGAAGTAGTATTTTCTAGAATAATACGAAGTTAGGTAAAGTAGCATCTTGCGGTTTTTCAAAAGATCACAACCCCAAATAACTTATAATTAATTTATCCCTATTTCATTCTTCTAAGGCATTGATGTATTAAAACCCTAATACATCAATGTTTTAAGATCGGCAGAGCACCCATGATTCTGGAATTTCAGTGCACTTATCGCCTGATCCATGTGCTTCTTCACCGGTCTATGCAATAAAAAAATCTAAATCACCAAATAAAATTTGCTAGCTCATGCAATATTTTTTTTTTATAAATAATAAAAATTCTTCCTGCTAAATTCCTTCACTCGCGCCAAAACCAAACGCCGAAGCAAAAACCGTATTCATTTTAATTTGTCCTCGAGAGGATTTGTGTCCTCTCCAGTCTTTAGGCTTGATTTATAGGCGGCTTCCATTCTATCCTAGATCTCTAGAACATTCGTATTCTTTTTGTAATTTGGCGCCAAATTGCTTTTAGTACGTGACGCTGCTCGGTCCACCGGTCATACACTTTTTATTTGACGTGTAATTCGGAGTCTTTAATCCATTTGCCGAATGCCGATCGGAGAGATTAGTTCTCTTTGTGATGTAGGTTTGTCGTTTCGTCTGACATCGAATAGAGATTTTAGTTCGGTAAAAATGTGTTGAGTGATTGGTATATCTATTGGTATATCTCTCGTATAAGATCGACCAACGAAATGTCTATTTTTATTATCAAGTAGCATTGTGGAAGCAGTGCTCTGTTCTTTATCATTATAGTCAGTATAATTACTGAGTATTGTGAGGTTATGACGGCAGTTGGAGCCAAACCTTCTCTAGTGGAGACCACGTACTGGCAAGCACAGCGTTGGATATCCACTTGAAAGGTGAACAGACGACATGATAAATTCAAATTAAGGTCGCAGGAATACGTTGGATTCAGGCCGTTTTTAATGAGTTCGTCCGGGAACCTCAACGGAGATCTATGGTCAGCAGTGCACTTCATGTGGCTGATGATGAAGATGATGAGACGAAACATCTATAATGTCTGAGGGAGATAAGAGCTGTGCAGTGTCACGCAGTGCTTTGTTACTTAAACTCCTGGATGAAGTTATTGCTTATAGGCAGTACTGAGGTTCCACTAGGAGAGTGGCTTGCTCATAACTACGAGGAGGCGGTACTCATTATTTTATTTGATTAAAAGCAACCATAAATTATAGTTTATTTGAATATTTCTGTACATCCAGTGCCAAGAGCCTTGAGCTAGTTATTTTGATTCCATTCAAGCGAGTCGCGAAGTCTGTTGAAAGAAAAACTTTGTTTCTGTTCTTATTGAGGTAAAGGCCACAATCCAATGGCAACTGCATTACATCTCATTACATTAGAGTGAAAACGTAGGGCAAAAGAATACTCAGGGTTTCGTGTGAGAATGGAGGTATGATACAGAGAGTTTTAAAAGAGCTACTGTTAATAACGCAGTAGTTTTCGAACGAATAACGCACGAATTATTTTATCTTACGTCTTACTAATATCTAAATGCGAAAGCAGTCCTGGAATCACACGAATGTGCTCGGATTTTTTAAAGGTTTGTTTAAGAATTAAGCCCAGAAACCGCTGCATGGATTTTGATGGAATTTGTCACACATGGACCATGTATTAACATATAAGCTACATTGTTTCCCGATAATATATTCCACTGTGCAATATTTGTATTCCAATCTAATTTATTGAGTAGATAGCGCTGTCGCCATAAAGTCGGGGCTATGGATCCTACACCAACTTGGGGGTTTTTGTAGTGGAAAAGACTTTTCACGCGGGTGAAGCCATGAGTAACACCAATAATTTTATAATGGCAAAACAGACTAGTAGTCTATTGATAAACTATCAATGGCTCACTCATAAACCTGGCTTTTATATGCTACTCTTCCCCTGAAGGACATTGTAGCCAGTGTGACTACTGGACATAATGAGACTAACATCTGATGTATCAGGATGATGAGCGCAGTGAAATGCCACACGGTACTTTGTAACTCAAGGTGCTGGATGTTGTTGCTACTGTTTATGGGTGATCGTATCGCTTACCATCAGGTGAACGGCATGCTCGTCTTGTCACTCAATGCCATAAAAAAATATTCTAATGTTTATGCTAGTTTCTCCACCATAGTATTTTTTATACAATTTAGTCAATGCTGGACGAAAATATCAATATCCAATGAATGCTAGTTAAATTAAACTTACCAATAACCGTTTGTTGTTTAACGAAAGGATTCCCCTTACGTCGACTGCACTAAGAAATAAATGATTAAGTTAATCACAGATTAATTGTACCCTTTTGTCTAATCCCTTAGTACGCCTATAAAAACTTTGGAGAATCAAGACTCACCCCTCGTGTTACATAGATGGATTGCCAAAAACATGCACCGAAAAACCGGTTCATTACACAATGAGGATGTTATCCGGCGTTTAAATTACCGGATAGGTCGGTCGTATCTCAAACGTTATCGGAGCATTGTGGGCTGTATGATCGATTAGAGGTTTTGTTCTTAGGGGAAGATTCTTGAGGAAGAGAGATATCGATGTATTACATAATAGAATTAAGAAAATACATATACACTCACGCCTGTTATCCCCGAAGGGGTAGGCAGAGGCGCAACTATAGCCCCCCCACTTTTCGCCATTATTCCGTTCCATGATGTGATAGGGGGCGAGCCTATCGCCATATCGGGCACAAATTCCAGACTCCGAGCTGATACTGAATAGAAAAACTCAATATCGCTTTGCCCGACCCGGGAATCGAACCCGAGACCTCAGCATTGCAGTCGTACCATAATACAACTACGCCACCGAGGCAGTCGGTTTAAGAAAATAATTTATGGCATATGCAGTTATTAAATTAAAACGATTACGTAGGTGTTAAAAATGAAACCGGCTTGTCTACTCACTTGTAGGTCGATTACCGAAAGTACAGTCAAGCACATAAGTACAAATTTATTTTTCTTTGTGTAATGTAAAGTAAAATCGATTTATTTTATTAATGTGAAGAGAAAACAGAAATTCACAAGAACACAGAAGTGTAAAAGCGATTCGATGTTTTGAATTGGTTCAGCTACCTATACTTTACGTTCATAATACTGACACCAATACAATTCTACATAGTATGTTAAAATAAATCATAATGATTTCTTATGTTTACGCAAATGATAGACATTGATATTAAACTAGTTTGCGGATTTCACTACGATTTTTTACTTATATTATGTCCCGAAAAGTACGGTATTACGACAAAAAGTGAGTGCACACTAGTTGCACATCTGCCTACCCCTTCGGGCATAAAAAGCGTGAGTGGCTGTGTGTATTATCTCCCGACGATTAAAAACCTTTGCAGTCTTCATGGTCGTCGGGCGGGGCGGACCATACCACTTATCAAAGGTTTCATATTATTATAATCGAAAGGACAGATACATAGATGTTCAAACATCACGCTATATTCTTAACTTAGTTGACGCGTGAGCAATGTGTCGTCATGGTAACATGTATGTTTATTCGCAGACACTACACACACGCAGCTTCTGAATGTGTTGTACGCGCCAGCTTTCGGTAATCGATCTTTATTACAGGTTTCAAAAAGTAGAAAAAACGGCAGCTTATCCAAAGCGTTGCGTTGTATTACTTTGATAGAGTTGATTGAATAATATTATAAAAAAAAATATAATAATAGGTAGTAAGTACCGCCTTAATGTACGTAAGAATAAAACTATAGTAAATAAAATGAAATTAATTTTAATGAGTGCAAAATGATAATGATGAATACTAGAAATCGTCAATTCACATTAAAATAATTAATATTATTAATAATAAAAATTAAAATATTCCAAACTTGATCCAAAGGCCTATAGTGAATCTGAATCAAAACATTTCGTGTTATCAATAATGTTTAATTTGAAATTTAAATAAGTAAAAGGTTTATCGCTTTTCTTTTTTACTCTTAGGGTTATTAATTTTCTGGATTTCGTGGAACTACAATTAAATTGTATTGACTTATACATCAATTAACTTTTCTTTCTCTTTAATTACAATTTATATCATGACTAGCTTTTTTCGCGGCTACGCTCGAGTGACAAGGTTTTTCCAGGATAAAAGCTGCGCTATATATTTTTCAGGGATAAAAAGTAGCCCATGTCCTTCTCAGGGTTTCAAACTATGTAAACGAATTTCATCGAAATCGGTTTAGCGGTTCAGACGTGAAAACGAAACAGACTTACGAAAAAAAATGGATGTAGAATGTCGCAAAAAAACGACACGACTCCGTTTCGTTTCATTGAGATTGGTTGAGAGAATAACACGTGAGTGACATATTGGTCTCTCGATCAATCACAAACGTCAAAATTAAACGACATCGTCTTACGAGTTGCGTTTTTTTCTCACATTCTTAGCCCGTAGAGTTACTTTTGCATTTATAATATTAGTAAAAAATTATAAATTTATTTATTAGCACAAAAATTACAATAAATCTCGCTTTTTGTATGGGTGCTGGGCCTCAAAATCTAACCAGGCTCAAACTTTAGGGATATATACAGGGGCAACATATGGAACTTAGATCCATTAAAAAAATATTTTTAGACCCCTCCATTCATAACCAACTTTTTTAAACTTTCATATTAAGTGTAGTTTTCAAGCCATACAAAAATACGTGTATCTCAAAATCGGAGGTCTTTAAAATCAAACGATTTATTGCAAAAGGCTAGTTTTCAAGAGTTCTATCCAAATATAAATAAACTGCCTCGTTTAGATTTTCAGGCCCATTTTTGGACATATCATTTACACTGAAAACAGAGGCTTTAAACATTGTGACATTAAGCAAAGTTAAGCTTCTATACGGCAAAGTAGGTTAAATACTTGTATCTCGGCACACAGCGCTATTCCCCACAATTTTACAGTAGCGAATTCATAGTGTGGATGTAGTGAGATTCTGTCCATCTCAGGGCGATCACCGCAGTAATTTTTTTAATAGTTCGGGAGGTCTTTTTCCCTATCATGATCGTAACCCTCGCTGTGTGGTTAGTCGTCTAGTTATTCCTTATAAAAGTATCATCTCGGGTTAGTCATCTTGTAAAGTAAATAGTATAGGTATATACACACATTATTACCGAGGGGAAGCGGTGCAAATAGTGCATCCATATTTTTTGTGTATAGGTACAACCCATGATGTGATAGGGGGCGAGCTTATCGCTAAACTAGGCATAGTCAGACTCGGGGTTTCGAGGAAAAAAACGCAATACCACTTTGCCGGGTCGGGATTCGAACCCTACACCTCAGCGTGGCAGTCCCGCATTCAATACAACTAACCCACTGAGTCAGTATTTATAAATTATATAGATTAATAACAAATACCCTTAAATATTCAATCTATAACAAAAGTATTAAATTCATGGCAATTACCCTAACAGCCCATCGTCATAATTAACTCAATAACAATAAATAGTAAATACTGTTCGTTTATGGTCGTGAGTTATAATTACGAAGCTGTGTTAATGACTAATGTCATTAACACAGCTTCGTACTGTCTATGGTTCATTTCTATAAATTATCCAGTGTATGTTATTTGACTGTCTGGATGGCGTAAGTACTTGTACTTCTGGTCCGTGGGCCAGTGACAGATTTCGATGACCAAGTTCCTCTCAAACGATAATTGGTGAGACGCATCAGAGACGTGTATCATAAAGCCTCGTGAACGTCAGCTTCGGCTCCGTGGGTGCCATGAGCGGTGGTAGCCTCCCAAAGATTTAGAAAAAAAAATATTATTCAGTCATTTCCTCCCAACTAAGAATCATTTTAAATTGTAGCTAACCTGATACCTTGAAGAAAAAAAATAATCAGCTGACTGTAACTTGGGGCATTATGCGTCAGCTGGTCAATCAAACATGTAAAAAAAATATATCATTTCAGTGATTTCCTCTCAACTACAAATTTACCTGATGATAGCTTATACGCAACTATGAATAAATATATATGTCAGCTGGCTGTATGCCGGGGCAAAAACCGTCAGCTGATGTCTTGAAAGTTATAACGCAGGTGTTAGGCGAGAGCTTCTATTACATAATTACATGCATCAGCTGACAATGTTTCCCTCGAGTTACTGATAGTAGATTCTCTTTATTAATTACAGCATTGTATTATCAATCTATACATGTAAAATGCTTTGTCCTGAATGACTGACTGACGGTTAAACGCACAGCCCAACCCTCTGACCGTAGAGATCTGAAACTTGCAGGGTGTGTTTCTTGTATGACGCGATGTAGGCATGCAACACTTTTCTAACCCTTAGATTAGAAACGTGTTGCAAAGGTGGTACCTGCAATAGGTTGTGCTAATCTGAAAAGTCTTCTGCTGACCACTTTATCTTACTCCGGAGAGTACAATAAACTATAAATTCATAATCACTGTTCTTAATATTTCTTCAGTTATTTAATTATATACGTATTAGTCGTAAAGTATTTATACATTTCATCGGAAAACTCATATCTGAGCGTAAAGTCAAACATTTAAAATACATTATATCTTCCCTGATGAAAATGTATAAGCTGACTAGCTTTTGCCCGCAGCCTCGGTCGTACGAAAGAGTTTTTTTTTTTATAAAGGTCCCACTTATACATTTTCACGGGATAAGAAGTAGCCTAAAACTTTCCAGTTTCCCAGATGCTCGAATTATCTCCATACCAATTTTATCAAAATCCGTTTGATATCCGTCTTTGAGTTTATCGCGTATAATCTTTTTACACCATTAGGGGTTGAATTTCGCAAAATCCCGTCTTAGTGGGCTTCAACGTCCTAAAAGGAACCCCCACAAAATTTGAGGCTCCTAGCACGTGTAGCTTCTCAGATTTCGTGATGAGTGAGTTAATGACCTTTCGTTTTTATACATATTATATATTATATATTACGGGATGAATTTCAATAAAACATGAAACACGTCTTCTACCAGTTGTGTTAAAAATAAGTTTAAGCAATATTTGAAGTAGGTTGGACCAAGGAATCACGTTGGCCCACACAAACTTTGCCCCCCTTTTTCACCCTCTTAGGAGTAGACTTTCGGAAAATTCAATCTCATTAGATGCCTATGGCATACAAAGAACACACCATGCAAGTTTCAGGTCTCTACGGTCAGAGGTTGGGCTGTGCGTTTAACCGTCAGTCAGTCATTCAGGACAAAGCATTTTACATGTATAGATTGATAATACAATGCTGTAATTAATAAAGAGAATCTACTATCATTAATTCGAGGGAAACATTATCAGCTGATGCATGTAATTATGTAATAGAAGCTCTCGCCTAACACCTGCGTTATAACTTTCAAGACATCAGCTGACGGTTTTTGCCCCGGCATACAGCCAGCTGACATATATATTTATTCATAGTTGCGTATAAGCTATCATCAGGTAAATTTGTAGTTGAGAGGAAATCACTGAAATGATATATTTTTTTTACATGTTTGATTGACCAGCTGACGCATAATGCCTCAGGTTAGCTACAATTTAAAATGATTCTTAGTTGGGAGGAAATTACTGAATAATATTTTTTTTTCTACATCTTTGGGAGGCTACCACCGCTCATGGCACCCACGGAGCCGAAGCTGACGTTCACGAGGCTTTATGATACACGTCTCTGATGCATCTCACCAATTATCGTTCGGGAGAAAATGACTGACGACATTTTGTACTGGCCCACGGTCTATTCGAGCGCGGTATGAAACCGTTCTGCGGTCGGCATTTGAATCCAGGGTCGGGCAAAGTGATATTGGGTTTTTCTGCTCACTAAGTCCCGGAGCGGGCAAAGGAATTAAGTTTTGTTGTTCAGTATTAGCCTTTTTTTTTTTTTTTTTTTTTCGCGGAGAAAGTAACTTATTACTACCGCCCAGCCTTCAAGGGGGGCGACTGAGCGGTGATGTTGGGTTCACCGTGCCTTACGACCCAGCGTTGAGCCGCCGGGCCGAGTCCCTAACCTATGTACACCGCACGGCATACCAACTAAAACTCCGCGGTGGCCTTCTTCGGCGCATTAGGGACGGCTGCGGGTTTCCCCGGACTAATAGTGTCTAAGTTGTCGTCCGCAGCCGCCCCTGCGCGGTGCCGCCTAATGCAGCCCGTCTCCTGTATGGGGGGGCTCAGAAGCCCCCGCGCACCGAAGGACGCCCTCGGCGTCAACGGCAGCGTGAGGCCTACCTGCCACACTGCCGTCCATCACGGGGGTCGCAGCACTGTGCTAGCAAACACGCACAAAATTAAAGACGGATAGCCCCCTGCCGCCCGCCCGCGACCCCCGGTGGCCCCTATTAGTCGCCTTTTACGACAGGCAGGGGATACCGTGGTGGAATTCTCCAAACGCCCCCAATCCACAGGGCGGGAGACGCCGGTCAGTCGTCCACCCGGCGCCTCCTTCGTCTCCTCTGGCGGCGGGAGGGATCTTCTCGCTCCCGATCCCTCTCGGCACTCTCCTTCTGCGAGAGAACCACCTCGCAGAAGTGGGCCACCGCACGCCAGGCCTCCCGACTGCCGACCATGGAAGCGACCACGGCCGGCAGCGAGAGGTCTCCTCCGACGACTGCTCTGAGAGCGCTGCGTTCCTCGTCCCAGGCTGGGCAAAACTCCAACGTATGCTGGGCCGTATCCAGCGGGCAGTTGTCACAATGGTGACACACGGCCGACACCTCCTTCCTCACTACCCGCCACAGGTACTCACCGAAGCAGCCATGCCCAGTGAGCACCTGTGTCAAGCGGTACGTTGCCGCACCGTGGCGCCTGTCCAGCCATTCGGCAAACACAGGACGCACTGCCGCGACGACCCTGAGCCCCGCTGACGGGGCCTCCAGCCTGTGACGCCACTCCTCCACGGCGGCTCGCCGTAGGGAGACCCTCATGGCCTCCACTTCCTTCAGGGCCGGACGCTGCCCACGACTGGATACCTCCTCCCGCCAATGAAAGACATCGGAGAGGGATTTGGCGTCCAAGTCCCAGGGCAGAAATCCGGCCAACAAACAAGCCGCCTCGAAAGAGACCGTGCAGTACGCCCTGATCGCCCGCTGCGCCAAAGCTCTCTGCGGAGTGCGCAGGAGGGCGACGCAGGGGCGGCTCAGGGAGTCAGCCCAAACGGGGCTGCCATACAGGGCCATGGACCGCACGACTCCGTGATATAATCTTCGGCAAGGGCTGCCAGGACCTTCCAGGTTAGGCAGCAGGCGGGAAAGAGCGCCCGCTGCCCGGGACAGTTTTGTCCGTAATTTCTTGAAATGGGCGCGGAATCGCCATCGGCCATCCAAGACGAGACCTAAATATTTCATGTCTTCGCCGATGGGAATCCGCACCCCCTCAACCACGATGTGGGAACCAGCCGGTGGCCCACGCCGAGGCCCGTGAAAACAAATGGCCTCGGTTTTCTCGAGGGCCACCTTCAAGCCCAACCGTCGAATCCGATTTACTATTTGGCCGGCACCCACCGCCGCCAAGGTGGCAGCGGCCTGGAACGTCCTGGCTGTCGCTGTAACCAGCGTATCGTCGGCGTAACACGTCACACCGACGCCCCGGAGATTTGCACCACGGAGCACCCAGTCGTACCCGATGTTCCACAGAAGAGGGCCCAAAACCGAACCCTGTGGAACACCGCACGACATCGCTCTTCGGTGCCACCCGTTGGCGCCCGGATACACCACGTCCCTGTCAGACAGGTACGCGTGCACCAGACGCCGGAGATAGGGCGGCACCACGTGGTACCGCAATGCCTCGTGAATGCAGGGCCAGGGCAGAGTGTTAAACGCGTTGGATATATCCAAAGACACCGCGACAACTACTCCGCCTCCGGCCACTGCATCCTCCGCCTGTGCCTTCACCCGCAGAATCGCGTGGACGGTGGAACGTCCCCTCCTAAATCCAAATTGTTCGTCGGCCAAATTCGGTCCGACCCTCTCGAGGTGCTCGACGAGGCGAGCATTTACGATGCGCTCAAAGAGTTTGCCGACCTCGTCGAGCAACACAATGGGCCGGTAGGCCGACGGCGACTCTGCGGGCCGTCCTTCCTTCTTGAGCAGGACAAGCTTCCCGGTTTTCCAACGCTCCGGGAAGACGCCCTGCTCCAAACAGGCGGAGTACAAACTGCGGAGCCTCGGACCCAAGTACTCAATGGCTAATACCCAGGCTCTCCCGGGGATGCCATCGAGCCCCGGGGCCGTGTTTTTGCTCCGCAGCCGAAGCACTGCCGCCCGCATTTCAGCGGGCGAAACCTCCGGGATATCCCTTGCCGAACTCGTTAACGACGATGACGCCACGTCTGGTGGCGCCATCGGTGGAGGAGTGGTCTCCACTGTGGCCGGAAACAAGGTCGCGACGACGTTGGCCAGCAAGTCTGGCCGGAGACTTTGCGACAGCGGGGGCGCCGCTGGGCGAAGCTTGTTCATCACCAAGCGATAGGGGCGCCCCCACGGGTCGCCGTCGAGAGTCTCCAGAAACTCTTTCCTAGTCGCGACCTTGGCCCTGTGAACGGCCACCCGCAGCGCTCTCTTCGCCTCCTTATAGAGGCCGTAGAGCTGCCGCTCCTGGTCTGCGTGATCATCCGCCCTCAATCGGCGACGGCGATGTCTGGCATATCGACGGCGCGCAGCAACGCAAGACGCGCGCAACTGCGCTAGCTCCGCCGACCACCAGTACACCTGCCGCCGCGACGGATGGCGGAGGGCTCGGGGCATGGCGGCGTCGCAAATGTCCGACATTGCCACCCCGAACCACTCCGCCTCCTGCTCGACCCGTACCGGCCCGTCCGGCACGGGGAGCCAAGATATCACCAGAGCGGCTAGCCCTAGGGCCTCCTTATTAAGGCGACGGATTACCCACCGCGGGCCGTCCTGATCAGGGGCATTCGGTTCACCCCCACCGGGCTGGATACTCGGGGACGCGGAGACGTCGAACCTGATGTAACGATGGTCCGACAACGTCTCCACGCCCACGAGGACTCTCCAGCCCCGGACACGGTGCGCGACGGCTGGACTTGCAAACGACAGATCAACTATGGACCCGCCGTTGCTCCGCACGCACGTGTGCTCCGACCCCCTGTTTAAGACGACCAGGCCGACAGAGATCGCCCAGTCCTCCAGGACCCTACCGCGACTACTCGTCGCCGGCGAACCCCAAGCTACAGACTTGGCATTAAAGTCACCGGCGACAATCGCCGGGTAAGGTTGGCCTTGTTCCACTAGGGCCCCCAGCCGAACGAGAAAAGATTCGAATTCGGCGAGGGGTCTGTTGGGAGAGAAATATACTCCCACAACCCATACTTCTCCCAACAGAGCCGCGACGCATCCCTGGCCCTTCGCTACCTTTTCGAAGGGCGGGGAGCCAGCGGCACCCCGAGTAATTATGGCCACCAAACCGTCGATGTCCCCGGCCCAGTTATCTCGGGGGGGGACGAAATACGGCTCAGCAACCACGGCCACTTGCACCGACCACTGCGCTAGGCTTTGGGACAACAGGTCTTGGGCGCTAGCGCAGTGATTGATGTTCGCCTGGAGGAACTTTAGGTCCATTATTGGGCGATCTCTTCAACACCTTCCATCTCGGCCTCTTGCGGTGGGCTTGCTGACTGCGGCTGGGTTGTGGCCACAGCAGCAGCAGCATTACGTCGCGAAAGGCGACGTCGGTTGCGGCGGGAGGATGAGGGGCATGTCTTCCCCCCGACTTGATGCCCGGCAGGCTTGCCAGAGGCCGCGCAGACCACGCAGTTCGGCGTGGCGCTGCACTCACGGGCCTTGTGACCTGTCTGGCCGCAGCGGTAGCACAGCGCGCTACGGTCCACTGCGCAGTCGCAGCGCTCCCGGACGTGCCCTGTCTCCAGGCACCGGTAGCAACGAAGGGGCCGCGCCTCGAGCACAGAAACGCGAGCCGCGACCCAGCCGATCATTACACGGCCCGCCCCCCGCACTTTCTGGGCTGCCTTTATTGGCATCCGCGCCCAAGCCGTGCTCACACCTGACCGGTGAGGACGAATTTGCCCTACCTTTACCGCCGCCAGGGCACACTCACCGGCCTTGGAGAGGGCCATTGCGACTGACTCCGGAGTAGCCGTATAGTCTAGCTCCGTGAGCCGCAGTTCCGCATATTTGATGGGCCGAGAGATTTTAACGTCCTCAGACCCATCGAAACACTCCCTCAACCTTGCGGCGAGGGAGTCGGCCCTCTCATCTGAGTTAGCCCCGGGCACCTCGTACATTGGGGCACCCGTGGCCGCAAACTTTGGTCTCAGCCTTGTAATGTCAAGGCCGGTGAGGTTAATCTTGTCCTGCGCCTCTGTTAATACCTTGGCGTAGGTTAGTCCCTTTGCTACCGCCGCAGGCGTCAGGGATATCATAACGGCCGCGGACCGCGGCGGGCGGAGCTTGGGCTCGGTCCGGCGCGGTGGTTGCTGCTGACTTGCAGCCGGTGTCGCGCCGGACCTGGGCTTCATCTTCTTTTTACCCACCACGACCGTCCATTCCCTGTCAAGGGACACTGGAGCCGGCGGTAGCGGGCGGGGCTCGCAGGGAGCTTGCTGCGCTGGGGGATTAAGTTTGTTTTTCGCCCCCTTGCCTTTTGGCTTTGGTTTAGGCGCCCGAGGAAGTGTGGAGGCCGGAACGACTCCCTTCTTCGCTTGTACCCTAGATGGTTCTGCCACAATGAATCGGGGCGGAGCATTGGAGGGACCTGCGATTGGAATCAAAGCAGGAGGACTGGGTTGGGCTGCACCTTTGCCCTTACCTTGGCCCTTGCCCTTACCTTGGCCCTTGCCCTTGCCATTGCCTGAGGACTGGGGTTGACCCCCTACATACCCCCCCTGTACAGGGAGCTCCACTGCTTGGGCCCTGTTTTCATGGGCCAGAGGCGGTCTTGTGGCCGGTCCCATGAGCAAGGACTCCATCCGTGCCTGCACCCTTGCCTCTATCATTTCCAGCATGTCCTCAGTTGGGCTTTTGCTGGCGGCTGCCTCTAGTTCTTCGAGGCGGCGACGGAGGGAGGCATTCTCTTCCTGCAGTTGTTTAACTGCTGCCTCAAGGCGGGAGCTCTTTTCCCGCCACCTCTTCGCCTCGCCTTCAAGGACATTTTCCGTTGCCTCGGAAGGCGTCAGTGGACCGGCAGAGCGCAGCCGCTTCGGCACTATTTTCTCCGCATTTTGGCGGACCTCCGCACGTTTTGCAACGTTACTCTCCCTTTCTGCCTTCTTCAGGCTGCCTACCGAAGGTGAACCTCCTTTACCGCGACCGGCGGTCGCCCGCGTCTTCGGCGCCGGTTCGTCCGTGTCGGTCGACAGGAGCGACGACTTCGCTTTCAGCCGGGAGGATCGCCTCCAAAATCGCTTGCTTCTCACAGAAGAGCCCCTGTCGCTGGATTCCGAGTCCACGCACATATCTCCAGGCTGTGCGACATTCCCCTTTTCTCCTTCTTTGTCGTTAGGCTTGCACCCTTCGACCTCCGTCTCTCCAGCCGGAACTGGAGTAGGCAACCTCGTCAAAGTGGTTTTGGGTTTTTTAAAATTTGAGTTATCCATTTTGAATCCCACGAGTATGGGGGAAATAACAGTCCGCCCAGGCAGTGCCCCCTGTACCTGGGTAAGCCTAGCGTAACCCGCCAAGAGGGTCGGCCGGTACTCTGGCGGGGGTCGCACTAGTGACCGAACTACCCATCGGCCATGCATCCCCTCGCGGTGCGCCGCCGCTTGGGATTCGGGGTAACTTTTTATAGAGGTTTTCTCCCTCGCGGTCCGGGCGATTAAGCCAAGACCCTCGGTCCAGCAGGAGCGCGAGACATATCCACGGACCTCCATACTAGATTACGATCTGCGACGGCGACAGCGGAAGAGAAAGGTTCCCCCCCACTGCCTGCTCGGGGCGGGGTTAGCGCACACCGAGCCCGTCGACACCCCCAGGACAGAACCGGGAGTCGCCCGATGAACGGGCCCACCAAAAGAGGACGACGATCGCCGCAACAGACGACGACCGCCAACCAACTGATGTCAGGATATTAGCCGTCGCGCCGATCAACGTGATCGACGCGCCGTTGCCCAGGGTGCACCGCGTGGAGGTTTCCTGACTTCGCACCCCGTTCAGTATTAGCCTGGAGTCTAGAATTTGTGCCCGATATGGCGATAGGTTCGCCTTCTATCACGTCATAGGATGAAACAAACATGGCTAAAAGTGGGTGCCCTGGTCGCTTCTGCTTTCTGTTTGGGGATTTTTTTTTTGTTTTATATGGCCATCTTCGGCTCATTAGGGACGGCTGCGGGATTCCTCCGACTCACGTCTAAGTTGTCGTCCGCAACCGCCCCTGCGCGTACCGCTTTTTTGCGGTCCTTTATCCTGTTGCGGGGGCTCAGAAGCCCCCGAAACACCGTACCGTGTGCACCTTTTGGTGTCCGAGGCAGCGTGAGACACGCTGCCTCGGACATGTCCATCACGGGGGTCACAGAAGTTGGCTAGACTAATGGGTGGGCGGCACGTCCCGCCCACCCGTGACCCCCGGAGGCCCCTATTAGTCGCCTTTTACGACAGGCAGGGGATACCGTGGTGGAATTCTCCAAACGCCCCCAATCCACAGGGCGGGAGACGTCGGTCAGTCGTCCACCCGACGCCTCCTACGTCTCGTCTGGCGGCGGGAGGGATCACCACTGCGCTGGCGATCCTTCTCGGCACTCTCCTTCCGCGAGAGGACCGCCTCGCAGAAGTGGGCCACCGCCTGCCAGGCCTCCCGGCCGCCGACCATGGAAGCGACCACGGCCGGCAGCGAGAGGTCTTCTCCGACGACTGTTCTGAGAGCGCTGCGTTCTTCATCCCAGGCTGGACAACACTCCAACGTATGTTGGGCCGTGTCCATTGGGCAGTTGTCACAATAGTGACACACGGCCGACTCCTCTATCCGTACCACCCGAAACAGGAACTCACCGAAGCAGCCATGCCCGGTGAGCACCTGCGTCAGGCGGTATGTTGCCGCTCCGTGGCGCCTGTCCAGCCATTCGGCAAAGACAGGACGCACTGCCTCTACGACCCGGTGCCCCCACGACGGGGCCTCCAGCCTGAGACGCCACTCCTCCACGGCGGCTCGCCGTAAGGCGGCCCTCTTGGCCTCCACCTCCTTCAGGGCCGGACGCTCCCCACGACTGAACGCCTCCTCCCGCCAATGGAATACATCGGCAAGGGATTTGGCGTGCAGGTCCCAGGGCAGAAATCCGGCCAATAGGCAAACCGCCTCGAAAGAGACCGTGCGGTACGCCCTGACCGCCCGCTGCGCTAAAGCTCTCTGCGGGGCGCGCAGAAGGGCGACGCACGGGCAGCCCAGGGAGTCAGCCCAAACGGGGCTGCCGTAAAGGGCTATGGACCGCACGACTCCGTGATACAGCCTCCGGCAAGGGAAGCCAGGACCTTCCAGGTTGGGCAGCAGGCGGGAAAGAGCGCCCGCTGCCCGGGACAATTTCGTCCTCAACTCCTTAAAGTGGGTGCGGAATCGCCATCGGCTATCCAGGACTAAACCCAGATACTTCATGCTAGAGCCGATGGGGATCCGCACCTCCCCAACGACGATGCCGGCACCGGCCGGTGGCCCTCTCCGAGGTCCGTGAAAACACACGGCCTCGGTTTTCTCGAGGGCCACCTTCAACCCTAAACGTTGGATTCTACCAACTACTTGGCCGGTGCCCGCCTCTGTTTGGGGATAAAATACTTATATTTGTTTAATACTTATTTGAGGATAATGAGCAAGTTTCAGGGTAAAGCATAGGCCAGCTCAACTGGTACCGCTGTGTCATATATTTTTTTTAATTTTAGTACAAAACGGAATACACATTATATAACATTGTTCACAATCAGCCTTGGAGAATTAATCTAACCTACATATTTTGAATATCCATAATAATTAAAGGTATCTGGGCTTCCGATCTTTTAGACAAGTATCTAAAGCTGTGATTCCGCAGAACGCGGCAGACGGCAGATGGCAACGGCAGACGGCAACAGCACGTGCTTCGCCGGCAGACGGCACTACTATGCAGTATTAAATTGTATTACACCGATTACGCACCCGACGGCAAATGACGCCCGGTAGGTCGTCACCTGCCGTCTGCCGTCTGCCGCGTCCTGCGGAATCACAGCTTAACAGTACCTAATTAAAAGTGAATTTTCAAACCAAGATTGGATTTTTCCACACTGATAGGAAAACACCATACAAAACTTAATGGTATGATAGTGCAGCTAAAACATTGTCGTCGGGCGATATCGCATCATGCGACGGTCTCAAGAATTATGCAGGCCTTTTCTATTGGATGTACACAGACTAACTCTGAAAGTGTCGTAGGAGTTAGTTATTATAGTGGGTTATAGTACTCTGGGTAAAAAATAAACAGTATGCACTTTTTTTTAAAGCATTGTATGAAGAGACGAGCATGCCGTTCGCCTGATGGTAAGCGATACGATCACCCATATAAAGTAGCAACACCATCCAGCACCTTGAGTTACAGAGTACTGTGTAGCATTCCAATGCGCTCGTCATCCTGAGACATAAGGTGTTAAGTCTCGTTATGTCCTGTAGTTACACTGGCTACAATGTCTTTCAAGCCGACACACATCATGCACACTGCTGCTTGGCGGTAGAAATAGACATTGAAGTGGTACGCACTACACTCCCAGACGGACTCTTACATACATAATATGAGATACCTACCATCAGTAATTCTCAAAAGCACAGGTTACTTAAAATAAATTGGAGATGCCTTAGGCTCGTATATTTAAATTGTATTGAATATAAATCAAGGGTCAGGAGAGCGCCTTAATCCAATAAGCTGGGATCATGGTTATTACAACAAAATACGTTTTAATGCCAAATTCGCCTCTATTTAACCTGTCGTAGATAACACTTTGTCATGAGCGGGGCGGTTGTTTTATTGTTTAAGAGAATCTTCATTTTGTAAATAAAATTCATTTTAGATATAACAGACGTTATTTGCTTACCTATTATCTTATTGCTTATTTATTATTTCTTTGCATTATAACAGGCATTATTTATTTGCTTTAACGGTGAAGAAAAACATCGTGAGGAAACCTGCATACCTAAAAATTCTCTGAATTTCGAAGGTATGTGAAGTCTGCCAATCCGCACCAGGCCAGCGTGGTGGTCTACGGCCTTAACCCTCTCAGTTGTAGAAGAGGCCCGTGCTCAGCAGTAGGCAGTATATAATACAGGGGCGGTATGGTATAGTATGGTATGGACATTATTTGGAGGTTTAGCGAAAAGAATTTAATCTTACATAATTTATTACGATATTTTCTGTCTTTTTGTGAAAAGCATCGTAACTGACTTTTCGTACTCTTTGCAAGAGAAGCGTTTTTATTAATTCTTATACATTGAAGGTATTTTTTTCATATTAACTTACTTAGAAGATTAATCGACCTATGATAATGTAAATATACCATATATTTACATTATCATAGGTTAGATTATTACTATGTAATATTATTAAGCTTAAGAGTTTATTTCTTTGGTTGACCGTGCCAATGTCAGGAACTAAACCGATTTTGAAAATTCTTTCACTAATAGGAAGGTAAATTACTCCTGAGTGCTATGGGCAACTTTTTTAGCCCGGGAAAATATTTTTCACGCGGGCGGAGCCGTGAGTGATACTAGTTCATAATAAAAAATAAGCATTTCTAGTAAAAATTGAAAAATGTCGCGTACAATGTAACGAAAACCTAATTTTTGATGCACTATAAGAATCTTAGCAATTAAACCAGTCCCGATACGAACTTGCAAGTTACAGTCTCTTAGATAATAGAGAAAAACAACTAAGAGTTGTGTAATGGCGCCTTGCATCGAGCGTTTAGAGCACCTGTGTCTCAGCCATTCCTTGAACTGTTATAGCTCGCACAAACACTAAGATTCTTTGTTTTATATCATTATTTATATTGTAGAGTCTTTTTGTTCACGTAGTTACAGCAAATGATTTTCTTAACATTTCTCGCTTATATTCTCTGATACTCTTCTTTGTGTATGAAACCTTATATTTATAAAACTTAAGATTAATATAAACAGCGCAAATTATTTAATTAGAGTAATGAATTAACACTTAAATGTTTATCATCAAAGACTTTTTGACATCACATTCTGAGTCTTGAAGCACTTCAGCTCGAATCTCAAGACTATTACAATGTTTTTAAGCAATGTTTAATAACTCATACCTTTTGACGATCATAGAGTAAATAAGTATACTAATTTGTAACCGTTGTTGTGTTGCAAAAAAGTCTTAAAGAAATAATTTTCAAATTTTAGCTTAAGAACAACAATATTACCAGAAGGTTCGTATTCAAATAAAATATAAGTGACGACTTATCTAGAGCAAAAATGTACTACCTTAGTAAGTTTTTTATGTGGACATGGCAAAGACACCTACACCTGATGGTCAGTTGAGTGGGGTCCAGACAGAATATAACGAGAGATGATTACGTCAATAGCCACATTTATGCCAGCCTCTTTGAACTGGATAAACACAGGCTAATTCCGGAACACGACTCACTTACGTGGGTCTCTATGGCGTTTGATAACCTTCCGTACTTAACGCTATCGGATAAAAAATATATCTTACCATCAGCAATTACTAATTACTGTTAGAAACAGAAGCGACATTGATTTAAACAAAAAAAGATCTACCACTGATTTTACAAAAATACTTTAACAAAGACATCATCAACCAACTGAACGGTACGAGCGTTAATGCGCGACTGCCTCGATCTGTCAGATTTGCTTTTAAAGCAAATCATGCCGGTCGTGCCACAAATACCCTCACAAAAATATTTAATTGCTAACACTATATAATATTATTATATTAAAGTATATAATCGCATCGCTTTTGAGCAAGGCCGTAGGCGGAATTTTAGTACCTGTATCACCTATGAGCGAGGGAATAAACTCTTTGGCGCCCGCGTAAAAATACACGGTTTTTAGAAATTGCGCACCCTCATCGAATATTTATATTGTTTTACTCAATAAACATAAAGGTAAATTTAAAACCGTGATAAGACAGCGTGTGCCAGCTCGAGTTGTGATAAAAAACCGAATGAACTTTTTGTGTGTTGCTCATTGAAATTCCCTGATGCTCTGCAAAATTTCAACTCCTTTCTAATCTGGAGTCTTTCTCATAAAATGTTGGCAACCCAACTATCAATTAGTGCACGATAGCGTAGTTGCGAATGGCACGGATTGCCGAGATGAAGTTCCGCAGGTCCAAACTTAAGGGACACACCTACCTTTTCCAAGCAATATGTGTATTGTTCATCAATAATTATAATCGTTCGCTTTAATGGTGAAAAAAAAGCATCGTGAAAAAACTTTAATACCTGAGAATCTTAAGAATTACAAAAGTATGCCAACCCACACTAAGCAAGCATGGTTGAATAAGGTCTAAACCCTCTCAATATTAGAGGAGGCTCGTGGTCAGCAGTATATAATACAGATCTAGTTATTGACCTATGGTGACCATCGATTACCAGTCATCAAATATAATTATGTGAGGGTTAGCTCCATGTTCAGGCTGCATAAATGTACCAGCTCGACTTGTGAAACGTCGGTGCTGTAAAAACAATGAAAAGTTATTTTATTCTGATAGAGCTCCTTCATGCAGGCGAAGCTGAAAAAGCCTAGTTCAATTTACATCCTAAAAACTCCAGACTAACACACACAAAAACACAAGGACACTATCTTCAATTCGAGGACGTGGCTACGTCAGCGGCCCGAGACGAGCATTAATGGGTGGTTTCCGTTCGGGGCACATGAATTGGACCACTTGAGTGTGGGGGCTACGTCGTATGATTGGCTTTGACTAGTTACGCATGTGGCTTTACTTGTAAACGGAATTCGGAAATGAAAATTGAAAATGTTATAGAGAGTTATAATGACCATGTAGAGACATAGATGTAAATACTGTTTATGTTAACTAATAATGTCATTAATGTGCAAAATAAATGTAAGTTTTGGTTGCTCGATTCAGTGAAAATAAAAAACAATATTATGAGATGTATTTTTTCAAAAATCGCCATTTTTGTTGTTATGTGGCTTTAGAACCATTTTCAGAATAAAATCAGAATAACACACTTAAAACTGCTGTAATTAAAGCTCGTAAAACATCAATTTTCATTCTTAAATCTCCGAATAAATAGACAACATTACAAAAAACGTTCATGAGTTCAAGGACCTTTATACTGTCATCAAATTACTCGATCCCAATTTTATAGGCACAGGTTTATTGGATGTAGTATCTATTTCAATTTCGTCGAGTTCAAATAACTTTTACCGTGTCACGATGTTTTTTATAACGTTGGCTGACAGAAAAGGAAATAAGTCACCGAATTTTAATTGATACTAGAGTTTACTAACAGATTCGCCCGTGTGAAAAGCCTTTTTCGTTACAAAAGTCCCTAAATATATTAATAATAATAATACCAGCCCTGTATTATATACTGCCCACTGCTGAGCACGGGCCTCCTCTACTACTGAGAGGGTTAAGGCCTTAGTCCATCACGCTGGCCTAGTGCGGATTGGCAGACTTCACATACCCTCGAAATTCTTATGGAGAATTCTCAGTTAGGTTTCCTCACGATATTTTCCTTCACCATTAAAGCGAACGATAATTGATAAACAATACACACATAACTTCGAACAGTCAGAGGTGTGTGCCTTGGGTTTTGAACCTCCGGACATTGTCTCGGCAGACCGTTCCATTCCCAACTAGGCTATCGTCCACTAAATAGATAGTCTTTGTATAGATTCATAGCATCATGAGTACAGTGCTAGAGCCATTTATTAAAGAACTCAGAATATAACATTTCATTATGTACCATTGGAGTAAATTACCGGTTAAAAAGTAGCATATTTGTTAATCCAGGACTTAGTCTATTTGTGTGCCTTACATCCAAGTTTGTTCAGCAGTTTTTGTATATACTTCTAACGAACATTTTGTCAGACTTTCGCATTTATAATATTAGTAAGATAATTTATAAAGTAAGTACAATACCATGACCTAAATATACTACGCCAGTGGTTCCCAAAGTTGACTGGGTCGCCACCCACCTAACAAAAACTTCCAAATTCTTGACTGTCGACAAGTAATTTTTAATATTTTTTCGAGAATTTTAGTTACTTTTCTCGTCATTGACCGTCCGGCTGTCGATTGATGTGTTGTTCTGTTTTTGAGGACCCATCCTCCCTTCTCTTATCCTCAATTCCCTTGTGACCCACCAGTCAAAATTGGGTTCCTTAGATCACAATATTGAAAATGATTATTCCAAACGCCGAGTTCGTTGGCTCTTAAAAGTCAAGATAGAATTCAAATTGGGAAGGATCAATATTCCTCGAACATAAAACATATTTTCACAGAAGAGTTAATGACCGGATGGCATAAAACATCACATTAGATTCAGGTCGTAAACTAGCTCGTGTCAACGGATTCTAAATGTCAATGACTTGTTTTAGTTATGTTTTATATAAAAACACTAGTAGTGCTCGCGGTTCCGCCCGCGTGAAAAAGATTTCCGGGATAAAAATAATTTCCCAGGATAAAAAGTAGCCTATAGCACTCAGTAGTAAAATAGCTTCCTATTAGTGAAAGGTTTTTCAAAATCGGTTCAGTAGTTCCTGAGATTAGCGCGTTCAAACCAACAAACAAACAAACTCTTCAGAAGTTACGATGGGGTTGTCATGTCCGCTATGGATAAAAACCCCGAAGCAAAAACCTTGATTAAAAAAAAAAAAAAAAAAACCCTTCAGCTTTATAATATTATAGTATAGATTGAAGTAATAAATATGTGACTCCAAAAAGAAAATTGACAGAGATTAAGATTTATGCTCCATAAAAAGTACAACATGGGTAAAGAAAAATTTATTTAGATATTCCTTACATCTACGTGTGAAATGTATGACCTTTATAAAAAGAATGTCAAGCTCTTCCATATACTATAATATCTGTTATATTGAGCTATTCACTATGCAGTGTATAAAATATTCTCATTTTTTTTTTATTAATCGTTCGAAATAAATACAAATTTTGCTGACCACCTAAAATAGAATATGATTTATGATCATTAATATTATTATACATAACTTATGATATTATCGTCAATTTAGCTTCCATTCATTGCCTGGAGTCTGGACTATTAAAATAAATAATCCATTTGTAATTGCTTAGTAATAAAGACCGTACTTCAACCAAAATGTGTAATGTCTACACTGTTGCCAGAATCAATTTATCTTCTGTTATAAAATCGAAATTAATTTGAATTCGATTCAGTTAAAAACATGTTTCAAGTAAAATATGCAAAAGTTAATCTGTGGGGCTAGGACGTGACAAAGAAACACGATGCGTCTCCGTTTCGTTTTATTGTGATTGGTTGAGAGACTGAGGTATCGGTCTCTCGATCAATCACAAACATCAAAATACCGATACGTTAGTCTCTCAACCAATCACAATAAAATGAAGCGGAGACGCATCGTGTTTTTTTCACATTCTAAGCCCCAGTAACTTCAGAAGCCGTGTAATTTCTATGACCAGCAGGTTTATGCCGTCTACCTCGATCACATTTTCTGCCCGTATTAACTTTACACCTAAGTAAGTTTATTCTCAGTTCTTCATTCTCTTTAATTACCGTCAGTGATTTATCATTCGCATCCATGCAAAATCAGCCACGAATCCATCATCTACAAAAAAATCTAAATTAATATAAGGTTTCCGAATGTCTGAAGAGCAACACTTGAGGTACACTTGAGGTGAGGTAATAAAGAAAATATTGGGGGTTGACAAAATGTAATATCGGGCCATGTTGCCATCCATTACACATGGTGACATGGCGACAGACGGGAAACAAAATGGGAGGTCGTGTTTGAGGTCTTATTAGAGGCATAATATCGGGATGTTAGCTCTTCATTGTTTGTAGGTCGAGAGTATTTTGTTTATTTGGTTGATAAACAGATTATTAGAAATGTGAACGAGACAGTGAAAATATTCTCGAAATTGCATTAAATGAATTCCTACGAGGGTTTAAAGAATAGATAATTTATTATTTCTATTACTTATATTATTCGTTCATTGAATGGGTTATTTCAAATTGGCGGCCAAGTGGATTCAGCAAATGTAGAGTTTCTTTGATCTAACGCTAGTATTTGGAAATTTCTGCTCCGATTCTTTATAATATTATATCTATTAGTGGTGGTAGGTCTCTCATATGCAAGCGTCCGTCTGGGTGAGTACCACCGCAATGTCTATTTCTACCGCCAAGCAGCAGTGTGCGTGCACTGTTGTGTTTCGGTTTGAAGGACATTGTAGCCAGTGTAGCTACTGGACATAACGAGACTTAACATCTTATGTCTCAGGATGACGAGTGGAGGGCAATGCCTACAGTACTTTGTACCTCAATGTGCTGAATGGTGTTGCTATTGTTTATGGGTGGTCGTATCGCTTACCATCAGGCGAACGGCATGCTCGTCTCGTCATTCAATGCCATAAAAAAATACACAAGGAACAAACAAACCTCACGCATCACTGCAAAAACTGGTACTTTTATAATTTTGCCAGAAAGTGTCTATAGCTTCCCAAAACATTATCGTTATTCCACAGGTTAGGACTCTTTAGAATGGTTAAGTCGTGGCACAGTGCCAATTTTTCAACAAGCGTTACATCCTGTAGATATGCAGTCATATGAACGTACAGATTCAGTTTTAATGTGAACGTGGTATTTTTGGAACAGGGTATATAAATGGACGATAGCCTAGTTGGGAATGGAACGGTCTGCCGAGACAATGTCTGGAGGTTCAAACCCAAGGCACACGCCTCTGACTTTAAAGGTTACGCGTGTATTGTTTATCAATTATCGTTCGCTTTAACGGTGAAGGAAACATCGTGAAGAAACCTGCACACCTAAGAAGTTCTTTATAAGAATTTCGGAGATAGAGTGATATGTGATAGAGATACGTGAAGTCTGCCAACCCGCACTAGGCCAGCGTGGTGGACTAAGGCCTAAATCCTCTCAGTAGTAGAGGAGGCCCGTGCCCAGCAGTGGGCATTATATAATACAGGGCTGTCCTTATTATAAAACATGTAATATTGTTCTTTAACAAAAATCAAAATAGACTCAAAGACCATCAAAATTACCATACGAAATCGTTTTGATAATAAAGGGCGACATCATGACACCCCTCCTAATATTGGATGACAGTCCTTAATGCGGCACACTGGGCTGATACTGGGGTGATATATGACAAGAGGGACAAATAGCAGCGTGCTACATGTGATTGATGTTACAAAATGTTATTTAACTGCATTTAACCTTGACTTTGAAAGGTTAGAAGCGGATTTATCAGTGTAGATATTTTAATAATGATACTGGTTTAAGTATATTAATATGTGAAATAACGCGCCTAAAGAAGTATATCGTCACCATAACCAACCCTGTATTATATACTGCCCACTGCTGAGCACGGACTTCTTCTACAGCTGAGAGGGTTTTAGGCCTTAGTCCACCTCACTGGCCTGTGCAGGTTGGCAGACATCACATACCTTCAAATTTTTTATAGAAAACTTCTCAGATATGCAGGTTCCCTCACGATATTTGCCGTCACCGTTAAAGCGATCGATAATTCACAAAGACACACATACCTTTTTAAAAAAGTCAGAGGTGAGTGCCTTTGGGTTTTGAACCTGCGGACATTTATCTCGGCAGTTCCTTCCACTCCCAACTAGGCTATCGTCGCTTAAACGAAAAGTGGAAGTATAACTTAAAAAAAAAACTCTGTCCCCTTTTTAAACAGAATGTGCCCACGAGATTTGATATAGATAAAGTTCATACAGAGGAGTGCAGAAAAATAAATTTTTAATGCAAATAAAATACTTAAAATATTCTGATTCCGTGTTACAAACATTATATTAAATTCGATGGTCGAAATTTGAATACTGGGCGACCACTAGTTATAATTAGCATCGTAGTAGTCTTAAACTTTTAATATAAATAAATTATATTAAAATTAATAAAGTAATTTTCAGTATATTTAGATAACATAAGTCAATAATGTATTTAAGGTAATAATATACAATATCGTGTGCTAATTATCTACGTGATCAATTAATGAATTACATTACATTATAGTTCAATTAATTAGTAATAAACTGTATGTTATCACTTGAGATATAGTGACTAGAAGCGTCTAAAAGTTTTCAGATTATGTATTTTATAAAAATATCATTATTTTCTTTTTCTCAGGTACGTTCCACTGGCAAGAACGGTCTTCTTATCAAGGTATGATCTGTTTTATTGAACTACATTAAAAAATATATATGATGTTCTAGTACCTCTAACATGTAGTAATATTTTAAAGCTGAAGAGTTTGTTTGGTTGAACGCGCTAATGTCAGGAACTATTGAACTGATTTTGATGATTCTTTCACTGATAGGAAGCTAAAGTACTCCTGAGTGCTATAGGCTGAGTACTTTTTATCCCGAGAAAATATTTTCATCCCCAAAAATCTTTTTCACGGGGGCGGAGTCGCGAGTATCATCTAGTACTGTTTAAAACGTAACTCCTAACGTTTTTCCTCAACATATATCCGAGTTATTCAAATAATAGTAAACACTAAGTAGTCGAATTATTCCGGACACATTTCAACTGAACGCAAGTATCCAAGCTCTACAAACCCACATACAGTTACATAAATATAGTTATAACTAACTGCCGTAGTGTTGTACCGGAAAACGCAACGTTAGATAAAATACCGGTTGTTGCGTTTCGCTTTCCATGCTCTAACGCCCACACTTCAGATTTACATTATTTTGGTATGTATACATTCATGTGTAATACACGAACAAAATATTTTGTATATAAACAAAGGAAGAATAATCGGTTTACCTTAGTTAATTTGAGAATTAAAAAAAAAAGATTGTTTATTCAAATGTTATTCGATATCTATCTATAGGTACTATAATAAAGCAGTAGATTGTGTGTCTGTACATTGAAAGACATGTGATAAAAACGAAAGAGGGTGACTAAGGAAGAGTAATGGAAAACAAATCAGCGATTTTTGTAATTTTTTTTTTGTTACTGGACATCTCCGAAACTACTCAACGAATTTCTATGAAATTTGACATGGAGGTAGTTTGAGACACTAGAAAGGACATAGACTACTTTTTATCACGGAAAAACATTTTTGGACGGGCTGAACCGCGAGCGAAAGCTAGTTGAAATGTATTTTCATGTTACATGGTAACAACAAAAAAAATCTTACAAAAATCAATTAAATCGTAGACGAGCTAAAAATAAACCAACTATTTATTTCAAAACAATACTTCCATTTTGTACCTACAGACTTCTAATAGCAGTTCTCAGACAGAGAGTTCATGTTATCACATACGTCTGTAGTACAAGGAGTTCCGCAATTGACTCCAGCGTGAAATTTCTCTTTAGTATTATTTACTTACACTAGTTGCGCTACTACCTACCCCTTGGGGGATAAGAGGCGCGAGTGTTTGTGTGCGTGTGTGTTTCCGTACCTATCATATTGTGTTTCTCCCAAGCAAACGGAAGATAATAATGTGTTTACTTCAAGATCACAGGGTCGCAGTAGTAATAGTATGTATACTTGCTGGTTTGTGTTGACAGCCAATCTACGTGTATTTTACTTCTCACAAATAAAAAAAAGTTTCAATTTGGTCAGCTATTTATGTGGCTGATTGTACATAAAAACATTACTCACTTTTCTTAGACTTAGTGTTGATTATTATGTAAGTTCTAAATAATATTGTTAAAGAATTATGTACAATGTTACCGGACATTTCTCATCGACGTATACTTTCGCCATTCACTTTAACGGGCCCAAAAATTTCCCTCTAAAAGTCTACAAAACAAATCCCATAACCAGCTTCTTCGCTAACAGTAACTCATAGCATGAAATACATTCCGCAAATGAGCAATGACTTATATCGAACTCCTGTGATCTAAGGATAAAAGAAGATAAATCAAATCTCGTTCCTCATTCCGTTCCCCTCAAAGACAATTCCCTCAGAATGCGCTACTTCCGACATTATTCTATAAATCTTTGTGAGACATGCTGCTATCTCCTTTACTCTAATGTAACCTAACAATATAATAAATGAAATACATAAATATTTGAATAAGAATAAGAATTAACAGGATGTCTAAATCACAAAATCTGTTAAAACTCTACTCGCTTTTTTATGTTGTTTGTCCCTCTAAATAAATAATAATCGCTGTATAACTTTTTTGCCGAAGCATACCATTGTACAATTTCTTATGTTTCAGTTTGAAGTACATCGTAGCTAACACTAACCTCATTCCTCAAAGACGAATGCTACCACAATAACTTTGTTATTGCTGAAAGACGGTTGCTACATCTAGGGACCTGATGAAAGACGTTGGCCACGTCTAGGGACCTAATAATTCATTTGCCCTCTTCATAAAAGAAATCCAGACAAAATGTTTCAATCTTAAATCAAATAATAAAGCAGCCCTCGGCACGTTCATTTAAAATTAATACTTTTTTGCCAATCTAAAGAATTGTGAGCTCGATTACATTTTTAATTTGATTCAAAACTAAGATTTATTCTTCAAGTAGAGCAGATTTAAGTAAATAATTGAATCAAAGGTTATTTTAACTTAAAGTGATTTTATTATTAAAATTTTAACAATACATATTTTCATAATATCTGTATGACTATGTATACTGAATGCAGACCGCTTTTGAATGGTCTGTCTGGAAATCTTGGAGAGACCTATAACTGACGAAATGGGTAAACTAACGCCTTTATATATAATAAATAATAATAATACCAGCCCTGTATTATTATACTGCCCACTGCTGAGCACGGGCCTCCTCTACTGAGGGGTTTTAGGCCTTAGTCTACCACGCTGGTCTAGTGCGGGTTGGTAGACTTCACATACCTTCGAAATTCTTATAAGGAACTTCTTAGGTATGCAGGTTTCCTCAAGATGTTTTCCTTCACTGTTAAAGCGAACGATAATTGATTAACAATACACACGTAACTTCGAAAAGTCAGAGGTGTGTGCCTTGGGTTTCGAACCTCCGGACATTGTCTCGGCAGACCGTTCCATTCCCAACTAGGCTATCGTCCACTTACATAATATACAGTTAACTGTTAAACACCTCTAGCATTTCAAAGTACTAAATGACCATGTAAAGCCCACCTCAATCCTATATGCATGCCATCTATATACAAATTATACCACTTATTTCTTAGCACATAAGAAGGAAAGACTACTAATACTGTCGTTTTGACTCGTCAAGCCCCGTTACGGATGCCGGCGTCCGAGTGTATAGTGTGTAGGGTTTCCCCATACATCTATATATATAAGCGGGGTTTGACGGGTTTGAAGAAACCGTAATAATAAGCTTAGTCTGTACTCTCAATCTGTCTACAGCTTTATTCTTTAGTGCCTTAAACAAACTTTAAAAGGACATGTCCAAAAATGGGCCTAAAAATCTAAACAAAACAGTATACATATTTAGATAGAACTCCTGAAAACTAGCCTTTTGCAATAAATCGTTTAATTTTAAAGACCTCTGATTTTGAGATACATGTAATTTTGTTTGGCTTGAAAACTACACTTAGTATGAATGTTATCAAAAAACTGGTTATGAATGGAGGGGTCTAAAAATATTTTTTAATGGATCTAAGTTCCATATGTTGCCCCTTTAATATCACTAAGTTTGAGCCTGTTTAGATTTTGAGGCCCAGCACCCATAAAAAAGCGGACATCTCTTTTGTCTTATTAGCATTTTGAAACATTAATATTTTCGGTAAGACTTTTATAAAGCATTTTTTAAAGTCTAATAACAGCGTCCACAAATCAGCGGTTAAAATATCGATTTGTTAACAAAAAGGGTTCACCGCGATTCTGTGGGGTGTCTTGTCATGGGGTCCATAAATCATCGGCCTATAAAAATTGATGGCATCCATGCAAAAACCATGGGTATGCGGTGACACCCGAATACTGCAGATGTTGAAGCCGCGTCAATAAGGAAATTGCACGCTAAAAACAATTTATCATCTTTATAACCCGATGTCACGAGGTATGAGACTATAATTATTGTTCTATTCTTGAAAGCATCAAGCATGACAGCGCATAACATCAGGCGAAACGTCGAGAGAAAAATGAAATAAAAAACGTCTATAAAATCGAAATTAAACTTTTTTACGGATTTTATCGCGGTTATTTATTTTACTAGCTTTTGCCCACGGCTTCGCCCGCGTTACTAAGTTTTTCCGGGCTAAAAGTACATAAAAAACTTCCCGTCGAATCACTATCCAACACATTTATTTGGATAAAGATTAATATTATGACGTTGATACAACTCTTAACAAATAATGCATTAATTTCGACCAAATTTGATTACCATAAAAACGGTTCTAGTGAGTTAATCTTAAAAGATACTCGCGGACATTTTTTTAGATCATTTCAAGAGGAATAATTGTTTCATACATATATTTTTGGGATCATGAACCGTTTTCGCAGCGCACGCAATGGAAGCCCTCAAGGATGAAAAATGTTCCCCGTTTCTTTCACATTTTCCATTATTTCTTCGCTCCTAATAATTGCATCGTGATGTTATATAGCCTAAAGCCTTCCTCCATAAATGGTCTATTCAACATAAAAATATTTTTTCAATTCGAACCAGTAGTTCCTGAGTAATCTCAGGAACTACTGGTTCGAATTGAAAAATTATTCGCGCGTTCAAACAAACAAACTCTTCAGCTTCATAATATTAGTACAGATTTTTCTCCCGACGTCTCGTGACGTCTATAAAACCCTTGGTATTAGTTTAATTTCAATGTCTAACATTCGCGTAAACGTATGATATCAAAATGGTTTGGCATTTTGATTTAGAATATAAGTAGTTGCTATTAAAAATTACTGCTTCGGTGGCGTAGTTGTATTACGGTACGACTGCAATGCTGAGGTCTCGGGTACGGTCTCCGGGTCGGGCGAAGTTATATTTGGTTTTTCTACACAGCGTCAGCCCGGAATCTGGATTTTGTGCTCTATATGGCGATATCCCTATCACGAAACGCACAGCGAAAAGTGGGTGCAATAGTTGCGCCTCTGCCTATCCTTTCGGGGATAAAAAAAGGCGTGATTTATAATAAAAATTCTGTCTACGACAACAAGCACACATGACTTCTCTAAACATCTACAGAACAGTTATATAAGGCCCTTTCCTGTCCGTATACAATGAATACCTACTCTAAATCTGGATAAAAGGCGCAAGAACGCGCTAGATGCAGGTCGCTTTTGATAGGTCCATCTGGAAATCTTTAGGGGACCATGTTCAGAGTTAGACTTTATATAGCTGATGATAAAGATAAATCTGATGAAATATCAATTGAAACGCAGGCTTAAACAAAATATAATTTTGTAATGTGTTACATCTACAACTGACACTGCCTAGACAAGAACCATCATTTGTTTTAATAAAGGAACAAAAATAGCTTCTTTTCTTCGTGAATAGAACGCACGTACTACAAAGGTCTTGCCAACAAATGTAACCGATAATATTACATTTGCTCTTAAACTTTATTTAGTTTCGTTAACGTTAGCCTAACTTCAACAAAGGTTATACATAATATAACTATTCGAAACATCTCCGCAACGTCCGAGAGTTCCGAGACGCATTGATCCTTAGTAAATATTTCACGTAATTAAATACTCGACTCGTATTAAAATTCTTCAAAAGTTTCAGAATCTTGAGCGATATTTTCAAACGTATTGTTGGCTTTATTAAAATTCTATGCGTGCATAGACATTTTTATATCTAACGATACGATTTCGATATGTCGTACGAATTGCAATCGGAACTTACCCTGTAATAATTTCTCCTAGCCAGTTTCGGCCACGGCGGCCAATCTCAACGGAGATCAGCCAGGTACGCAGGAGATACATACATAGTCGAGATACATATTGATACATATTGAGCAGCCAATAAGACAATAATTAGTTTTGTATACTGATCTAAATACCTTTTATGTTTCTTCAAATACATTTCGCGCCTTTCGCCAACTCGTTGAAAGTTTTTGTTTTCCATCATAACCTAACAAATTTACCTTATTCTTGCTGATCAAACCTTTCCCACACAATAAGGAATAATTTCACTCACATTTATTGCACCTTAAATGCTTAAAATAACTCAAAAACCACTTAATAAACACAAATACTTCAAAATGAAACATTCACGCACAATCATAACAAATAACTGATGTTGCCAGGTCCGAGTTAAAATTATACCATGAAATTAACGCTGAAAATATGACGAAAACTTATTGATAAATAAAATTATACTGCAATATCTTAAAAATTATAATTAGATATGTAATTATGATTATATTAATACTAAAATCCTCACATAGTCATGATAAATAAAAAAATACGCATTTACATTTTTTTTTTTATTTATTTACTTGTCGGAAGGCTTACAGACTAATAACATGTATAGTATAGTTTATAAATACATAATGACTTAAATTGCTAATTACAAGCCTCCACATATAAACAATCAAGTAAAAACATGTTACAAACACCAATAATATTCGGTCATCACACTATGAGTCCAGAATGGTTACAATAGGTACTAGGAAAAAAATACTTGTGCTAACATTCCTTTAGCCTTATTTACAGTGGTACAGAACAAGTCAATGTCAAGGTTCAGAGTCGACTTATTAAAGCCTTTGCAACTTCGCAAAAGAAAAGCATTATCTCTGTATTTGCTCGTAGCAAGGGATGTGGATAGCAAAGGTCTATGTCTAAAGTTAAGCTGATTAGTGCGCAAGGAAATTTTCGATAATAAATCTGGACAATCGATTGAACCCTGAGCTAGTTTCATGAGAAAACAGATATCTCCTATCATTCGTTTTTTTTCTAGGGGAAGAAAGTGGTACATTTTGCAACGCTGGTGGTAATCCAAGTTTGTTTGACGAGCTTTAAAATCTAAATATCTAAGAAATTTCTTCTGTATTTGCTCAATCCTATTAATATAATTAGGAATATAATACAGAATAAAAGTGAAATGAAATCCTCCTAGCCAGTTTCGGCCACGGCGGCCAATCTCAACGGAGATCAGCCAGGTACGCAGGAGATATTATAGTGCACAAGTGTGTGCGCAATACACAGGTGCACTCGCTATTCCTTCACTCTCATAGTCCGGTGAGACGGCAATCCGACATGACCGGAGAGAGATCAGGCGCAGGACCAACGGCTTTACGTGCTTTTCGAGGCACGGGGGTATCACACCGCCAACTTCCTGACTCCGAGCTGCGACTGAGTAAATTTTAAGTTGGAAAAACCCAGTCACAATGTTTTTGGCTCGACCCGGGATTCGAACCCAGGACCTCAGCGCGCAAATCGTACTCGTAATGCGTACGCAATACAACTACGCCACCGAGGCAGTACTTACCCTGTATCAAGGCACAAAACTTATTTCAGGCTATGATTTTCTTTAGGCATTTAATAGTCTTGTTCGAGCTGTTCCGTTTCTTCTTTCTTGTACAGGTTATAGTGTGAATGTTTGTTTTTATGCAAAGGTCAAATAAGGAGTTCTCGTAACCAACGAGAATGTATGAAGAGACTGATGACTGTGGAAGAAGCGAAAGAGATATGCTTGGATCGTAGCACTTGACGCTCCATGGTCTCTGCCTACCCCAATGGGAGAAAGGCGTGAGTTTATGTACGTATGTTTTTATTTGAAACCAGTAGAAACTTAAATATTAAACGATTCACAATTATGTTGTTTGGTGACCTAATAATGAATACCTAACTTTATAAAGTTAGTATCGATTACTACCTAAAAACTTGTTTTGACTCAAAATAGGTCCTTAATACAATGACATAAAATAAATAAATGTTCGACATGCTACGTCAACCGATATCGTGTCGTTTACTAAAACGGCGCCCGATATGGAATAAAATTGTGGAATCCGCAATTTCTTTAAGCGATCAAATTATTTAATATAATATGTTCATGATTATCAAATAAAATGGGGACAATACCATTCATTGTGTAAACATGATTAGGTACTTAGAAATAATAGAACTTAAATGAGTTACTTTACAGCTAAAATAGTTGTCGTTCCTTAAAACTCAACATAACAATCAAGAGAGATATAAATTCTAAATTAATTTCTTAGAATATATACCTATGGACCCTCTGGTTATGTTACACATTTTCTTGACCTACTCTTATAAAGGACATGTCCAAAAGCGGGTCTAAAATTCTAATCAAGATAGTTTAAATATATTTGAATAGAACTCCCAAAATCTAAGCCTTTGCAATTAATCGTATAATATTAAAGTCCTTCGATTTTGAGATTAATATAATTTTATTTTGCTTGAAAACTACACTTAAAATTAACGTTTTAAAAAAAAGTTGTTTATTGGAGGGCTTTAAAAATATTTTCTAGTGGATCCATATATTTTTACCCCTTAAATATCCATAAATTTTGGGCCTGGTTAGATTATGAGGCCCAGTACACATACAAAATTATAAATCTGCGCTATGCCGACGACACCATACTCTTTGCAACTGACGAGGCGGAAATGTACAACCTCCTGAATAAAATGGAGCAACACAGCTTGGAGATGGCACTGGCTATAAATCGCTCGAAAACCAAGATCATGGTAGTGGACCGAGCTTCTAAGCTAGAACTCAATGGGATACTTAATTTAGAAACCGTTGATCACTTCATTTACCTGGGTTTTAGCATTAGCAATAACGGTTCTTGTGAGGCTGAAGTACGCAGGAGAATCGGAATGGCCAAATCTGCAATGTCTCAGCTTGATAGGATATGGAAGGATCGCAGCATCAGCAATAAGACAAAAATGACACTCGTCAATACTTTAGTCTTCTCTATATTCCTGTATGGGGCAGAGACGTGGACATTAAAGGCTAGAGACCGCCAACGCATAGACGCCTTTGAAATGTGGTGCTGGAGGAAGATGCTACGAATCCCGTGGACGGCCTTTAGGACCAACCGGTCTATCCTCGAAGAGCTTCAGCTTGATACAAAGCCAAGGCTTTCCAACATATGCCTTCAGAGAATATGTGAGTTCTTCGGTCATATCGCCCGCAAACCCGGTGATAATCTCCAAAAATTAATAATCACCGGGAAAATGAATGGAAAGAGACCGAGAGGCAGGAACCCGAAACGCTGGACTGATCAAATCCGCACCACACTCAACATAAATGCCGCTGCAGCCATCCATGTCGCTGAAAGCCGGAGTAGTTGGCACAACATCATGCGCGCAAAGATAATTCCGTGATGACTCACGACCCCCAGCATTGGGGAATCGACGCAAGGAGGAGGAGGACACATACAAAAAGCCTACCTACATCTCCTTTATATTCAAATAGTTGATGCACCTTTATTTGCATGATAAAATATGATAAATAAAACTCTTTATACATTTATTATCAAGAGCCTTGTCACTTGTTCCATAGACAATAAGAGCGCACTTGGCTGTTATATCCAGTTTTATGAACGAGAACATTGTCAAGGGCACTCGAGCAATTTTATAAGACGCTGCATTCGGTGCAATAAGTGGCTTTAGTTATTATTCAGAGACAATAAGCGACCAATGGATGAGTGAGATGACAAATGCATTTATATTGCTTCATTTCAATAGTACTGTTTTTCAATTTGTTCTTTCATTAGTTTCAACAAGACGCAAATTAACAGTGTAAATGTAATATAACAAAAAAGAGGCCATAGTAAATTATTTCTAGAGGAATTTTATGCGATAGCTCGAATATGTTTCCCTATACTAGCAAATTAAACAGCATCTTTGCGTAAATCAAATCAAGGAAACCGAAGTCACCTGTTTTCAACGATATAAATTAGACAAGTTAAAGTTTTATTTACAAAGATATTTTAGTCCTTGCTCCATTTACAAAACATATATATTTCAACACGTACATAACGTACTCAGAAGCCATGTTTCAAATGGACAACAGCACAATAAACTCGATGTACACCGCCTCTGCACAGATTATCTCATCCTTTATTTAAACCAATTCATCCACAGACAGACAGCTAGTAGTTCACGTAATACAATGAGATTTCTTTGTCTTGTTCACAATTCTCAAGATTGTTGGATTTATATTTGAGGTTCCTTGTGTTTTATTAAAAAAAAGTACCCCCCTTAATTTATGCTTGGCACGAAATAGGTATTTCAAGCATTTTTATGAAAGAACAATGTCTAGATTTTTGGTGTTTATACATGTAATAAATTATAGGCAAAATGTAACATGAAATACCTATCTATAAAATAGTTTTGTGTGTAAAACTTCGAGTTTTTGGGCTCATATGCACTAATCTAAAAGTTTTACTTACCTGTCCCAAAATTGAAAATGAGCTAAATTCCACAAAATGGCTCGCGATCTAGACAATTTCACCTCGTTATTCCGTCCGCCATTTTGAACGCGTTGACGGCCGCCATTTTGTGGTTACATTGAAACAGTTCTGCGGTTTACAACTTGTCATTGTGACTTTGAACGCATCAAAATGTATTATGAGCAGAACGTAGTGCTCGGACGGTAATTATTTTCTATTCAAATTGTCATTATTAGTGTACCAGTCTCGTAATTTGAGTGCACTCAGAAATATCTCGCGACGTCTCATGCAAGGACATTGCAATTCTGCAGTGAATTAAATACTCTACTATAAGTCGTATATAAATTGCAGTACAAGATGCTCGTCTGTTAAAAGAGTTTGTCTGTTAATTTCATGAATTGAGTTCTCTGAAATTTCGTTTCCACAAACACTCCACTTTGTAACACCTTGTGTAACGTTTTTCCAGGTGGTTTAAATTTAAAGGTTGCTTGTATATCATTGGGAAGTTTGTTTTAAAAGCGAATACATTAACCCACAAAGTGTTTCTAATTTTATGGAAACGAGGGACGTGTGTAGCTTGTTTGTTTGTTTTACTAAGTTGCTTGTTGTTAAAAATTTGCTATGGGTGTAATTTGCCATTGTGTTGCAAAATGAACCGCCTCTTTTACGAGTACCTTGCCTGCAAACTCTTCATTGCAGTAGCGAATGTCAAATATGTAGTATCTAATCTCTTCATGCTTCACAGAGTGTGTTAGGCCATCAGTTCCACTTGGCAATAAATAGATTGCAGATCTTAAGCCAAGTGAGAAACTTTAGGAGTTACTTGAAATTTCGTACTAGATGTACCTACCTCTAATGAAAACGCTGAAGACCAATCTTGGGTTTGATTAGCACGTGGTAAGTTGAAGTTACGTTAACCACGTATGAGTGGCAAAACAATTATTTATATTAGTAAACTAAGAAAATTGCTGTAGTTCACACTTTTGCATCAAAACAGTTAATTATATAAAAATACGTTTTGTTTTAATTTGGAAAAAGAATTGAATTTTAGAAAAATTGGAGCCTTTCTATTTTAGTTCTAGATAAAGAGTGGAAATCTAATCCATACGCATATTTACTGCTGCGTCACAGACATTTAAATATTTTCATTCAAATTATATTTCTCAAAGTTACATTGTCGCGGTAATATTACATTATCATACAAATTCGAACCGTAAAATTAACTTGCCTTGACTTTTCAAGCATATCAATGTGTGACAATGTATTTTGTTCGACATAGTCTTCGAATGTATTACAATACACGGGTTATCTTAATCTTCTCCCAAACAAAATGGTGGCTGAAATTTGTACGATGTTTGAACGACGCCGTTTGCTTTGTTTGGAGATTTTTAAGATATGGGGCATTTACAGAGCACGTTTGGGGTTACTTTTAACTTTAGTGAATAATAGAACGTTTTTAAGAAATATTTACTCCAAACTCTGCAGAATTTTAATCTCACGCTAAATTATGTAACAGCTTTTAGCACATACAATATACATGCTAAATGGCTAAAATGTCCTCATATTTGCCAATGACCTCGTTAAAGATGTAAACAAACAGATATTGATATTTTGCATAATAATAGAAAAAGTATAAACCTGCATGTTCGTGTCATACAAGTTTTCTCATTTAAATATTACTGCCATTATTAAAGAATAAAAAAGCGTTTGTATACATTAAAATACAATCTTATATTGCATTGCACTCAAATAGTTTCCTTCTTTTTAATAATAAAATGTATACTCTATCGATTTTGTTTAGAACATTGTTTTTTTTTCTCTTTGGCAAGGAGCGGTTTGCGCATCTGCCAGTGTCAAAGTTTTTAGTTAGACATTTTTTAAAACATGCTGCAGTTGTATTGTTTCTTTTTTTTCGTCAGTACTAACTACTATGTCGAAATAAAGCAGTGGCTACCTTACCAAGACTTTGTCGAGGAGTTTTGGCAGCAACAAAAAATCACTTGATTAGCACTATTATTTCAATTCACTTCATTTGAGCCCTTTAATCTATCAAGCCCCGCGACGGACACCGGTGTCCATATATATAGGGTTTTTCCATCCGTCTATATATCGCACCTTTAGGATGAAAACGACACAATTCGAAAAGATAGAAAATTGAGTCATCGTCATAAAATTACTTAAAACGAAATTCTCAATACAACAATGGTTCAAATACGGCCATATTCCAACAGGAAAAGGACAAAACTTTTAGATCGGTCTCTTTTTTATTATATTTATATAAATAAGGGACTAGTTTTTAGTCATTTAAAAATGACAACTCAATTTTCTAGTTTTTGAATTGTGTCGTTTTCGTTCTAAAGGTGCGATATATAAGCGGGGCTTGACGGGTTAATAAAACTGTATTGGATAATACACCACCATAATTATACAATGTAACACTAAGTATCACCAAAATAATGAATTAAAACAAGAGCACCTCATGACACTTCCAAGTTCCCGCCAAAACTCTATTGTTTTGTTTCTGATTCGCATAATATGAAAAAAATATTTTTATTTTTCGCAACCAGCCCGATATATTCACTTTACCATTTTCCATTTTTAAAAACAATATTCTCGAATTCCAACCTCTTTACGATCGAGTCGGTATTAACCTTATAATGTGGCTCGTAGAGTTCAATAAAACTATGTCGAGATTGGAACGGCCGAGTTAACCCGTCCAACTGGTGCAGTACGACGACCGATGACCGACCATTCATGATTTTATTGATTTCGTAATGATTTTTTAAATTGACAAACTGACCAGACGTAATTCACTTGTCACTTTTGAAACACAATGGACTTGGATATATTTCTTGTAACATAAACAATTGTCATGTTTTTTTTTTTTTTTTTTTTTTTCAAGAATGGCAATTTGTGCCGATGTCGACAATTCTGCCAATGTCAAAAAGTGCAGTGAGAACTCGTGTGTTTGTTGGTAGCAAAGAGTTGCTAGTCATAGCTATAAGCACTATAAGTACTTGATTTCGTTGGTTTAGTCGACTATGTGCTGAATCGAAAATGAACTAAATGCATTAGATAGCGGCAACGTGGTTACTGGTTAGTACACTGAAACAAATAGACAAATACATATAATATTAAACAATGATTGTTAAAAGAGATACGTATTCCACATCAAAACATTTCAGAGTTTTACAGTCTAATGGCATTGGAGTGTATGAAGGTTATTAATGCTCCAAGAATTTCAGGAGAAGAATGGGTTAAAAGTGAAGGAAGATTAATAGGGACAGGAATATTCAAAGACGTTATGTGTTTATACAGATCAAATGGTAGATTATTTCTAGGGCAGTTGAAAAATATGTGCTCCAGAGTACCCTCATCTAAACCACACTCACATAAGGACGAGTCCCGCACCCGAATTTTGTTCAAAAAGACAGGAGATGAGCAGTGACCAATACGAATTCGACAAATGGTCGATATGGTTGACTTCGAAACTTTTTTGTACTTATAGAACCAAGGTTTAGGTGGAATAACTGGTTGTATAGCATAATAATGCTTGCCTATGCGTTTTGAGGAGTTGTTCCATTGAACCTGCCACAAAGACATCAGAGACCTTTGGGAAAGGCTCATGAGATCATAGGAATGGTGTACAAAATGTTTTAAATCCGCTGATTCAGAAGAAATTGTATTTTTCGCCGTATTATCAGCACATTTATTACCGCGTATACCAGAGTGGCTTGGAATCCATGCTAACTGTACTATTTTACCCATTTTTGCACAAGAGTAAAGACTCTTCTTAATTTGTAGAAGTAAAGAGCTGTGTAGTCTGCTCTTGTAAGGGTTTTGGCTTAATGCATTAAGGGAACTCAGTGAGTCAGTAAATATAATTCCCTTTGTGATGTTATGGGACTCTATAAAAAGACAAGCTTCCAGAATGGCAGTACACTCTCCAGTGAACACTGAAGATTCCTTTGGACACTTAAATTGAAGTATGATCTTAGAGTTCTCATAATATACTGCAGCACCTGTATAATCAGTATATGAAAATTTGGATGCATCAGTAAAGAATCTGTGGAAATCAGACCAATGCTCTCCAACCAACGCATTAAAAATTTTGTCCGCTGAAGCCGACTTTTTAGAAATTCCAATGTTTAAAAATATTGTAGGACTGAAGCATAAAACTTCAAATTGGACATCAAAGATTGGAAGTCTATCAAATGTAGTTATAGTACCCTCTAAGTTTTTAAAAGAACGGTAAGTCTGAAGAATTAGCGGAATTTCCTTGTGGATCCAATAACTAGACGAATTGCAAACTATGTCCAATTGAGGAATTTTTTCAGATAGGGGATGAAGACTTTTGCTGCAGATTTTACCCCAAAACCGAGTGGCCAGGTATTGTCTTCGTAAGAACAAGGGTGGATCACTACATTCTACCTGTAATGCATTCAGAGGAGAGGACTTCATACAACCAGATATAATTCGCAGACATTTCGCCTGAACCCTGTCTAGTTCCGATAATGCTCCCTTGTTGCATGGGATCAAAAGAAACATACCATAGTCCATAATACTTCGAATCAAAGCGTTATATATTAATTTCATAGTAAAAGGGTGTGCGCCCCACCACACACCGGCTAGCACTTTCAACATAGGGACTATTCGTTCGCATTTTTTAACCAAATAATTAATGTGCTGTACTCCGGATAATTTTGAGTCTAGATAAACACCTAAAAATTTTACTTTGGTGACAATCGGTATATTGTGCCCTTCAATGTCAATTTCTATCGGGGGTAATTGTTTTTTTCTGGAAAATACCACTACAGAGCTTTTCTGGGCTGACAGACTTAGTCCATGATTCAAAAGCCAATGATTTAAGGAATTTAAGGAAAGGCAAAGGGAAGTTCCTGCATCATGTATTGAGGTATTGGATACATACAAAGCCAAATCATCAGCATACTGTAAAATGTGGCAGTTATGGTTCAAGCATGTACCAATATCTGATGTATAAAGGTTGTATAATATCGGGCTAAGTACAGAGCCTTGTGGCAGCCCTTTCCATGATGTCCTTTGCCCAAACTCCTTACCTTGAACTCTCAAGGTCACGGATCTCGACATAAGCATTGAGCATATGCACTGTACCATCCTTGCCGGATATCTCAGCTGAAGCATTTTCTGCCTGAGAAGAGGAAGGAGGACATTGTCGTATGCAGAAGATATGTCTAAGAAGGAAGTGACCACCGAGCTATTTTTAGATAGAGCCAATCGAATGTCTGTCACTAATATTCCAATGCTATCCATTGTACCAAGTCCCTTCCGAAAGCCAAATTGGGACTTTGGTAGTATGTTTCTAGACTCCGTTATCCACTCCAATCGGTTTTTGATTAGATGTTCCAAAATTTTTTCCAAGGTTGATGATAAGGCAATTGGTCTGAAGCTATCAGGATCATCTGCATGTTTCCCGGGTTTCAAAATCGGGCAAATTATTTGTGTCTTCCAATGTTTCGGTATCAGCCCATTGAAGAAACAAATATTTAACAGTTCCCGCAAGTATTTTTTGCCATTGGTGCCAGCATGCACCATAAAGGAATATGGTAGTCCATCGATACCAGGAGCAGAATCGCGTACATTATTAAGGACCATATCTATCTCTTCTGTTGTAAATGGACCATCAAAAGAGTCATCTGATTTATCCACTGGACAGATGTGCGATTCAGATAACGTAGGAACATAAGGGGGGGCAATTCTATTAAAGACTCGTTCAGCCACCTCACGGGAAATGGGAGAGGAGATTGATGGTGAGCACCCAGACCTAAATCTGTTAATGGCTTTCCATACCAAAGAGTGAGGAGTTGATGGTGACAGGAAACTGCAGAAATTTACCCAACCGACGCGCTTCTTTCGCCTTAGAATTTTTTGGGATTTTGCATATGCATGTTTGTAGTTTATAAAATTCTGTGTGCTCATATCTAGATTGTATATTTTCTCTGCCGAATTTCTTTCCCTGATGGCCATGGTACATTCTCGGTCCCACCATGGTGGGGATGGGATTTTATGTCTACCACTGTTTTTAATAGGGAAACAGGAGTCTGCACAAGAAGTTAAGGCTTTCACAAATTGCTCACAACAGGAGTTGACATAGGAGTGATCAATATTAACTAAATTTGGGTTATTAACTTTAGGTAAGGATATAATTTTATTTTCCAGTAGGCAAGTGAATTTTGACCACTCAGCATCTGTTAAATTATATTTTAGAAGAGGAGGGGGAGATTTTTCCAAATAGGTTCGTTGGACAAAAGTAATAATAATAGGATAATGGTCACTCCCATGTGACAGATCTGTACACTGCCAGCAAATAGATGACGCAATATCAGATGAACAAAAAGAGAGATCAACGCAGCTCTTCTGTTGACCTGGTAGGACTCTGCGGGTAGAGCAACCGGTGTTTAAAATACAAAGATTGAGGTCATCCAAATGTCAACTAAGCCAGTCCCAAAAGGATCACAGTGGTCAGATCCCCATCTGTAATGGTGACAATTAAAATCTCCCATAACTAAAAGCGGTCTGTTTGAATTGCGTAATGTATCCCTTATAATAGGAAGATAGTCCTGATCAGGGTGGGCAATATAAATTGAAATTACATTTATACCCTCCACTCTACCAGAAACAATGTTCACATTATCTCCGATCAAGGGATTCATGGGGGACATAACAAAAGGAGTGCGATTATTAATTAGTAGTGCAGAACCTCCATAGCCATCAGGCCTGTCGCATCTAAAAATGTTATAATGTGGTACACGGAAGGTGAGTCTTGGGAGTAACCAAGTCTCAGCCAAGGCGCAGGTCAAAGGCTTGTATTTATTCAAAAGGAAGGTGAGTTCGTGCTTCTTATGAGACACGCTCTTCACATTCCACTGAAGGAATACTATTGGAGTAGCCATTTTTAAAATTAATTAGTGTGGTTAATAATTGTTGGGCAACGTTGGACGGTTGTTGTAAAGTTGGGGACGTAGGGTTTTGGGACAAATTTAGAGTTAGGATAGAAGTTAAAAGTTGAATAATAAGGTCAATAGTGTTAGTCTCAGAATGGGGCGCATTAATAGCACAGCCATTATGCTGTGAAGATAGAGGAGTGTTAGTAATGGAAAGATGTGCGGCTTTATCATAAGATGGGGATAGTGGAGTATGGGTCTTCGGTTGTCGAAGTACCGTCTTGCGGTAGGAGTGAGACGTTTGGGAAGCTTTAAGTGTATCTGCATAACTGCGTGATACTGCTGGGAATGTTTTGCTTGCTTCGATATATGAGATTGTTTTCTCTGCCATGGCAGTTTTGATGGCCCTCTGCCTACTATACTCTGGGCATGCCTTGCTGTTCGCAAAGTGTTGCCCAGAACACAGCACACAAAAAGCCTCATTTTCTAATATATTGCAGCCATTCCCAGGATGGTCTTGGCCACATTTGTTGCAGCGGGGCTTAGATCTGCAGACAGTCTCAATATGACCGAATCTGCAGCATTTCCTACATTGTATTGTGGGATAAATATATTGTTCCACTGGTAAGGAAGTGTAGCAGCAAAATACACGTTTAGGCAGAACCTGACCATCAAAAGTGAGAACACATGTCTCTGTGGGTTTCCACTCAGAAATTCCATCAATGGTAACCTTCCTGTTGATACGTCTGATTTTTATAATATGTCCACAACCTGGTGGCACAGTTATATATTGTTTAACTAATTCATCTGACATATCAGCAGGAACTCCAGAGATGACGCCCATTCTTGTCACATTAAATGTAGGGATAGAGGCAGTAAATTTATGTTTTGCTAAAATATTATTAGCTAAGAAAGCATTTGCGTCTTGATATGTGGCAAACTCAACAGAAACCCGATTTCTACCTACTCTCTTCACTCCATCTTTTATAATATTGTGGATCTTATTACGAAAAAGGAATAGACCAAACGTTACAGGATGTAGGGTGGTGCCAGAATTTGGTTGTGTTTCTATTTTTGATATGTGAACTATAAAAGGGCCCCTATCTTCTATGTTGTATATAGTTCGGCCAATTTGACTTTTGGATTGTTTAGATGGGCGGATATCCGTTGGTCTAGAGTCTTCTGCTGGTCGTTTGTTAGCAGTGCTAACTTGAGAGACACACATATCTGCTTCTAATATGCTACAAGCAACTTCAGCAAATTGCGTAAGAGGATTTGAGCTGTCATGGGAAGCGGGAATAGAAGAGGTTGAAGGTAACGGTGTATGGGAGTCGGGAGGATCAGGGGGGTCGGGAGGTTTATTTTTATTCATGTTGTTATTTGTTAATACCTACTTATTAGTAAATAAATAAAAAATCAAAAATATACAAACACAGCAGTTATTACCAAATAAATAATATGTGTAATTAAGAAAAACAGCACAAAAAACAATCACAATAAGTCACAGTATCTAATACACAAAGAAAAATAATTAATAACCAAGAATAATCTAGACACACGTGTTACTCAAAGACACCGTGGCGAGAATCCAATTGTCATGTTAGAAATAAATTAAAGTGACACTTAGAGATTGTGAGAATACCCATAACCAACTTAACAATGGATTTTGACTCTTAGAAAAAGGTACAAAATTGGGTTTCATTTACATAGTTTTTTTTTTATTTTTTATTAAAACAGCAATTTACAGAGCAATACTTAACTGATATTTTATTATGATGTCGGCAATTGCTTTCACATAGGGGATCATAGGATACCAAACTGTCAGTGGCGTAGCGTAGGTTCTTGGTTTCCCATGACACCAAATAATACACCCCCATGCCTCCATTCAACAAATAAGACGTATACACACCCCCCCCCCCGCGCCCTCGTTACCAAAAATGTTGTTATTGGGTCTATTTCATCTTATAAATGCGAAAGTTTGAGAAAATATGTATATGGTTCTCAGAAGTGCACATACACATTATAATGTAATATAAGATATATAAGAACAATGCATGCAATTTGCAAGTGCTGTATAGGTCCTATAATTGGTACACACATCAGAATGTAACACAAGCCAAAATGTTGTATTGATATATGAAATGTGTGTACTGTTGGAGAACCTTATTTAAATAAATAAATAAATAAATGTGTACTTACATGTTTTGCGATCCAGATTATTTTACTTTTACATATGCCCATTATGGAAATCGTTTACGGTTCCAGGACTCCCAGGTTCGGCCCTGCACTACGTAAAAAACATGCTAAGGAAACTGTTTATAAATCAAAAAGCATGTTTAATATTGGAAATTATTTGTATGTAATTTTATTTATAAAATACATACATATACACTCACGCCTGTTATCCCCGAAGGGGTAGGCAGAGGCGCAACTAGTGCACCCACTTTTCGCCGACATTCCGTCCCATGATGTGATAGGGGGCGAGCCTATCGCCATATCGGGCACAAATTCCAGACTCCGGACTGATACTGAATAGAAAAACTCAATATCACTTTTCCCGACCCGGGGATCGAACCCGAGACCTCAGCTTTACAGTCGTACTGTAATACAACTACGCCACCGAGGCAATTTATAAAATAATTCTATAATAAGTTTTATTTACATTGCAGTTTTTGTTTCAGGTATACATACACAAACATAAAATCAAATGCGTAAGTAATAGATTCTCCGACAAAGGGTTATCACAAATTTGCGCTAGATTTGTTCCTTACAAATTATACGCCATAGAGCTAACCTTAACTCCTGAGAAGGGATCACCGCCCACCTGTCACCCAAGACGGGATCCCCCAACACACAAGGGGGCGCTAATAAGTAGCTATAATCCTTTAGGAATTTAATACCGACCTATTTCGAATGCGATCCGAGAGAACTAAAATAGATAGGCGTGTGTTTAATTACTTGATTCTGAAACTGGTGAGCATTTGTAAACCATCGACAAGCCTAAAACAGCGTTCACTCAAAAATAATCATAATACCTCATAGTAGACGAAAATATTTTTCACGTATAAAATTTATTACCGAAACAAAATATAAGCATTGGCGATTCATAATATGTGAACATTTATCACCTACCAAGTCTATGCTAAAAGCGTATTGCATCTCATTTATCCTACTAATATTATAAAGGCGAAAGTTTGTAAGAATGTATGGATGTTTAGATGTTTGGATGTTTGGATGTAAGGATGTTTGTTCCTCTTTCACGCAAAAACTACTGAACGGATTTCGATGAAATTTGGCACACGGGTAGATCATGTCCCGGAATAACACATAGGCTACTTTTTATCCCGGGAAAATGTAAAGCGGGACTTTTATCCCGGAAAAACTTTTTAAAGCGGGCGGAGCCGCGGGCAAAAGCTAGTTTCAAAATAACATTTAAAAGCAATCAGATAAATCGTGTTAAAATTTGAGTATCTCTCATTTGTAAACTGCCTAACTGATTTTGATGCAATATTTTTATTGAATTTGAATGACGAGACTAGCATGGCGCTGGCTTTATAGTACGCGATACAACCGCCCATTGACAGTAGCAACTAGCAGCGCAGCACAGACCTTTGAATTACAAAGTACTACGTGGCACGCCGCTGCGGTCGTTACCCTGAGATATAAGATGTGAAGGCTCATAATACCCAGAAATTACACTGGCTACAATGTCCTTCAAACCGGAACACAACAGAGCAAGCACACTGCTGCTTGGCGGTAGATGTATTATAGTAGTAGTTACCCAGAAGAGCAATTCACTGTGAAATTCAGCGCATATGAAGCCGGAAAAAATTGCTGGTGTTTCGTATTCCAAGATCCTTAAGAACTCTTCCTGGCACGTTTACATTAAATTTATTTTACTCCAAAGCCACGATAAGGGAAAAATATTGAAACGGTTTTCTAATGTTTTCAGTCGCCATACTACCAGTTGGAGATGCCCTAGCAATGAAGGCAGGACCGTAATTAGACAAATTTTATCAAAATCGGTTCAGTAGTTCAGCCGTAAAAGCGTAATAAACAGGCATACTACTATAATTTTAGTAAGATAAGATTTGCATCAATGACGAACAGTGATTTCTTAGTCAACAATCTATTTAATATTATCAATAGGTAGCTAATCTAAAGCAATGAAAGGGCGCCTAACTGGCTGAATGGTTCACTATCAAGAAATCGTCGTTAATTTGTTTATCAGCTCAAATGATCCCGTTTAATTAACAATCTCTGGCAACATCGTAAATCTGGCCCTTTTGCGGGATATTTAGGCGTTGGTTCGGTTTAAAGCGGGTTTGGGTTGATATTAATTATATTGTACAAAGATTTTGATAGGCTGGACATAATGAGACATAACAGCTTACGTCTCAGGATGACGAGCGTAGTGGAATGCTACACAGTGCTTTGTAACTCAAAGTGCTGGATGGTGTTTCTACTGTTTATGGGTGGTCTTATCGCTTACCATCAGGCGAACGGCATGCTCGTCTCGTCATTCAATGGAATAAAAAAAGGTTAATAACGTAATTTTTTGTTTTTGATAAAAAATATTTTTAAATATATTTATGTATATAGCTACGACTTATATCTGTTGGAGTAGGCAGAACAGATAAAAATATAGCAACAAAATAATTATTACGTTTCATATTAACCTGCTCGTAAATAGTAGTAAATCAGCCCAGAATTTTGAATAACAAAGGACTGTGTTGTATTACACTAAGTTCGCATCTCTAATTAGAAAATGTCCTATTCTAAATTTTAACCGACTTCAAAAAGGAGGTTCTGTATTCGATCCGTATGTATGTATGTATGTATGTAAATTTGTATGGCCGCGTGTTTCTCAAAAACTACTGATCCGATTTAGATGTGGTTTTCGATATTGAAATGTATATATTTCAGGGAAGATTTTACATATACATACATATATATATACACTCACGCCTGTTATCCCCGAAGGGGTAGGAAGAGGCGCAACTATTGCACCCACTTTTCGCCATTATTCCGTCCCATGATGTGATAGGGGGCGAGCCTATCGCCATATCGGGCACAAATTCCAGACTCCCAGCTGATACTGAATAGAAAAACTCAATACCACTTTGCCCGACCCGGGGATCGAACCCGAAACCTCAGCTTTGCAGTCGTACTGTAATACAACTACGCCACCGAGGCAGTCAAATAAATTGAACAATATTTTCATATATTTGTTTGTGTATTTCCTTAGTTTAGCTGGCAATATAAATTAAGCATCGACTCCAAATATACGTATATACTAAGCGAATACAAATTTTAATTATTTTTTATTTGTAGTAGTTTTGAAGTCGGTTTTTTTGCAAAGACTCGAACGCCCCGGCTTCGAACCCAGTCTACAGTCAATAGGCACTTTCATAAGATCAAGGCGTCAATTAGTCTTATAGCCATTTACTACACGAATTCCGGGGCAAATGAGGATAAAAAACGCCTATTTTACAAGATCAATCAATCTTACTAATGGTTGGGGCACACTGAATTCGATGTCATCGCTTATTGCAATAAGGGCGTGAACACACATTATTTGAATTACTTATAATGCATACAATTATTACTTCATAATGTCATAATATTAGTACTTCGTATTATCCTTATCTTTTAATATTATGTTTTGATTTTTTAATGTTTAAATTTTTGCTTTAAAATTATTTTTTTTTATTTAAATATTTTGTCTGTGGTGAATGCTGTGTACACCTATAAGTAGCATACATATCAGATGTTGCACCTTATTGTTTTAGTATATTTTAATGTTATAATATGTAGTGCTGTTGGTGTACCTTATAACAATAAATAAATAAATAAACACACCATGTTAAACAAAAATCAAATGCTGGTGCTATGATATATTTTATATCTGCATCAATATCAAGCCGGCGGGCGGCGATTGCCTAGTTGGGAGTGGAATGGACTGCCGAGACAAATGTCCGCAGGTTCAAAACCCAACGGCACACACCTCTGACTTTTCTAAAAACGTTATGTGTATTCTTTGTGAATTATCGCTCGCTTTAACGGTGAAGGAAAACATCATGACAAAACCCGCATACTTACCTGAGAAGTTCTCTGAATTTTAAAGGTATGTGTAGTCTGCCAACCCGCACTGGGCCAGCGTGGTGGACTAAGGCCTTAACCCTCTCGAAATAATGGTATGTAGATTTCCTCACGATAGTTTCCTTCTCCGTCAAAGCGAACGATAATTGATAATACATACGTAACTTCGATAAAACAAATGTAATAATAAAACTGCGATAAGTCGTATCTACACCCACACTTTATATTAATGGTATTGGACGGTACAGCATTAGAAATGATTTAATACTTCCTAACATTAATTTATTCAGCTTTATAGTACAATACTGACACATACTTAAGTCCTATAGCATTGGATAAACTTGCAGTAAGGTAGACAAGCACTAATAGTTTCGTCGTATACTGCTCAGTTGATAAATCCTAATTCGATATAGAAAGGCCTTAAAGGATTGTCGTTAAATCCTTGAAGGGCATTCCATGCTTTCAAACCACATCGATTTTATGAAATGTGACAGTTATTATAAATAAACAGAACTTTGCAATTATTTTATTAAATTATAACACGAGCGATTTTTTAAATATCTTGTTTAGATACAAAGAGTATCAGTTTTGAAGTAGTTTCAGTTTAGCCTTAAATGTATTTTAGTAATATATAAATTGATCTTCTAACAGGTTGGTCTGAATTTTTTTAGGAAGGACCTATGTTCACCTGTGGAAGTTCCAAGGCTGAAGAAGTAAACAATGATAATATTATAGGTACACATTTAAATTTTGTAATTATTGGAACGAAGTTCCTTATCGCGCGTTGTGAAAGGGGCTAGACGGAAAAAATTCTCACGAAAAGTTATAACGACACTTTTATACTTGCCCTGTGAAACCAGCCAGTAACAATAAAGAACTGGCCGTAAAAGTGACATTCGAAATTTAAATAAAAAAAGTCAATTTAAATGCTTTTTAGAGTAGTTTTTTTTTCGTTAGTTGTATGTTAATTTTAATGTCAATGTTTGCTTAGGTGATGATCTGATTCGATGACATATCTATTGTGTAGGTAGAAGTAAATGTTTTCATTGATGTGGTAACGTTTCAATGAAATATACAATTATTATTATAACTTAAAAGAAATAAAATTTTATTACAATATTTTCACTAATTAATCGAAAAGAACTTCGTTCCATCCCGGTGTCCCTTGACACCTCTCAAGTTTTTTTATATTAAACATTATGACGTATTCATGCTCAAAAAGAGTTACTTATTATTACATTTATATTATGTCTGTAGTATGTTATGTATAAAGAACTGCATTATTGATTTTGCGATATAAAACTTCACACACCGAATTACGGTTCCTATTTCGTTATTTCGTCAAATATCGGTCGAAAAATGTCCTCGGAATCTCGATTACCCATAAATTTTGCGTGAAGGCTAACTATCGTCCCAAATAGCAGATACACGAAGTTACTATTTAGCTAGTTAATTGCTTTAATCACGGATTTGCAGTGCTAAGGTTTTAATACCAAACTTATGTATCTCCGAAGAGATGTGTGGAGATGCAAATTTTTTTTGGAGAGCGTGTTTTTTTTTTTTTTTTTTTATTTTATTTAAGGTATACCAACAGCATAAATATTGAGACAATTATATAGAAACTCTTTTAGGGATAATGTGGCTGATAAATATGCCAATAACAGGTACACTCAGCATTCACCAATTACATACGTAACGTGTTATGTGAACAGTATATTATCTACCAAGAATATGGCAAAATTTATTTACGAATATGTTTCGACACTTTACTCATCAATGCATTCATTTTATCATTAAATATATCAAGATGTTTTGCACCCTTGTTCACAAGATTGTATTGATTACATATTCTGACAGTTGGTGAATTTACGCCGACATTAGTATTACAATTAGGAATGTGAAAGGTTCTAAATATGGGAAATCTGGGTATCTTTGGCGGAAAATTGAAACTAATTTTATGTAATATATCAATACTGTCAATCTCACCGTGAATTACTTTGTATAAAAACTTTATATCGCTTAATAGCCGCCTATTATGTAATGTATCCATACCAAAATGTTTCAATCTATTTTGATAAGTGGATCTATGCGAAAATCCAGGCGAAAAATATGCTAGATGCCTTGTAAATGAACGTTGTATGCCTTCAATTCTTTGAGAGTGTACACTATATATAGGATTCCATACAACACTCGAATACTCTAAGACACTCCTTACAAGAGCATTATATAGAATAATTTTAGTGCTTGGTTTTCTAAATTGCACTGTATTTCTCCTTATGAAACCTAGCATTTGGGCAGATTTTTTTACCGTTTTATCGATGTGCGTGGTAAATCTCAATTTACTATCAAGTATAACACCCAGGTCGCGTATTTCATTTAATTCAGTGACGACTGCATTGTTAATGTTATATACAGAATGCATAAATTTCTTCCTTCTTGTGAATTTTACATGGAAACATTTGGAGCTATGTGCCATGTGTTGAATATTTCCATAGTGTTATAGAGGCTAGGCTATTTTTTCGGCTGATGGTGTGATTTGGACTATACAAATTGAAATCACTAGCTTCGGCTTAATTAACTACCTGTATTGCGTCTAATTCAAACTATTTATATCAATGAAGGCCAACTAAACAAATAACAATCAACTATTTATATTAATTAAGTAAAAAAGTAACCAGACAACCAGATAACTTGAACAAACTGCTGATTGTAGGGAAAGTAGAAGATAAAATACCACGTGGGCGATCACCTGCCCGCTGGTGTGATCAAATAAAGGCCATAACAGGACTTCGTATTGCCACTCCCCTGAGGATAGCCGAAGATAGGGGGGTATGGAGACGGCTCGTCATCGACTCTTGACGCAGGCGGGTGTTTTATTTGTTACTATTTTTTTTTTATTTCCATCTTTTTAGCTTTCTTTTTTTATAGACTCCCTGTGTGCCAAATTTCAGCGAAACCTGTGGAGCCGTTTTACGGTGAAGAAGTAACAAACTAACACAAACTTCGCATTTATACTATCAGGGTGAAGTGTGATGTGATTTATTAGCATTTCTTATTCCAAACTCCAACAAAACATATAACCTGTATACATATATTCGTAGTCACAGTTAAAAATCTTTTATTTTGATACCCCACTCGATGTATTTTGAATTTTTTTCTAGACTAGGTACTGTTTGCCGTCAAAAATTCTCAATCTTGTTTTTTCAAATTTTTATGTACCCAGTGTCACTCTCATGGCTTAGACGAATCTATTGATACCACTCACATAACAATACGACAAGCCGTTTAGGCTCTTTAGGCTTTAGCCGTTTAGGCTTTAGCCGTTTAGGGGTGTGCCAAAGATATATACATACATACATACATACACTCGAAAAACTTAATCCTCCTTCTTTCGCAGTCGGGTAAAAAGTAAATAATTTACATGACAAAAGATAAACAGCTTTGTACCGCTGGCAGTGTGACCGACGCCCAACATCACCGCTACGAAGTGACGACGCATATTTGGTTACTTTTATAAAAGAGGAAATTACTTTTGCACTCTTTTACCTCGGTTTTTCACGGATATTACAATTTGCGACCGTGAGTCATCAGCAATACAGTCGCTTTAGCGTGTCATTATTATTCGTATTTCTAAACAAAAGACAAACCCGATCTATTGTTTAGATCTTATACACAGGAGTCGCGTAGGTACATTGAGTTTGAAAATGGTTCAATTTAAAGGAAGGAAAGTATTAGACTTATTTAATCTCGCATATCACTTGGCTCGACCAGGGATTCGAACCCGGGACCTTAGAGCGATGTCGCATCGCGCCCGCAATACAACTACGTCACCGAGGCAGTCAACCAGAGGTAAAATTACACGTGTTTAAAAATATGCTTTCGTTTTAATAATTATGACCCTTCTTCAGAGAACTCGTCACGACATTCATTTTAAATAATCTACTGAACATTATATCGATATCAGCCTTGTATTAGGATGCCCACTGCTGAGCATGGGCCACATCTATTAAGAGGCTAGAACATTCATCACCATCACCCACATGATTTCCCTCCTGTAAAGATTCAGACAGACTTGTCAAAAGGCGTCTACATCCAGCATGTTCCTGCGACCTTTATTAATTCATCGCTAGAACATTATCAAGGTGTATATAGTATAACTGCACGTTGTTCCGAGAGTTGAAAAGGCGGCTGGTAGCGGATGGATGTGGGCTGCTCAAGACCGGGATGGTTGGGAGGCCTACGTTCAACGGTCGGCGACAGGCTAATTGATTGATATAATATAACTAGGGTTCCCTATTGAATTGCACAAATGTATTTGTAATAATATTGTTACGCATCTTAGCTTTAAGCGTAAATATCAATGTGCATAATAATCATTACGCATAGTTGTTTTAGCGTTAAATAAAAAACATAAATACAAAAAGCACAATCATCAGAACGACTAACGTCAAATAGCATAAATATCAAAAGTCATAAAAATAAATAAGCATCATTCATGTTTGGTTTTGTCTGAGTCGGAAACGGCCTAAAGTCGGTTCTGACACTCGCCGGCCGCTGCCGCGGCACGCTCACTTCGCTCGCACGGCTCGTGCGGTGGTTCATGTAAACCTAACACGCTCGTCGCTTCGCTCCTCACTGACCTAAATTATTCTAAATACATATCATGCAAAATGTGTATTAGTCTAATACAAATTAGTCAAGGTAAAATTATTCCAATAGCTTATTAGCAGATTGCATCACGTAGGTAGTAACATAGGTAATAAGTGTCATTGTTACTAACTATACTTATTGTTGATATTACACTATGGAATATTTAATTTCTGAAATAAATGGATTATTATTATTATGTTGTATCTTTCCTGCGGGAAAACACGGCACGAATACCGGTCCTTTTGGAAGGCTTGCGTGGGGATATGGATCCAACACGTAGAGGCCCCTTTAAGATACATTACTCTAGTTGGGATGTGTACGCCTTACAGGTACTCTCTCTGTCTGTACTTAAGGAGGAAATGCAGCCAAAGACAGCGCCCGTAAGGCGTAAGGACTATAGCAGAGAAGATGGGAATTATACTGGGTCTATGGATGGGATCTAGATGGACTGGTTGCTGTGCTATTGATTGAGACAACGGGACGCCTGCCAAGTAAAATGTCTCAATCATTTGTATTCAAGGCAGACGGTGACTTGCCCCCCACTAGATGGGCATCCCAAAAAGTGGCGTATGCCAAGGACGCAACATCGGTGTGGGTGGCTAAAGGGTGTCGAGAGGTGTGCACCGATTTCACCATCGCGGGTCGCTGACGCGTCCCGGAGTGGGTTTCCTCGCTATTATGCAGATTGAGCACTGGAGCTCAGGTTCTTAGCTCTTGCGATTTCCACCCCTAGCCGGCCAGTTAAGGCAAGCCAAGGGTCAGGGGGTCTCATTTAGCCCCCACGGAATCAGGGTACGCGGTGTCGCCACTCACCGACGGCTCGCCACAAAGCCGCCCCTGCGGGCTTATTATTATTATGACAAAAAAGTAGTAGGCAAAATGTTACTATGCGATAGTACTATTATGCCAATACATATTATGCAAAGTCAAATATGCGAAAAATAATAGTTTAAAAAAAGTATGCGAATCAAAGGGATCCCTATAACTAGGCCAGCGTGGTGGAATAAAGCCTAACTCCTCTCAGTAGAGGAGGCCCGTGCTCAGCAGTGAGCAGTACATAATACAGGGCTGATTGTGTAGTATAACATGATAGCAGTGTTTCATTGCGCCGCAATTATCCTATTGTACGATATTACGGCTGACTACACTCAATATGCGATGCAGGAGGAAAATGTGGTCGATCCTAATCAGCTATCCTTGACTATGATAAATGGCGTGGATTATTCTTGTCTCTGTTACATGGAGATTAATGTCTTATAAAGTTTAGAAACTGTGTAGAGGTCTACGTATTATTAATGTTTGGATGTAGTCTATTGATAGTAATATAGTTTTGATTCAGCATTGAAACAACTTCTTGTACTTTACTTTACAAAAGAGAATACACATTATTATTCATATTACAATATTACGGCGTAAGATAGCAGTACTTCTCTACTCACAGTAAACTAAATTTTACGCCAATATAAATTTTACGTTATAACAGAGGTCAAATAATGATCATAAAATTAAATAATAATATGCACAAGGGTTTTACATATGCAAATGTTTATTTTATACAATATTTTATGAAATAAAACGATTATATTTTACTACAACACGTATTGATTAAAGATAATTTTTTTTCATCAGCCCAATAGAATTGTTCCACTTCAAGTCTACTTCGACTGGGAGGGGCTTTGCTTAGATGCTTTAATCCATCATGGTGACCTAATGAGTATGGATGGTATTTACATGTTTGATTTTGTATTATTTATCCCTAGATATTTATTATTACAAACATCAGTAGTATTAGAAACTATTTCGAAATTAACTTTATTGTCTACAAGTTACTTTACAAATAAATCAAACAAAATTACATTAAGGTCAGCAACACACCGTAACACAAATATCCGATATCCGCCATCCGCCGTCAATATGACCGTACCGCAATAAATGTTTAATGCACGTAGCGTGTCCACAATTGAATATGGAAGCGGGCAACACGTGTGCGACAGGCCAGTAGCCGAATGGTACACTTTCTTCGGACTAATTATATCCGATGTAAGTAAAGAGCGCTGGCGGGTATTGTGGTTTCACTTTCTTTAAAGATGGAATTGTTTTACGGGAATAAGAAATGTGTGTTATTAAGCGACTATTGGCTCGTTACACAGTTTGTATCAAAATGGTTTTCTGTGTATGAATTTCTATAACATGATAATTGATTTTTAATAAATGACCTACTCTGATAAACGTGAACCTTAGTGACTAATGATACAAAGTAGGTTATTTAGACTACATAAAATCTTAAAAATTGCAGTAAAATATTTACCGTTGATTGACATTACACAATGACTGCTCACTGCGTTAATTTATAGTAAAATTTAAACCTATAATTGATGACAAAAGTCTCACATTTCCTTACATTATTCTAAAGGTTGGAACTGAAATATCAATTAAGGGCGTCATTCACTAAAAAGCAAACCGAAATCACAAACACATGTTTTAAAAATCGCTACCAATTACACTATATATCAACCAACATTGAAGAATTTATGACCAATAAAAGAATTTAACCTAGTTTCGCAATCGCAATCGCTGTCGCTCGTCACTTGCAACGGACCATCAATCAATGTGTATCGGTTAGCGAGTAACGCCGGGTTTGAGTACGCTAGTTACGTAAGGAAAGAATACGTCACGCGCCATTGGACTCGAATGTTCGGATTTAGTCGAACTGGGGCTTTGAATAAGTGTGTTGTCGGCGCTTAGTATTTAAGTCGAGCAACGATGGAACTTCGGTAATCCGAAAGAATTGGACTTTATCCGATAAAAGTTGGATATACGAGTATACTCAATTACGTTTACAATAACTTATATGTAGAAATATTGATTAATAATTAAATTTTATACTTATTTAAAAAGTTAAGAAGCTGTTCATTACTTGCAATAAGATAAATAATTTAAATAAAAGTAATATGGTTGATCTAAATTTAAATAAACCAACACAGGTACCGTTTATCCCCGAAGGGATAGGACAATGCATTTTGTATAATTCCGTCACTCAAACCCGTGTTAGAAAAAAATAACACCAGCATTTGCTAAAATTATGCTAAAGGAAAACCCAACAGCCCGAACTTAAAGCGTTACATCGTGTTCGGATGATATCGCGATTATTACGACCCAGTAACTGTATCGCGTATCGTTAACTTTTATTACTAAGAATTCATTACAGGCTACCATTTTACTCCCAGCTGTTGACTAAATGCTGTTTAGAATAACAGCATTGAAATATTTTGAATAGAGTTATATATGAAAATGTTGTGATAAATAATATCTGCCACAAATTTATCCGAGTTTGAAATTAAACTACTATAAAGGATTTTATCGTGGTTTTTTATTATTTTATTTTGCAGGCTTTGCAGCACTTCGTAGTCACGGAGCGGACTCTTCAGTGTTTAGCATTTGTCTATACATTTTTGTAAAACATCCGCGAGTAAGCGATAGCTGAGAATGAAACTGAGTACCGAGACATGGGCCGCAGGTTCAATGCTCAAAAAACAATATTTTTACTTATTGAAGTTATGTGTGAAACCTGCATACCTAAGAATTCTATATAAAGATTTCGAGAGTATGTTATGTCTGCCAACCAGCACTAGGCCAGCGTAGTGGATTAAGGCTTAAACCCTCTCAGTAGTTGATGAGGCCCGTGCTGAGCAGTGGACAGGATATAATAATAATAATAAATCAGTTTATTGCCTTATAACACTAATAATAACATAGGTATTCTTATACTCAAACTATAATAAAGGCAAAAGGAGGCGGCTCAGCTTGTGCTGACCGGGACAGTAGTTCCGAGCAGCGCTGGTTTTCAGCCTCTCCTAATTATTTCCTGAGGTGTTATGCAGTGTTATGTTGTTATGTTATATAATACTAGCTGTAATTATTATTTGTTACTAGCTTTCGCCCGCGGCTCCGCCCGCATTAAAAAGGTTTTCCGGGATAAAAGTCCCAGTTTATGTTTTCCCGGGATAAAAAGTAGCCTATGTGTTAATCCAGGACATGATCTACCCGTGTACCAAATTTCATCGAAATCCGTTCAGTAGTTTTTGCGTGAAAGAGGAACAAACATCCATACATCCAAACATCCAAACATCCAAACATCCATACATTCTTACAAACTTTTGCCTTTATAATATTAGTAGGATTAAAAAATCTATAAAGTGTCTATAACTTGGATTAAACTAACAATATTATACTTAGGGTATATCAACCTACACTTTAAGTAGAATATTGTTAGTTTATTCTACAGAACATTCGTGTACACACTGCTGCCTTTCGGGATAAACAGACAAAGCGAAGGTTAAGTCTCAGGTCAACTGTCTTTAGAAATTAGTAAACTTTCAAACAAATAACAAAGGGAAAATATCCACAATTTTTCACCAGACATTTTGTTTTTGGTAACTACTCAACGAATCAATCGATACTAAAAGCCTGTCTATGATTTATATGATGGGGAACGTAAAATAGTTTTTATTCCGGAACAATAAAGATCTCTTGGGATAGATAAAATATACGAAAAGTTGCAGATAACCATGGATAATTTCGGATAATGCACGACTCTCAAAAATTGAGCTGATATGTCGGGAATTATATATACATACATATAGAATAATTATCGAATTCATAGCGTGTTAAATGTGATTTGGTGATGTCAAAAATTTGGTGAGATACTTTGCTACTCTGTCTAAAACATGTTTAAACGTAATAAAGAAACAAATGAAACTAACATGCATCCAAATATTCGCATTAATATAAGTAAGAATTAAGATTCTCAGGACTTCGTAACATCGAATGAATTGTGATTGACAAACCGTATGAACGAATGAATGGTACCTATAGATTGTAATTCCTCATCCGCAAGTATCCAATTGATTACACAAAGCTATACCCTTAGTAAACAATGTACGGGGATGTTCATCTAATTTCCTGCAAACCGACCATTCGGAGAACATAGTTTGCCAATTTCCGTAATCGTCCGATAGCATTGGTTTGTGCGTCATTAACCGGTTTCAAGCGCTTCACTGCTTCTGTACATGTTAGGATATATAATATTGCTAGCCCTGGTTTATATACTGTCCCACTGCTTGGCAAGAGCCTCCTCTACTATTGAGAGGGTTTAGGCCTTAGTCCGCAACGCTGGCCTAGTGCGGGTTGACAGACTTCACATACCTTCGAAATTCTTATAGCGAACTTCTCAGATATATAGGCCTTCTTCAAGACGTTTTCCTTTACCGTTAAATCGAATGATAATTGATAAGCAATACACACATAATTTCGGAAACTCAACGGTGTGTGCCTTGGATTTTAAACCTGCGGAAATTGTCTCGGGAGACCGTTCCGTTCCAAAATGGTTATCTTCACGCTAGTTTAAGATCATATAGGAGAAAACTATTATTTATGATTACAGTCATTAAATATCCTAAAATATCCCACCTCGTTTACCTCCGAAAAGGTAGGCATTTGTAGTGCACTTTAAGTTAACTTACCTTCTATATTTGACAAATTCTTTAAATTAAATAAAACATTAAATTATTGCACAAAAAACCATCAATATATTATAAGTTAATCTTTAGTTATATAAACAAAATAGTTAATAAAATAGCAAGAAACTACAAATATAATTACAACAATGACGTGCTCTCGCCCTGGGGGATAACTAGAAAAACTAATCAAACTTCTTCACGAAAGTTCTGGAGCCGACTTACTAAATAAAAACCAACTATTATTCCAACTAACTGTGGAAAACGAATTATTCACCACACTGGTTTTTCCTACTGCGTCACGAGGTAATGATTTGCACTTAAGATAGATTAAAGCGATAGTGGCGTCTCTGGCTATGGATTATATAATACTATGTTGACTTCATCTTTTTTCCGAAATAGAGGCTTTAGACTAGTAGTAATGTCATCCAGGATTTTATCCTGCAGAAGGGATGCTTTCAGATGGATGGATCTATATAAAAAACGTCTTCCTGCAACACGTATGACAAACTCCGTCTGGGTAGGTACCACTGCAATGTGTTTCTACCACCAGGCAGCAGTTTGCAAGCACTGTAGTGTTCCGGTTTGAAGGACATTATAGCCAGCGTAATTACCTGGCTTTATGAGACAACATCTTATGTCTTAGGGTGACGAGCACAATGGAATGTCACACAATCCTACTAATATTATAAAGGCGAAAGTTTGTAAGAAGGTCTGGATGTATGGATGTTTGTTACTCTTTCACGCAAAAACCAAAAACCAATCTGCTGTTAGTTATTGAAGACTTCCATTGTGTATCTCCAAAGATCTTCATCAGATCTTCATAAATTATATACTTAAACCTTTCCTGAAAAATGTACATTTGAATATCGAAAACCACATCCAAATCGGATCAGTAGTTTTTTGAGAAATCCGCGGCCATACATATTTACATACATACGTACATACGGATCGAATACAGAACCTCCTTTTTTGAAGTCGGTTAAAAATGTGCTGCTCCGATGGTGCAAGCATGCAGTGGTATGAGGCAGGTGGAAATTGCTGTACCCTACTCGACATACAATCGGGTGTAGTGCGGGCCCTTGGTGCCCGTATTAAAAATGAGAAGGCAACAATATTTTAGACGTAAATTTTCATTAAAACAATATCGACACCTTGGGGTAGAAAGGTCGTATAAACCATTTTATCCAAAATGAGTTATGAATGCAGTCTTATTTAGAATTTTCCGCTATATAGATTGGTCTATGTGACGCTTTCCAATTCGCAATATTTTTTTTATACGACCCAGATGACTTCAACTTCTAAACAATGTTTTCGTTGTAATTTATGATGTAAAAACTAAAACAAATATTATTGCTATGACCATTGGAGTAATGCCATATTTTTTAAAAGTTCCGGTTGTAAAGGACAGTAGTTTTGAGGTCAAGCACGGTATACTACCAAAGTAACAAATTGCGCTTGGTTGTAAAAACCAAAGTGGTCCTTTACCTTAGTAGGTGCAGTGGGGTATTTAGGTGTAGTGGTTTTTGTAAACGCTTGTTTACCTAAGTTTATAGTAAGGTATCCTACTAATATTATAAAGGCGAAAGTTTGTAAGAATGTATGGATGTTTGGATGTATGGATGTAAGGATGTTTGTTCCTCTTTCACGCAAAAGCTACTGAACGGATTTCGATGAAATTTGGCACACGGGTAGATCATGTCCTGGATTAACACATAGGCTACTTTTTATCCCGGGAAAATATAAACCAGGACTTTTATCCCAGAAAAACTTTTTAATGCGGGCGGAACCGCGGGCAAAAGCTAGTGTAATATAATTATAATGTTATCATAGTTACAACTCTCAACATTCAAAAGGTATTTTATGTTTCTTTATTTTATGTTAGCGGTTTTTAAGCTCAATAACAACGACTTACATCCAATTACGCCTCATTACAATGTAACAGCTCAAATAATTATGGGGTGTATAAACCATTTAAAAAAAATCTTGGTGGTAAATCCATGCTAACTTTTAAACTAAGAGACTGGCAATAAAATAAGGTTTTCCATTGCAAAGAACATAAAAAATTAAGAAATCTCACAAATAGGGTCAATATACCTATAACAAGAAAAAAGTTATTAGTCAAAATGTTTTTAAAATTTTGTTTTTTGCTCGTCCTGTAAAGTAGGGTTTATGGCTTTTACGACTTTTGTACCCGAAGGTTGCGATATGTATGATCTGCAAAAAAGATCCGCATATGTGAACCCACATTTCAACACGAGTGAAACGTTAATCTAGATAAATATTTCAGTATTTATTCCCAGGCTAGAATTTTAGCATTTCAAATGCTGTTTCGTTGTAAAAACACAAAGGCTTTGAATCCGTGTTGACGTTGGTATTCTAAAATATTTATACTTTTAGCCACATCCACATTACTAACGGATTTTACGTCTTATTCATATATTTTCTGTGAGCCTGGTTGTTTATATCATGATATATTCATGAATCGAATTTTAACGTCATAATTATGGACAAAATCTGTCTCCTCGCCGGATTTTTATAGCATGAATGCACCAGCAAGACTGGAGTTTGACCATGGTTCAAAAAAAACCTGTAGAGATTTTTTCAGCATTGCCAATTAGCCAAAAAATCTAATGATAAAATCCTCATTACCTTCCGTTATAATAGTGCTGGAACACTGTAAGTTGGCAACAGATTACTATATCATTAAATAAGTCCGTTTGTACATATACACTCACGCCTTTTATCCCCGAAGGGATAGGCAGAGGCGCAACTAGTGCACCCACTTTTCGCCATTATTCCGTCCCATGAAGTGATAGGGGCGAGCCTATCGCCATATCGGGCACAAATTCCAGACTCCCAGCTGATACTGAATAGAAAAACTCAATATCACTTTGCCCGACCCGGGAATCGAACCCGAGACCTCAGCATTGCAGTCGTACCATAATACAACTACGCCACCGAGGCAGTCCGTTTGTCAACGTCTTATTAAATTTGTAACAGACCAGAAATGCGAAATTTTTGAAAATATTTGTCAGTTTGAATATTTTTAAGAAGTAAACACAAAAACCACTAAACAAATTTGAATTTCAGCACACCCATAAACCATGTCTTGAATTTACATATAGGCTACTTTCATCCCAGAAAATCGCTTAGTACTTTCATACAAGCTCATTCGCAAACCAAGACACATGAAATACCAGTGAAGCCCAGAATTAGCTACCAACCCCGGTATTGACATTTGACGACTGATGATATTATGTCAGTAAATGATCCATCATTATTAACAGAGGCTGTTATGACGCGGATTACTGATCTGGGATAATATAATTACCTCGGTTTTGGGATCGTTAAACTTCGTAGTAAGTATCATCGCTTTGTGATTTTGATTGGTGACTTATACATACAAACTCTGAAGTAACTGATTGCATTAATGGCACTTCCTTGGTGGCGTAGTCGTTTTGCGTGCGCGGTATGACCCCCGATCCGAGGTCCCGGGCTTGAATCTCGGGTGAACGTGGAATTTGTGGTCCTTACGGCACTAGACTCGCCCCTATCATATCATGGGACAGAACATACTTGGCAATAAGTGGGTGCCGTAGTTGTACCTCTGCCTACCCATTCGGGGTAAAAGGCGTGATGTGTGTTATATTTATAGGATGGGTCGACAAATGAGAAAGTGGGTCACCTAATGAGTGATCTTCAACGCCAACAAAAAATTCACAATATCAAAAGAATTGTGGGTGTGCTACCAGCGTTGAGTGGCAGAAATAGAGATACGGTATGGAACGGTGATGTTTGAACAGTCAGTCCGTTAGTCCAACTGGTACAACTTAGTTTACACAATGCAAGTTAGGTTTCGGTTTAAAGGAAGGAAAGCAACGCTTTAAATTAACTTCATTATAATCCGTATTAGTCAGCAGTTGATGAATTAAGGAGAAAACTACGCGGAGAACTTGGTCACAAAATAATTAAATTGGAAAGGGACTTTCAAAATACTTTATACAATACAATGGTGAGTGCAGACCAACCTTCCTCTTTCCCACTTCACATAAATCTGGAAATATTAACGAATTAATTAGTCGAACCACAAATTTCTGCTGGTTCAGAAGAAAAAACAATAGCAGCACAGGCAATAAAGCCGCCTGTGTACGAGTGATAAACAACTAGTGTTGTGCCGACACTAAAATGGTTTTGTTTGTTTACTCTAGGGTTGCAAATAATTAGAAAATCAAATTTTGATGTAGACCTGGTATTATTTTTTTACATTGGATCACCTGGGTCCAGTCTTTGCATGCTTTGAATTCCTTTTTCAATTTATGTAACCTGAGATTATTTACCCCTTCCATAAATTCTCTTCCCTTTTCTCAATCAATTTTACCGCTATTTGTTTTTAATTATACCTATGTAGTGTGTTCATGGATGACGACCTTACGAGCCTTCATTACTTTTAGCTAGATGTGTCCTAAGAAATAATTATATTATCAAAAAGAGTGCGAAAGTTTTTGACGTAAACTCAAATCAACCCATATTTTTCGTGTTCCACATTAATCACTATTATGAATTATGCCATATATTTCACACGAGAGAATGCAACCCTGCGGAGCTAGCGGCGGGGTTGCCGGTTTACGACGCCGCTGCGGATATTGGGAATTTCATTGTCATAACACGACAACACTAGTTTTATTGCGCGTTTTACGATCGATTTGTTGATATTTTGTGGCTTGTTGGAAATACAGCAGGATGTGAAGATAACATCTTCAGAAACTTATACGATGAATTTATGATGTATACGAATGCTGTATTCGAAAATAGTAATAAATTTCAAGAGTGAGAACCATACTGTAGGTATTTCTGCTGAAGTGCAGCTCGATCGGTCTACCACTACCACAAATGATATGAAGCAGCTTTCTTATTGCGTTTATGAGATTGCCAAAGATCTAAAAATCCCTACGCTTCCCAATTCCTCATTTTTCGCCCTAAAACGCAGTTCCTCTTGAAATAAAGGTATTCGAAGACATTGTAGACCACAATCACTAGAAAAAACACCCTTTTTTTGTATGGCCATCTTCGGCGCATTGGGGACGGCTGCGGGCTTCCTCCGACTCACGTCTAAGTTGTCGTCCGCAACCGCCCCTGCGCGTACCGCTGTTGCGGTCCTTCTCCTGTTGTTGCGGGGGCTCAGAAGCCCCCGCACACCGAGGGACGCCCCTGGCGTCCGAGGCAGCGTGAGACACGCTGCCGTCCATCACGGGGGTCACAGAAGTTGGCTAGACTAATAGGTGGGCGGCACCTCCCGCCCACCCGTGACCCCTGGAGGCCCCTATTAGTCGCCTTTTACGACAGGCAGGGGATACCGTGGTGGAATTCTCCAAACGCCCCCAATCCACAAGGCGGGAATGCTTATTTTGTTTTTTCTATAAAACTTACCAAATTCGTACGCAGCAGAACCATCTATATGCCCCATCACCTCATGTCAATTACAGGTGTAATCTGATGGTAATGATAACCATCACGTGCGCGGCGTCCGCCGTCAGTCATTGTTCAACTGATGGCTGCTTCCGGTGATCAGTAGATACAATCCGCGAATGTCAAGGGCGAAATTCGATATTATAAATGTCATTCAGTCGTGAAGGGGCAGGCAGGAAGTTTATATTTTTAGCTAAAATTATTTGATTACAGTAAAATATGTAGGTAATGATTAGTCAACTGATTAAAAAGAATTAACATTTAGAGAATATTACTTTTATACACGTAAATGGAGGAATTATGGGTCTATGGTCACTGGTCAACTTAGGTCACTAATATTATAAAGGCGAGAGTTTGTAAGAATGTATGGATGTATGGATGTTTGTTACTCTTTCACGCAAAAACTACTGAACGGATTTCGATGAAATTTAGCACACGGGTAGATCATGTTCTGGATTAACATATAGGCTACTTTTTATCCCGAGACAATATAAAGCGGGACTTTTATCCCGGGAAAACTCATTCACGCGGGCGTAACCGCGAGCAAAAGCTAGTGTAACATAATGTGGTATTCGTCAGTTTTCGAGGCAGCTGTGTTACCGCGGTCCAGGTGGTCCGTTAATTTTTCGTGTACCCAAAAAGTTGTCGAGCTTCGAAGCTTGGCATCACATAAATTCACTTCGTATCTTGCTTACTGGACTGCCTCGGTGGCGTAGTGGTATTGCGTACGCATTACGAGTACGATTTGCGCGCTGAGGTCCTGGGTTCGAATCCCGGGTCGAGCCAAAAAAAATTGTGACTGGGTTTTTCCATCTTAAAATTTACTCAGTCGCAGCTCGGAGTCAGGAAGTTGGCGGTGTGATACCCCCGTGCCTCGGAAAGCACGTAAAGCCGTTGGTCTTGCGCCTGATCTCTCTCCGGTCATGTCGGATTGCCGTCTCACCGGACTATGAGAGTGAAGGAATAGCGAGTGCACCTGTGTATTGCACACACACTTGTGCACTATAATATTTATCTCCTGCGTACCTGGCTGATCTCCGTTGAGATTGGCCGCCGTGGCCGAAACTGGCTAGGAGGATTTCACTGGAGTTGTAGCCTGCAGACCAGACTGAGGGAGGTATAGTCTCAAAAAGATAATTTTAAACACCTTTCACTGCTTTTATTTGAGGAAAATATACACTTCGCAAGTCACCAAAGCAATTTCCGACCAGCACTCAAATTAAAACATTTCCGTGTTTCGTATAAACACGCGATCCCAATGTTTATATAACATCGCCGGCTGAGTGATATAACACCGGGTCGCGTGTTGCTCTCAACGCGCAATGTATTGTGAACATTATCTCAAAACATTTATTGGGAAAAGTGGCGTTAATGTTTTGGAAAAGTAATTCCTGTCAATCTGTCGCAGATTTATATTGTTTTGATAAGAATAATTTAAAAAAAGATAAATTGAATGTTATTATATTACCTACCGATATTATTTCTTATCTTAATTACTTTCGTATCTCAACGCTAATATAATCAATCTTAATTCTTAAAGACATTAGGGCTTACGATATCTACTGGATTGAAATAGCACTTTCCTTAATCCTACCGAGGTGCTTTGGATGGCTACAAAGCTATTTCGATAAAGACCACTTAGAATTACAGTGGCTTATTTGCACCCATTCTTGACAATTTCAAAGCAACGGCTGTGACCTTTGAAACGAAAGGTGTTATCCTGTAAAAAAAGCAGTCATTTACTAAAATTGTCCAAAAGTTTCGTTTATTATTCCTTCAATATGCAAATTTTTTTTATTTTTTTTTTATTGCCTCGAAGGCAGACGAGCTAACGGCCCACCTGGTAAGTGGTTACCGTCGCCCATGGACGTCAGCAATGCCAAGGGCACAGCTAAGCCGCTGCCTACCGTAAAAAACTTTTTTTTAACCTCTTTTGAAGAAGGATAAGTCATAACGCTGAGGAAACACCGTGGTATTAAAACCTAAAACTCATACCTATATCCAAATTCCGTGATCTTAAATGCTAGAAGATTTTTAATAATGTGCTAAACAGACCTAGATGGTATCCTCTATCAATATTTATCAAAGGAAATTAAGACCTCAAACTTTTAAAAATCACAATTTTAAAAGTCAAGTCCGACTCATAAAATATTTACTAATCCAGTGAAATGCCAAATAACTTTATCTATAAGAGTAGGCGAAAGGCACACGTGGTGAGGATACATGGAAACATGAATGTAGATACATGGATCCCCGAGACCATTACCTGTATACATTATGTTTGGAATGCCGAATCTCGAGGCTTCATTGGTAGGCTTAAATGTTTGTATTTCATTTAAATATATAAAGATAATATTTAAATCATTTGGTTGGCATCAATAAATCAAATCAAAAATATTTAAATCATTGTTGGTTGTGGTGGGTAGTGTAGATGGCAAAAGACCTAGAGGCCGAGCACCTACCCGATGGTCTGACACTATCAGGGAAGTCATGGGAGTCCCAGTCACGGAGGCTCTGCGACAGGCACAGAACAGAGTGGAGTGGAAGCGGCTAGTCACCGCCACCACCAAGGCTTACCAAAGCGGGCACGACCTTCAGTAATGAAGAATGCGACAAAGAAGAAAGATTTAAATCATACAGGATAAGGACAAGAACAGACTACCAACAAAAATATTTTCAACGTTTCTCTTTAATTCTAAAATTATTAAGCTGGCTTTGAAAAAACTAACAAAACTGTATTTATAACGATACTATTGATTGAAACTCCATTTCAATATAAAGTTTGACACCAAAATAGACATAATTACGAATATAACTCGTCACGAGATAAGAGAAATTCTACTTGAAACCCAATAAGTCGGGCGTCGTCGACTGAGTAATTACCTATCGCTTGTAATTTTCAAGTTCCAGGTAGATTAGCGACCCAGATTCAGTGACGAGGGTTTGACGCAACGCTGTCGGATTAATGTGAATTAACTATAGCGGTTTGCAACTGATTCCTGGTGGTTTTTACTTTTAGTTTTGAGGTATTGTGGATTAAGGTTTACGAGTATATCCCTGAAAGATTGAAAAAAAATATATTTCAGTAACAACAAAACAATCCCCTTTAGCTATAAACTGCAACATTTCAATTTTGTCCCTTTAAGGGTAAACAAAGGTGTAACCCACCAGCATTTTGCCATGATAGTTCCCGTGAAATAAAGGACGCATCTAATGCTATTTATTAGGCGTAATTCAAAACTCCGTGCTGGCATTGAGAAAATTCCAATATCAATACCCGAACCGGGATTCGAACTCAAGACCTCAGCGCTCTTGCACCGCGCACGCAATACGACTACGCCACTGGAGGGGGCAACATTTCAAATGATAATTTGTTTTCCATTAAGCCTAACATTAATAAGAGTGACTTTTCCAGCTCCACATTTCTAGGTCCCCAACGGACCTTAGAAATAGAAAATGTACGTCTCATTCTGTTTGCTAATGAGGCCCTATAGAAAATAATTGTTTCATCGTGCATTTAAGAACAATACAAAATTCTAAACATAATTAAGAGCCTAACAATTCCATTGTTTACTCGAAATGAGTTCTCAACTTATAATTACAGGGACATTTTATCCACAATTGCGACATTTGAAATATGAAAAAAACAAAGGAATTACTTGGCAGGTTTTTTACCGAACAAATCAAATTGAGAACAATAAATAAAAAAATGTGGATTTAAACTAGATAAGCTCTCTAAAATAACATTTTATAAATTATGATAAGTATTATTACAATGGTCAAACACAATATTTGCTAATCCTGTGCTGGTAATAAACCATTAAAGGACCAAAAAATTCTTACTTAAAAAAATCGATCCCTGGACTTCTTATAGCTAACTCTACATCTACAATTTATCCTTTCAAAAGACCCGCAAATCAATAATCACTAGTGTGTTATATTTAAAAGTGTCGCCGTGTTCCATATAATTAACTCTTATGTGTGTGCGTGTACGTATAAGTGGTTGCCAGACTGAGGGTTTCTCCCCAAATTTGAGGGTTTTTAATGTCATGGGGGGAAATTTGAAGAGAAAATTAACTCGATTGACCCCAAAATATAGTGTTTCTTAATAAAACAGCCATTTCGGAGAACGAAAAACCTAGCTCATTCCATTTTTTCCATAGAAGCCAATTTTCTGAGACCTCTTCCCCTAATTTTAGGGGAATCCAGAGGAATCATCTAGCAACATTGAGTATAAATTCGCCAGTGTTGTACCTTCTCGTACTGTATAGCCATAAATACACGGTGTAATTCCGTATCATGTCGTGTAATTCCATGGTGTCATTATCAGCTATGAATATATTAGTTGTACTAAAACTTGTGTAATTCTGTGATAAGCCTTACATGAATAATACGTACTGTATATTTGTAGTTGCTGTGGTCTAATGTCATAATTCAAAAGTTAGGAGAAGGATAGAATTACTAAGTACTTTGTTAATCAAAGTGTTGGATGGTATTGCTACTGTTTATTGGTGGTCGTACCTTACCATCTGATGACCGGCATGCTCGTCTCGTCAATCAATGCTATAAAAATAGTCGGTTCAATAAGTAATCATACTTTACCTAGTTGTTAAACCTAAGTTATTGTAAAATTAATTAATCTTAATTTTAGTTAACGGTGAAGGAAAACATCCTGAGAATTCTATATTTCAATGTCGATGGTATGTGAAGTCAGCTAACCTGCACTACGCCAACGTGGTGGACCAAGGCCTAGCTCCTCTCAGTGTAAGAGGAGGCCCGTGCTCGGCAGTGGGCAGAATTATTATAATACAGGGTTGATTGCATTTCATAGGTAGTGAGAAATTTTATGACACCCTTCACAGTTCCAATAATTTTATTCGAACTGTTTTACTGAATGTACATATGTTAACCCTCATCGCGGGGAAAAACGCGTTATCGCTACCACCACTGGGGGGTGAGTGGAACGGTTATGTTGGTTTCACACGGTCTTACGGTCCAATGTCGACACTCGGGAGTATAGCTTCATCCGAGCGAGCATTGGACCGAGTCCCTAACACTATGTACACCCTACACCGGCATACCAACCAAAACCCGCGGTGGCCTTCTTCGGCGCCTACGGGACGGTCCCGGGGTATCTTGTTGCACAGAGATAGCTGCACGGAACCGCCCCTGCGCGATGCCGCATTGCGGCCCCTCTCTAAATGAGGAGGCTGAGAAGCCTCCGACCTCAAAAGCACGCTTTGCGTTTACGACTGCAGGAGACCGACCACCCGCATTGTCGTTCACCTCGTAGTCGCTTACTGTTGGGATATGGCGCTGAAAGCAAACGACTGCACTCTCTGACAACTGTTTATCAACTGAACAACTAGCTGTCACTCGACAGCTTTTATACCTTTCGGGGGAATGAAATGTCAAACTTGTTGAGGGTATTTTGTATCTACCTCCAACAGTCCCCCTCAAAAATACAATCAATCAAAACATTTCAATACATTAATATAATCTAATACAATTATCAATTTAAATTTAATTTAACTCTCATGTCTTGGAATTTAGTAGAAGTAACCACTTTTGTAAATATGTCTGCTAACTGTTCTTGTGTAGAAATGCGTTCCAGCTTTATAGTTTTATTACAAATTTGCTCTCTCGAAAAATGATATTTAATATCTATGTGCTTAGACCTTTTATGATTTGTAGGATTGTTAGCAATGCTGATACAACTATTGTTATCTTCATAAATAATGATTGGGTCAGATAGTTTGATAATGCTATTAACCAGCGATTTCAACCAAATTGCTTCTCTAACTGCTTCAAATAAGGCCATATATTCCGCCTCTGTGGAGGATACGGCTACAATGTTTTGTTTTCGCGTATTCCACGAAATTGTACAATTATCAAACACTTGAAACAAGTAACCGCTAGTACTTTTCCTATCTGTTTCATCTCCTCCCCAATCTGAATCAGCATAACCAACAATAAAATGTTTAAATTCACATTTTCTAAAAGTTAATTTTAAATCTAATGTTCCTTTTATATATCTTAATAAGTGCTTTAAACATTTCCATAGTTCCTCGTTATTCTTACTTTGATATCTACTTAATATGTTAATAGCAGCACATATGTCTGGTCTAGTACAAATCATTGCGTACATCAAATATCCTATTACATTTCTACAAGGAGAATCATAGTAGATATCTGAATTCAGACCTGAATAATTTAGTTTAGATGGAATCGGTAAAATACACGAATTACAGTCACTCATGGAAAATTTCTTCAAAACATTTTCTAAATACACTGTTTGATCCAATGAGATAGTATTTGTGGTTCTTTCTACTCTAATACCAAGAAATATTTTAACATCATTTAAATCAGTCATATCGAAAGTTTGCTTTAAACATCTTTTATAATAATGCAATGCTTTTGTATCTTTTGTACAAATCAACAAATCATCTACATGCAGTATCATATAGACATTATCTTTAATGTGGGTTTTATCTAAAATGTATAGGCACGGGTCAACACTTGAGTTTTTAAAACCCATTCCTTTAAGAGCATGATCGAAACGTTCATACCAACATCTAGAAGATTGTTTTAATCCATACAAGGTTTTATTTAATTTGCAAACCTGATTAGATTTAGCAGAAATGCCTTCTGGTATCTCCATGTAAATAGTTTCTTTGAGAATACCATTTAGGAATGCAGTTTTCACATCCATATGATGGACCTGTAGATCAAACTGATTCGCAAAAGCTAAAATAAAACGGAAAGTAGTAATTCGCACTACCGGTGCGAAAGTTTCGTCATAGTCTTGTAGGAATTGTTGTGTAAAACCTCGTGCAACCAATCGTGCTTTGTATCGCTTAGGTTCACCGTTTACATTATTTTTAAGTGTAAAAACCCACTTACAACTTACAATATTTGCATTAATGGGTCTATCAATAAGATCCCATGTTTTATTAATATGTAAAGAATTAATTTCACTTTGTATGGCTTCTAACCACTTATCAGTGTCAACTCTGTTAAATATATCGCTATAATACTGTGGTATTGTCGGAATAGCATCCAAATGAAAACAAGATAAATACAAGTCTGATTCTATCATTTGCTTGTAATTTTTACTTGGTAGATTTCGAATTCTCTCGCTGCGCCTGAGATTACTTGGCGCACACTGGTTTTCATGTACCAGTTTATCCTGGTTTTCACATACCAGTTTATCCTGGTTTTCGCTTACCAGTTTATCCTGGTTTTCGCTTACCAGTTTTTCATCGGATAAGTTGTGTTTGTTGCCCATTAATTTGGCTGAATCATCGTCAGTCTTATTAATTTTGGCGGGTATTTCATCTTGCTCATGGTTTTTAAGTATTGGCCTAGAATTCACAAAATTTGACTCGTCAAATACAACATCTCTGGCATAAAAGAATTTTTTGCTATCAACATTATATAATTTGTAACCATTTATACCATAGCCCATTAATATAGACTTCTCGTCAAATTTTGTTTTTCTAGTTTTATCATGAGCATAGGCTGTTGAACCGAATACTCTTAAGTTATCGATTTTCGGCCTTTTACCATGCCACTTTTCATATGGTGTTTTATTTGTCAGGGCTTTAGTAGGTAGTATATTTGTTAAGTATGTGGCCGTTAAAATGGCTTCACCCCAAAAGGTTTTATGCAATTTTGAACATGTAATCAATGTCCTGGCCATTTCAGTTAATGTTCGATTCATTCGCTCTGCTACACCATTTTGTTGTGGCGTATAAGGTACCGTTAAATGGTACATGATACCCTTGCAAACACAAAAATCCTTAAATTCTTTCGAAAGATATTCTCTACCATTGTCACAGTACAAATTAACGATTTTAAGATTAAAAATATTCTCACTTTTGTTTACAAAATCGGTAAAACATGTTAATACTTCCGATTTAGCATGCATTAAGTATGTTACAGTATAGTGAGTAAAATCATCGATAAAGTTGACAAAATAATTTTTATCGTCCACAGTGCTTGGGGTTATCGGACCACAAACGTCCGAATGTATAATGAAAAGTGGCCTATTATTCGGAGGTCTTTCTTTTGATTTTTCAAAAGCAAATCGTGATTGTTTACCGAGTACACATGACTCGCACAATTCATCGGTAGGCTTAATATCATTAATAACAGGGCTATCAATAAGTCCTTTAAGAGTACAAAAATTTTGCCTATTCAGGTGACCTAGCCGCCTATGCCACAATTCATATGATTTTGAATTAACGGAGAGATTCAAATAATTTGTCAATGGTTTAACTCGAAAGTTAATCATAAATAGATTATTGTTATTTGAACCTTCCATTATACATTGTTTGTTATTGTAAATACGTACAAGATTATTATCAAAAACAATAACCATACCTGCTTCCTGTATGCGACTTACTGATAGTAAATTATAAGACACCTCAGGTGAATATAACACATCGTCGATCCTTCCTTGTACTCCCATATTTGTAAGAATGTTGATTTGGCCTCTTCCATACGCTAGAATTGAAGCTCCACCTTTTGCTACGCCGATCTTCAGCGGGGATGGTAACTCTGTATATGATGAAAAGAAATCCTTTGTGTTAACTATATGATCAGTTGCTCCAGAATCTACAATACAAGAAAATTGCAAATTAGGTGAATGATGCATTGGGTTGAAATCACTATTCGACAGCATAAAAATAAAACCGTCCTTGTCATTATTGAGCGGCTAAATTGTATTTGCAGTCTTGGAATTGTTACTACTGCTACCCTCGCCATATTGCTGTAGGTTCTTGAGGTAACGGCAGTCTCGTTTAAAATGATTCCTGCGTCCACAATGATCGCAATACATCTTCGTCACTTTATGCGTGTTATTTCCACGGATGTATTTCTTATTAGTAGGTGGGTAGAATTTCTTCTTCGTTTTATCAAATCCAGGATTGTTTCGCACAGTAAAGCCTTTTGTATGCAATACTTTATTTTCGGCTGTGGTTTCACTTTTTAACTTGACTTCATAATCCAGTAATCGCGTTTTCACAAACGCTAAATTAAGATGGTCTTCTCCAAGTGTCTCCAAGGCAGTTATTACGCCGTCATAGGATGAGGGTAAAGTTATTAATAAATGCGATATTTTATCCATCTCATCAAGTCTTGCACCGGCGGAAATCAGTTCGGTAATAATATTATCAAAATTTGTGAAATGCTGGAGAAGCGCTATATCTGGTTCTAGTTTTAAATTAAGCAATTTCTTGCGTAACGCCAATTGTGTAGCTAAACTTTTACGTTCATAGATTCTGTCTAAGTTTTTCATAATTAACTTGGCTAGCTCAGAGTCTTTTGCAAAACTCAGAAAAGCGTCGCCTAAGAAATCAACAATAGTACCTTTAGCAATCTGATTCTTCTTTTTCCATTCTTCGTCAGGGTTCGACGGTATATCCTCGTCAATCACACACAGTACTTGTAGTTCTTCTAACAGCGATCTTATACGGAATTTCCACACACTGTATTTTTCACCATTAAATTGTTGAATATTTCTTTTATTTCGCAAAAAATCCATTGCGCTGTATTTAGATTTGTTATTACTGGTTTTATTAACTTTACACAGTTTTTAACAATTTATTTAAATTTTATTTATAATTTTTGTAAATTTATTATTTTTATTTTATTTATATTTTTCTGAATAACTTATTCACTTTTCAAATTAAATAGTGACTGAGCCCATAACCTGTTGGGATATGGCGCTGAAAGCAAACGACTGCACTCTCTGACAACTGTTTATCAACTGAACAACTAGCTGTCACTCGACAGCTTTTATACCTTTCGGGGGAATGAAATGTCAAACTTGTTGAGGGTATTTTGTATCTACCTCCAACACTTACATTAGAGTAGTTGAGCGGGCAGAACATATGTTAACCCTGGAATGCGATTTATCGGAAGGAGCTACTATGACAAATATTCAGCAAATAGGGTAGGTACGAAATTTAGGTATTCTTTAACCAGCAAAACTCGACCGTTATTGACAGTTAAATTAAAAAATAGAACAAGGAAAAAACATAAACAATTCCTGTAACAACTGAGTTATTGTTCAAAATTTTTATTCCCAGCGGACCGCAACAGTCAACAATGGCTCCATAAAGTTCCGTGCCGAACATAACAATTTGTGTGTGAACAAGGAACAAAGCAATTATGCCATTGATGATCGCCACTTACTGGCATTTGGCCAATATCCGCAGTGTTCAATGCCAGTTCATTGCAAGACGGTGGGGCTAACATTCTAGACGGTTTGGTGCAAGTTAAATAGAGTTAAGTGCAGGATAATTCTCAAAAAAACTGTGGACAAGAGTAAAATGTAAACACCAGTCTAATTGCAGACTAGAATAAATTGTAAAGCATTTTTTATATAATACCTCTAACTGCATGATGATGAGACTAGCAGGTCACTTTTGTCAAATAACTTGGCGAATAAATATACCGTACCGTTGATAAAAAAAAACTCCGTTCACAATGTTCCTCAAGAATGATTACAATCCACTTAGCAGCCGAAACACATGAAGCGATGCACACAACAGACCTACCCTTTTCAAACCATCTAAATCTCATATCGCTCCAACTTCTTACTTAAGCCGCAAAGCAAAAGGCATTTGCAACGCCAACTTCCTTGCAAATATTATAAAAGCAAAACCTATTTACGCCGTCGCTTGCGTTTATTTTAAACGTTCGCCATAGTTCCGACTAAAGCATGCAAATGTTGACGCGAAGCTGTTTCTACTATAGTTGCTTTTGTTGGAGAAAGCAAGCAAATACGAACTATACTTAGCTCTGTTGCAGTAGGGAGTCAAAGTTTAGACCAAAAGGAGTTGAAGTTTAAAAAGAAACAATTTTAAAATATTAGGAAATACTAATAAACTTGTTTTCTTTCAATTTCGTCAGAGTCCACAATAATCTATTAAGCGTTACTAGAACTTCTTCAATGGTAAAATTGATAAGTTTTTGAAATGGAATTTCAAGTCGGACAATACTTTGTCCAAATTATTTCAAGAAATGTTATTTCTCCGGGGATTGGTAATTTTGGTTTCCTACTAATCCCAGGCAGTAAAATCATAAAACTAAAGGTCTAAATTTCTATTTCTGATACTAACACATAACATAGTTAGGAACTGAGTTCAGGGGAACTCACGAGATTCTGATATAGGACACTCACGAGACATGTGAGGACCAGGAATATAGAAATATCTAAGTAGGTTGTAAGACACTATACTTAGATTAATTATTTATTAGTCTCATTAAAATGAATATAATTTTAGCTAATTGACATTCTCCTGCACTGAAACTCAGATGTAATGAAATCTCTTTGGCGTGCCAGATTAAAAAAGTGAATGGTATAGAAAATAAAATTAACTTTACAAAATTGTCGAAGAAAATGGATTTATGTCAGCAGCCCTTCGCCGCTGATCCTTAAGTCTTTATTGACATGGACTTGATATTAATCAAACTAATTACTAAGTAGATGCGCAAACATAGCGTGCGGACTGCAATATAAATAAACGAGTGTTTACAACGTAATCCAGATGAATTAAGCTTAATTGACAAACACGGATGAACAACGCATTACAATATCTGTTTAATATAATCTAGGATTTGCTACTTCTCTCGATAATACGTAACATGTAAACCAGCAGAATACTCTTATAATGCAAACAATAACCGTCAAGATTTTCTCGAGTTGTATCTTATATTCAAGATATATTGGTAATTTAGAAATAAGGGAATTAACGCAAAAGGTTGAAGTTTTTTTACGTATTTTGTAAGGTGTATTGAAATAAAATATTATAGAATAATTTATTAAACCTTCAAGCCCCGCTTATATATAGATGTATCGGAAAACCCTATACACCGGTGTCCGTCGCGGGGCTTGAGGAGTCAAAAGGTTAAACTCTGCCTTTTGGTACCACCTTTTTATACTTTTCAAATTCATAAATGTGGTTAATTCATCTTCCACCTCCCCTTTCTCCTCCAATGCGGAACACACCTTCAACAGAAATAATTTCTATATTAAGAAACAGGGAGACAACACTCCCACCTAAATCTCATAGATTTCGTACCAATAGTTTCCTACAACAAATAAACATAGCTTGTCCAGATTTATTAGTAGGATATTGTAGTGCATTGAACAGAGCCGATTGTGGTCTATTGTCTGGTTTATTGACCATTTGGCTTAAGGTGTCTTCAGCCATCTAAATTTATTGTATTACGATGTATTTAGTTATGTAGGGACCTGCGTCGCGAGAATATAGAATTTACTGTGCACTTGTCGGTAATAAATTCCGTTGTAAAATTTTATACTTCTACAGACTTCGATTAGATAATTTGAATTAGAGTTTTTTAATTGTTTGCTTGATTATAGTATTTCCAAAATAGCCAACTTTTAATTTTGTAATGTTACTCGTGGACAATTCTGAATACCCTAACATTTTTTATCTGATTTTATATCAGCAACCAGCCTAGGAAAGCTTTGAGAATTTACTCATCTCAAACTACAATCCCTACAACACCAAGATTGTCAAACTGGTGACACGCATTTGAAATGAAATTCTCAAGCTATCTCCAAAACTCGAAGGCAAACTAACAAACTCTGATCGTAATTCAAAGAGCATCAACTTTATCACATTAGACATATCAAATAGTAATAGGAAAGTACACAAGGCAGCCGTAATGACACCAGTTAGCTCATATTTCTGAATTTCGAGCCAATTTGCCGAGAGTGCGACAGTAAAGATAGCTAATAAAGATGACGTACGGCTCTTTATGGTGTTTTGGTTTAGCTCAGTGGATAAGTGACCGTTCCATGGTGAACTAGAGTTTACTCGCAGCCTCGCCTGGCATGAAATCCCTACTGCACATTTATGGGTTAAAAATTATATGTGTTTGTGCAGATATTTGTTCGAAGTCGTCTTTAAACCATCAAATAGACTTGCCTGAAATAAAGCATATGAGCTTGCTCTAGATTATTATGTAGGCTACTTTTATATCCTATACAATTGCAAAATGAAATTGTTATTTAGACAAGGAAAGGAGGAGCGGCAAGCACCGGCCATAACGTATTCAGGTCTTGATGATATCACTATGAACTTCTGTTTACCCAACAGACGTTTTGGCAGATGTTTATAACTTTTAATTTTTCATTTGCTAACTGATAGGTTAAAATCTATCTATCGCTAACCAGAGTTAGCGATAGATAGATTTTTTTATAAAATAAAATCTTGCAGGAAAAGTTATGATCATGCAATCGTCACGTGCATCAACTGCGCCATTGTAAGCGAGTCACAGATGGACTGCGCAGTTTTCGTGATATCCATAAAACGTGTTTATTGATATTCAGCTTATAAAGTAGATGCATAATAAACTAAGAAGTCTTATGGGCATTTCCATTAGTGTACCTAATTGTTTGAAACGACACTTATTAAGGGCTACGAACAACTAATTATATCACTAAAATTCTTTTAAGTCTATACTTAGCATTCAAATTCGTTTACAGGCTCCAGCGTTCACTTCTAACAAACTTCCAAACATCTTCGCATAGCTTCGCATTTATATTAGTACGATTATGAAATTAACGTCTAATGTTAGTTGAGGTACTTTTGTTATCGTGCAATCTTTGATCTCCGATAGGTCACGCGCAGCGGGCGTTACTTTATGCGGGTACTTTTTTCGGGATCTGCAAATAGCTGTTTTTTTTTCTTCTCTTTAGTAGCTGATTATAAGGATTGTGGCTCTAAATTCGATTTTCAAGTTAGACCGCAGTTTCTAGTTGAAATTACTATGTCTTTTGCTTGGGTTGTTCTAAATCGATTTGACCGCACATAAGAATTTACGTGGCAGATTACTATTGCCCAAGGGCGCGTATCATGAGAATAGTGTTTTAGTGCCATGAAAACTCATGGTGTAATATAACAGTAGGTATTCCTAAGCGATAAATGACAGGCCTATCATGATCTCGAATCGGATAATAAATTGTCTCACCTAACAAATGAATCTAGGACCTTCGGCAAAAGTATTGAGATCAATGAGGCAACCTCGACACACATTGAAGATGCACATATAAGTTATCTTTTTATTTTAAATCCGTTTTCGCCGCAACCTTCCAATGTCATGATCGTAAAATCCTTATACATTTTATTATAGCCCGTTAACAAGCATTAAGGGCAGGAAAGATTACATTTACATTTTCGTATGTTGTAGATGGTGGACCATAGGCCGATGGTAACTATGGGTTTGTTTGACTCCTCAAGCCCCGCGACGGACACCGGTGTCCATATATATAGGGTTTTCCCATACATCTATACATATAAGCGGGGCTTGAAGGGTTACGAGTTTGCTGCAATCTTTATTAAAATATTCGCACCTATATTATAGAGTCGCTTTTGCTCGCGGCTTTGCCCGCGTGATGGTTTTCCCAGATAAACGTCCTGTCTAAGCCCGGTTTATATTTTCTCGGGATTAAATGTAGCCTATGTTATTCAGGGAAAATGTAGCTTTCTAATAGCGAAAGGATTTTTGAAATCGGTATAGTAGTTTTTGAGTTTATTCGTTACAAACAGACATAAACCTTTCCTCTATATAATTTTAGTATATAGTATAGATAGTATAGATTTTAATTTATATAATTTATTTTTTGCAGGACTTCGAATAATCCTGGCTGCTACTCCTCTAATAAAATATTGTAAGTACCAAATATTTCTTCGTTTGATTTATTGCAATACTGTCAGTGGCTTTGAGGCATGTGATGAGGGCATGTGAAGCCTGCCAACCCGCACTAGGCCAGCGTGTTGGACTAAGGCCTAACCCCTCTCAGTAGTAGGGGAGGCCCGTGCTCAGCAGTGGGTAGTATATAATACAGGGTTTATTGCATTGCATTGTACACATAATTTTTTAGAAAACTCAGAGGTGTGTGCCCTTAGGTTTTTGAACATGCGGACATTCGTCTCGGCAGTCCATTCTACTCCCAACTAGGTTGTCACCGCTAAAGTCTCTCAAATTAAAAATCAAAAATTCTTCAACTTCCATATAACATCACATCGTCAATATAACCAAGGCCCCCCTAGCCAGTCAATGGCAAAACAAATGATCGCCGCTGTCACGCAACAATGTGCTCAGCCAATTAGACTCGACGTCAGCCTCGTGTCGAAAGCCACAGTTATACTAGACGCTAAGTTAGCTACGTGATAGCTTGCGATGAGTCTGTGCATTTGGTTCCTATTCTAGTTAATGCTACGCCCTCTGTAGGTTTTTTATATACATTTAAATACATTTGCCTGAGTCTGATTTCATTCGCTAAAACTCCGCGGTGGCCATCTTCGGCGCATTAGGGACGGCTGCGGGCTTCCTCCGACTCACGTCTAAGTTGTCGTCCGCAACCGCCCCTGCGCGTACCGCTCTTGCACTCCTTCTCCTGTTGTTGCGGGGGCTCAGAAGCCCCCGTACACCGAAGGACGCCTTTGGCGTCCGAGGCAGCGTGAGACACGCTGCCGTCCATCACGGATTTGCCTGAGTCTGAATCTTTCAGACAACGTTAATGACAAAACTTCTTGCAACATATCTTCGACAAGTGTTGCGTCGATTACTACACTATTAGTTAGGAGTAATAGAATTCAGGCTGACATCATTATTGCAGCGAAAAATATTATGGAGAGATAAACAACTTAAAAATATCTTGTTGGGGTGATTCTATTGTCTTAAGACAGTCTTAGTACTTACCCTCAATCGGCTTGATTGTCTCATCTTTCATTTCTCTCAACCTCGCTCACTGGTTGACATTATAGACTTACCATGTGTAATCCACTGTACCCACTTTACCGTATTTTTTAGCTGTCGCCGCTAACTCGCCGTGTGCAACGGCGTCTTTACTCAAGTGTTATTATGTAATCATATCGCGTTCCGTAACTCTTTGATCTGAGTAATCAGCTATTTAAATAAGTTTAAACGTTATTGTTTTAATACAGTCATTCGTATGTGAATGTAGTAAAGTTTTGAAACATTGTGAATCTATAATATGCATATTATAATATAAGAGCAGCATTCTGATTTGTTTACATATAAACAGCTGGACGGATTTTGATAGAGCTTTCAATATTATGTTAAGCGAAACTGCAAAGTGAATATTCAGTTTAAAAAACATTTCAGTCTTCCAGGGTCGATTTTTTTCCAGTGCTGTGATAGATGCGCCCCTTCTCGCATTATGGAACGCATACGAACTCCTAAAATGTGGGTGCTGTATATGCGTTTCTAACGCTTTGGGAACAAAGGCAAGAGAGAAAGCAAATGTCTTCTCCATGTCTTTCCACACACCCACATTACATCTGCCTTATTAATCATTCATGGCGCTAGCCGTTCATCAAGTAACCATTTGCTTACTTTTAGCTACAATAATACTACATATTATTCACAAAATTTTCATGCAAATTATTAACATCATGTCCACAATGTCGACATTGAGCCACTGTCGTATTTTGACACTTATTGTGCGCCCGACACTGCGGGAAGGTCGCCTTTTGTCTCATCACCTTATGTAACATGGTAATGTAATACTCATAATAGTTATCTGAGATAAGTTCGTGGGATTTCGACCTCATCAGTATTAAAATAAAAATTAAATACTAGCCTATAGTCGCGGTTTCACTTGCGTATAAGTGTGTTGGGTATAATTTTTTCAAATCAAATCATTTATTAAGTAATTAGGCCCCTAAGGGCGCTTTTACGCGTCATTTTTTACAATACTTTTTATCAACTAAAAGATTCTACCGGTGCTTCGGAAAAGCCCACTGACCTGAGAAGAAGCACTAAGAAACTCAGCGTAGGTCTTTTGTCATCTAATTCATTTTTAAATAGAATATATTTTACAAATCACAAGTAACAATACAAATTTAATTTTAAATGTGGATATTAAATGCGAAATTAACGCATAGTACCTAAGTCAAGCAACCACCTACATGTTTAATTTTAAGTAAACAATAAAGTCAACCACCAATCAGAGCAGACAGAATTTATTATATTTATTAATATTTGATCGCACTGCGCCTGATGCTGAGCTTGGAGGTCCAGATAGAGTGTTGACTATCCCTCGTCAGTTGACAGAATTGTGCCATTTGAACCTGATAGATTTGGACGAGAGTTTTTTTATTGGAGTTTTAAAATCAAAGTCTTCCCGAAGGTTACTCTCTTCTAAGGTTATAAAGTTTACAATTTTTATGGTACGCTCCTATAAATTTAGAGAGTAAAATGTAAATTTTATACTATAAATCTTGTTTTAACGGTGAAGGAAGTAGTCAGAACACCTACCTTACATTTCCCCACAATAATTTCAATGTTACATGAAGTATATATGCATTTGACCAGCGTGGTAGACCTAAGCCTTAGTAGACTCCCGTGCCCAGCAGTGGGACGATATAATACAATTAACACGCTACAAACACTCACGCCTTTTATCCCTGAAGAGGCAGGCAGAGGCACACCTATTGCATTCACTTTTCGCCGTACGTATTTCGTCCCATTCTACGCAAGTGGGCGAGCCTGTCTTGTGTGTGTGTGTGTGTGTGTGTGTGTTACGGGCCAATGTCGACTAAGTATCGACTATCAGTATAGCATCATTCGAGCGAGCATTGAGCCCATTCCCTGTCTCTATATATACCCTACACCGGCATACCAACAAAACAAGCGGTGGCCTTCTTGGGCACATACCAGACGACTCCAGGGTATCTTGTCGCAACCGTCCCTGCAGGATTAATAATACCTACAATTGTTAAGTTGACCATGTTTAAATGTGGGTCAGGTTGACTCTTGTTCACTGACGTTTTAATATTTTATGTCACTTATTCTTTAACAATAACACTTTAATGTCGAATTATCTCATATACACGAGGTTCACCTTCATACTTTGGTTATAATATATATGAATTCGCGTATTATCTGCAATTGAACACATCTTATTTTAAGACGCTTTTTATGAACAAGATGTTTATTTTGTCAAGAATAATGATTCATCAGCCTAAAGTGATCGCGGAGATAAAGGTCAGATATACGTTCTCCGTGGTATTTACTAGCTTTTGGTCTCTGCTTTGCTCTCTTTTTCTTATATTTTGGATCCTGTAAGATGTTAGAATATCAAAAAATCTTTCAAATTTTAAACATACGAGAAGTCTGCCAATACGCAATAAACCAGTATAGTGAATTAGTTAACCAATTAGTCGATAGTTCCTTTAACTAAATTGATTAGATTGGCCAAGTTATAGTTCCATATATTTCAATTAGCATCTCTCAATACAATACAGCAATACCTCTTACACTTGTATCCTTTCAATAGCCCATCTACCTGTATTTATATTATTTATTGCTTGTTTGGCGGTCGCGGCAGACGAGCTGATGTCCTTAGCACGCTTCTTTGACATCATTAGAGCACGTGACATACTTATTGTATGATCGTGACTATGCTGATTAATGTATCGAATATCGATAGTTATGATTGGAAATACATAATAATTTGGCAATGAATTTGACGCCTTTATTAACAAATGTTACTTAATTTAGTACGGAGCAATGGTATTATGAAAAGTCTGTTTCTCAGTGCATCAGATAAAAGTTACTCGTAACATTAAATACAGCATGAACCAAAGAAAAATTGCAGTTTTATGAATCTTCTTGCAGCCCCTCCCACTATTGAAATTCGAGCAATATAATACCTTAGCCAGAATATTGGTAATGCTGTTCAGAAATACATCCTATGGTTACTTTAACTCAAAATAATGATGTATTATATTTTAAGCACACTATTATAAAACAAAGTAAACGGAAGTCACTGTACGTTTTGAGATATTGCGTAATGCTTAAGCGCTTAAATCTAATAATCATTAACCATGAGATAACCTATTTGTATATCTGCTACAATTAAGGTATCGTAGAATGTTTTGATTAACCATAATCTCACCTCATGTGACAAACCGGTTGAGTCATCATCGTGACAAGGTCAAGCGATGTAGCAAAGGTCAATAACACGTCGTAAAGGTCACCGCAAATGTCGTGACCTCTAGGAGATGCAACCTTACCATCTTATAGTGATTATGTTGCATTTATCGTCTATTTATAAGGCTTGTGAGGTCACGAATATGTATACGTATTGTTAGTGTTAATTGAACGCATCTTTTTGAGCAAACTTAAGTGGTTGGAATATAATTGGGAGACCGGACTGCCGAAACATAGTATACGTCCAACAACGGGCCTAACATTCTAAACAAGACAGCTCATATATTATATTTCGATAGAGCTCCTAAAAACTAACCTTTTACAATAAATCGTTTAATTTTAAAGACCTCCAATTTAAAGATTTATGTAATTTTATTTCCCTTAAAAACTAAATTTACAATGAACGTTTTTATAAAAGTGATAAATGGAGGGGTCTAAAAATATTTTTTTTATGGGTCCAAGATCCATATTTGGCTCTTTAATATCCCTAAATTTTGAGCCTGGTTAGATTTTGAGGCCCAACGCCCATACAAGGAGCGGACATCTCCTTTCATGGGTTCAAACTAGTCACGCACTTCTAACTCTTGTAAGGTGCATGTCATGGGCGGCGCCAGATTTCAACTTAGGGAGAGGACTTCAAGTTTTGATCCATTCACAGCGGAAATTTTATATAAGTTGTCCCAATAATTCAACACAAGTACATACAGGAGTGTATACTTATGTCGAATTCATGGTAGAGGGTTGTCCTCCACTGCTTCCCCTTGCTACGCTCAAGACGTGTGCATTCTTTATTAAGTATTGCTATTTTTAACGTAGAGCATCTTAGGTCGGGTAGAGAGGAACAACGACTTCCAGAATATGGATTACGAAGCTCTGCGTGTATCTAAAGTCCACTCGCCACAACGTTTATATGCCCAATAATTACAATTGTTTTAATTTTCCTCAAGTTTGTGCAGTATTTACACTTTTATGGTAAATTAATAAAACGAATATAGCTTCAAAACGTACAGTACTCTTTCGTAATTTTTCTACAATTTTGTAATTATGCGATTAACATCAAACAGTCTTCGTGGCTCAGAAGAAATTGGCTATGAAAGGAGATGCCGCAAATTTTATCCCCAATGCATTATTATTGTGTATTCTACAATTGCATTATGCAGTATTATTGTGTATTCTACAATTGCATTATGCAGTATTATTGTGTATTCTACAATTAATGTTTCAAGTATGGATTTTCAGACTAAAGAACACTATATTTGAGACCCAAGACTTTACCTTACGATCGTAACCATAACCAACTAGTTCTATTTATTTTACAAAAACCAAACACAATTAATGCTCTCCAATAACACCATCAGCAATCAAAAACCTCATTTAATATACTGACTAATTTAAATATTAACCGGTTTTACACCTTGATAACAAGTAGTAAAGTCCATATTCCATTGTGGAATGAAGTGCCAAAATCGGATGCAAAAGATCGTTTGTAATCATTATATTCGGTAATGTCTGACCTCTGCTGATGAGGTCGTGCATTGTGTAAGTGATTTAGGTTTAATGGGAAAATATTTAAACTTATATAATAGGAAATATCCTATTATTAAAATCAAGGCAAATGAAGCAAGGATTATGTTCTAATGACTGCCTTGGTGGCGTGTTCGATGGCGGGTTCGATCCCCAGGTCGGGCAAAGTGATATTGAGTTTTTCTAGTCAGCATCAGCCCGGAGTCTGGAATTTGTGCCCGACATGGCGATAGGCTCGCCCCCTATCACATCATGGGACGGAATAACGGCGAAAAGTGGGTGTGCTAGTTGCGCCTCTGCCTACCCCTTCGGAGATAACAGGCGTGAGTGTGTGTGTGTGTGTGTGTTTTTACTGAGACGAGCTAGCCGCTCTTCTGATGGCAAGCGTCATAACTGTCATGTGTCCAGCATGACACACGCAGATATTAATATGCTTGCGTGGCAGGTAGGCCTCACGGTGCCGTTGACGCCGAGGGCGTCCTTCGGTGCGCGGGGACTTCTGCTAGGCTGAAAAAGACATTGCGCAACAATCCTAAATTTACTAAAGCAACTTATGTAGTACATCGGTTAAAAGTTGATAGTATCTACGTAACTCTTTAGCTTGTAAAAGTTCCTGAAGCAAAAGCGATCAACAACTAACAACCTATGCCAGGAACTAGTTAGCTCAGCGAAGTTGATTACAGTTCTAAAAACTTGAACCAATGTGTAAGGTTCATTAGTGTTAGATATCTTCGAAGATATGGACTCGGTTGCTTCTAAGTGCAGATATTTTTAGTTCTTGAGCTTGAAATGGAGTTTTCTATAGAGTTTGTACTGTGTTTCTTACGTTTTCTTATTTGCTGAACGTGCTTTGTCGTCAGCCACATAAAATCCACTATTGACCTCACACCTTTTATCCCCGAAAGGGTAGGCAGAGGCGCAACTAGTGCACCCACTTTTTGCTGTATGTATTTCTTCTCATGATGTGATAGGACTGATACTGAATATCACTTTGCCCAACCTGGGAATCCAGCCCGAGACCTCAGCGTTGCAATCATATCGTAGTACAACTACGCCACCGGGGCAGTCTAGTTCTAGACAGACCTGTCAAAATAAACTAATGCAAATAATCTGCGTCTCAAAACCTGGCAAAAACTAAACGCACGAATGACAGTAATTACATCCGACCCTCCGATAGATAGTAAGGATAAGATATTCCTATCTATCTTGGTCTATAGAAATACAAATAACCACAAAAAGTAAGCAGTTTAACTGTTTGTTATCTGTTAGCAAGTTATTGAGATCGGCCGACTTCTTCTTACATCCAATGCCTCTGGTTATTAACCATGATACAGTTATGTGCAGTGCCTATTCTTTCAGTTTTAGGGTGGACTGCTACATATGGAAGACCGTGACTTTAATTGGTAACCTTCAACGCAAAAAGAAGGGTGTTATTAGTTTAAGTTGTGTATCAGTGTGTCTGTCTGGACTTTGATGCGATTTTTTTTGGTCGATAAGCTAATGTGTCGTATTTATCTATCGCCGTCAGCAAAAATTACTTCCCCAAAATGTGTGAATACTGGTTTCGACTCTACCAAAGTCTACAAGGTCACAAGAATGGGCTTGTGTACTGCACTGTTTAAGTAATGAATATATTATGTACGAACTCAAATATTAAATTTATTAACATATCTAATTTCATTTGTAAATCTTAATTATAATATGCCTTTAGTGGAAATTATTTGGACGCAATTTGCATTGCATTGAAATATTAAATTACAACGTGAAATTTTGACATACCCACGCTTTATCCTACTAATATTATAAAGGCGAAAGTTTGTAAGAATGTATGGATGTTTGGATGTATGGATGTTTGTTCCTCTTTCACGCAAAAACTTCTGATCGGATTTCAATGAAATTTGGCACACAGGTAGATCATGTCCTGGATTAACACATAGGCAACTTTTTATCCCGGGGAAATATAAACCGGGGCTTTTATACCGGAAAAACTTGTTAACGCGGGCGGAGCCGCGGGCAAAAGCTATTTAAAAATATAATTAACGCTTCTGAATTATAAATATACTTTATTATTTGAATATGAATATAATATTATTAAAAAAAATGAGATTATGGTTTGTGAACAAGTAAAAAAAAGAATCATGACTTAGATATAAAATATTGGACAAGTGCCTGTTTTCCTAGCTCTGATGCTATAAGACGACCAAATTCAAAAGTCTACCATGCTCTCAAATGAATAGTAACAAAAGCACTATCTAGATTATGCATCTAAACTGACAGGTTGCATTTACTCGAACATTCTGTATCCCTTAGGACCACAGCACGGACAACTAATTACTGCAGCTAAAATATGAATAAGGTACTAAAATAATATTAGTCATTATGGTTAAACACGATTTATGACTCATGTATCTTGTTCGTGGCTTGCTATCACGTTTGTATCAACTGTGCTGTTTAATTATTGTGTTTAAAGTTCTCTCATGGTTGGAATTATAATACCTAGAGAAATAAGCAGAGGTATTAGTGTACAATCAGCATCATAAATATCTGTACAAAATCAAAATATCAAATCGCCTATATGAAATCCTCCTAGCCAGTTTCGTCCACGGCGGCCAATCTCAACGGAGATCAGCCAGGTACGCAGGAGATATTATAGTGCACAAGTGTGTGCGCAATACACAGGTGCACTCGCTATTCCTTCACTCTCATAGTCGGGTGAGATGGTAATCCGACATGATCGGAGAGAGGTCAGGCGCAGGACCAACGGCTTTACGGACGGTATCACACCGCCAACTTCCTGACTCCGAGCTGCGACTGAGTAATTTTTTTAAGAAGGAAAAACCCAGCCACAACGTTTTTTGGCCCGACCCGGGATTCGAACCCAGGACCTCAGCGCGCAAATCGTACTCGTAACTCGTACGCAATACAACTACGCCACCGAGGCAGTCAATCGCCTATATACGCGTTAGGTTAAACTGAAACATTATTTTCTTCGTTTGAAGTAAAGTAAATCGCTTTTATTTTATTTTTGTGAAGAGATAAAAAGATTAGTAAGAACACAAAAGTATGTAGGCAATTTGAAATTTTGAATTTTTACAGATACTTATGCTGGTGATTTTACATTCCGTCAAACTTACGTCTATGTTATATGACGGAGAGGAATGTACATCGGGCACAAATCACAATTCACGATCACGATCTATTCACGTTTTTGCGTGTGTTTTACAAATCAAAAGTGTTTACTAGTAGGCATAAGAATTTAATTTAATCTAACATTCCATAAACCATCTACTCAGTACTAGACCAACAAACGTTCAGAATTTATATCTTTAAAAATGAATATCATGTTAACGAACACTATGCAGTATCACGCAATGTTTTTAATTGAAAGTTCAGACACTGTAGCTACTATTTACGGCCATGACACTTTAAAAACCATCAAGACTGGCACCTCATCTCCTCATTCTTTTGCAAAAAAAGTTAAAGCAATGTTAAGGTTATTTCAAAATAAACTTAAAACTCATGATGCAAAGGCTTCAATCATATTACATTATTTTAATTAAATACATACAATAAGCGACCTCTATCGGCTGCCATCACCCTTAATTGAAAACAATTAACTTCCGCATATAACACGGAAGTTTATTAATATTTCATCACATCGCTTCAATGACAAGTATCGCACGCTTGAAACATAGTATACATTTGGAGTCCAAGCAGAACAAAGCAAAAATTTCACGATAAAACATCAAATTCGGTAGGAGTTCTCGTTTGAGCTTCCGTTAATATCCCCAAAGGAATAATACATAACCTGTACTAGATACAACTACAATAATATCAGGCATATCTTATAATGATGTTGCCCCACTGCTCGGCAGAGGCTTGGCACGCTGGTCTAGTGCGGATTGGCACAGTTCACTAACCTTCTAAATTCTTATAGAGAATTTCTCAGGTACGCAGGTTTCCTCAGATAATTTTCCTTCACCATCAAAGCAAGCGATAATACATGACGAATACACGTAACTTTAGGAAAGTCAGAGATGCCCTTCAGTTTTGAACCTGTGAACATATGTCTCGCCAGTTCGTTCTATTCCCAACTAGGCTATTTCCGTGCGTACATTACGTAGTAGACATTTATTGCTATCTATAACTGTTATGTATGGATGCGGGCTGCTCAAGACCGGGATGGTTGGCGCGCACTAGGGGAGGCCTTCGTTCAGCAGTGGAGGGCGACAGGCTGATTGATTTATAACTGTTTTAAAGGCATCGTGCAGTTGCTTCAACTTCAGTAACAGTCAGTTGCAAAATAATGTAATTCTCGGCTACTAGTGCCCAGGAAGGCAAGAGTGCCGGAAAAGACCGTTAAGAAAGTTGACTTCAGAAAAGTCTCGAAACTATGCTAAGTTTCTACATCAGCAGGGACTCAGTCCAATGCTCGCTCGGATGAAGCTATACTCCCGAGTGTCGACATTGGGCCGTAAGACTGTGTGAAACCAACATAACCGTTCCACTCACCCCCCAGTGGTGGTAGCGATAACGCGTTTTTCACCGCGATAAAAAAAAAGGTAGAAAAGAACACGAACTTCTCAATAGTAGATCCGAGCCAACCAGTGAGATGGTACAGCTTTATTCTAAATATAAACTACTGAAATGTATTTCCAGATAATTCAAATGTAAATCCCAGCTATTTGGAATATAACCGCGCGGCCAGCTGAAGCAATTTAGCGAAACGGCTAAAGAACAATTAAAATGTACAATAACGATAAAGAAGTGTATGTTGCGGTGATTTCAAACGATTTGGTTTTTATGGAAACATTTAGATAAGTTAGTAAAAAGTAATTGTTACTGCTTACGTCAGTAATTTTCTTTGAGTTGGCAACCTCTCGCCAGTGGGCTCAGTTATGCCGGCCTGATTGAAACGTCAGCCACTATGGCGGGCTTCAAACATTTGGTACGGCAATCGCTATCCAAACGGATATGTATTCTACCACCAGCTAAAGTGCAATCATCACTGATCACTCAATCAAATAACCGGTGGTAGGTCTCTCATATGTAAGAGTCCGTCTGGGTGGGTACCACCGCAATGTCTATTTCTACCGCCAAGCAGCAGTGTGCATGCACTGTTGTGTTTCGGTTTGAAGGAAATTGTAGCCAGTGTAACTACTGGATATAATGAGACTTTACATCTTATGTCTCAGGATGTCAAGCGTAGTAGAATACCACACAATATTTTGTAAATCAAGGTGCTGGATGGTGTTGCTACTGTTTATGGGCGGTCGTATTACTTACCATCAGGCGAACGGCATGCTCGTCTCGTCATTCAATGGCACAAAAAAAATGTTAGGAACCGCAATTTACAGGAAAAGAGGATTGTTGGGTCTCCGGGAGTCTGTCGCCCTATGAAACGTAACATAAAGCTCAATTCGCTTTCATTTTCATTCATGCTGTAGGCAAATATGTTTACAACATAGCTCGATTTATCACTCTGAAATACGTACATAAATAATTAAAAACATAAATAATTGTCAAATATTTTAGATTTTATCTGAACTTAGCTAACAATAAAAAGTTAATAACAATTGTCGACATTATTTTTATACACCTAGATGACCATTTCACTAGCCCGGTGATGCCCACAGATTGAATTCAAAGTTAAAATCACAACCACGACATTAGCTAGAATAGCTAAAATAGTCTAACTAAAATGAGATTTAAAATTTTAAAATTCGAATCCATTTTATACTTCTCTTTTTATCTAATCTATAATCTAGACTTTAAAGCTTTTCACAAATTCCACCGTTTAGCTGAAACATCCACACGCGGAACTAAACCAGCTATTCAGCTGCCGATTTTGTTAGCATTGGAAAATGAATCTTTGCTCCCAAACATTAAATTCAAAGTCCTTCAACACTCCAGTGAGTGTTAATGAGTTCTTTTTTACTTTAATTCGTACCGAATCTCTTTTGAATCGACGTTTTATTGCTCACTGGACTTAATTGTTTTTTTAAGGCAACGTAGATTTTAACGGTTAAGGTGAGTTTTGTGGGCCATTAAGGATTGGTTACTAAAATTTGTGGATCTTGTTAATAGAGCACTTTAAACTGGAATTTGTTTTTGCATCGAAATTGAGCAAAATTGTATCCTATTGCTATAACGTTTTTTTCGTATGGTCTATGACGTCATTGTGTAACAAGCTGATGACGCACATCAACTGCATCGAACACACTGTAAATGTTCTACAATCAGTAGAACTCTAACTACAGTAGGTAGTAACTACATCATTAGTATGGCATCCATCTTACACTATCTATAAAAAGAACAAAACATCTGTCCACAATGCTGTCCTTATATGCAAAGACCTCCGTCCTTAAAGGGTCAGCAAGCGCCTTCCTACTGCGACGCCAAGGTCGCTTATCTAACGCGGTTCCACGCTGCCAACTCTTGAATAATTGTATAATTAAACGTTATTTACGTATTGTTTATCTGCGAAATATATGAGGTGAAGTTAGCTTTTGAATCAAGGATGTAACACGCGTATCTTTATTATACAGACATGGCAAATTATCCTCACTGCCACCTTTGATTAATTATATACCTAGATATATGACGCGGTACAATGAAACTAAAACAAACAGGTCAACTGTTTTTAAGGTAGTACCTATGCGTGACAGCTGTGTCATACGCCATCGCTGCATCATTCTGCGTATCCTTATGTGCGCATTATGATATCAGTTATTATATGGTTTCTATTGAAACGGGGAGAAAATTATATCCATGAAAAACAACAAAAAAATATTCACTCGAACTCACTTAGGGAACAACTGATTTCTATTCTTTTGAACGCGTTTGAAACGTTCAGTGTCTAAGTATAAAATTAATTGTAGGCTGCCATCTGTACTGAGAAACAATACAATAAATACACAAGGAGAGTTTTTCGCATACGAGCGGCAGTTTCTTGCTATACAGTAATCTATCGCCTAGTGTAAACAAATGGTGCGATTGTCACAAATTTAATTCAGCAAAAAAAAAAAACAAAGTCCTTCTTTGGGGAATATTTTCGAACCTGTGACCGTTGTCTGGGGCCATGCCGACTAGGCTACCTAACGTAAACATCAATATCAAAATACTGCTAAAAACAATTAATATCTTAATTCCATATTTAAAATAACTACCATTAATTCGTTATCTCATTCATGATTACGACATGACACTATAAGAGAATCGATCTACTATTTTATTTTTTTTTTTATACTGCCATCTTCGGCGCATTAGGGACGGCTGCGGGCTTCCTCCGACTCACGTCTAAGTTGTCGTCCGCAACCGCCCCTGCGCGTACCGCTGTTGCGGTCCTCTTCCTGTTGTTGCGGGGGCTCAGAAGCCCCCGCACACCGAGGGACGCCCCTGGCGTCCGAGGCAGCGTGAGACACGCTGCCGTTCATCACGGGGTCACAGAAGTTGGCTAGAATAATAGGTGGGCGGCACCTCCCGCCCACCCGTGACCCCCGGAGGCCCCTATTAGTCGCCTTTTACGACAGGCAGGGGATACCGTGGTGGAATTCTCCAAACGCCCCCAATCCACAGGGCGGGATCTACTATAGTGTCAAATTATTTTACCGATGGCGTGAATTGGCACCCCTGTCTGAAAAGATGGTGGACATTATGAAGAAAATTCTCACCATTTCAGTTATAAAAAATAAGGTTACCAGAGGAACAATGTATTTCCTTGAATAAAATACCATATGAAAAATGATAAATAATAATTGTATAACATCGATTAAAATAACAATAAATAAATAGCCAGTGTAATTATACAATGTATTATATGCTAATTAATATGTTTTGTGTTTATTGTGCTGACTTGTCATAATTGCTTCTTAATAATTTCTTACCTCCATGACTCATTAAAAAACTAATGTCATTCCAATATGATAAAGAAATATCCGGTTTGTTTAGTAATGTATTATCCTAAATCTATAAATGTAGTTAATTATGGTTTAGTAGATATACATATTACATTTGATTTAGCTGCTAAATATCTACCCACCCATCAATTATGTTTATAGTGTGTGATTTACTTCCGTAAGTTGCAGATTAATTCCATGGTATAATTTCGTGACAAAACTATTTGTTGCCCTGCATCATACATCTTAGAAAAAAGAAGTATTTACTGGAAACTAGAAAGCTGGTTAATTACTATGTACTTACGGTAGAACTGAATGATTTTAATAATAAAATATTTGAAAAGTGGGTACATACTTTATGCTTACCTATATATTTTAAAATTTGATTTGAAAGAGGTTTGTCAAGATCGTAGCATGTGGCGCTCAATAGTCTCTCCCTACCCCTATGGGATAAGGGCGTGAGTGTGTATGTATGTATGTATATTGATTTGAAAATATTAGTGTTTTGTTGCCAGACAAAACATGTTCCCATTGCAAAAAAAAAACTTTATTTCATTTTGTGTGATGTAGCAGCACTGCATATACCTTGCTACCAACATTGCGTCATCGGAATTTAAAGTTGAAACGCACTCTATCTAGGAATGCTTCCGTTCATCAATGAATGAACGGATAAATGTCAAACCGCTCTTTGTCCAATGCTTTCGTAATGTGCGTGTGCTTGTTTGACACAATATTTGCTTGGGAGAAGGTCCGAGGTCGGCAGATAACTCGTATAGATAATGTATTGTAGTGTGTTTACTTGCTGCGTAAAACAAATATAAAGAAACTAACCTTTACTCGCAGCTTCGTCCTTGTGAAAGAGTTTTTCCGGGATAAAAGACCCAATTTATATTTCCTGGGATAAAAAGCCTATGTCCCTGGGTTTCAAACTATCTCCATATCAAATTTCATCGAAATCCGTTCCTTAAGTTTTGAGTTTATCGTGTTCAGACAGATAGACCGACGCAGCGAGGAACTTGGTTTCATAATATGTAAGCATATCTACGACAACGGAGTACGTTCGATAAATCTAGGACTTATTTCTCACAAATCCAATGTAACTCAGGCGTGTTTTTTGTAATCGCGATTACAAAAAACTCGCGAAAAGCGCGCGTTATATATAATATTATGTTAAATTGAAATCATACCCTTCACGATTCACAATTCTACCTAGAATCATTACGTCAGTGACTGTCAGTCTCGCGACTAGATTTATTTTCTAAGGCAATATACCTCAAAATACCTGATATTAAGTAAAATGCAGCCTAAACAAATTTTGAACTGGCAATAAATACGTCCTCGGACGGTAGGCACGGTTATGCCGGCCTGCCTAATGTTTTCGCGCTCCGCTTGAAGAACCTCGAGTTGTAGGAAGGTTCTCACGTATGTTGGTAATCTATTCTACAGCTTAATGGTGCGGCAGATATATGAATTACTGAACCCTTTGATTCGAGCCGGGATGGAAGAGACCATGAAACTGTGGTTTCCCAAACCAGCACGCGTTTCTGTTAAGGATAGGAGAGAAGGGGGTAAGGTAAATAATTACTCCCTCACTAATAAACTTTGTGTACGTCTGTAACAGTTCTTTAGTATTTTGTCTAGCTATTTTGAATAATATTTACCATCAGAGGAAAGGAGACAAAGCGTTGTATAAATATAACATCGATATATTATTATGGCGAATCATAGTAGGTGGTTATAGTTTATTGACATGGGCACAAATTCAACTCCGCAGCTCTTCTTTTTTTGTCTAGGAATCGAACCCCAGGTGACTCTCACACTACCACTACACCACTGATTTTCACAATTCAGAGTTTTTAATAACTCCTACAGTCTCACAAAAGTTTTATCCACAAATCTTATTTCTCGTAATATCCGACGAAGAATTACAAAGTTGCCGTCACGCGGTACGGTCGCATAAATTGCACTGATGCAATTTTTAAAAGCATTTTGCCATAGCGACCCCGTTTCAGGCTTTTTGAATCTTTTTGTTAACGCGAAATTAGTAGGGGCGACAGGGTCCCGCATTTGTTGATGACAGAACGAAAACGACACAATTCAAAAACTAGAAAATTGAGTTGTCATTTTTAAATGATAAAAAACTAGACCCTTATTTACAAAATTATAAAAAAGAAGGGACCGACATAACAGTCTTGTCCTTTTCCTGCTTGAATATGGCTGTGTTTGAATTATTGTTGTATTGAGAATTTCGTTTTAAGTAATTTTATGACGATAACTCAATTTTATATCTTTTTTAATTATGTCGTTTTCATCCTAAAGGTGCGATGTGTTGTTGTATTTTGGGCTCCACATGCGGGAATAAGTTTTTCTAGGATAAAAATATTTTCCCGGGAAAATAGTACCTTATAGCACTCGGGAGTAATGTAGCTTCTTATTAGTGAAAGAATTTTCAAAATCTGATCATTAATTCCCGAGATTAACACGTGCAACGAAAACAAACTCTTCAGCTTTGTTATTGTAAGTGTAGATTGGGCAGTCGAAAATTCCCTCAAATCCTTTGAAAACGTTCTTGCTCTCTATAGGCTCAAACAAAGAGCTCACAATAGTCGCGAATGAATGAGATATCACGAATAGCTCTGGGAACAATGTGTTTTATGCCCAAAGGCAAAAATCACTCTAAATGGCATTCCCGTCAAAAAAGAGGTTTTAAATTATTAATTTTTTTATTTCGGACGTAAAACAATGTGGAGAATTAAAAATAAATATGAACTCATATATGGAAGTTTTTTGTAGGTAATAATAATTGAATAAAATGAAACAAAAACGTGAGATGAACTCTCACACGTTAAAAGGGACCTTAAAGTCGCGGCTGTAGAAATATTTTTGTTCCATTGCATTGCTTAGCGCGTGACGTCATGTGATTTAGACACGCGGGTCTGTATCACCCACTGACAGAGGGCGTACTATAATCCATTGGCGGTGGAAATGTGGAATTTTGCATTGAATTCGATAGTAAAATGTCCTTTATTCATCATCCAGGCGTATCATATGGGAGATGTACGTTTTTTATACGTGTATGGGAATGTGTGGCAAGTGGAGTAATCCAGATAAAGAGTCGACTGACTGGAGATACTTACTCCTTGCTAATCGAAATCATTATGCCGGCCTGTTTGAGACCGGATATTTTTTTTACTCCAGTATTGATTTTATATTTCTCTTTATAAATAATAAATAAAAAAGATGGCCCCTTACAGCCTAAATCTTGTACGAAACTAGCAGTTGCCCGCGGCTCTGCCCGTGTCAAAAAGGTTTTCCGGGAGAAAAGTCCTGCTTTATAGTTTCGCGGTATAAAAAGTACTCCAAGTTACTCGTTGATAATTTAGCTTTATATCGGCGAAATAATTTTATAAATTGGTCCAGTAGTTTTTGAGGTTATCCATTATAAATAATTAGTATCGACTTATAGACAAGACAGGCGTCTTACAGCCTACATCCTATACAAGATTGCTACAAATACGGCTACAAAGATGTGTTAAAGAAAACATTGCAATCACAAGAAACGTTGTTTGGAAAATGACGTCAGTCAACAGTAAAGTTATAATCTGTGACTATTTTTAGCCTAGACAGCTGCCTATTTATAGTCTTCAAGGCAAAATGGATAAAATAAGGATTTGTCAAAGCAAATATACAAATGGAATTCGTCATGTGGTCATCACGGACTAGGAGTAAAAATTAGTTGATCTGGATGTACCCGAAATCTTATTTCACATTTTTGTTATCTTACTTCTTATTTTACTAATATTATAAAAGCGAGAATTTGTTGTTTGGATATTTACATATACACTCACGCCTTTTATCCCCGAAGGGGTAGGCAGAGGCGCAACTAGTGCACCCACTTTTCGCCATTATTCCGTCCCATGATGTGATAGGGGGCGAACCTATCGCCATATCGGGCACAAATTCCAGACTCCGAGCTGATACTGAATAGAAAAACTCAATATCACTGCCCGAGCCGGGGATCGAACCCGAGACCTCAGCATTGCAGTCGTACCATAATACCACTACGCCACCGAGGCAGGCGTGTTTGGATATTTGTTAGAAATAAACGCAGAAACAGCTGAACGGATTTTGATGAAAGTCGGCACACAGATAAACCATGTAATGAAATGAAATAAATTTGAAATAATTTATTTTCTAACCCATAAAATGTTGTACATTATTTAGATTCAGTCAATATTAACTCTACCACCAGTGCCACCATGTCCTGGATTAATACATAGGATATTTATCTCGGTAATTTTTTCTCATGGGAAATAATGGGATGTTTTTATATTTTTATGGAAACTTGAAAAAGAAACAGTCGAAGGCGGGATTTGAACCCACGACCTCCAGCGTACCGTGCCGGTGCTCTGCCAATAGGGCTACTTCGACCCCAACCTCGGCTGTCCAATTTGAAGTTCCCTATTTGAATCCCTTAAAGGAGATGACCAGCGACATCTGTTAGCAATTATTACAATTACTAACTCAGCGCTACTCCTTTACAGGAGTAAATTCACTGAAACGAGTCACTAAACTAATATAGGATTAAATAATGGGTTTTTTTAAACAGATGACACTGGCGTTGTATAGGTGGAGCTGTACATCGCTACAGTGTTTTAACTTTTAGGAACTTTTGTAGCGGGAACGGCTTGTCACGTAGGCGAATATTTTTGAATAAAATATGAATCGATGGTATAATTTAATAAAAACATCTAAAACTTTTTTCCTTCCTTCCTTACATACTATATAAGGAAAGATAAGGAAGGAAGAAAGAAAGTTTGTTTTATACTATTTTACTGGTGGTAGGACTCTCATATCGTCGATGAAGTACCAATACCTCCTAAGTGTTGAGAATCTAATTTTACACCAGAAGAAAAAAACTGTTAAATACATACGAACGAATGAATTCTGTCACTAAGTACATGTTTTCACATAGCTCAAGAAGCTTATTGGTAAAGAAATTTTGGATAGAAGTTAATTCATTCCATGCGAATATGAGTTTTATGTCTATTCTAATAAAAAAGTAATTTTGGACTAAATTGTCAGTTAGGAGGTATTGGTACTTCATCGACGATATGTAAGAGTTCGTCTGGGTGGGTACCACCGCAATGTCTATTTCTACCGCCAAGCAGCAGTGTGCATGCACTGTTGTGTTTCGGTTTGAAGGGCATTGTAGCCAGTATAACTACAGGACGTAATGAGACTTAACATCTTATGTCTCAGGATGACAAGCGCAGTGGAATACCACACAGTACTTTGTAACTCAAGGTGCTGGATGGTGTTGCTACTGTTTATGGGTGGTCGTATCGCTTACCATGAGGCGAACGGCATGCTCGTCTCGTCATTCGATGCCATAAAAATATATATATACATAGTATAAAACAAATACGCCCGCCGCCTCTGTACGTGAACTCAAAAACTACGAAACGGATTTCGATGAGATTTGATGTGGAGATAGCTTGAGATTCTGGGAAGATTTTAGGCTTTTTATCCCAGGAAATATATAGCCCGACTTTTATCCCGGAAAAACTCATTCACACGAGCGAAGCCGCTAGCAAAAGCTAGTCACTTTATAATTATATTATGACGTAGAAGTAAATAAACGAATACAGCGTAGCGAAGCCCTTAGTGGCATTTGTGAATAAATCCGATAGCATTTTATTTCTCAAATTAGTTTTTCCTCCCAGCATCTCTTGTAATCGAATTGAATGCTGTAAAAGCGAAAGTTTCAATAGTGTTATAAAATTGTACATAGTAATTCGGAATATTTTGTCTGCTTGTCATTTTTACAACCGAAATATCTATAAAAACTTTTATTTCGTTTCCGTCAATCGCATTTCCTGATTCTACTGCATTTAGCTTCGACGAGCAATTTAGAGATTGTATTGACTCGAGGCTGCTTTTTATAAAATTACATCCAAACATCTTTTGAATAATAAACCATTCTGATATCGATCAGTTTTTAGGTCATCTGACATCTATACGAGTTGTTTGGGTAGATAGGAGCTAACTTCTGGGTAGAACTTAACGTTGATTTCATTATTGCCTTGTTTGTAGGACTATTATGCACAAGCGTGCTGCATGGGTTTAGCCTGTGTACATTTCGTTTAAATATGCCGCCATAATTGTATCGACTGACAACGGATAGTCATCGCTTGACAGTTGACTCTGTCTGGACCTCTCTGTTACCATCAGGTACAGTGCGGTCACATTACCATGCCCGTATAAAAAAGTATTTATTTTTTTGTTACATAGAGTAAGAAACGAGCTACTGAGTCATCTAATTTTTGATCTTTACCGTGTGTTGTTTAGGTGTAACTAAACAGTTTGTTCAGTTACTTATGCGGCTGACTGTAGCCACACATATCACAAATCTGATAAAATTAATTATGCGCTGCCAATTGCTGAGTAATGTCTGTTTACTTCTAATAAATATCAAAACTTACGAATGTTTTTACAAAGTTTCGCGTCTCCCGTTTCTTCAACTGTAGTTATTTTTTGTCCTGTGTTATTAAGCTGGACGCGCTCACAGCACCTTACCCGTCACGCATCTCACCTAATGCCTCACGCCTCACGTCTCACGCGTCACGTGTAACACCCGAAGCCCTGCGAGCGCGTCCAGCTTAATAATACCGATGATTACCTTAACCACAGTTGAAAAATCCGGTCTGAATGATTAAAAGTAAAAGGTTAAAGTACCTACTTTTAATATATTTTTTTTTATTTTCATAGTCTTTTTCAAAGCACTTTTACGCTTCAGAGTGTGTTAGGGCTGTGAAAAAGACGCGGTACAAGAAACTTCCTCAGCAATATTATCACAGAATTCTAAATTGTACGTCTATCTATCATCTAGTAGGTACTCTCCCACTATTGATTCCAGTCTTCAACACATTTTTTATTGAAAAAATAACAAAATTAGGACACGCTGATGCCATAGGCATTGTATTGATTCAGTGATGCGGAAAATTGAAATGTAAAAATGTCATCCCGGTATATTCGGAATACAATTTAGGTCGGCCATGTTTTTTATTAAAATTCGACTGTGGCAACAGCATTTTGTTTTACGTATTTTGAAATAGAAAATTTTATTCGGTATATCCATTTTTTACTTGTATTGAGTAGTTTTCAACATATTATAAGATTTATTTAGCATGTTCAGTAGTAATGAAAATAACCAATATCGTCAATTTTATAAACAGATAGCACTTCGTATAGTGTTTTAGAGACGTTTGTGGCGGAAAAGGCTTCTCACGCGGATGAACACCTAGTATAATATATGATACACAAATAACTTGCGTTAAAGTACTATATTACTACCTTACCATATTAGCAAAGCTAAGGTCTCGGGTTCGATCCCCGGGTCGGGCAAAGTGATATTGGAGATTTCTATTCAGCATCAGCCCGGAGTCAGTTTTCTATTCAGTATTAGTTGCGCCTCTGCCTACCCCTTCCGGGATAGCAGGCGTAAGTGTGTGTGTGTGTGTGTGTGTGTGTGTATGTGTATGTGTGTGTGTGTGTGTGTGTGTGTGTGTGTGTGTGTGTGTGTGTGTATAAAGTACTATATTAGTGGGGCAGTCATGTAATACGTGAATTAAATTCAAATTGGCCATGGTAGATTCAAATTCTGTCGATTCTAAGAAAATAACCTTTAATTTGACATTTGTTTTTTGTTACCTACTACAAATATAATTTGGTTCCTAATATGTAATTTGTGCTACCCTTGGAGAAACTAAATATTATGTACCGTAATTGGCAGGCCATTTATTATAAAAATAATTTGTTCGTTGTATAAATACATCTGTCAAAGTTAAAAATTAAGCAAAATCCACAAAATTAGCACCCTGTGTATGTATGTATGTATGTATAAATTTTATGTTTCACTCTAGCGTCGCTCCTATTAACCGATTTTGTTTGAGATAACAATATTTAAACATTAAATGGGCCTTCAATGGTTCCGTTACCGTATAATATTGCTAAACAACAAACCAATGCTATTAATATAACGCCCTTCCCGATTTCACGCGTCATCAGACGGACATGTAACACAATCTCTGCTATCGAAGCAAACAGTAATTATAGCATAGTAGCTATGGTCAGATACTATGACACTTATTTACTGCGTCACTGCGTGTGTAATATATCTGCTATTGATATATTTTTGTATTTACACTATTAAGCTATTTGCTGGCAGTTGAGGTACGTTTTCCGTTTTCATTAATATTGTGAAAAAACAATTAAGCAGATATATTTTTAAGATGAGCTGAGCAAGTTTCTTGCTTGAGGATAATGCTACGATAGAAATAAAAAAAAATACAAAGCACTGTGGCATAACACTGCGGATTTGGAAATATATTATGCTATGGAAAGAAGCCACGCGAAATGTATAGTTGCGCCTCTATGTCTTTTCGAAAATCGACATATTTACGGGCTTAAAATATACATACTACTAAAGGTACTACTTCGCAAACCTCCGTTATCATATAAAAATGAATCACGCAAAGCGGACGCCAAATCTCAAAGATATCTGTGTAAGTACATTTGAAAAGTATACAAACACACGAATTCAGAGCCTCCATTTTGGCAGTTAATAAAAAAAAACTAAAAACTTTAAGAGTATAATATTATTAAGACATTTAAACAACGATTTAATAACAGTTGTCGCTTGATATAATGAAAATCTAGCACATTTTGTTGATCCCTGTGAAGACCTTGGCGTGTGGCTGACAGTAGACAACCCTCATCAACCCTCAAGCGCAAATAAACTTAACCAACCACAACGCATTACTGGTACTGTTTTTACGAGTTTTGAAAATCCTAATGCGATAACAATTTATACACATTATTCGTTGTAAACTGTTTCGTAATAAATACTATCTGGTTAAACTGACTGCCTCGGTGGCGTAGTGGTATTACAGTACGACTGCAATGCTGAGGTCTCGGGTTCGATCCCCGGGTCGGGCAAAGTGATATTGAGTTTTTCTATTCAGTATCAGCCCGGAGTCTGGAATTTGTGCCCGATATGGCGATAGGCTCGCCCCCTATCACATCATGGGACGGAATGTCGGCGAAAAGTGGGTGCACTAGTTGCGCCTCTGCCTACACCTTCGGGAATAACAGGCGTGAGTGTATATGTATGTACTATCTGGTTAAAGGACATGTCCAAAAATGGGCCTAAAATTGTAACCAAGACAGTCTATATATATTTCAATCTTTGGGTGTTGAATGTTAAATGCTCTGAGATTTCAGTAGAACTCCTAAAAACTAGCCTTTTACAATAAATCGTTTAATTTTAAAGATGTCCGATTTTGAGATTTATTTAAGTTTATTTTGCTTTAAATCTACACTTAATATGAACTTTAAAAAAAGTTTGTTATACATGAAAAAGTCCAATTTTTTTTTAATGGATTTAAGATTCCTATTTCGCGCATTTAATATTCCTAAAGTTTGAATCTGGTTAGATTTTGAGGCCCAGCACCCATATAAAAAGGGGACATCTTTCATATGTGTAGAGTTTTATACTTTGTTGTCATATTTTATGGTATGGGTGATAAATATTGTATATTATTATATTATGTATATCTGCAGTGTGGGTTCGATCCCCGGGTCGGGCAAAGTGATAGTGAGTTTTTCTGTTCAGTATCAGCTCGGAGTCTGGAATGTGTGCCCGATGTGGCGATAGGCTCGCCCCCTATCACATCATGGAACGGAATAACGGCGAAAAGTGGGTGCACTAGTTGCGCCTCTGCCTACTCCTTCGGGGATAACAGGCGTGAGTGTGTGTGTGTGTGTGTGTGTGCAGTGTGGGAAAACGATATTATTATCTCTCAATATCTATGTACAATTATAAATTAAAAACAACACATTGTTTGTCCTACAGCGTGAAATGAATTTTCAAACAAAAAAGCAATAAGATTTTTTTTTTAACTAAAATAAACCAACTATAAAACCACTACATATAAAAAAAATTTATTAAAATTCGTATTCGCTTAGTATAAACGTATATTTGGAGTCGGTGCCCTATTTAAATTGAACAATGTTTTCGTATATTAGTTCGTGTTTTTCCTTAGCTTAGCTGGTAATTGAAATTAGGCATCGACTACAAATATACGTTTATACTAAGTGAATACAAATTTTAATTATTTTTTTATTTGTAGTGGTTTTGAAGTCGGTTTATTTTTTATTCAGCTATCTATACAACACCATTGCAGCTATACCTACTAAAGCTTTGTTATTATTATAATCAAATATGATGCTTATACATATTAAAATGGTGGTTTCAACAACATTCACCAAATCGGAAACTTCTGATTCAAAAATTAATATTGTGGTCACGGCTTCCAAAACAGCTTAATACCAAGTTGACAGTCAATTTGCAAATGTATTATGAAACCTCGAAACAATTCCACCACAATAATATCTATTTGATCTCTTTCCTTCCGCTTTTACACCACTCTATTGTGTGGTCAGCATCGTTTTCAGTCTTGTTATACAATTACTTAGCTTAGTTTTTAAGAATTAATTGTCTATAAGTAACCGCCAAACTGACTATCCAAACACTCATTGCATCAAAATATTACCATCTGAATAAATCCCCTTTTTTCATAAGACGTCTTTTCATAAAATCCATGCTAAAAAAAATTAATCTGAATATTCAGCGTGCATACGGTAAAGTTTCTTCATTTAGCTCCAGGCGATATATTTATGAGATCTGTGGCAGTTGTTTTTCTCCAGACCAGAACCTCTCTGCAATAGGAATATTTTATGAATTGAATCGAGATCCGCTGTAGGAATTAACAGATACTGAAATCTAGGACGCGTATTTGGAGACCATTTTGTTAGAAATGGTTGCAATGTATTTTGTCTTATCTTCATTGTGAGTAAGAATTCTAGAATCTAGTGACGGTATAGACTTGAACCTAGAGGTCATAAATCCAATTCAGTGGTTGGGAAATAGCTTGTATCATGGCAAAAAACCTACAATTGCAACGTCATCTCGATATTTTAATTATAAAGCATTATGTGGCACTACACGCAGCACTTCATAGAACAGATGTCAACCTCATTCCGGATCGCAACTAAAAGATGCCACCATCTCCAAGGAACAAAATTTGTACCTAAAATCGATTCTGTCAAACACAAAATGTCTTTTCCAGCACAAAAAGATTCCAAAGAAACCTTACAAAAGACACTTAATTGACCCATTAAAGCGTACTTAGGCGCTTTTTTTATCAAAACTCCTTTCAACAGGTTTCGAAAGCAGCCGAATTTCACAGTAAGGTTCTATTCAATTGTGGCCGACGGGAATGTATAACAATTTCAGGAGCGACCCTTGCTCCTGAGGGATACCGCGATTTATTTCTATTACAACTGACCGTGGTCGGGGCACAATGAGATAACATTCAAATAGGGGATGAGCGGAATGAGATAAATATAATGCATGTTTTTATGTCTGGCGTTGGGTGTTTGTTCTCAGAATCTTTTGGATTCTATAGTAAGATGTTTGTGTTAGTGCGCATAACGACGTCCGTACAAAAGGTTTCCAACCTGTCATAATGTGTGTAAATCCGGTTTTAAACAAGCTAGCGGCATAATGTGTCAACTAGTAAGGGGTACCTCATCATCTCTCCTCAGTCACCACTCTATCTGTGCAGAATTCCGCTTACTATCAAGTGCAGCAAGATCGCTTTGTAATGCTCGTCTTTCTCTTTTACAATTTTTTGCTTCACCTAATTCTGAGAAAAGTTAACCTTTTGGTTGATTTTATTGATTGCATTTATCTAGTTAAAACAGTTTTATAAAAGAAACAGAACCACATCTAAGAAGTAATTTCTCATTAAGATTCATGTTGACTTTGTTTCAAACCGCCTGTAAATGCTGATTTACAGGCAGTTTGAATCTAGTATCAGCTAATGTGTCTCTACAAAACACACACATAATAAAACTTTCCGTGAGGCTTGTTTTGCTCGTTTTTTAAAACAAACTATCTTAATAGAGGTTCCAGATTCAATATAAGTTACCAATCGCAAAACATACGGATGCGATGTAACTGTCAGTTTGGTATAAATTTACAGGTATAACCGCAGCGGCAGGACTTTACGATTGAGATGTTCAGACTACCAGCGGTGGCGAAATACAATAGTCTTCAGATTAATCAAACGTCCTTCTTATACCAGTCTACAAAATACTTAGGTCCCAAAACAACACCCATTCTGACCCTAAATATTTTATATTTAAATATTATTTTCTCTCTCCGTACACCCCCGTCCTATTTACATACGGGGTCACCGCAGAGGTCAAGACGCGATAGGATTTTTCAGATTAAATTTCCATCGACACTTGGAGATTTCCGCGTGTCCTCAGATAGAATCACACGTCGAGAGGGATATTTTATATCGAATATTGGGACGACATTTTATTTCTTGTATTTTCTAGTAGATACTGAGTGCAGTCTTGTATTTAGTTTTCTAGTATACATATAAATTCGTCTGAATTATTTCTGATATCAAACAGTTTGAAAACATAACTGTCTATGACTTTGCTTGTTAGTGGTGGTACAAACTACAAAATGTGTCCCATGAAAATACGGAGAATTTCGAAGCCATAGCGCGTCGCTGCCCACAATGCTTTATTAAATTCTAAGTTCTAGGTTAAAAACTTAATTACTTCCATCGATGTATAGATAGAAGTGTCACAAACTCACAAAATGATCTTTTTTATTTTTTTTATTGCCGTGAATGACGAGACGAGCATGCCGTTCGCCTGATGGCAAGCGATACGACCACCCTTAAATAATAGCAGCCAGCACCTTGAGTTACAAAATAGGTACTGTGTGGCATTCCACTACGCTCGTCATCCTGTTGATCCTGAGACATAAGATGTTAAGTCTCATTATGTCCAGTAGTTACACTGGCTACAATGTCCTTCAAACCGAAACAAAACAATGCATGTACACTGCTGCTTGGCGGTAGAAATGGACATTGCGGTGGTACCCACCCAGGCGGACTCTTACAATGAGAGTCCTGCCACCAGTAAATCTTAAATGAAATAATAAAATAAAAATAATTGTAAAGATTAAAGATCATCTCGTTATTTAATGATATTGAAGTCGTGCACGCGGATATAAACAGGCTTAAAATATCCAATAGCTGTCGTATAATATCAGATATAATCCCACACGTCTTCCAAACAATAAACTATATCCGAGATAACTTCGGCACGTCTTCAGCGCAAAGTTGCCTAGTTTGATATTCTGTAGTTGACTCCAACTTTGACCGCTGACGTCCAGCCCTTTGACCAAGTTTGCCGTGTAATCTTTTAGCGATGTTAAGAATTTTTATGCATTTTATATAATAAACATATTTTGTTGAATAAACATCTAATTTATGAACTCCTTACTACTTTTTTATTGATATTAGTTTTGTTAGAAATACCATCTGTAATTCTTAGAGAATTTTAGATTTTTTATATAATATTTTTTTAGGTATATAAACTGCCTCGGTGGCGTAGTTGTATTAGGGTATGACTGCAAAGCTGAGGTCTTGGGTTCGATTCCCGGGTCGGGCAAAGTGATATTGGGTTTATTAAAACCAGTATCAGCCGTCTGGAACTTGTGCCCGATATGGCGATAGGCTCGCCCCAATCACATCATGAGACGGAATAACGGCGAAAAATGGGTGCACTAGTTGCGCCTCTGCCTACCCTTTCGGGGATAAAAGGCCCGATTTTACTGCTTGCTGATAAATACTACTTGTCACATAAGTGATAAGCCAAACAAATAGAAATGTCAAACTCTAATCTATGCTCCCAAATAAATTGTATTAAAATTAGTACTATTTACATACGTTATTTAATACGATATCTGTCAAATAAAATTTACTTGAAAGCTGTAAAACGCGCTCTTAATTTAGGAAAATGCTATCCCAACTATTGTATTTCATCGTTTTTATTTGTTAGATATTTATGTAACACTTTGAATTTATTTCCAGTGGTTTTTTTTTTATGTAAAGTTCACTGTTTCCGTTAGTGATAATGGTTCCTAACCCGCGATCTATCAAGTTCATTTTTTTAAATCTTAGCTCAGCAAAGTGACTTCACTGCACCTGATGTTAAGCGAAGTCCAAAAAAAATGTCAACCGTCAAGGGACAAGAATATTCTTAACGGTCGGCACTATTATGCCGGCCTGCTAATTGCTTCTTCACGCTCCGCTTGAAGGACCCCATGTTGTAAGAAGGGGGAACGCGTGTGCAGGAAAACTGTTCCACAGCTTAATGGTAACAAATTAACATTGTCTGCGAGACGCCTAAAATTTAAAGTATGACACCATTCTTCGCAGTCCTAACGAAAATTAACCGTTATCCAACCATCCCAATTTGTGTATATTTGTTGAATATTTGAGTACGTTTGTCCAACTTTGTGCGCTGTTCGTCGGCCCGGAAGCTCCCAGCCTTTTGATGCAGGGTCACATTATGACGGTTTTGTCAGACCACGCTACAGTGAACTTGCGAAATCATTTATTTATGAATTGGGCTGTTTTTTCTTTACATTTTGCTGAGAAAACTATGAAAAAATATCTATTCGTTTTACTAAGTACCTCTCTTGTGTATTTTACAAATCCTTACAATAATGTATATAAAAAATGTGCTAATTTGACTGACTCAATGGTACATCAGTATATACACCTAGACGTCCAATTCCGCGGGTAGGCGGAGAATATTAAGTGCTATGAACTACCACCATGGTTTCTCAATACTTAACGTAAGGAAATAATGTAACAGTTATAGTTAAGACACTGAATAAACTACTACTGCTAATGAATAAACGTTTATAAGTAATCCTATATTATGATTTTTATACATGTTAAGGGCCATGTAGTGCCTGGACAATGATTTAATTTTTAATGAGAACATTGAAAAAGAAACAGTCGAAAGCAGGATTTGAACCCGCGACCTCCAGCGTACCGTGCCAGTGCTCTGCCAACTGAGCTATCTCGACCTTACTAATACTTACTTATGCTTTCGACTGTTTCATTTCAATATTTCCATTAAAAATAAAATCATCGTTTATAAGTAAATTAATTATTTATACATATATATACATATACATATACACTCACGCCTTTTACCCCCGAAGGGGTAGGCAGAGGCGCAACTAGTGCACCCACTTTTCGCCATTATTCCGTCCCATGATGTGATAGGGGGCGTGCCTATCGCCATATCGGGCACAAATTCCAGACTCCGAGCTGATACTGAATAGAAAAACTCAATATCAATTTGCTCGACCCGGGAATCGAACCCGAGACCTCAGCATTACAGTCGTACCATAGTACAACTACGCCACCGAGGCAGTCAATTTAGCATTAAGGTTATTAATTATTTATAATAACCTACAAATTACTTTGTTTACAGATCGCGCATGCAACCGGCAAGTTAATTACTGAAAACATCGGGTTTTGAACCCCAAACCAAAGGTAAATATAATGTTAACTATTTCTACCTACTGTCTTAACCCACTGCTTCTATTCTTTAGTGTGAATACTGACCCAGGATTTAATGCTGGGACTCTGTAGTCCCAGCTTTAAAAGTTTTAGTATGTGACAACCCTCCGTGACCTCGAAGTGCTGCAAAGCCATCGGGAGTAATGATAAAAGCGATAAGATCCGTAAAACTGGTTTAATTTCTATGTCTAACATTCGCGTAAACGTAAGAAATAACAAGCTACTGATCAAATAAAGATGACTTACATTAATAATGTTCATGGAATTTGGTAACTTCTTACCATCAGACACCATCATCATCTTCCTGCCCTGGTCCCAAATTCCTAGGGGTCGGCGCAACATATTTTTCTCTTCCATTCTCCTCTATCTTTCGTCATCAAGTCATTCACGCCCTTTTCTTTCACATCATCACTTATACAATCCATCCACCTCTTCCTTGGTCGTCCTTGTCCTCGCCATCCATCATCACTCGTTGAGTTACCATCAGACAGTGTGTCAAAATTTCTGCTTACCTCCAAATAAAAGCCGTGAACTTATACTTCCGTATCTTTGTTCTATAAACTAAGACCCACCCACCATTACTCAATAAACTCTTGACATAAAAGTAGCCAAGGTGACCTGATCAGAGATATACATTTCCCAAATGTCAACGGTCTCGACTCTTGAGATTCCGCCGAGCTTAAGGAGTTCCCGTCGACAATGCCAAGTATTAAAGTTATACACTGGCATAAACAAACTAGGTATAATGGATTGTGTATAAATAGTTATTTGATAAATGTCGCTTGAAAATTTAAGAAAGTATTTTTTTGTGTTTCCACCTCATTCCATAGGTCAAGCAGTCAGGTTTTTTTCCATTCATAAAACACACATTATTTGCCTGAAACTGGAGTTTGTTTTCGAGATTCCTGTAAGGTCGTTCTCTAAAGCTTACCTCGATAAAATTTCTCAAGCGCTCAGACATGAGCATATTATCTTTACTTTATATAAACCAACTCGCAACTCTATCAAAACATTTACAATATTCAACAACAAATTACCCGAATCCATTCGAAATAAACAAAGTCCTAAATCCATAAACAAGGAAAACACACGATAAATCCTTCAAGCGACTTGACGAAATCCTCGCCGAAATATAAATTCGTCGAAAGAACGAGAGAAAAGAAAAAAATCGAAGCGAATTGTATTTATTCACCCTTACGTTGGCCACTATATTTCACCCTCATACATCTACGTGAATTATTTATATTATCACGATGGAAATAAATTTATATCGTTATCTTATAGGCTAGGAGCCCGGGATGTTTATCGCGTAACTGATATGGGGTTATTTTGCTAAATGGTTATACTGAATGATGAGATGGCTACTCTAGTAACTCTGCTGCGTAATGGACAGATAAATCTTAAGATGTTAAATAATTACATAGGGCGCAATGTTCTTCAAAACGGTAAAATAATCCTACTAATATTATAAACGCGAAAGTTTGTAAGTATGTATGGATGTATGGATGTATGGATTTCAGGATGTATGGATGTTTGTTACTCTTTCACGCAAAATTTTCTTAGCGGATTTCGATGAAATTTGGCATACGGGTAGTTTATGTCCTGGATTAACACATAGGCTTAATTTTATCCCGGGAAAATAAAAAGCGCGACTTTTATCCCGGAAAAACTTTTTGACGCGGGCGGAGCTGCAGGCAAAATCTAGTATCTAATATTACTAGCCCTGTATTATATACTGTCCAATTTTGGACACTGGGTCTCTACTACTGAGAAGGTTTAGGCCTTAGGCAACCACGCTGGCACAATATACACATCGGCTGGCCTGGTGAATAAACTAAATAAACAATTGACACCTAACTTAGACCTTCGACCTTCGTCCCGTTTCGTTCTCAACTAGGCTATCGTTTACTTTTCACACAGCAGTGCATGCACATGGCTTGTTGGTAGGAAGGTATTGCGTTTGTACCAATCCAGCATCTCGGATACAAGAATATTATCACTCAGCACGCAGTTGGTATATATGGTTATTATTGTCTATAAATAATATCATATTATAACAAAAAAATCTGTTTCGGTCGTGTAGTTGTATTAAAGTACGACTGCAATACCGAGGTCTCGGGTTCGATCTCCGGGTCGGGCAAAGCGATATTAGGTTTTTCTATTCAGTATCAGCCTGGAGTCTGGAATTTCTGCTCGATATGGCGATAGGCTCGCCCCTTATCACATCATGGCACGGAATACGCACGGCGGAAAGTGGGTGCACTAGTTGCGTCTCTGTGACCCCTTCGGGGATAAATTGCATGAGTATGTGTGTGTGTATTATATATAAATAATATTATATTATAAAAAAATAACAGTTCACAGTCTATTTTATCAAATATTTCCCACGCCAACAAAGCTTCAGTCATTATTACGAAGTACAGTCTAGTAGCGAGATTTCTCTAAGGACTTGCGGATGGAACAAATTATCTTCTTTTTCAAGGGAAATATTAATGGTGGATTTTGTTATAATAGTCAATCATAAACAACAATAATTCATCTCGTCATAATATTGAACATGATGATCTCTGAAAGTTAGAATTTCTATAGTTGAGTTATATGGGACGGTGATGCAATTCTGTAGAATCGCAATGTTAAGTGAGGTGACTTCGACATCTCGGGATTTCACTTATTAGTAAGTGAGTGTAGTTTGCTTCACCGACATTCTCACTTAATGGCGCTAGTGTACTTTACACTGCGGATTTACAAGTGAGCTCAATGGTGAGATCTTACAGAATAGCTAGCTGAACGAAGAACATTTACTGTGCCACTAATTCTTTAATATATCCTTTTTTTTTTTTATACGGCCATCTTCGGCGCATAAGGGACGGCTGCGGGCTTCCTCCGACTCGCGTCTAAGTTGTCGTCCGCAACCGCCCCTGCGTACTTGATAAGTATGAATTAAAGAAGGCTTTAAATCGTTGAACGCTTCATCGACTTCTATTCTTATTACCCTAGCATTAGTTTTTGCGCTGTAGTTACAGTTTCGTTATTCACCATCAATTACTAGTGGTAGGTCTCTCATATGTGAGAGTCCGTCTGGGTGGGTACCACCGCAATGTTTATTTCCATGTTTATATAATGTATGTATGTACGCGCGTGAGAAGTTATACTTCTTTGGCGTCATTATCCTTTATAGTTTGGGAAAATTGCAGTCTTGGCTTCGGCCTTTGAATTTTGAAAAAGTCCTTGGGTGTGGTAAAACAACAACAGACAAGGCTGCATGGCTAAGCGCCTTTGCCTTCTCCTTTTACTAAAAAATTTAATTATATTATATAATTCTTAAATATAGAATTTAGAGAATAATAAATATATATGACATAATTTGTACTAAATAGAAGATTCTTAATTTAAAATATTTATTATTGATTATTTTAAAAATAAATAAATTTTATAATTAATTTAAAAAAAAGACAACCAATTATATCACTTAAGACGAGGCTGTATGGCCTTGAACCCTTTGCCTTCCCTATAAAGGGAAAATTATAAAAAAACAACCGTGAGAATTTTTGTGTCACACATGCGCGCGCATCGTAAAATTTCACTCCCATAAATTTTTCATAACGCGCCTAAGGTATATCTTCAAAAAAAAAAGATACAGTAATTGAATAGCCACCCACCAGGGCATAACGATGTAGGGGAAGAAAAATATAGTAAGATAATTTCTACTACGCGGCTAATTATGCTTATAGCTATTTTTGAATTGCTAACGACCCCCGGATTTTTAACCGATTTTGATGCTTTCACAGAAGAATTTACTTTATTAGCTGTTTGCTGCCACGGGCCACTTCTTAAATTCGAAGACAAATTCCTTATTTTGCGACATAACAAAGCTGCGATATCGTTATTGAAGAGAATTGAATAAGCTTTGATGGTGATATTATTTAAAAGTGCTATAATTAAAACCTACTATAGTTTGTGGCCATGTCCAGCGGACTTTGATTTTAAAACCAATAGCCCTTAGAACAAGAACATTTAACATGGAATGCAGTTCTTAAAATTCCCACCTCGATTAATTAGTTTTGGCTAAATGACAAGCCCAAATATCTATCTTAAATCCAATCAGTCTTAAAACAAAGATGTACAAAATGGCGACCACTGTTCTTAAGTCTAACATTAGATCTGACTTTTACTATCAATGGCATGCCAAGTATCGATTTTGAGGTCAATGGGCCTTAAAACAAAGAAATTCAAAATGGCGGCCACTTTTTTCAATTCTAACATTCGATCCGTCTTTTGTACCTACAGGCCTGCCCAGATATCGATTTTGAGGTCGATTGGCCTTAAAACAAAGAAATTCAAAATGGTGGCCACTTTTTTCAATTCTGACATTGGATCCGTCTTTTGTACCTAAAGGCCTGCCCAGATATCGATTTTGAGGTCGATTGGCCTTAAATCAAAGAAATTCAAAATGGCGGCCACTTTTTTCAATTCTAACATTGGATCCGTCTTCATTACCTAAAGGCTTGCCCAGATATCGATTTTGAGGTCGATTGGCCTTAAAACAAAGAAGTTCAAAATGGCGGCCACTTTTTTCAATTCTAACATTCGATCCGTCTTTTATACCTACAGGCCTGCCCAGATATCGATTTTGAGGTCGATTGGTCTTAAAACAAGGAAATTCAAAATGGTGGCCACTTTTTTCAATTCTGACATTGGATCCGTCTTTTATACCTAAAGGCCTGCCCATATATCGATTTTGAGGTCGATTGGCCTTAAATCAAAGAAATTCAAAATGGCGCCCACTTTTTTCAATTCTAACATTGGATCCGTCTTTGGTACCTAATGGCCTGCCCAGATATCGATTTTGAGATCGATTGGCCTTTAAACAAATAAATTCAAAATGGCGGCCACATTTTTCAATTCTGACATTGGATCCGTCTTTTGTACCTACAGGCCTGCCCAGATATCGATTTTGAGGTCGATTGGCCTTAAAACAAAGAAATTCAAAATGGCGGCCACTTTTTTCAATTCTAACATTGGATCCGTCTTTTATACGTAAAGGCCTGCCCAGATATCGATTTTGAGGTCGATTGGCCTTAAAACAAAGAAATTCAAAATGGCGGCCCCTTTTTTCAATTCTAACATTGGATCCGTCTTTGATACCTAATGGCCTGCCCAGATATCGATTTTGAGGTCGATTGGCCTTTAAACAAAGAAATTCAAAATGGCGGCCACTTTTTTCAATTATAACATTGGATCCGTCTTTTGTACCTACAGGCCTGCCCAGATATCGATTTTGAGGTCGATTGGCCTTATAACAAAGAAATTCAAAATGGCGGCCACTTTTTCTATTCTAACATTGGATCCGTCTTTTGTACCTACAGGCCTACTCAGATATCGATTTTGAGGCCAATCGGCCTCAAAACAAAGAAATTCAAAATGGCGGCCGCTTTTCTCAATTCCAATATATAACTAAGATTTGCATCCAATGGAAACCCAAAAATAAGCTAAAAAGAAACAACCTGTAAATGTTCAGTTTTCATACATTTTGCAGAAATCGGCCCGAGCGTGGATCCACGCTCCCGGCAGAGTTTGAACACTTTTTTTGAGCGTGGATCCACGCTCCCGGCACGCGAGGGCTTAATAGACATAAAACTCATATTCGCATGGGTTGAAAAAACTTCTATCCGAAATTTCTTTACCAGTAAGCTTCTTGAGCTATGTGAAAACATCTATTTAGTGACAGAATTCATTCGTTCGTACGTATTTAACAGTTTTTTTCTTCTGGTGTAAAATTTGATTCTCAACACTTTTTAACAAAAGAATAATGGCAAATACAGACACAACACATTATTGTGCTTGTTGAGAGGTTTTTTTACTCAATAATCACAAAGTTATTTCATGGGTAAACTTTTCCAAACTAGAAGTCACTTATTTAAACACTGCACATTAATAGGGCTTTAATTTTCCGTGCGATTTTTGAATTAAGTCCATGAACAAATAATAATATAATAATACCAGCCCTGTATTATATGCTGCCCATTGCTGAGCACGGGCCTCCTCTACTGCTGAGAGGGTTTATGCCTTAGTCCACCACGCTGGCCTAGTGCGGGTTGGTAGACTTCACATACCTTCGAAATTCTTATAAGGAAATTCCTAGGGACCTATGCAGGTTTTCTCGCGTTATTTTCCTTCACCGTTAAAGCGAACGATACTTGATAAACAATGTCCACGTAACTTATGAACAAATGAAAAGCAAAAATGTGAAAATTTTATCAAATGAATATTTGACATATAAATTAGATTTTATCATATATATTTTTTTTATTTTTCCGCTTTTTGTATGGATGCTGGACCTCAACATTTAATCATGCTCAAACTTTATGGATATTAAAAGGGCAAAATGTGGACATTGTATTCATTAAAAAAATTGAGATTTGGTTATTAAGCAAAATAAAAATACTTACGTCTCAACATCGGAGGACTTTCAAATTATACTATTTATTACTAAGGCCTAGTTTTTGGGAGTACTATCCAAATATATATGAGAGAGCAGAGGATGTTGAACTCTTTAAAACGGGGTGGCGTCAGCTCTGCCGACGTCACAGGGTTCCACCTCATCATCATAACCCATGATGTGAGAGTAAAATTCCAAATTGTTGTTCGTCTTTTATTTCCGCAGCTCCACACAGTTGAAAGGCTCACAAGAGACTGACGACTTCAAATGCGAGGCACCCTATTTATACCAACGATTTGACATCTCGACTGGTTTTTGCACGATTATCATTTCAAAATACCCGCCGCTCCGACATAAATATAGTATCTTAGTTAGAATTTTAAGCCCGTTTTTGAAAGTCCTTTGTTTTTGGCTCATAAATATTATGCTCAGTAAGTGCTACATATAGACCAATTTAATTTTTTGCCATCTGTAAGCCGAGGTCGTAGGGGTTTAATACAAACGTTATCCTACTAATATTATAAAGGCGAAAGTTTGTAAGTATGTATGGATGTCTGGATGTATGGATGTTTCTTACTCTTTCACGCAAAAACCACTCAACGGATTTCGATGAAATTTGGCACACTGGTAGGTCATGTCCTGGATTAACATATAGGCTACTTTTTATCCCGGGAAAATATAAAGCGGGACTTTTACTCCGGTAAAACTTTTATTATGCGGGCGGCGCCGCGGGCAAAAGCTAGTTTAAAATAAACCTAAAATCTTTAGAAACCCCAAATCTAACTACCAATTTCAAACTGGATTGCTCGATACAACGATATCGATTCCAAATTGTAGCCAACAATTAAGAACCCGGAAACCTGTACGAACCATTTGGCAATATAAATCAAACCAACATTAAGAACAGACGTTAGCTGTTATTGAATCTCAGTTTGGACAAAAGCCACAAATACTAAGTTCTTAATACCCTGCTAAGCAAAATAAAGCATGCAATAAATTTAGTAATTTTTAAAATAAATACGGAATGCACTGAAACATATAATGGCTGTGACCCAAAAAAAGAAATTCGCTCGTTACATAAGGATTATTTAGTTCACTTGTAGCCATGCTTCAAAAACAAAACCAGCCTATTCCCAGATTCAAATAAAGGACCATGGATGTGTTCATTGAGTGTTACCATTTATGTAAAACTCCCAAAAATATGTGTATTGTATCTCTAAGCATAAAAGTGTTCACTCGAACTACAATAACATAAAGTAATAAAAAGTATCATTCCACGTTTATCATAAAAGTTTGTTTCTCCAGTAAAAAAAAACTAAATCTCCCGCCAAAGCACTACACAACAACCCATCCTTTCATGTATCATCCGAATAAATGGATTCAAAACAGAAAAATACGAAACAGTAATTGAAAAGGAAACAATGCCGTCGTTCTGTTTACTAAAGTGTGATTGAGTTTGCATTTGATATTCGATAGCTTCATCTATCGTATCAATATTTTTAATTTAATTTTTATTCCGTGACGAAGGAAAGAAGATTTGTGTAATTCACTGCTTATGTATTGTTTGTAGCTTTGTATCGGGTTTCAAGTATTAGTTTTTAGGTTATGTTTAAATATGGCAACATTTGCTTATTAATGTAAAGTATCTTCTAACTGTCACACACTCATTACTGACCGTAAAAAGACACAGATTTTTTTTTTTATTGCCTCGAAGGCAGACGAGCTAACGGCCCACCTGGTAAGTGGTTACCGTCGCCCATGGACGTCAGCAATGCCAAGGGCACAGCTAAGCCGCTGCCTACCGTAAAAAACTTTTTTAAACCTCGTTTGAAGAAGGATAAGTCATAGCGCTGAGGAAACACCGTGGGAGGAAGCTCATTCCAGAGTGAACACGTTCTAGGTAAAAATGATCTCTGGAAACGTACAGTGCTAGCAGTGGACGTTACCAGGTGGAACGGATGAACTTTCCTCCGAGAACGGGTAGTCCGGTGGTAAAAAGGAGATGATGATGTCATCTCGAACAGTTCCTCAGAGCACTCCCCGCGGAAGAGCCGATAGAGTACGCAAAGGGCCCCAATGTCTCTTCGCATTCCCAACGGGTCCAAACCGTCCGAGAGCTTAGGATCGTCTATGATTCGAGCAGCGCGTCTCTGTAAGGAGTCAAGTGGAAGCAACTGGTACTTGGGTGCCCCAGCCCATAGGTGCGAGCAGTACTCCAGTACAGGCCGGATTTGTGCTTTGTAAAGCACAAATCCGGCCTGTACTGTCTTTGTTCCGGTGTGAAGTACCGCTTAGCTCTATTAAGGACACCCAGTTTCCTTGAGGCTAATTTAGGCCTTACTTTCCACGTGACTCCCAAACTGGACACTTCAAATATCAAACATCTTTGCTCGCCATGTTTTCCTACATATAAAATCAGAAGAGCACGTAAAAGTCAACGGTGCCGTGGAATTGTCAACCTCCCCTTCAAATAGAATGTCGCTGTTTACAAGCGAAATATAATTTTATTTCTCAGAATTGTATCTGTTTGCAAATCCGGCCGTACCCTACGAAAACGTAATTTCCGTCGAACTGACAAACATCCAACCCCAATGTTTGGCCAAATGTTTGATCAATTACGTAGTTTATAGTAAATATTATCTCACGAACTTCCGCTTAGCTAATCTCCTTTCTAATGTTGACCTAAGGTTATTAACATAGGCAAGGTTGGCCACTTTCAGATTCCTCGAGCGGCCGGGCGCGAATCCAGAAATTTTTCAATTTAATTTATCCAATTAATTTTATAAATTCGAAAATTTTAAAGGTTTAGACGTTTTTGTTAGACCTTAACATCTAAGTCACTGAATTGATTTTTTTTTTCTTTGTTCTAGGAACTAGGTTCTTAGCAATAAATTACAATCTATTCTATAAGACTAATAAGCAATATTATTCTAACTTAATTTTCTAGGCGATAAGTTTACTACAACTAAGAATAAGGTTCTAAGCACTCTCTTAGAGTTTGATAACATAAAAAAACACTTTGTTCGTGTGTTATATATACTTAGCACTGACACTATAACTTGTTCACTGTAATTATGCACTACACTTTATTACACTAGTTCGAAAGGTTTAGTAGAATTGAATTTGACACACAAATATAAGTCACGGCACGAAACTCTAGCGGTGACCGTTATTGCGCAGAAGTAAAAAATAAGGTGTCTTGGCGGGGTACAGGGGTGAAGGGCGAGCGTGCGTTGCGCCGATTGGCTCTCCAGTCGTACTCCGTCCCCCGTGCCGATACGACGCTCCGCGCACTTCCAGTGTACAGTCGCGTTCTGAATTGTTTTGTTGTCATCGTTAATTTTCGTTGTTGTTTTTTGTTAAGTTTGTTTTGTTGATTTGTTTGTTGTGTTTGATTTGGTTCTTATGTAATTCGGACATAATATAAAAATTATTATTATTTGGTATTCAATATAAAAATTTACAAATCCGATAGTGTATTTATTTTTCTACTCCCCATAAACTTGTTAAAAATTATATTGTAGGTAACATGAAGTAATATTACTTAAGTAATATTTGCGTGCGTGACAGTACCCATACGCAGTTAAGTTCCACATTTTGTTCACCGCTAGACTTACTATTTGACTTTACATTAAAACATTATTTTGCTGTTTTTAATTAAGCAATTAAATTACTAATTTGTATTGCGTGCGCGACGGTACCCATGCGCAGCTATCCCCTCCACGTTTCGCTCAGCGCTAGAGTTTCGTGCCGGGACATATACATGTCAGATTTTATACGTATCGCTTACCATCAAGCGAACGGCATGGTCGTCTCGTCATTCAATGCTATAAAAAAACAATCAATGGAAACATGTAATTAGTGTATAGTTGTTAAGGGACATAATTTGCTTTAAACAATAATCACTCTCGAGATTCAAAACAACTAAATAAATACAGTAAGGCTGTACAAACTTAGCTTTCTTTGTCTATACTTTGTAACTAAAAACAGATTTACAAAGCAAAAGAATAAGGGGTAATAAATAATAATGTAAAGTAATTAATTCAATGATAGTAATTTTTCCCTTGTTTACATACTTTTTTTTTCTTTTACCTTTTCTTTGTATCACTGTATGTTTCCTTAAAATAAATAATGAAACTGTTCCTTATTCTGAAAAAAAAATGCGTGGTCGTACTTTATTTTCGAGAAAGATATTTTAGGTGCGCGAATCAGTGAGCTAATATTATAAAAAATGCTAATATTATATAAGATAACTGGTTTAATCCTGCAGCACCCACTTGAAAATCTTTTCTGGAAAAAGTAGGCTGATCTAAGTAAAATACAAACCACAATACTATTACAAAACACAAGCAACACAAAGTCGATAGTAGGTTTAATAATCATTTTCGTTCAATACGACGTAGAATGTATTTTTTTATTGCAACTGAAGGGCGAGACGAGCATGCCGTTCGTCTGATGGTAAGCGATACGAGCCCCCATTAACAGTAGCAACACCAACAAGCACCTTGAGTTACAAAGTACTGTGTGGCATTACACTGCGTTCGTCATCCTGAGACGTAAGATGTTAAGTCGCATTATGTCTAGTAGTTACACTGGCTTTGAACAGCGAAACAAGCCATTTCGAAAGAAAAAAAGGAAAGAAGTTATTATGAAATAAATTTCGCATCTGATTGAACACAATAAACTCAAAAACTACCGAATGAATTTTCGGGTCATTCAGCCCAAAAGTACGCACTTTTTTTTCTATCGTCTACACATTTGAAAATATAGGGTCCTGATAAACGTTTTAATACTTTATTGAAAGTAAATTTATTCTACTTTCATTATTTAATGAGTTTTTGTACATTGCTTCATCGTTTTTTTTGCAATACATGTTTAAGTGCAGCGGGAGAAATTCGTACTCTTGACCCATCATGTGGGTAAAACTACGCAAAGATGCGGTTAATAGTTCGCATACTGGGTAAGCTTCGCACGCAGGTAAACTACAGGCATATAATTACAAATTGTATAAGTACACATGTAATCATATGGAATATATTTTTAAACTTCTTTTATTCTTGGTACAAATATTATAAAATACACATTGAATATACTCCTATTGTAGGCACCAAAAACATAATTAATTAGGCTGTACTTATAATCAACTTTATTTATTTTTGTAATTTAATGATCACTGTAATTTTAGGAACTTTTGATGTTACTTTTCATCGTAATGAGGTTATAACAGCGTGCGTACTTTTAATCCCGTACTATTACTCAATAGGGATTATTTTAAACAAACACACGTCAGTTGAGATGCAGTTATTTTTTAGGACAGAATTAATAACTAAAATAAATACTATAATAATCATGTAAACTTAAGATAATCATCGGTCTTTTGTAAACTGATGCACCGTCTATCTATAAACTTTTTCCCAACTCAAAATAGTTGATAACTAATCAACAAAATCACGATAATCGCCGTTTTTCGCTAAACAAGTGAGGCTTGGTAAAATAGCTTGTGGGCTCCGATATCATCCCTGACGCACCCCTAATTTAGCCAAAAAGTGTCTGAGCCCCCTCAATAGGTTCCGAAATATTGACCACGCGAAATTTTACCCACTGCGTGCTGTTGCCCCGAATGAGCTATGGCTTTCACCAATGGACAGAATGATTCCAGAAAAAGGTTAGTATATATTACATAAATATTTTGTACGACAGAAAAATACGTTTCGGTATATTATGCTACCTGTGCGAAGCCAGGGCGGGCCGCTAGTAAACAATAAACAAAACCTACTGTTGTGAAAGCAAAGGATAAAACAGAATCTAACTGAATTATAAGCGCATGTCAAAATTGCATTCAACACCCTGAGCCAGGATTTTAATTTATAATCTTGAAATACTTAACTCATATATTTCAATATCGCCATGGTTTCTCATCAGTCAAAATAATCTGGTGTTTATTCAGTATAACAATTACAAATTAAAGTCACTCTATTACATGGTCATACTTCTCCCCATACATACATTAAATACGCAAAGTACAAATTAAAAGCGAAATCATTTCGAAGCTTATGTTAGCACTCGCAAACATTAATCAAAAACGGTGTAATTAAATTTAATTAATAAATTCTGAAGTTCTCAACACATTCTGCTCGAGTTACTTTTAATTAAAAATAAATGTAAATACGCGTGTACATGACACAAGAACTCAACCACACCGAGACTCACAAGATGTTTTCAATATGAAAGAGGCATGAGTCTTTCTACAAACTACTCACAAGTTTTGCTTTGTAAATCTGTTTTTAGTTACAAAGTATAGACAAAGGAAGCTAAGTTTGTACAGCCTTTTCGTATTTATTTAGTTGTTTTGAATCTCGAGAGCGATTGCTGTTTGAAGCTAATTATGTCCCTTAATTAAAATAAAATAGAAATTATTTTCCATTTCACACACTAGCAGTCAAGAGAGCGCCGCAGTGGTTGGTAGACGGGTAACTTCTGTGACCTATCTCGTACCATGTATTTAAAATAAATCTTTTGTTGATAGATATATAGTTGACTAGCTTTTGCCCACGGCTTCGCCCGCGTTAATAAGTTTTTCCGGGCTAAAAGTACATAAAAACCTTCCCGTTGAATCACTCTATGACTATGACGTTGATACAACTCTTAACAAATAATGCATTAATTTCGACCAAATTTGATTACCATAAAAACGGTTCTAGTGAGTTAATCTTAAAAGATAGACATATACTGTCGCGGACATTTTTTTAGATCATTTTAAGAGGAATAATTCTTTCATACATATATTTTTGGTATCTTGAACCGTTTTCGCAGCGCACGCAATGGAAGCCCTCAAGGATGAATAATTTTCCCCGTTTTCTTTACATTTTCCATTATTTCTTCGCTCCTAATAGTTGCATCGTGATGTTATATAGCCTAAAGCCTTCCTCGATAAATGGTCTATTCAACACAAAAAGAATTTTTCAATTCGAACCAGTAGTTCCTGAGATTAGCGCGTTCAAACAAACAAACAAACAAACAAACAAACAAACTCTTCAGCTTTATAATATTAATAGAGATAGTATAGATAAAGATCACATCGATAGAGATATCTGAAAAGTGGGAAGATATTTCTTAATATTTTCCATCGGCCAAACAAGACATATTTCGGCAGTAATGTTATTTCCAGCAATTCAAACTTGTTCCCAGGGGCGCAAATTCTAATATTTAAGTAAACAATCCAGCTATTTTCCTACATAAATTAACCTGCATAAATTAAGAGTGCCTTGGTGGCGTAGTTGTATTACGGTACGGCTACAATGTCAAGGTCTCGGGTTCAATCCCCGGGTCGGGGAAAGTGATATTGGGTTTTTCTACTCTGTACCAGCCCGGAGTCTGAAATTTGTGCCCGTGGGTGAGGCACAACTAGTGGGTGCACTAGTTGTGCCTCTGCCTACCCCTTCGGGAATAAAAGGCGTGAGTGTATATGTATGTATCTATATATTAACCTATATACGACTTTGAATAATGAATCACGGTGCATGACAGGGCCGTCTCCCATAAGTTTAACGTGCTTTTAACGTAACACGCTGGAATCCGAAACGGTTTCAAGCACAATTATTTGCAATTAAGCTAAGTTAATGCATTTTAATTCTCTGTTTGATGCGCTTGAAATCTGATAATAAGATTGCTATAGGGCTGCGAGTAACACAATTGTCGCGTGTTGAACAGTGCGTGTATGCAAGTGTTTATGCAATGGTTGTTATGTGTGATTTGTCTATAAAGATCCCAACGCTTTAGAAATTTCCAACGCTAAACAACAAACAAGTAAGCTGAGTACCGGATTAGAGTACTTTACAGTCAGTGTAATCACTGGACAATATGTAACTTAACATTTAAAGTCAAAGTGTAAAGCCCAATGCCATGTATCATTTATTTATTAAAAATTCTGACTTGTAACTTGTAGCTATCGTATTGATCAGTTATGGCGTTCACATCACCGTTCCTTATATAAATAAGTAATCGTGCACTTAAATCTGGTATGAACTTCGAAACTCAAAGCGATAATAAAAATATAGTAAAGAATATATCTTGAAAATCTTCCAATGTATAGCCCTCATGTGCACCCCATAAAGTCTCTCATGCCCACCAGTGTCATAAGTCTTAATCTATACTACTTATATATCTATACTAATATTATAAAGCTGAAGAGTTTGTTTGTTTGAACGCGCTAATCTCAGGAACTACTGGTTCAAATTGAAAAATTCTTTTTGTGTTGAATAGACCATTTATCGAGGAGGGCTTTAGGCTATATAACATCACGATGCAACTATTAGGAGCGAAGAAATAATGGAAAATGTGAAAAAAACGGGGAAAATTATTCTTCCTTGAGGGCTTCCATTGCGTGCGCTGCGAAAACGGTTCAAGATACCAAAAATACATGTACGAAAGAATTATTCCTCTTGAAATGATCTAAAAAAATGTCCGCGACAGTATATGACCAAATTTTATTACCATAAAAACGGTTCTAGTGAGTTAATCTTATAAGATAGACAGATAGACATATACCATCGCGGACTTTTTTGTCGACCTTTTTAAGGTGTACAAGAGTGTAGTACATTATTTCGATCTATCTCGTAGAGTTTAGCCAGCGTCTGCAATGTAAGCGCAAAAAAATGTGTTTATCTACGACATCACATTAGAAACCTTTTAAATTATCAATGTTTCTCTACTATATTATGCATGTATTATACATATAAACCTTCCTCTCGAATCACTCTATCTATTAAAAAAACCGCATCAAAATCCGTTGCGTAGTTTTAAAGATTTAAGCATACATAGGGACATGAGGACATAGGGACATAGGGACAGACAGCGGGAAGCGACTTTGTTTTATACTATGTAGTAATGATAAAGGTAAGACAATAATACACAGAGTGAGAGCTAAATATGGAAACTTCAGCTTAGTTCAATCATTTATAGAAAACATTCTGATGGAAATGTTTAAAATCTAATAAGAAAACTATTTTAAAAAATACTTTTCATAGATAACTCCTAAACTTTTTATGGCTCGGCCTTTGACTCAATCGAAGTTGGTCCTTAGAACGCATTCCAAATTCAAAATTTAAATCAACTTTTTAATATCGCTGTCCTAACTGCGCTTCCTAAAGTTTTAAGCCGTTGAATGGCCAATTAATATTGTGTAAGTTTAAATTGAACATTATTCATTTTAATGCATTTAATCACAAAAGTTTTCGCAATTTTCCGCTCCTATGGCTGCAATAAATCCATCATTATAGATGCGTGATTTATTTTAACTCAGCAAATATCGGCGTGTTTACGCTGAACAAATTTTTTAATCATACTTTATACACGACTGCCTCGGTAGCGTTGTTGTATTACGGTATGACTGCAATGCTGAGGTCTCTGGTTCGATGCCCAGGTCGGGCAAACTGATATTGAAGATTCCTATTCAGCATCAGCCTGGAGGCTGGAATTTGTGCCTGATATGGCGATAGGCTCGCCACCTATCATATCATGGGACCGAATACGCACGGCGAAAAGTGGGTGCACTAGTTGCGCCTCTACCTACCCCCTCGGGGATAAAAGGCGTTAGTTTGTGTGTAGCTATATTTCATACAGGGTTCAGTAGAACAATGTGTGGGAATCGAACAGTGCGACCGCTTTTCGAATTCAATTTCTTTTTTATTTAAATAGTCTTACTTCAAATTATCGTCATAATTTTTCCACTGCTTCGGAACATGTTATCGCTGTGAAGAAGCAGCGCAAGAAACTCCCTCAGCAACGCTTAATACCCAATTAGACTGTTTTACTAGCTTTCTAACCAGAACACAACATATTATCAATGACTGCTTGAAAGCAGTCGCTGCTACATAAGGGTATATCTGAATGTTAACAAAGGCTACTCGTATTGGGTCACAGTGTAACACAAACACAGTAAAGGAAGCCAATGTCCAGCAGTTTCATACAATTTTATACAACGTTTATCCTTGTCACTATTTCTTATAAAACAAAGTCCCCCAGCCACGTGTGTCTGTCTGAACGCGATAAACTCAAGAAGTATCGAACGGATTTCTATGAAATATGATGTGGAGATAGATTGAGACCCTGGGAGGGAGACGAGAGACGAGAGCGAGACTTTACACGTAGACAAAACTAGTAGCAAAGGCTAGCATAAAACAGAAATATGATGACTCGCCTATTACCCATCAACTTTTACCCAGCTTTCCAGCAAACTCCAGAAGTACATGAAGCTGGCCAATAGTTATCAAGATAATATAGTACTTGTATTATACACGAAACTATATTTACATCCTATGGGAGCCGACAGATGCCGTCAATCCAGCGTAACTTGCCACATCACTAAGTTGTGTAGTTTGCCGAATGCGGCGCCCCCTGTCGGCAATTCCCGTAGTTTATGCCCGGGAACTTGCCCAAAGTTTTATCGTGACATTTTTATTCGCGCGGGAGTAAAGTGTATTGTTTATGGTATGTCTTGGGTTTTCGGTTTTGTTTGTAGAGTTTCTGTAGGTTTGTTTTCGTAAAGAAACAATGTCAGCAGGTACATTTTGCGGAATCAGTAGCAGTATCCGGAATTACTCGATAAACTTATCGAGTATTGAAATTAAACAATTATCACGGATTTTATCGCGGGTTTTTTATTTTATTTTCTCCCGACGTTTCGAAGGCTTTTCAGCACTTCGTGGTCACGGGGCGGACTGAGGTGTAGGTGGTCCGAAAAGTTAATGTTACAAATCTACCTTCAATTTATAATTATACAATATTAAGGTGTTAGTACATTGTTTGCGGTCCGGTCTACGCAGTAAGAGCTCACAATGTCTTGAGGTCTGGCAGTAGGTCGTATGGGGCCCGATTTGATTAGATGTATTACCGGGTCCCAGGCTTGTGCAAGTTTCCAACCATCTTCTCTATTGAAATTGGGATGTTTTTTAATTTCAATAGCCTCGCGAATCATCCTAGGTAGGAATCGGTGTTCTTTGGCAAGGATTTGTGGCTTGTCGAATCTAAGGTAATGGTTGGAGCCTTCTTCTGAGTGTTCAGCTACTGCAGACTTCGTAGAGCGTCGGTGTTTAACGTCAGCTATATGTTCTTTTACGCGGGTTCATTTAACTCCATGGTGAATTGAAACTTTCTTAGTTGGAACAGGATAACTCTCTTGCTTTCTTAGATGTTTTAGTCATCCGGAATCCTGATCAGTCCCTAAGCCACACTGTGTATAGGAAACCGACCCATACTGATAAATACCTGAACGGTGAATCTCATCACCATCCAAAACAGTTAGCTACCGTGGGCAAATCTTTGTTTCAGAGAGCACAAGGAATCTGTGACGAGAAACACCTGGGCGCTGAGCTGCAACATGTCAAGCAAGTACTGCGAGACAACAAGCTCCAAATTCCACGCCGCAGTCACAGAGACCGAGTGAAACCAGCCACAGTTGATCGTGTCCCAGTTGTATTACCTTATGTAAGAGGAGTCACCGACAAGATTGGCTACGTCCTGAAGCGTGCTTCCATAAAAACTTGTTTTAAGCCGCCTAAGAAGATAAGTCAATTTTTACCACCTGTCAAGTGCCATATACCTCTACAAGAACCGGGCGTATACAAGATAGATTGTGACTGTGGCCTCTCTTATATCGGCCAAACAAAAAGACATATAGGGACCCGCGTAAAAGAACATATAGCTGACGTTAAACACCGACGCTCTACGAAGTCTGCAGTAGCTGAACACTCAGAAGAAGGCTCCAACCATTACCTTAGATTCGACAAGCCACAAATCCTTGCCAAAGAACACCGATTCCTACCTAGGATGATTCGCGAGGCTATTGAAATTAAAAAACATCCCAATTTCAATAGAGAAGATGGTTGGAAACTTGCACAAGCCTGGGACCCGGTAATACATCTAATCAAATCGGGCCCCATAAGACCTACTGCCAGACCTCAAGACATTGTGAGCTCTTACTGCGTAGACCGGACCGCAAACAATGTACTAACACCTTAATATTGTATAATTATAAATTGAAGGTAGATTTGTAACATTAACTTTTCGGACCACCTACACCTCAGTCCGCCCCGTGACCACGAAGTGCTGAAAAGCCTTCGAAACGTCGGGAGAAAATAAAATAAAAAACCCGCGATAAAATCCGTGATAATTGTTTAATTTCAATGTCTAACATTCGCGTAAACATAAGGAATCATTAACTTATCGAGTAATTCTATACTCCTACGTATAGTAGCATAGTATGTAAGTTAGTATAAATATACTTACTATTCTTTAAGCCCACGCGTGCCGGGAGCGTGGATCCACGCTCAAAAAAAGTGTTCAAACTCTGCCGGGAGCGTGGATCCACGCTCGGGCCGATTTCTGCAAATGTATGAAAACTGAACATCTACAGGTAGTTTCTTTTTAGCTTATTTTTTGTTTCCATTGGATGCAATTCTTAATCATATATGAGAATTGAGAAAAGTGGCCGCCATTTTGAACTTCTTTGTTTTGAGGCCGATTGACCTCAAAATCGATACCTGGACATGGCTTTAAGTACAAAAGACGGGTCCAATGTTAGACTTGAAAAAAGTGGCCGCCATTTTGAATTTCTTTATTTTTAGGCCAATCGACCTCAAAATCGATATCTGGGCAAGGCTGTATGTACAAAACACGGATCCAATGTTAGAATTGAAAAAAGTGGCCGCCATTTTGAATTTCTTTGTTTTAAGGCCAATCGACCTCAAAATCGATATCTGGGCATGGCTTTAGGTACAAAGGCCAGATCCAATGTTAGAATTGAAAAAGTGGTCGCCATTTTGAATTTCTTTCTTTTAAGGCCAATTGACCTCAAAATCGATACTGGGCATGGCATTGATAGTAAAAGTCATAATTATTTAATGTTAGACTTAAGAAAAGTGGTCGCCATTTTGAACTTCTTTGTTTTAAGACTGATTGTATTTAAGATAGATATTTTTTTGTTTTTTGTTTCCGCGGTGGCCATCTTCGGCGCTTTAGGGACGGCTGCGGGCTTCCTCCAACTCACGTCTAAGTTGTCGTCCGCAACCGCCCCTGCGCGTACCGCTGTTGCGGTCCGTCTCCTGTTGTTGCGGGGGCTCAGAAGCCCCCGTACACCGAAGGACGCCCCTGGCGTTCGAGGCACGCTGCCGTCCATCACGGGGGTCACAGAAGTTGGCTAGACTAATAGGTGGACGGCCCCTTTCGCACACCTGTGACCCCCGGAGGCCCCTATTAGTCGCCTTTTACGACAAGCAGGGGATACCGTGGCGGAATTCTCCAACGCCCCCAATCCACAGGGCGGGAGATGTCGGTCAGTCGTCCACCCGACGCCTCCTACGTCTCGTCTGGCGGCGGGAGGGATCACCACTGCGCTGGCGATCCCTCTCGGCACTCTCCTTCCGCGAGAGGAAAGATAAATATTTGGGCTTGTCTTTAGCCAAATAGAATAACTCGAGGTTGGAATTTTAAGAACTGCATTCCATGTTAAATGTTCTTGTTTTAAGGGCTATTGGTTTCAAAATCAAAAACCGCTGGACATGGCCACAAACTACAGTAGGTTTTAATTATAGATTTTTTAAATATTATGGCCACCATCAATGCTTATTCAATTCTCTTCAATAACGCAGCTTTGTTATGTCGCAAAATAAAGAATTGAAGAAGAAAAAGTTTCCCGTGGCAGCAAACAGCAAATAAAGTAAATTCTTCTGTGAAAGCGTCAAAATCGGTTAAAAATCAGGGAGTCGTTAACAATTCAACGATTGCTATAAGAATAATTAGCCGCGTAGTAGAAATTATCTTAATTTATTTTTCTTCCCCCACATCGTTATGCCCTGTTGGGTGGCCATTAAATTACTGTATCTTTATATTTATTTACCCCCCCATCACCAGACTTAAAAGGCTACTCAGGTTGATTACCTTATTCATTTTTGAAAGTATCTAATTTTTATGTGATTGCGTATTTAAATTGTTAAATTAGTAAAATTACAACCTCGATTTATTCCGTTTGGCTAAAGACAAGCCCAAATATCTGTCTTAAATCCCATTAGTGTTAAAAAAAAATGATGGCATGCCCAAGTATCGATTTTGAGGTCGATTGGTCTTAAAACAAAGAAATTCAAAATGGCGGCCACTTTTTCAATTCTAACATTGGATCCGTCTTTTGTACCTACAGTCCTGCCCAGATATCGATTTTGAGGTCAATTGGCTTTAAAACGAAGAAATTCAAAATGGCAGTCACTTTTTTCAATTCTAACATTGGATCCGTCTTTTGTACCTAATGGCTTGCCCAGATATCGATTTTGAGGTCGATTGGCCTTAAAACAAAGAAATTCAAAATGGCGGCCACTTTTTTCAATTCTAACATTGGATCCGTCTTCTGTACCTAAAGACTTGCCCAGATATCGATTTTGAGGTCGATTGGCCTTAAAACAAAGAAATTCAAAATGGCGGCCACTATTTTCAATTCTAACATTGGATACATCTTCTGTACCTAAAGGCTTGCCCAGATATCGATTTTGAGGTCGATTGGCCTTAAAACAAAGAAATTCAAAATGGCGGCCACTTTTTTCAATTCTAACATTGGAATCATCTTCTGTATCTAAAGGCCTGCCCATATATCGATTTTAAGGTCGATTGGCCTTAAAACAAAGAAATTCAAAATGGCGGCCACTTTTTTCCATTCTAACATTGGATCCGTCTTCTGTACCTAAAGGCTTGCCCGGATATCGATTTTGAGGTCGATTGGCCTTTAAACAAAGAAATTCAAAATGTCGGCCACTTTTTTCAATTTTAACATTGGAATCATCCTATGTACCTAAAGGCCTGCCCAGATATCCATTTTGAGGTCGATTGGCTTTAAAACAAAGAAATTCAAAATGGCGGCCACTTTTTTCAATTCTAACATTGGATCCGTCTTCTGTACCTAAAGGCTTGCCCAGATATCGATTTTGAGGTCGATTGGCCTTAAAACAAAGAAATTCAAAATGTCGGCCACTTTTTTCAATTCTAACATTGGATCCGTCTTCTGTACCTAAAGGCCTGCCCAGATATCGATTTTGAGGCCGATTGGCCTTAAAACAAAGAAATTCAAAATGGCGGCCACTTTTTTCAACTCTAACATTGGATCCGTATTTTGTACCTACAGGCCTGCCCAGATATCGATTTTGAAGTCAATTGGCCTTAAAACGAAGAAATTCAAAATGGCGGCCGTCTATGCCAAATCTCACAATGTTTCTAAATATTTTAGTGACCATCCATAATAAATAAGTAAATAAATAATTTCAAAATTCGTACTAAAAGAATTTTATGGTGTATAAATTGGAACATCCTTTACACCTAAAATCCGATTTTTTCAAATGTATGGGCGGCACGCAAGAGTTTTTTACGCAAACTGAGCCCGGCATTCCAGGGGTTAATACATGAAATATGAAAATTTGACAAAACCCATATCAAAATATGAATAGTTACCATATAAATGGGAAAATATATACGATGATCTATCAACAGCCAGATAAAAGACAATGGCAGGTCTCCAAACATGATTTTAGTTGATGTAAATGTGAAGCGTTTAGAAGTAACAAAAAATATATAACAATTCAGCAGCAATGCTTAAACAATTTTGTATCAAGATTTTTAGTGAAAAAAGTGTAAAACTAAAGATTTTTCACTTTAAAGATTTTGAGGTTATGATTTAGTTGACATATTTTATGAATTGAATTTTACATAATAAGTAAGTAATAAGAATAGTAGATCTCATAAAGTATTTGGTAATTTGTCTTATTAGACAAATGATAAATGACAAATGGTATATTTACCACCATAATTATGCAATAATACACTAAGAATCACCTAAATAATGAATTAAAACAAGAGCACCTCATGACATTTCCAAGTTCCCGCCAAAACTTCACTACTAAAGTATTTTTTTTTTTTCAATAATTTTCCCTCATGAGGAAGGCAAAGGGTTCAAGCCCATACAGCCTCGTTTTATGTGATATTTTGGTTGTCTTTTTTTTAAACTATGTAATATGTCGTAGTAAAGCAGTGCCTACCTTACCAAGACTTTATCGAAGAGTTTTGGCGGCAACGAAAAAACACTTGATTGGCACAGTTAGTTCAATTCATTCATTCATTTGAGCTCTTCAATTGAACTATACCTATTGGATGATATACCACCATAATTATGCAATATAACACTTAGTATCACCAAAATAATGAATTAAAACAAGAGCACCTCATGACACTTCCACATGCCCACCAAAACTCCTCCTACTATAGTTAAGATTTCTTTGTTTTTCTTTTGTAGTAAACTCTGAAACTACTGGATAAAAATACGTTCAGAAGCTAAGTTTTACACTTTGGGGCAAAATTGGTAAAACGAGCTTTGGAGAAAAATAAAACACTTGTTTGTTTTATTTCTCTCCATACACACTTATACAACTAAAATTGGTATACTGAAAATTCATACAAAATAATTATATTGAGCTTACCAAATATAGAATTTCTAAACGCACAATTTGTTTACAAATACGATTTCGCCATTGTCCTTTAAGAACGCTTTACGGTTAACAATACACTCACACACACATTCACGCCCTTTATCCCCGAAGGGGTAGGCAGAGGCTCAACTAGTGCGCCCACTTTTCGCCGTGCATATTCCGTCCCATGATATGATAGGGCGCGAGCCTATCACCATATCGGACACAAATTCCAGTCTCCGGACTGATACTCAATAGAAAAATCCAATATCACTTTGCCCGACCCGGGGTTCGAACCCGAGACCTCAGCATTGCAGTCGTACCGTAATACAACTACGCCACCGAGGCAGTACGGAGAGGTAGACGGTTAACAATCTGGGTTATTATAATACCAATAATGGACAATCACAGTTATGATACAGTTATTCTCATTATCATCAGCCATATAAAGCTCACTGCTGAACATAGGCCTCCCTGAAAGATTTCCAAACGGACCTGTCAAAAGCGGCCTGTATCCAGCATGTCTCTTCGACCTTTATGAAATAATCTTTCATCTGGAGTTCCTTTATCACAGCAACATAATCATCTCATGATTAATTTCTAAAAATCGTACGAACTTTCTCTAAATCCGAACAAGGCTAATGTGAAAAACCCGCTGTATACACTGTAAAAAATTAGCGCGTTAATAAATCATTTTCCAGGTTTGTAATCTGCGGTGCGGGTCGGCGCATTTAAAATGAGCCGTAACATCAGCCACTTTGAGCGGTACTTAATGTAAAAAAATTGCTGTATTAGGACCTTTGTTTTATCTTGAATGACGAGACGAGTATACCGTTCGCCTGATGATAAGCGATACGACCACCCATAAACAGTAGCATCACCATTCAGCACCTTAAATTACAAAGTACTGTGTGGTATTCCACTGCGCTCGCCATCCTGAGACATAACTTAAGTCTCATCATGTCCAGCAGTTACACTGGCTACAATGCCCTTCAAACCGAAACACAACAGTGCATGCACACTGCTGCTTGGCGGTAGAAATAGACATTGCGGTGGTACCCACCCAGACGGACTCTTACATATGAGAGACCTACCACCAGTCTTACAAATATTATAGTCGCAAAAGTTTCTGCAAATGTTAGGATGTTTGTTAGAAGTAAACGCAGAAACAACTAAACGGATTTGGATGAAATTTGGGACACGGGTAGATCATGTCCTGGATTAACACACATTTACTTTTATCCCGGACGGATAGCTCATGGTGAATTTTATATTGTACTTTGTTAGTTTTTTTTATGTATCACGTGTACCGCGACAATAAATTATTCTTTCTTTCTTCTCTTCTCTTTTGTCATGTCCTGGATTGACACATGGGGTATACTTTTTATCACAGTAATTTTCTCCCATGGCAAATCCTACTAATATTATAAAGGCGAAAGTTTGTAAGAATGTATGGATGTTTGGATGTTTGGATGTTTGGATGTATGGATGTAAGGATGTTTGTTCCTCTTTCACGCAAAAACTACTGAACGGATTTCGATGAAATTTGGCACACGGGTAGATCATGTCCTGGATTAACACATAGGCTACTTTTTATCCGGGGAAAATATAAACCGGGACTTTTATCCCGGAAAAACTTTTTAATGCGGGCGGAGCCGCGGGCAAAAGCTAGTAGTTGATATTTTTAATTTGATTATTCAAGTAGATGTCGCTGAGGTCGTAGTGTGTTTCAGGGACTTTTGTTAGGAAAGTCTTTATACGCGGGCAAAGCCGTGGGCAACACGTAGTTTAAATATTTTTGTGCCCTATATGGCGGTAGGCTGCCAGTACCACATCATGGGACAGAATATATATGGTGAAAAGTTGATGCACTAAATGCACCTCTGCCTACCGCATCGGATAAAAGGCGTGAGTGCGAGTGTAATGAAATAGGTATTTTATTTAGTTTCCTTAACACAAAGAACAACAATATACAAGTTACATAAAACACTAAGTGTTACGTAAATTAGGCTTATATATAAAGTACTATAAATGCCACATGATACATCGTACAATTAAAACTTTACAACTTTACAGTAATGGTATTTAGACGATCGAAATAATTAAAACTTTACTATAAACTAGCTTTTGCCCGCGGCTCCGCCCGCCTTAAAAGGTTTTTCCGGGATAAATGTCCCGCTTTTTATTTTCGCGGGATAAAATGTAGCCTATGTGTTAATCCAGGACATGATCTACCCGTGTGCCAAATTTCATTGAAATCCAATCAGTAGTTTTTGCGTGAAAGAGTAACAAACATCCATACATCCAGACATCCATACATCCATACATACTTACAAACTTTCGCCTTTATAATATTAGTAGGATTTTCTGAAGCTGTAACCTTCTTGATACATACACTATGTGATCGCAAGGTCTAAAAGACATTTTTTTGTAATTTCTTCCTTATTGCTATAAGAAGATATATGAAGTTCTTAAGTTACGTAATTTTTGCACATAGTCTTTTTTATTGTTCTGGTTCACATAAAAATCAATCACATCTAATATATACCGTTTTTTTTTAATAAAAGTTGCATTTCTGTCGTTGTACATAAAGTGTGTGTTAGTATGATGCCTATTACCAAACAAATTACTATATGTATATTTCATTGGGTGTTTTTTTTTTCAGATGAGATTAGCACCGTGGGGCACGGCGCTGGTGGCGCTCTTCGCTGTCACATTAGCAGATTCCGCTGAAGGTAAGCTTGTAATGATTTAAAACAGATGGTATTTTTTTTTATATTTTTTACAATAAACGGTTACATGCTAAAATATATTATAAACTTATCTGAATCTAAATGAATACAAAACACATAACCCACACCATTGTCCACGTATTGACATAATACAGAATTGAGATTAGTGTTACGAACAGACTATAGAATATTATGAAGTCATCTTGGACAACTTGAGAATTACATTTTTTTTAAACTTGAAGTTTGATTCAGCATAAATATTAATATTTGTAAATTGTGTGTATTTGGTAAGGAGATTGTGGTTCTAGTCCTAGTCAGATTCGTTCTGACGATCGAATTGATCAATGATCCTGCACGGATCACGCTGACCTATTTCACAATATGCCAATCTCGTAACGTGATTCGCCGAAGTGCTTCAATTACCAACCGACCATAGCGACCAATGTGAACGACAATATGGTAACTTATTCCCGTTTATAAAAGACTATCCCGCCCAAAGACTATCCTGCCCTTCTGTAACTCTTTTAGGCCAGGATCGACAGTGGCACACATTTTATGACATCGAGCGATGATGTTCGGCGAGTCTGGAACATTAATCTGTCTTTATCCGCAACGAAATTAATGAAATAGAAAGGAAATAAACAGTTGGAAATGTATTAAGTATCAAATTATTTGCAAAAGTCGATATCCAATTACATAGGCACAAATACAGTATAGCATCCTTGTCATGCTTGTAGAATTTCACTCTTTCATTCGTTCTCAAACATTTGTTGCATCTGTTTCTCACTCACCCTGCTATTTATATCGTTGCTGGTACCAATCAAATAAAAAAACCTGGTCGAAAATGTCATTTCTAGATAGTTCGTTCCGTCTAACCTGTAAGGCTGGGAGAGAATGTGGAGGGAACGGCACATTGTTAGGAGTACATACTAACAGAACAAACTTAATGTGTTATAGTTCTATGTAGCTAAGTTATAAATACATTATTATTATGTATAATATGATAAGTTTACTTGATTTAGAGAACTTTCAAAGCATAAATGTCAGTTTAATTTTAAAATCTAAAGCCACGTTTCAATACACAGATGCCTTTTCATTTACAGCTTACGTGTGCACGCAATTTGAAACGGAACCCTCCCCTGCATTATTAAAATCTGCCGGCATCATGCCAAAAATAATCTAACATTCAAATATTGACTCCCCTTTCAAACAACGCTGAAATCCACAGACCATCTCCGTATTTTCCATAATAACGGTGGCGCTAGTGTACCGCAAATCTTCACTCTGTTTACTTTTAATTCGTAAAATTTGTTATAGTTGTTTATTACTGATAAAACTTGGTCAATCGTTTACTACAAGCATTTGGAGTTATATCAAGTGTTATCCTAGTATGAAGTGATCGTATTCTCAAGTTATCAGCGAAACAAGTGCGGACAGTTTGAATCGATGCCAACCGCCTCAACTGAAGATTAATTCAAAATAGTGCATAATAAACTACAAAACGTCAATACAGAAGAAAACTGTTATAAACATATGGTGTATGAGGCGCCATCTGTTATTAATGAGTGAAACCACGTAATAAAGCCAATAACCATTATCTCGCAATCGAAAGCAGTTCAAGCATTACTCAACAGAGGTCGCTGTCACGAACTTTATAGCAATATGAATCCTATTTTGCCAAAACAACATCCTAAATCTACTAAAATCACACCTAATGGTAACAATAGTACGAACGAAAAAGAATCTAGCAACGTAACATATAGGAAAAGAGACATATCGCACAACAAATCGCCAGAAGATATTCGTCAAATCGTCCGTGAAGAGATGTTGGAGTTGTTAGAAGATTTTAAAGCCAGCATACTTCACCAGTTTGATATTAAAACCACAGAAATACTGAACAGACTTACTAAAGTTAACGAGTCCATTTGCAACTTGGAATGCAGATATGAAACATTAAGAGAGAACGTTGAAGAAAATGTTAAAGCTGTGGACCAGCTGAAGTCCGAAAACCAAGACCTCAAGCTGACTATTGCGAATCTCAACGCTCGAGTAACGCAGCTTGAACAGCACTCCAGGGCCACAAATTTAGAAATTCAATGTATACCGGAATTCAACAAGGAAAATCTGTACAGTACAGTCAAACAAATAGCCACTACCATCAATTACAATTTAAATGAAGCTGATATTCACCTCTGTACCAGAATCTCTAAGCTAAACAAGGAAAATAAACGGCCACGTTCTGTTGTCGTGAAGTTTAGCAGCCCCCGAGTTCGTGACGAGTTTTTGGCTGCAGCTATAACATTCAATAAGAAGGCAACCACCAATGCAGACAAGCTCAACAGTAGTCATCTCGGAATTGGAGGGGAGCGACGTCCTGTGTACGTTGGAGAACACCTCTCACCGGTAATGAAGAGTCTACATGCGGCTACTAGAGCTCGGGCCAAAGACCTAGGCTACAGATTCGTATGGGTTAAAAACGGAAAAATATATGTGCGGAAAACTGAAACATCTGAGTATATATTGATAAAGTCAATAGACTCACTGGCTGATTTGAAATAAAATTAACTGTAACTTTACGTTAAGACCAGTAAGTACATAGGTTCTATGGTGCGATTGCACAATGTTGTTATGTGGTTTGTTTTTGTTTTTATTTTAATATTTTGGGTCTTTAATTTTCAAATATTTTAAACATGCTGTTCGCACTTGTTAGCTAGTTATTAAGTTATTCATTTATTGTTTTTAATTTTGTATAATAATTTCCATGATCTCATTTAAATTACCTATTCATTGTTATTATCAGAATGTTAGAGGCCTTAGACTAAATACCTTGCATGTTCGTCAGCAAGTACAACAAAATAACTATGATGTGATAATATTTACAGAGACCTGGTTAAACTCCAGTATTTTTGATGCTGAAATATTTGATAGCCGGTATGTAGTATATAGACGAGACAGAGAGACCTCGCCCTTATGTAATACAAAAGAGCGTGGTGGTGGAGTTTTAATTGCAGTAAAAAAAACATATTTATCGCAAAGGATTTCTGACTGGGAGAGTGACTGTGAGGACATCTGGGTTACGATAAAATCATACAACTCAAATAAGAATGACACCCTCGTTTTAGGCGCAGTATACTTACCTCCACCAGTCACTCAACGTTCTCTAGAAGTGTATCTTGACAAAGCTAGTGAAGCTTTACAGTCCGTAGGAAAAAATGTAATTATAATAGGAGATTTTAACATTAGCGGAATTACCTGGGATACAAGCCTAGGCAACACTTACACTATCCCAAACAACTACAATAACTGCGTAAAAAAATGTAACTTAGTAGACTTTATGTCACTCAACAATATAGTCCAACTTAACACTATAACTAATTGTAAAAATAAAATATTAGATTTAGTATTGAGTGATGTAAATAGTATAGTTAAAATAAGCGAATGTAATAGTCCATTGAGAACTGTTGACAAACTGCATCCGCCTTTAGACATAATTATTAAAACATATGTAACTCATCGTCAAGCTGTACCGATTTCTTGTCGTAAGCCAAATTTTTATAAAGCTAACTTTGATATAATAAATCTTGAGTTAAGTAAAATTAATTGGAATGAGGAGTTTATGAACTGTCTAGGCGTCGATGAAATGTTAGAGAGGTTTTATAGTGTTTTAAAACATATAATTAGCATACATGTTCCTTCTACTAATAAATACAAAAACAATTACCATCCCATTTGGTTTACACCACTACTCAAAAGTATGTTAAAACGTAAGTTTAAATATCACCAAAAAATAAAAAAATACAATAATCCTTTAGATAAGTTAGAATTCGAATACCTACGTAAAGACTGTGAGAGATTAATGAAAGAAAATTACAATAGTTACATTGCGTCAATAGAAAGTCAAATAATTAACAACCCAAAATGTTTTTGGACACACATAAAAAACTTACGCAAGAACAGTTCTAATTATCCTCCGACAATGTATCTTAACGACTCAACAAGTATCACAGTGAGTGATACATGTGATCTGTTTGCAAAACACTTTTCCTCAGTATACGAAGTTAACGATTCTGCCGAAACTATCAGAGACAATGTACCAATATCAGAGGGTGATTTATATTATATAACTACGCAAAAAATTAAAAGTGCCATACGTAGACTCGACATAACTAAAGGTGTTGGTCCTGATAATATCCCGCCAATTTTTATCTTAAAAACTGTTGAGTATCTCTTACAGCCGTTACATACAATATTTAACAAGTCACTAATATCTGGCATTTTCCCAAATCAATGGAAGGAGGTTAGAATTGTACCAGTTTTTAAGAGCGGAAAAAAAGACTTAGTAGTAAATTATCGTCCAATCGCCATATTATCTACTTTCGCGAAGATATTCGAATCTTTGGTTTATACGCATATTTACAGTATAGCCAGAAGTCAGATATCATCTTACCAACACGGATTTATGACAAAGCGCTCCACTATATCTAACTTGTTAGATTACATAGATGATGTAGCTTCAGCCGTTGACAGTGGACATCAAGTAGATGCCATATATACGGACTTCACAAAAGCTTTCGACAAAGTAAATCATACAATTCTAATTAGAAAACTACATGCATTGGGTATTAACGGTCCTCTACTTTACTGGTCTAATTCATACTTAAAAAACAGACCTTTAACTGTCGTCATTGATGGATGCACTTCTAAGCCCTTTATAGCTACATCTGGAGTACCCCAAGGTTCCAATTTAGGTCCACTTTTTTTCAACATATATATTAATGATGTTGTCAGTAGATTTCAATATTCTAATTTTTACTTATTTGCGGACGATCTTAAATTAATGCGTATTATAAAAAATGTTAATGATTCCTATCTATTACAAGAAGATTTAAACGTACTTAAGGACTGGTGTCGAGAGAACTATATGTATTTGAATCACTCAAAATGCTATCATATAAAATTTACTTTGAAACGTCATATACTTCGCACCAACTATACCATGTCAGGTAGTATCTTGAACGAAGTATCGTGTATTCGTGACCTGGGGGTATACATAGACTCAAAATTAAAATTTACTACGCATATAGACAATGTACTCAATGCAGCTAATAAGTCTCTAGGGTTTGTTCTTCGAAGTAGCAAAGAATTTAAAAATGTCTCTACCACAATTTTACTGTATAACTGCTATGTAAGAAGCAAACTGGAATACTGCTGCGCTATATGGTCACCAAGTTATAAGATACATGTCAATAGAATAGAAAGTGTTCAAAAGAAATTACTTAAGCACCTAGCTTATCGAAAATTCATTCCTAAGAATATACATGCTTATGAGGATAAATTGACTCTTTTCAAAATGCGGTCTCTAAGTTCTAGAAGAGAAATACTAAGCATGGTGTACCTACACAAAATATTAAACAGTCAAATTGACAGTTCAAACGCATTAAGCAAATTTGCTCTTAATGTCCCTTTGCGTCCACCTCGCAAACCTCCCCCTACTCTTCGTGTCCGCCGATGTAGAACCAACATAGGTAAACACTCCCCTATACCTCGACTGTCTACATTATATAATCAGCTATCGAAGAACATTACTAAGCTTGACATATTTCATGACTCACTATCCACATTTAGGAAAACTCTTTTAGGTGAGATTGAATAACTGGGGCCCTAACATTCTGATAAATTTAACCTTTTTTTTTTTTAAAGTTCCTTATAATGTTTAATTAAGTAATTAATTATATTGTATAACTGTTTTACGCACGTTGTGGTTACCTGTAGTCTAAGTTGCAATTAGTTTTATTCTAAGATTGTTATTATTATGTTTGTGTTATTGTAAACTTTGTTGGTAATCCTTAAATAATAAAAATAAAATAAAATAAAATAATAAACAAACACACATGACGCATTTATCCCCGAAGGGCTAGGCAGATGTGTATCTACGGGACTTTTGGCCATGTGTGGTCCGTCCCATGACGTGATAGGAGGCGAGCCTTTCGCTATATCGGATAGTGAGCAGAAAAATCCAATTAATATTGTAACTGAATCAAAATTAATATTACGTTGCAAACTTGATAAACGTATCGTCCATGTGTTTACATTCGTAATGGATGTAACAAAACAAATTAATTATGCGGCAAGCATGTTTAATTTGCGCAATCGATTTAAATAAATTTGTGGTATTTGATGTATTCGAGATAAAGGTTGATACACACTGTTGGGTTCGTTCCATTTCAGAATCATGGACTCAAGTTATGTAAATCAGTGTGATTCGAAACTCAAATATTCAAACAATGAATTACAAAGTGTTCAAGATACCTGGAAGAGAATGCCTTCGGCATTAAGTCCGCCTTTACATATTTTTGTATGAAGTGCAAATAAAATAAAATAAAATATTCCGTGTGCATCTTACTCACAACCCGCATCTTAAGTCAATTTTAGTTTTTGACCAGTGTCTGAGTTCTAGGTACATTTTATACTCGAATGGGTAGAAATAACTATACCATTGCCGCATACAATACCATTTCACCGTATCTATAATACTTAATCTCCTAGTAAACTTTCTACGATCGACATTTTTAAGACGTAATCTAAAAAAACCGGCACAAAAAGCACTGCGATCAGGCTAGCACATCCCCTTCGGCGATATATCCCGGTTTACGGAATTTCCAAATAGATACTCTCGTCCTCTGATAGCTTTTACCTCGTCGATAGGGTTTACGAATGATTTTCCGAAAATAATAATATTTCGAATAGGTCAAAGGTCTAGTTCTGAAATCGGCTTACAGCCAGTTATCCAGATAAAAGAGTATCGGGATTCAGAGTTTTTTCCTTTATGATACCATCGTATCTTTTAAATATGAATCCATAAAAATAACCTTCCTGTAAAATGGCCCTAATGATGATAAAATTCCCATCAAAATCCGTCTAGTAGATAATACCAAGTAAACACAAGTATAAATAAAATGCTATACCGTTACTCATAACCCTGAAGATGTAGCCAGATTTGCAACTAATGCACAGCTCAAAAAAAACACAATTCTCCATACAAACTATCCCAAAAAGAATATAATCAAGAAACTAAACATCTTGATCAAATCTCACAATAAGCCATCTGGACGAATCAATAGATTGATGTTAATATAGTAAATGTTGCCGAAAGAAATCTGGCAACAATACATCATTCCAATCGGCGATATATCTGACCTCTTTCAGTTTCACGTCCGATGTCGGCAAATAAAGTTAATGGATCCCCTTTGTGGTGCGGACATACGGACTTCGAGAACGGACAGCGTAAACCAAACTGACAAATGACTTAGCTAGATGATCCTGAAGACCGGCAACTGTGTGGATGTTCCCTGGTTAATCATTCATCCTTCATCGAACCTGTGTATATCCACCGATGTAAAAAAAAGTTTGAACATTCCCATTTTCATAATTATAATGCTCTAAGAATGTGAAAAATATTTTTTGGAATACTTATCTTAGGTAATAAGTAGTATATATTTCCGAACCATTAATATTATCAGAATTTGCGTGGAGTTTTATATTTTCAAACAGTGACAAATGAAGTGTTTAAAATAGAATTATCATATTAAAATATGCGCCATCTGCTGCCCATAATCACACCAATCTCAAATAAAGCCATTAATCTAAAATGGGTTTCAAACTCCCAACACTAAGCTGGTTACTTAACAAATTTAATGAGTTCTAAATTCTGATTCTGGAGTCTGGAAATTGTGCCCGATATGCCGATAGGCTCGCCCCCTATCACATCATGGGACGGAATACGCACGGCGAAAAATGGTTGCCTAATTTCGCCTCTGCCTACCCCTCCGGAGATAAAAGGCGCGAGTATGCGCGTAAAAACAGAGCGAAACTTAATAATATTAGGCACGACAGCATTTCTGTGTAAAATGTGTTTCAATTCAGAGGCCATTGTAAAGTTTCAATTTAATAAAGTACCAAAGCGGTTCGGTTTACAATACGGTCTTGCGTATTTACATAGTACCTCAACCCCGGTACTATGTCGTGTTTAATTAATTTTACGACAGCCAAACCCTTATATATTACGAGACTGCTTCGAACTTTTTAATTTGGTTGGATTTTGTGTGTATTTTTCCTTGTATGTGTTGGTGATAGCCGTTTAAATGTTAGTGGAATTTGGACACAAGTTTTATGCGGTTGATGCTGTGGATGGATTACCTGAGAAAATTCGTTTATCATAATATACGACGGAAATTCATTCAAATAACAATCAAAATTAAACTCTTAGCACTCTTAGGGCTTGTTTTACAACTTCTTAGCAAACCTTACTCGTAACAGATGAATAAGCCGACCAAATAAAAAGTCACAATCTAATTTATGCTCCTAAATAAGTGGCGGTAAAATATACAATCTACATACCTAAGCTGTTCAATACAATAACTCTCAAATAAATTTGAGTTGAAACTTGTGAAACAGGCTCCTAAAAAAACTTGAAAAATTAAAAAAAAACTTTCATCTCTGGCAGCGGTATGTCCCTTGACAAGAAAACAGGGAAGCTCGCCGAAACAGCTTTCATTTCTTATCGCCGCCGCACCGCACCGAACTAGATATCAAAGAGAGGTGGTGCCGCATTGTGATCTACGTATGCATACACCATAGTTCTTGATTGAAAGTTGTCTGAAAGAAACGGGGTTTTGTTTAGAATATTTTTTGTATGGCGTTCTCGTATTTCTAAGTTTGTTTTGATATTTTTGTTTTATGTATAAGTCAGGATAACAAAATGGCAGACAAGTTAGTTACAAAAAAATAATACAAACAACATGATTCTCTTTTCTTCTTCTTTTTTATATTATGGCGACCTCCCGTTAAATAATACATTCATGTTGTTCCTAATTTAAATTGATACACTTTTCATAAATTTGGTTGCCAGGTTTATACCAAGGAGTATTATGATTTATGGAGAATGCAATCAGTAGCTGCTGGGTTGCTGGGCATGGCTAGCATTGTGGACGAAAAACGTCTAAAACAGTTTGTTCATTATGTCAATTTTGTTTGGCAGATATATTTAATTTTCAGGCAAATACCCAACTATGATTACTTATCCTTATTTTATTTTAAAACTAACCTACCGGCATTTATATGCTCGGTTTCTACGTTGAACCAAAGATTTGTTATAACTCATGGCATTTCGCTTATGTATAACCCATTGTAGAACAAAGGCAATGTCTTTCATTAAATACTAGGTTAGTCATGCCAGATATTATATTATATTTATCATTGCTAGATACTAATTCCCAACATTAATTTCCTTTCAAGTCGCAAAATTCTTTTGATATAGCTTTGACGACCATAAGCTAACACCAGAAGACCCATTTCCTCTATCTCTCCAGTAAAAACAGTTGCAGTAATTTAAATAATTCAAAATACGATCCTGAATAAAAATCGACCGTTACCGCCAAAATGTCCCGTCGTATTTGTTTTCCTTGACAAATGACTAAACGAATGCGTAGGACAAGGAACTTCATACATCATTCCAGAATGTTACTATTTTTTTCGAATATACGACATTTTATATTGGTTACGTTGTAATAAATGTTTTCCGGCTTGTTTACGGTGATAGAGCAATTTGTAATACAAAGTTGCTTCTTTAAGTCGGACTAGATGGATAGACAAGGATAACATTTCAAGGCATGCCTTGAAATCAAACCCAAAATGATGTCTGAAATTGTAAAACATCCTAATATGACTTCAGAACACGACTTTAAAACCAAACTTAATTCATGTTCAGACAAAAAACTAAAGAACGGGCTAAGTAATTCACACGCTTCAATTTAAGCAAAATAACTAAGAAAAGAGACAGACCTTGAAATTTCTTCACCTAATAAACCCGACCAAGGTCCTTCTTTTAATCTAAGGTTTTCGCAAAATACTTTCTCTGGAGTTAATTTAATAAACATTCGGAACCAGCCCTTTCTAAAAAGGACCATGCAACGCGCACGGAGTTTTATTAAAGCGTTTAATGAAAACTCAGTACCGGCTGTATAATTTACACTCTGATGCCATAGCGCTTTGTATCTATTAGACTGGCTTTATTGCAATAATCTCTGTTAAATTTCTAGTTTTTGCCATTGATTTCGGGATTTTCATGGGGTATTTTGGGGAAAGGATTTTTTGGCCGAAGTAGTTAAGTAAATAGATTTACTGTACTACTTTATTATGTCTAGATATTATCTCGATTTTATCCTTTTTTTTATGACATCGAATGACGAGACGAGCATGCCGTTCATCTGATTGTAAGCGATACGACCAGCAATAAACAGTAGAAACACCATCCAGCACCTCGAGTTATACAGTACTGTGTGGCATTCCACTGCGCTCGTCATCCTGAGATATAAGATGTTTAGTTTCACTATGTCCTGTAGTTACACCGGCTACAATGCCCTACAAACCGAAACACAACAGTGCATGCACACTGCTGCTTGGCGGTAGAAATAAACATTGCGGTGGTACCCACCCAGACGGACTCTTACATATGAGAGTCCTACCACCAGTTAAAATAAAATTATATTAATATTTTATGTATGAACTAGAAGAAAAGTGCATTTGTGCCTTATGGTAAACGCCATAATAACTGCATTGTACTCATTATCCTGAGACCTTTGTTACATATCATATTTACAAGTGTGTGCGCTAGATTCAATTATTTAAATTGCAAAACAAATGTACCAGCACAGAGGTTAGCAATAGAGATAATCAAAATAAAACTACTTACCTGGACATCCTTTCACAGGAGAGACCTACGAATAAAATATTATGCAAAATAATTTTCAAAATAATAACATTTTACTACCTTAATTCTACGCGTCACTAACTCTATCTCATCCGAAGGTTAATAAGTGTGGAATCCGCTCCCTCTAGAGGTAGATTTACGATTGTACTAAACATTATCACAGCCTCCATCATGGGTACAGCGGATAACAATAGATTTAGGATTATAACACCGGTTACAACGCGTTTACATTATGTTCATTACGCTTTAACTAGGAGCTTTGGAGAGAGAATTTAGGTGACCTTATTTTTTAGTAGTCTGGAAGTCTGCAATCAATTTTACAGAAGTATTTCATTTGTATGGTCTAAGAAAACTTACTTACTTTTGATTATGTATGTACGTTATTTGATATGCAATAGCAAATACTAGTGTTTGTCCACTTCTACCGGCATGGAACAACGTGCAAGCGGGTTTGTATTGTGGTTGAAAGGATATTGAAGTCAAAATAATGACTGGCATTGTTCGGCATAATTTTGTCTTCGGATAAAAAGCGTATATCAGTAGAATTGAGTGTTGTGTTACTCTATTTTGTGATGACGTAGTCCTAATGGCTCATGTCTTTACCATCAAATAAAGAACTCCTATCATCAGTTAAATATCTGTCTTAAAAGACTGTTGCAGTGGTTGTCACTTTCTAAAACTTATTCCACACTAAATATTTATGACAAAAGTGTAATTAAATTCCACATTAATCGCTCTACAAATAACAAATTAATCCGACCCCAACATCCCACGCTGGTGACGCCTCTTCGACAAGTTTCGAGGGTTGACCCTTGGATTTTGCACCCTAAGTTCTAAGTAGTACTTTAAAGTAACGTCTGGATCATTTTAATATCAAAGGTATATTATATAATGCTTTAAATGTTTCGTAAGAACTCTTAGTAGATCACACTTAAGACTGACTGTCTATAACATGTATGAGCCACATCGACCGTGTTAGTACCATATGGTCTGTGAAATTGCAAGACGCAAATGATCCAACGATAAAATAAGTCCTCCGAAACCGTCCAAAATATATTTTCGATATCACAATATTTCGTCTCAAACTCTCATTAAAGCCAACGAAGATTTTAAACGGAAAGCTAGCGGTTGTAAATATGAATTGTTCACTTTCATAAAAGCTGTTTGCAAGTAGAAAAGCACCGGGAATATAACTAAAAGGGTTCCATCGTGCAAGCTATTAAGTTTAATTGCAGTTATAGCCGGAAAGCATCTTCCACGTAGTCTCCACAAGTTGTATACACAACTTCAGATGTTATTCGCATATTATACATAATGTGCTCATTATTCCATAACTAACATGGCGAATCGGGTGCACTGTTCATAATCCAGATAAATATCTTAACTGAAAAGTTAGAATTTATACAAAAATTAAAGAGGCGCGTCATCGTGGATGGCATGACCTATAGATGCTGCGACTCACTGAAAGTTTAATTTCAGGATTCTTAGGACTTATCGCAAAACAAAACTAGTTTTTCCTGACCTGTTGGTGATTACACGACATTCAGGGAACCTTTTATCAAACTGAAAATATTTTTTAAATTTGTTGGTGATACTAAATTGCTTACTGTTTCAGATATATTGATTCGTAAATGCGAAAAAAGGGTCGGTTGGTCTAATAAGTATACGATATACGATTCTCCTAATAGCTTTACAATTGTATAAGAACAGCACATTCTCCCTTTACGATTTGAAACTCAGCATATTAAAAATATACATTTTTTATGGCATTGAATGACAAGACCAGCATGCCGTTCGCCTGATGAAAAGCGATACGATCACCCATAAACAGTAGTAACACCATCCAGCACCTTGAGTTACAAAGTACTGTGTGGCATTACACGGCGCTCGTCATCCTGAGACATAAGATGTTATGTCTCATCATGTCCAGTAGTTACACTGGCTACAATTTCCTTCAAACCGAAACACGATATTGCATGAACGGCTCCAGAGAATTTACTTTTAATTAACTCTTATCTCCTTTCAAATAGTGTAGCTACTAGCAACCCTTCACTCGAATGTTATTTACTAAACATTATTTAACTGAACACATCCCCGTCCTCCCCCGTCACTCCAGCGGAATCTCTTTAATACAACGGCTTTGTATGTGTTTGTTATCTGTGGCTGTTCATTTAGTTTATATTCGTTCATTTGGGAACGAATGAGTAATTGAATGATGTTTATTGAGTGTGTTATTTCACTTGGAACGATTGAATGAGATAGTGTTGGCAGTTGGCACTTGTTTATTTTGCTTGTAGAATGTATGCATTATGTAAATTTAAAATAAATGCCATAAAACAGTGGTTTTCTTTGGTTAAAATAAAGATATTCTAAATAAATAGAAGAAGGAGTACTCTTCCTAAATCACAGTAGTGTTAACAACTTCCAAAACAATCTAAACTTTTCGTCGTAATCTCTTTTCTCGTTTAATAACGATAAAAGGTAAAAAAGAAACCTTATTTATGCTATCAAACAGAAGTACATTATAATTATCAACAAGCATTACTTGGTTCCAGGACTACCAAGTTGAAAAATTTAGCCATTGTTCAGCCGTTTTGCCACAGCATTATCTCAGATACAAGAGCAAGCTGTAAACGGTTTTGCTTCTGTATAAGCATACCTTTAATGGAGAAATTCCCTCATTCGATAATGATGAAACTCACTGTCAAAAAATATCTTATCATAATTGCAATTAAAAAAATCCACATTCTTAATTTTAATCAGGCATTAAAAACTGCAAATACTGAGACGTTCGCAAATAATTTGCGAGATTATGAAAGCTACGAATCACAGCTAACTTATAGCAGGCACAATCTAGCTGGAAACGAGACTTTCATGTTTGAGGAGCACTTGTGGAAATTGCGCTCCTAGTATATGCGAGTCTGAATTTTGATATACATTTTGTTCGCTTCGAATAATCGCGATCAAAATGTAAAGCTGGAATTTTCAAGCAGGCTGGGATGGAATTATGCTTTGAAGAATTTGATTTGTGGATTTTCAATTAAAATTTAGCTTATTGGATAAGCGAATTATCGGAATCTTGCTAGAAGTTTTGGAGTTACATACATTGGCAGCTTCTTTTGTAATTTGTACGAAATGACTTTAATTTAGACATGTGGGTGGTATATGAAACACACATAACCCGTAAAAACAGTAATCAAGAAACTTTGGGGCTCGGAAATCTCTAAAAAAATATTGAAATGGATATATTATACACTAATTAAACATCAGAAATCCCTTATAGCAATATTTGCTGGAAAAACAAGTTCAACTCGAAACAATCCCGGTGTGGGTTAGTTGCAAATCGTCTGTAAAGTTTAAAGCGTTTGTTGGTAGCACTGGTTCACGAATAATATCAGTTTTGCTAGACTGTTTCATTTGTCAGTGCTATTTGTAGGTTATAAAACAAATAGGCTCCTGATTTTCTTTTTTTTTATTGTCTCCTTTTTTGGTTGTTTTATCATTGTTAAACTGTCACCACCCAATTTGTGGCCAAAAAATTTTTTTTCTTTCTTCTATAAAAACTTTTGTTTATAAGTCAACACTGTGTTATAAAATTATTTTAATAATTCAGTGTAATTATTTTGTAAGATATCAGCTAGAGAAAACAATCTTCAATTTGAGCGACTCATTAAAATTAGTTATGAAACAAAATATGCTCCTGATGTAAACTTTTATGTTTATAACCTAGGCACTATGTTTTCTAAGATATCAAAATTACTAGAGAAAACAATATCTAAGTTGGGCGACTTAAACTTGTAATGCTATTAAAATTTCGGCAAGCTCTCAAGAAACCAAGTCTAAATTATAATAGTTTTTAAACCTGTCTGAGCTTATTCTGAGAATACACAAAGACTATAAAAATTACCTTTTAACATCAGTTATTAGAAAACAAAATCAATTCTGTATGAAATAAGTCTTTGATCAGTTTTAACTAATACTTTTAACAAAGTATTATAATTTATATTTTACTTCTACAGTCCATAAGTTTTTATACTATTATACAAACTTTTGCTCGTGACTTCGTTTGCTTAAATATATTAAAATAGCAGCAAGTACATACATTCTTGGAGTTCAAGCTTATTCTTTACTAGCTTTTGCCCACGGCTCCGCCCGCTTTAAAAAGTTTTTCCGGGATTAAAGTCCCGCTTTATATTTTCCCGGGATAAAAAGTAGCCTATGTGTTAATCCAGGACATGATCTACCCGTGTGCCAAATTTCATCGAAATCCGTTCAGTAGTTTTTGCATGAAAGAGGAACAAACATCCATACATCCAAACATCTAAACATCCAAACATCCATACATTCTTACAAACTTTCGCCTTTATAATATTAGTAGGATTAAATCAAAAGTGGTTTACGTGTGAAAACGTAACAGATAGAGAGACTTACTTTACATACAAATAAAAATATTAACTTTACATAAAAATAATAACATTGCTTCTTTATCTCCGAATGGGTAAGCAGAGGTTCAGACCACCTACTTTTCGCCAATTGCGTTCCTGCCAAAGATATGATAGGGTTACTTTAGCATTTATATTACGGGTTGCAGAAAACAGACGATGAAATCAATACAATCCAAAATCAGTTGATAATAGATTGCCACAACGAAAGCTCCCGGTAACACCCTATTCCCCAAAGCATACACTAGGACTTTAGGCAGTTACAATGTATCCATTCTGAATTGCTAGGCTTGTAAGACACATTGTGATAGCAACTAAGAAGCTGATAAGGTCTTCGCTTCTAAGGTTTCTGAAGTCTACCAACTCTCAAAGTGAAAAAAGAAGCAAGCTTCCCTTGTGATGGACGAAAAACCTGTCGTGTAAGAAGATACTTACAAGATACTTACAAGAGTATACATAGCTGATGATTTAATTTTGCCATTTTATACCTATTTCCAGTTCTCGATGCAGCTAAATGCAACCTTACATCTCCATAATGATAATAATGACATATAAATACGGGCTTCATATCACGATAATAGTTAATTAATTAGCTTCAGACATTTCCTATAGTTGGATTCCCCTATGTGACATTTCGCAGAGAAATTCAATTTGCAATAGTAACGTTTACACAACTGCTGCTAGATTTTGTTTTAAATAACATTACCTTTAACTGCTGAATTGGAAACTTTGGCACGGCAGTCCTATAGACCACATTACAGATCCACCAAGCTAGCCAAACATATTATAAAAGACTGTGCAGTCATGGAAGTTATTTTTACTCGTAAAATTTTTTAACTACCCTAGAAAAACTTATTTTAAAATGCATCAAAGTACATCTGCTGCAGTGGTATTCGCAGTAATCCTTGTTTAATTTGGTACCGGATCCGACTCCACGACGTCTTTTTATATCCGTTTTTCGGCTTTCAAATGGATTACTCTATAATTTAAAACGATCTTCATATCATGCTTGTGGATTTGTGCCATGAGAGACGATAAATTATCCATATCCGTTTAATAAATGTATATTTATAATGTTTTACTATTTAATATCGACTTTAAAATGCACCAGTGGAATTTATTTTACAAGAATTACGAGTATTTTAGCGTGAAGCTAAAATGCATCTGGATTATGACTCATAGTTCATATCAAATTTAAGTCAACCACTATATCCACACTGTCAAGCACGCTCCCAAATGAATGGTCATCGAATAGTCTATTATCTGCAGTACTTGAACGACTCTTTATCTTTCGGATATTCACTATGACATTGTGGAACAGGTCTTAAGTCTTATTAAATGCACTCTAAATGTTATGTACATTCCTGCTCGCCTCTCCCAATATTGACTACTATTAACATAATCCATCAGACCTTCGCGCCCACATTACAACCCTCAATCCTGAAATTATTATTCATGAACACCCAGGTTCTCGGTCAAATCTACCCCCTCTAGATACCATTAAACCGAAATTCACTTTCAACCCGTACTCTAGAATCCCCTACACAAATATGTACTGTCTACAAATTCGCAAAACACTTAAGCAAAATTATACTTTACAACTTATTACAAAGTCAGTTTTGGTTGAGCTGTTTATTTCTAGAGTATTAAGCGTTTCGCTTAAAATTGCTTGATTGTACCTGTGTCATGCCATATCTTCTTCCAAGGACCTTCTCTGCCGAGATAAAGAAAATCATGTGTGAAATACCTTTTAGAAATATTTATTCCAACAATATTTAAATCAGAAATTATTGATTTAAAAAATTAAATGCCTTTCTTAAAAACTTGCCTCAAATTATAAATGACTATGAAAACAAAGCTTTTCAAAAAGCACTGAAAACATTGAATACTGATGAGATATGCGATATGTCTAATAAAAGAAAAGAGTAAATAACAGAAGCTTCCCATTTGAATAATATTAGGATTTAATAATGCCCCACGAGACGCGAAACAATCGACTTATAAAAGATAAACCAAGCCAGCCTCGATCAACTGTTCCCTTCTTTTCCAATTGCCTTCAATTGTAACTGACAGTAGAAATGGCGGGTTATTTGTATGAATTATACGTTACATGTGGAAGCTGTAAAATTTCCTTTTGCTTTGCCTTTATCAGGGAAAACATTCTTATGCGTAGAATGTTTTGATTTTGACTTAGAAGTTGCATAAAGTTTTCTTCATTTTACTTAAAGTATTTCTTCTTATACTGATTTGTTTTCTTTTGTACAATCGAAGAGCGAGGCGGGTAATTTGCTGGTAAAATGCTAACAACTTACCGACAAACAGTGTCAGTGGTAGCTCAAAGATTGATTACAAAGTAATGTAATAAGTATAAGTTCGTCCTGTCGTTCCGATTGCTGAGTCAACTGACGCCCCGCTGAGTCGACCACCGTTATTTAACGGTTTTCGTTGGTAGTGTTGCCAGCTTGCAATTTTATTAGAATCTTAGATAATTTCAACGGTAATAATATGATTGTGGTATTTTCGAAAAGTAGCGACAACAGTAAGCACCTCACTATCGTATACCCTTCAAATACTGCAGTATACCGACTATAATTACAAACCACGACTTTATTTAGCGGCAGAAATAATATGAAAGACGAGTAACCTACAAGAAATAATCCGTAAACATAGGTTCTGGCTCCATTGATATAATCCTTAAATCAATGGAGCCAGCTGTTGCGTTAAAGGTTATTCGTAAAGCCAAATGGCGTGTACGATCAATAAAGATGGCTTAGTTCAACGTCCTCTTTCTAAACTATCCAGGTGGTTTTAGATCCTTCTATAGGATTATCTTACTTTCCTTGTTTACTAGCTTGCTTTGCTCATAGATTCAACAGCGCTAACGTCTATTTCCAGAATATGACAGTCTAGGATACTCTTTGGACATACATCTACCTAGTATACATCATGTCATACGCAACGCACAAATTTTTCTTATAGCTTGCAATCCAAGTAAGCAACGTTCCACTTGAGTTTTAGTTCTGTAATTACACGCACACACACACTCACGCCTTTTACCCCCGAAGGGGTAGGCAGGGGTGCAACTAGTGCACTGTTCGCCGTGCGTCTTGCGTCCCAAGGTGTGATAGAGGTGAGCCTATCGCCATATCGGGGATAAATTCCAGACTCCGGGCTGAAACTGAATAGAAAAATCTAATACCACTTTGCCCGGCCCGGGGATTGAACCCGAGCCCTCGGATTGCAGTGGTATCGTAATACAACTACGCCACCGAGGCAGTCAATGTGATTACAAACTAAATACTTAAGAGCTCAGACGCATACTACAATGAATAAATCAAAGTCCTGTTAACCCGCTAAATTCCCGCTCAAAAATCGGTATCGCGCGTCATCGTGGATGAAATCATCTATAACGGCAAACGTGTGATAAACGATTGTGCTATTTCGGGGATTAACTCGGATTAGCCAATAGGCATATAAACAGTCAATGAAGCTTCTTTTTCTTCTCGTTGTTAAATTTCAATACAAACAGAGCATAGAAAAAGCCACTTAATTTCTTTTGTAAAATCGAAATGTAAATAAAATTCTCTTCAATAACTAAAACTTCAAGTTACCTTCAGATTTCTGTTAAACAAAAACAAGAAATGAGAAGCCTCAAAAGAAATGCATAGACTTAAATTAAAGAACTGAGCCACTCGCAAACCGCGCGCCAAATTTGCGAATTGGGTGCGAACGTTGAGTGGAGTAAAAGGAAGGATTTAAAAAACTCTCACTGCGAGCCCTTCCATAAGGCTCGGGGAGGCGTGATGAGAGATTTTGAAATGATACGAACACACTTCGCGATACACGGCGAAGTAGGATGGCTAACTTCGGTTAATCCACTTCACTTCCTCCACTTGTGGTAGGTCTCTACTATGTAAGAGTCCGTCTGGGTGGGTACCACCGCAATGTTATTATTCTACCGCCAAGCAGCAGTGTGCATGCACTGTTGTGTTTCGGTTTTAAGGGCATTGTAGCCAGTGTAAAAACTGAACATAATGAGATTTAACATCTTGTCTCAGGATGACGAGCGCCGTGTAATGCCACACAGTTCTTTGTAACTCAAGGTGCTGGATGGTGTTACTACTGTTTATGGGTGGTCGTATTGCTTACCATCAGGCAAACGGCATGCTCGTCTAGTCATTCAATGCTATAAAAAAAATCTATTTATATCTCAAAATGATAATATTTAAACTCCATCGAATGATTATCGTGTTGATTTTTCTTTCATACTCAACTGCCAGTTTGGAAGGATATGACTGTCTTGCAGCTTTGGTTTACTAGTCTGCGTCGACGATTATATTATGATGACGATTTTTTTGTATCTTACTGACATCAAATGCTACCGGATTCGTCGTATAGCCAACTTGAAGTCCAGTAAATTGCTGCCATTACGTTTAAACCACACTATCAAGTCCAATGGGAATTTCCCATGCCGATCCGTGCGCTATCCCACGTTCCCGTGTGTATCTCTGAGTAGTCGGGAAGTGTTTCCTCGTCGTTTTCATGTGACATTCCACTTTACTCGCTCCACCTGCCTTGTACATGTAATTTTCTACCTTCTGCGAGCTTATTGAAATCTACCTACTCCTAATCCGGTTTTATGCATCATACCTAATTTGATTAGTATTATGGGTTGAATTGCATATCAGGGAGTATCAAAGGCATCACTTGCTGTCGTCAAAAAAAGGAAAGCCATCTTGAGCTTTGGATTACAAACCTGTCTAAGGTACTGTTAAGTTTCAGACATCAAGATAAATCCGTAAAACCTAGTAGTATATAAGCTAGTAACTATTCAGTAAGAAAAATATCAGGTTGAAAATCTTTTTTAAAACTAACAGTATAAACAGTCAACCGCCTCATTTACATAATAGTTTTTATAATGCACGCAAACTGTACGGACGCTTTGCATGCAAATAATATGCACCAAAACTGAGTAACGCTCGACTGACGCTTATACGCTTTACGTGGCACGCTGGCCTAACGATTCGTAAGCGAACAGCAAAAAAAGCGCTACGAGCGTTACTGAACCGCATCTAAACGGTTTCGCTTAATGGGAATCGTGGAACTGCATTATTCGTTGTAAAAGTTTTCGAAACTTGAATATAAAAGATGATTTCGTCGGTTTTGTACAAATAATGAATAAAGATGTTGAGGGACTCTGTATTATTTTTGTATGTTTTCAATGCGCCGACTCCAGGGTAGTTCTACCGCAGACAATGTAAGAGATTGCACTGTGTTTCTTTAAGTCAGTGAAAAATCTACATGCTCATATAATCTTAACAGAAACCCTCCTTCCCTTATTCCCTATTATTTTCCTTCTGGTAATGTGGGTAGGGAAAATCACATACCATCAAGTGATACACTTACTACTCGTGTACTCAGGGTTGGATTTACCCGTAGGCCGTATAGACTGCAATCTATTTTAAAGTAGTGGCATAATTCCGGCCAACCTTCTGAAAATTGCATGCGGAACGTTTTATGTAAAGGTTCAAGGTTTAAGAATGATTTATTTCTCATAAGATGATAAATTAATCACTTGCTGAGAAAACAACTTACACAATTATTTTTAAATACAGGCGAGCATATTATAAGGAATGAACATACATTTCAAAGACAATATGACAATATACATTTTGTTAAATTAACATTAACAGTTACACAAATATAAATTTGAATAAATTTTGTTGGATTACCCAACATTAACAATTACACATAACACAATCATACAAACAGCAAAATCGTATTTTGAGCAAATACTATTAAAATGTACCTACTTTGGTGGGTAGTTTTGTATGTTCTTGTCTGAGTATATGTTTTTAGGCCATCAACCTATTACAATAAAGCATATGACGTACGAATTGGTTGCAATCGGGTACCTTTTTTTGCTCAAGCAAAATAATGAATAAATGCTGTATAAAAAAACTGCAATATAGCGCAATAATCGCTTCATCAGCTAAAACCCTCGCACTCTAGTTGAGTGCGAAGCTTTTCAGATACAAAAAACCCTTAACCCTGTTATTGTACATATTGTTTCATCCGCATAAAGTGTGTTGCGAATGGTGTCGGAGTTTCGCTCAATTTGCGTTGATTTCTTTATCCGGGCCCCGGGCGCACGTGACCGCTGCGGCTTGAATCAGAATGAGACCGAGATGTCGGTTATGTTTGCAGCGGGAAGCGTTTTTTATAGTGTATTCGTGCATTGGAGCGGGCTTCTGCACTGAACATACATTACCAGATAAACCAAATGTACGTTCGAGTGCAAATTACTACTATTTGAATAGTTTGTATGTAATCAGATGTGGTGCGGAGCTAAGCTTTATGATAGGTCGGTCATTCGAACAGATTCCTGTCTTCTTTTGAGATGATAGAAATAGAGACTAGCATCTACACCTAATTAGTTCAGTTTCAGACGTCAAAACTAACAAGCTTATTCATGAACAGTTTCTAAACTTATTTAAAACGAGTATGCCGTTCGCCTGATGGTAAGCGATATGACCACCCATAAACGGTAGCAACACCATCAAGAATTGAGATACAAAGTACTGTGTAGCATTCAACTGCGCTCGTCATCCTGAGACATAAGATGTTAAGACTCATTATATCCAGTAGTTACAAATCCTTACTAATATTATAAATGCGAAAGTAACTCTGTCTGTCTGTCTGTCTATATGTAGCGCTTCCACGCCAAAACTACTGAATCGATTTAAATGACATTTGGTACACAGTCTAGAGCCTGAGAAAGGATATAGGCTACTGTTTATCCCGGGAAATTATAAAGCGGGACTTTTATCCCGGAAAAACTTTTTAACGCGGGTGGAGCTTCGGGCAAAAGCCAGTAGGTTTATAAACTGTTTAGGAATAAGGCCGTAAGTATATAATTAGCTTTTTTTTTTTTTTGTTTCGCGGAGAAAGTGCGTTACCACTACCGCCCGGCCTTCGTGGGGGGCGACCGAGCGGTTATGTTGAGGTCACCGTGCCTTACGACCCGGCGTTAAGCCGCCCGGAGAGATGGAAAACATCGGGCGACCGCCGGGCCGAGTCCCTAACCTATGTTCACCGCACGGCATACCAACTAAAACTCCGCGGTGGCCTTCTTCGGCGCATTAGGGACGGCTGCGGGCTTCCTCTGACTTATGTCTAAGTTGTCGTCCGCAACCGCTCCTGCGCGGTGCCGCCTGGTGCGGCCCGTCTCCTGTTATGGGGGGGGGGGCTCAGACGCCCCCGCGCACCGAAGGACGCTCTCAGCGTCTACGGCAGCGTGAGGCCGACCAGCCACGCTGCCGTCCATCACGGAGGTCACCACAATATTGTGTAATGACGGACAGCCCCCTGCCGCCCGCCCGTGACCCCCGGAGGCCCCTATTAGTCGCCTTTTACGACAGGCAGGGGATACCGTGGTGGAATTCTCCAAACGCCCCCAATCCACAGGGCGGGAGACGCCGGTCAGTCGTCCACCCGGCGTCTCCTTCGTCTCCTCTGGCGGCGGGAGGGATCTTCGCGCTCCCGATCCCTCTCGGCACTCTCCTTCTGCGAGAGGACCACCTCGCAGAAGTGGGCCACCGCACGCCAGGCCTCCCTACTGCCGACCATGGAAGCGACCACGGTCGGCAGCGAGAGGTCTCCTCCGACGACTGCTCTGAGAGCGCTGCGCTCCTCGTCCCAGGCTGGGCAAAACTCCAGTGTGTGCTGGGCCGTATCCAGCGGGCAGTTGTCACAATGGTGACACACGGCCGAAAGTATATAATTATCTGAGGTAACTTGTTTCAAAACCTGCAGGTTGGCTACATTGGTTAAGTATGATTTTGGATCGGGATCTAGAATTCTTATTACAAATATTATAAACTTTAATTTTAAATGCCTCTAAAATCTACTTCCTCATTTTTTTATAAATCTCTACCAATCAATTACACACGTAATCTCCTCGCTCGCACTCCCACCGCATCTCGATATTATCCTTTTGGCATTTATATTCGCCAGTCCCTCGAAGTAAGGGTCTAAATGACCTTTTTATCAGAGGTGAAGCCACGACCTGGACACAATCGCCCTTTAAATCCCTCAAACGGCTTTTAAATACAGCCTTAGTTTGCAAATGAGATTTGATGTTATTGCAAGAATTGAAAGCGTTATTTTAAATTTTTTTGATTGTGCTTTATACATTTGTTACTATTTTATGTGCCGTAATATGCATGTGTATTTTTGTTTATTCTGAACTTTGAAGTATTTACCTATGTACGCATACGCATATTCACGCCATTTATCCCCAGAGGGATAGGCAGAGGCGCAACTATTGCGGCAATTTTCGCCGTGCGTATTCCGTCCGAATATTTGATAGGGGGCGAGCCTATCTCCACATCGGGCACAAATTCCACATTTCAAGTTGATACTGATTAGAAAAAACCCAATATCAGTTTGTCCGACCCGAGATCGAACCCAAGACTTCAGCATGGCAGTCGTACCGTAATACAACTACGCCACCGAGGCAGTCACTATCTACGTGTTGCGTAACATTCAAATATCGACGTGGGAATGTGATACTTTTAACGACTCCCACAATTCATAAAATTAGGAAAAAGTTGATAATATTTTCTTTGAGTTTTATAACATCAGGCAATCTATTTATGTCAATTTCATCCAGTTCTTTTCATAAACACCTAAAACATTGTCTCTGTCTCTTACCTATTAAAATTTATAGTAAATTTTATATCTTTGTCCTCAGATTTCAAAGACGAAACGGTGGAAAGCGTCAGCGCGTCCACAGGCAGTTCTCAAGAAGATGAAGGGGCCAAGGAAGCGTGGATGAGAGCTCCAGCGGGAGGAGTGGCAGTTAAGAGTGGGGAGGACGCACTCCTTACCTGCGTGGTGCTTGGGGCCAGAGGAAAGCCAGTCTTCTGGAAGAGGGCGAGGGATCTCCAACTCCTGACTGCTGGTGGAGTCAGGGTAACGAGGGATGACAGGGTACAAGTCCTTCACGATGACAGTAAGTTTTTAATTTTTTTTATTGCATCGAATGACGAGAGGAACATGCCGTTCGCCTGATGGTAAGCGTATCGCTTACCACCCACAAAAAGTAGAAACAACATCCTGCACCTTGAGTAACAAAGTACTGTGTGGCATTCCACTGCGCTCGTCATCCTTGATATATAAGATGTTAAGTCTCATTATGTCCTATAGTAACACTGGCCACAATGTCCTTCAAACCGAAACACAACAGTGCATGCACACTCCTGCTTGGCGGAATAATAGACATTGCGGTGGTACTCACCCAGACGGACTCTTACATATGAGAGTCCAACCACCAGTATTATAATTAACAAACGCAGAAATTTGTCTAGCTGACGCTAGGTGATTACTACTGCTCAACTCATAGATGTTGTTAGATTTGTGGATGCATTCCCGATCCTAAACAGAAGAAATGGGTCTTGAAAAGAAGGACGGGCTATTTTGGGGCTCCAGCAATCTTATTACTTACCGTATAGAACTGTGAAAAGCTGCCTTTTTAGGTCGGATTTTGATGAGATACAACAAAAAAAACAATATATAACATTTACAAATATTTGACTGCCTCGGTGGCATGACATCGGTCCCAAGTCCCAGATTCGAATCCCAAAATTGGTTTCGGGCATTTCTGCTCACTGTCAGCCCGACATCCAGAAATTAGTTGTTGATATGGCTATAGGCTCGCCCCTATCACATTGTGGGACAGAACACATTTTGAGAAAAGCGTGTGCCCTGTATGCACCTCTGCCTACCTCTTCGCGGGTAAAGGCGTGATGTGTGGTTTAATATTTGACGATGAATGCTGGAGATATTGGAGTCTAAATGGTCGATTCCCGTCTAATGCGCTACCTCAGAACACCTGTGGTCTCCACTCAAAAGTTGCCAACTGATCGATATTTCCAACTAGCTAGCTGCTACTAATGTACAACTATCTGTTAACCACTGATACAAAATATATACGAAGGATAAATAATTTTTATGTGTGCGTACTTCTGTGACTTAAAACATCTGGAATTATTTGAATGCATATTTTTTGCGTAACAGTACTTTTAATTAAACATGATGTTTGCAATATGAATTGAACGCATAATATGAGTCTATAGAGTTGTGTACTAATTTTGTATTCTGGTTAATCTTAACATAGTATAAAACAAAGTCGCTTCCCGCTGTCTGTCCCTATATATGCTTAGATCTTTAAAACTACACAACGGATTTTGATGCGGTTTTTTTAATAGATAGAGTAATTCAAGAGCAAGGTTTATATGTATTATTTATCCCGGGGAAATATAAAGTGAGACTTTTATCCTGGAAAAACTAATTCACGCGTGCGAAGCCGCGAGCAGTAGTCTAGTGTTTTTATAAATCGAGTTTAATAATCAGTCTACCACGAGACTAGCGACCTATTGATTTTGTCAGTGAAAGTAGTCTTATGTATATCCTAGAAGTTCAAGCTTACACTATAAATTTAATTATATTCAATTTAATTGAAAGGAAAGGAAATGAAATAATTTATTATAATATAATACGTTAAAAAAGTGGACGACAGCCTAGTTGGGAATGGAACGCTCTGCCGAGACAATGTCCGGCGCGGCGGTTCAAAGCCCAAGATACACATCCCTGAGTTTTTGATGTTACGTGTGTATTGTTTATCAATTATCGTTCGCTTTAACAGTGATAGAAAACATCGTGAGGAAACCTATATACTGAGAATTCTCTATAAGAATTTCGAGGGTATGTGAAGTCTGCCAACCCGCACTAGCCCAGCGGTGGTGCACTAAGGCCTAACCCCTCTCTATTCAAATGTATAATGAACAGTGCATAATACAAAAAAAATACTATTCATATTTCATTTTATACAATTCAAATAGTTTAGTCGTCAGAGGCAGTAACTTTTACATTTATAATATTACTTAATTAGAAATATTCTCTCTTTTATTAGATTCTCTTTTCATTATCTCTCTATAATACCAGATATACATCATAACAAACTATTGCAATACTCGATGACACGACGCGTACATATTTACTCAGCGCAAGTATTTGCATCAAGTCCTAGTTCCACTCCATTATATTTTTTGAAGGCAAATACGCATACAGTTCAGATATGAGATCCGTTTTAATAAATGCATGTTTGTAGAATGAAAATTAAACTCTACTCAAAACCTAGGATAGGTTTTGAAGACATATTTAATTTCATTCGATGTACTTTTAGTACGAAGCAGCATTGGGGCGCCGTAGATTCTAATTGTCATATAGTACAATATTAAGCACGTTTGACGTACTAATTGTACCTTTTCTATGTTTATTAGTTTTAATTTACTTTTGGATGGGCGACCTTTGTCTCATTAAGATGTAAGTAGCTTGTCTAAATTATCGCAATGCTTTTACAATGAAACTTATCATAACAAGTGTAACGTTTCTACGAACAAATTCTCGTTGTGGAGCCTTTTCCTTCCTTTTAATATCCACGGTGTTTTCCGCAATTCACAAATAAAATGGTTCCGTCATGTCATTTGCTTCCAATTTTACAAATAATCTGCAGTCTGTTATACTGCCTCCATAGAATCAGAATACATATTTACTGTCGAAACACTTATTGTTACTTTAAAATGCAACTTCAAAATTCGGAATTTGATTTGTCATACCGCAGGTATCTTCGCTGCCGCAGACGGTCATTTCATATGCAATATGAATCCATAGAGTGCCACATCGGAATCTGCATAGTATATTTTTCCATTCTATACAAAGAAAATGGATATTTATTTATTTTCTTAACAAGATTTCTCTTGAATAAATGATGTGTTAATACCATAATCCATATTCATGAACAATACCAAAGAATCTTTGAAATATTTCGAACCTTAAGACGCGGCCTGAACGCTGTCTATTGTTGAACCAAAAACACGCTAAAAAATAACGGCACCGAGCTGAGAATATTTAGTTGCCATGCTTTATTTTTATTCCTTTAATTGAACGATAATTGTCTAATCCACTATTGATTGCTTTAGCAGTTCAGTCGAAGCAAGTATTAACTGTATAACTGATGATAAGTTAGTATGACAGCAGTTAGAGCAACTGTCAATTTTGTCGTGTATGGAATTGAAATGATATCTCGTTGCCGCCATTCTGTGTCGAGAATTGGGTTTACAGTGGGGAGCGTATTCACGACAATGAAAGGATTAGCATGATGCTTGAAAAGGGGTTTCTAAGGCTTCCACCATAATTCCTTGCCGCATTACGCTATAGCTAAGTCTCGGTCATCGGTCAAGCCCTTTTGTATACCTATATTCATCTATAACATATATTTATATTGATACGTTAAGCCTTTCTACGAAGCCCTTAACAGAGTATAATGTTTCAGAAGGGTTGTGATTATTGGGGCTGCCTTGAGCCTATAAATCGATACCTTATCTCTTGTTCACCGAATATATCAGGTTAAATAATATATAACCTGAGACAGACAGAATTAGTGGGTGGTTTCCTTATACATGTCTGTGTGAACGAAATAAACTCAATAACTACTGAATGGATTTTGATGAATTTTAGTATGGAGATAGTTTGAAACCCTGGAAAGGACAGGTTTTTTATCCCAGAAAAATAGTTCACGTGGGCGTAGCCGCGTGCAATTGCTAGTTTTATATAAAAAAAAGTCAAGAATATGAGTAATTTGGCTGATGATTTATCATCATCGCTGCTGATGAACTTTTAAAATTTCTGAGAAATAGCTGCATTTTACAGCTTTAAATCTAATAAAGTTCTCAAGGAGGAAGTTTTATCAGACCTCCGGCAATATAAATGGTAGGTCTCTTATATGTAAGAGTCCGTCTAGGTGGGTACCACCGCAATGTCTATTCCTACCGCCATGCAGCAGTGTGCATGCACTGTGGTGTTTCGGTTTGAAGGACATTGTAGCCAGTGTAACCACGGGACATAGTGAGACTTAAAAGCTTATGTCTTAGGATGACGAGCGCAGTGGAATGCCACACAGTACTTTGTAATTCAAGGTGCTGGATGGTGTTGCTACTGTTTATGGGTGGTCGTATCGCTTACCATCACGCGAACAGCACGCTCGTCTCGTCGTTCAATGTCATAAAAAAAACACTGCTACCCTACCTTGATCTTCAGAGGCACCTTCGAAACTTCTTATTCGTGTGTAATAATCAGTTGAACACCAAACTTAGCCCCCAAAACATCAGAACCCAATTAATCTTGATCGTTGCCCAAATTTCTCATCGCATCCCAACTTCTGTTAAGCAGATATACAGAAAGACATTTTTCAGCGGATGAGCCTCTCCAAGGCCCTGGCATCAGGAAGGGTGGCGACGTGTGGGCGCTAGTCATCAAGTCAGTCCGGGCTTCGGACGCCGGGCTTTATATGTGTGAACTGAACACTGAGCCACCAGTCAGAAGCTTCCACCGACTTACTGGTGAGATTATTTTGCTATTGTAAATAATGGACACATAGGCTATAACTATTAATCTCCATTTTTAGCAATAATTTTTATTTTGATGAATATTAAGACAAAAACTGTTACAAATGAACTAGATGGTAATCGTTATAGCTTAGTCCGAAAACAATGTAGCCCAACGACAGATATTGTGTTTCTTGATATTCGGAATTATATCGGTTTTACGGCATACAATGTACACCGACACCAAAATGATTTGTCGAGACGAAGGACTATAGCGATTCATTCAGAATGCGTACAAATTTCGCATTCGATATATTTTTCCATATGTGTACAAGCACTACCTAATCGCATATTCGGTTCCATCAGTCTATATCCGTACTCACAAGACCTTTCTTGCAGTGATATCTCGAGGCCTGACTCCACCAGACAGCCAGAACGAAACAGACACTTACTCAGCAAACACGCCTACGTTCTCTTCAGTTGCTATGGCACACAATTACACTGATTGCTGCCTCTCCGCGAATGTCAGCAAGACTTGCCTCGGCTTTTGCAGCATACAGACCATCCTCGAAGGTACTGGCCAGGATCCTGAGATGTGCCAGCCTGACTTCCCAGCTATTGTCAAGTAAGTATTGAAAAATATTTAAATTAAAATCAGATTTAACCACCTCACCAGCATAATGATTAACATACTTCGATTGTGAACTGTGAACTTCCGAGTTCTATTCCCAAGTCGACATATTAATTAGCATGCGTGTATGTTCTTATAATGTATGTTTGCTTGATATATCCATAGGGTCAATGCGAGTACTAGTTATTCTTAAGCTTACATCCCCAAAGGCGTTAGTGGATGTATAATATGCTTTACCAACTTCGTTACAAGATCCCAATATCTCCCAGATGCATGGCAGACGGGCGCAACCACGTCCCCTGCATAATATGCTTTACCAACTTCGTTATAAGATCCCAATTTCTCCCAGATGCATGGCAGACGGGCGCAACCACGTCCCCTGCTGTATCCAGGAGCGCGTCCCGGACATCTGCCAGGATGTCTGCCGGGGCGAGTTCACGCCAGTCACTGACAACATCAAGACTCACTACTCCTGTGCCACTTACATGGAGAAGACCTTGGCTTGCATCGTTGAAGGGATCGGTCAGTATCAATAAGATTTAAACTTATACAAAATAGATGTTTTTTAGTATGATTTCATATTTGAATTTATTAAGACTTTTTTACACATTTTTTACACTTACAAGTGATATGAAATTGTAAGCTAACAAAATCGACGTCAATGATTTTTCATAGTCCCTGTGCTTTCCAATAAAAACACCGTAGTCATTACAATAACTCCTCCTAAATGTGTATGAAAACAAACCTCTTTTTATAACAGAACTGTTGCCAAGTCCACCTGAAGACGTCGAAGTGGAGCCTCTAAACGAGAAACAACTGAACGTATCCTGGATTCCACCAGTCGAAAACACAGACACGGTGACAGAATATATTGTCAACGTCACTACATTAAGGTCTTTTGATGCACATCTAATAGACCCTTCAGAGAGCTCGATAAAGAACAACAATTCTGTGAGAATGACGCAGACGTTGACGTTCAGAGTACCAGCTAACAAGACGTTCTTCGTGCTGAATGATCTACTACCGTTCACGATGTATGAGATCACTGTCACATCATACAATATACATGGGTCTAGTTTACCAAGTTATGCTATTCGGTAAGTTAATAATAATTGTTATCGCAGTCATTATTTTAACCATCGAAATCTTAGTAGTAAGCATTTCGATCGAAGAATCTATTCATCGTTCTTCGTAAACCAAGTATTCTTTGTCTTAATACCTTCAACCAACAACAATTATACTGTAATAAAAAAAACTAACTTATTTCTCAGTATCAACTTTCCATTTTTTAAGTGACGCATCAATTTCTTTTCAACCAAACCTAGGTCTCTAACATTAACACCGGGGAAGATGAAGACTACAGAAGTGGCAGCAGCCCCTAAACTGCCCGATGTGAAGAAATGCTGCGTGTCAGGCGGAGTGACACACTACGGATGCATCAATAAGCTCTGCGACCCGACCAAGACTTTCGAGATTGGCGTAAGTGTTGCATAGTTTGGACATGAGCTGGTGGCTTGGAAAATGATTTGTAGTTCGTAAATATCACGGTATGGGGAGTACAATTCTTGTAGTACTTAAGATATACTAACAAATTGGAATACCACGTATAGTCAACAAACACATACCGAGTCCTTCTTCCCGCAAAGTATGAGTCTTAATAATTTTTCACACTTACGGCCGAATACACTAAATGCTGATAAAGTCCCTGATACTCTATTCGTAATTCATTCGCCATATAAACTACAAATTTTGGTCTCACCAGTCTCGAATAGAAATATTTGTTAGAAAACCTCTCCAAAATTGTGTCAGATTTATTTGTTAAATCGCGTTATATGTCAGATCATTATCAGGCAAAAACATTATCAGGTACTGATGAAATCGGCCCTAAGAATTACAAGTCCTATGACGTCATCATAATCTTACTACGTAGTAATATGGAACTACATAGGAGATTCACTCCCCCGAGTCCCTAGACCGTAAAGAAGTATTCAACTACGAACACAAACATTTATTATTTCGTGGCGTATCGGACCCGCTGCCTCTAACTATAAAGCCGTTTCTCTCTAGAAATATCGAGAATATTCAGTATTCTACCACACTAGTTGTCAGTGATAATTTTACAAATATTTGTCCATCCCGTTTCGTTAATAATACTGCATTTTGGCTGGCTTGCACAACGACCTACTAAGTATGTTTAACGCTAAACACATTTTAAATCTCGTGTTGTCCCTGTCATCCATTAGAAGTTAACAAAGACACTATGACTAAATTAAAATACATTTAGCGTTAATCATATTTAGTGAGTCGCTGTGCAAGCCAGCCTTAGTATAATATTCATATTTTTTCAAACGTCGAGACAGTTTTTCAAGCGCTATATTATTGTACAAGAGAACCAACCACGTGTGTACAATTAGAATTTTTTTCAAATCATTGAAATAAAATTGAATGTGAGTTAAAATCACGGAGGACAGAATGGTTAAAATCAAAAAGTTTCAATTTATTTCATTCTAAAATGTGTTCGAAAGCTGTCTTTAGCACAAACGCAGTCGATATTTTAGCATACAATTTTAATTATATGTTTAATATCGTGCTATCAATAACTAAAAATAAAGAGTCTGAACGCGCTATGTCCGAAACTGATCATGCATTTTAAACTAATTGGCATCGTCTATTCCGATCGATAGCACATTCATTTGCTAATGAGAATGTACTTTTTATTGCTTTTATTTTCTAAACAAGATTTTATTTGCAGTTTTTTAACATTTGGTACGGAAAGGTGAAAAAAGATGTTTTTTTCATTAACTAATATACCCAGGTATAGCTACAATGCCGTATTAGTACTGATATTTTGAAGATGTGAATTTTGATTATTGTAGAATATTCTAATATTAACACACATTATCCATGTCTCCGTTTACGCATTTTCATAATGAGCAAGGGTATAATTTATTATAAGAGGATTCTAATTTGCTTTCTCTTCCATAAAAAAATATGATTGTAAAAAATGTGGCGAAATAACTGAATCAGCCACTGGAACGCACAATGCATGTCGATAACATCGTTTATTTCCGAATTCATTCCGTTTGTACAGACAGTCCATTTTTTCATCATTCGATTACCATTAGCACGAAACTATTAGCAATGAAATAAATAAATGGTAAAAGTATTAAGAGACGGTTTCCAATTCACTTTATCTATTGACTTGTCAATTTCGTCGCTATCTTCTCACGATGTACATTGGATCATCAAAATTCTTCTTAATAACTTATGATCATTAGCACAAGCATCTGTGACTAACGCACCATCACCCACGGAGCCCGTTTTAACCCTCAGCTGCAGGTAACAGATCTGATGATCTGCGCGCCGTGGGCTGGGGTTACCTTCGGCTGTCTCGCAAATGGTATGGACCACACACCTTGCTGCCGCTCGAGAGGGTTACCAGAGTCCTGCCTCCCACTCTGCAGTGGGAATATCACCACGATTGACTTCAATCACTTCAAGTGAGTACATTTTTTATAATTTATTTGTTAATTTGTCAATTACGATAACCTCAATAAATATCTAGACTGGTAGCAAAGTTTGCAGCTTCTTTTAGCTCAATATACTGTTAGGCGTCAGCGTAATAAGAATGTTACCTTTAAGCAAAATTTCTATTAATATTTTTAAGACTTTTAAGACAAGTCCCTTGAAGAGAACCTCTTTAAACAACCCTTGGTTAGACTTCCCAAAACTTACCATTTTGTTGAAGTTTCTTCTTAACAATTTCTATCAGGTGTCTCCGCTTCATGAGCTCATACACCAACTGCCTCCTCCAAGGCTACGGAGTGCTCCCCGGAGCTCCCTCCCGCCTCTACCTCACCAATATCGACACAGACTACGCTGTGGTCCACTGGTCCCCACCAGCCGCCCTGGCAGACACCGTCCAGTTCTACAACCTTCATTACCGAACTCTGCAGACTGGTGATGAATACAGAGCTTTGGAGAAGGTAAGACACGAGAAACTTGAACTTCGTTGTATTCCTTTAGGAATAAACTCTTAAAATCTAAATATTTATGCCATGTAATAATTTTGAATCTAAATCTGATATTTGGCAATGAATGATATAATTAATACTAACTGCCTTCAGTGACTTTAAGCACTTGTTTTATAAATTTATTTCTAACTAGGTGCATTCACCGTATATCTTGGAAGATTTGGAATCCAACACTGATTACGAGATATACGTGGAAGCAGTCAATGAACACGGAGTTGGAGATCCTTCGCCAAGACTCATATTCAGAACGCAAAGTCAAGTATGTCTTAAATTCTTCTATTTTTGTTTACTAATACATTATGATAATTAAAATGGAGAGTTACATAAAGTTAAAATCGATTGAGCATATATTTTCTTATATCAGGTAATAGAAGAAGAAGAAGAGATATCGAACGCGTATAACGTGACAGCGTGTTGCGAGCGCGTACAATTAGCTGGTGTTTGTATGCCACTTTGCTCTTACGATGCCAAGATGTCAGATCTGAGGATGCTGGCTCCTCTCTGTGCGCAGGAATTCCATAAGCTACTCAGATGTGGAGCTGGAGGTAAGAAGACATATCCTTAGCTGCAATATTGGGTTATAAATATTTTTGAATACAAATAAATTACGTTTAAATTGTTAATTCTGCTTACGTATAGAAAGTGGTTCATTAAATTAGAACTAATTACTAGTATTAACTTTGAGTATCTAGCAATGCAATAGTCTAAGAGTATTATAGACATCGCATCCTAATGCAAAATTTTGTGGTTAACCTAAGAAAATATTATCATCGTTGACTGCTATATTCATCATTCATGATCTCTGTATATTCTAGTATCATCACAAGGAATGCAACATCAAATATCCAGTAGCCACTACTCCTCACATCAGGACATCATAATTTGTAGCTAGCGTCTTATCAGTACTTACCACCCTTTGATGCCAGGTCGCAACCATGAGACATGCTGCGCTCGTCGCGGAGTCCCCGCTAACTGCCGAGGAGTTTGCACCGGCGCCTACACCGGGGGCGTCAACACCTGCGTACCTTACATTGGGAATATCGTGCAATGCTTTGAAGAAGGTAAGCTTAGGATTGAATCCTACTTCCTACTAATATTATAAAGGCGAAAGTTTGTAAGAATGTATGGATGTAAGGATGTTTGTTCCTCTTTCACGCAAAAACTACTGAATGGATTTCGATGAAATTTGGCACACGGGTAGATCATGTCCTGGATTAGCACATAGGCTACTTTTTATCCCGGGAAAATATAAACCGGGACTTTTATCCCGGAAAAACTTTTTAATGCGGACGGAGCCGCGGGCAAAAGCTATGAAATATAACTCCCAAAACAAATTTGGTCAGTGAAATGTTTATTTCATGGTTATACTGGTGTACTGCATAAAGTGGTGTTTCGAATATTTTTTTTGGTCAGGCGTCTTATATTTTATTACGTATTTACGGTGATTATAAACTGGAGGTTAGTCACGGGCTACAAATAAAAAATGTTAATAATTTATTCCTTTCTTCAAGCGACAAAAATTTACAAGCGACAAACTATTATAATCCTACTAATATTATAAGCGCAAAAGTTTGTAAGTATGTATGGATGTCTGGATGTATGGATGTTTGTTAAACTACTAAAAACTACTAAACGGATTTCAATTAAATTTGGCACACGGCTAGATCATGTCCTGGATTAACACATAGGCTAAATTTTATCGCGGGAAAATTAAAAGTGGTACTTTTATTCCGGAAAAACTTTTTAGCGCGGGCGGAGCCGCGGGCTAAATCTAGTAATCTATATTCTATAATAATAGTAATGAACTACTCTCTCAAGTAGTCATTATTGAAGTATGGGTACCTTTATTTATCAGACACAGGTATCCTCCCCGGTCCTCCTCGCGAACTCCACGCGCTGGTATCATCAGAGAAGCTGTACCTGGACTGGGCGCCACCGCAGGAGGGTGCTAACGCCACCACCTACACGGTCTACTGGCAGAAGGTCGACAACTACACACAACCTTACAGCTACAACACCATGCAGGCTAATTACAATGTGAGTTTCGTTTGTAGTTTATCACGGCGTGATGTTATTTATCAATTGAATCCTTGTATCAATTTTGCAATCTTCCAATAGTGTTGTCTGCTAGTTATTAGACATGTAATGAGTTTGGAGTACGTTTTTGATCATCATTTATTTTGGAGGTGACTGTGTGACTTTTGTTTTGGTCGTAACTATTGTCTGATGAGAAGTATTACTCGTCTTGAAGCTTAGCCTTAGTTTATATTGTTGATGCAGCAAGTTAACGTGACGGACACGATGACCACAATCGACCAGCTGGAGCTCAACAGCACTTATCACGTGTTCGTTGTCGCCACCAACCAGCACGGCGCCTCGCTACCTTCCAGCATGCTGTTATTCAACGTCACTGAAGGTAAGGATTCTTCACTATTTAAAATGAAAAAACCTTATGAAGATTGGATTCATGCATTCTGACATATTCTAAAAAAGGTATTATCCTGCTACTCTGATCCTGATTCTAATGACGATCGGCACGTAATGTTTCTCCTTCCATGCATTCCTATCAGTCGATGTCCTGTTCTTTCTCTCCTGTTCCTATCATATTCGTCCAGGCACCCTCCATCCATCTTTCCTTAGGCTTGCCTATATTTTTCCATTCCTCAACAATCACATTTATTATTTTTTTCTAGATAATATTGTTTTTTTAAGGCATTGAATGACGAGACGAACATGCCGTTCACCTGATGGTAAGAGATACGACCACCCATAAACAGTAGCTACACCATCCAGCACCTTGAGTTACAAAGTACTGTGTGGCATTCCACTGCGTTCGTCATCCTGAGACGTAAGATGTTGTCTCATTATGTCAAGTAGTTATACTGGCTACAATGTCCTTCAAACCGAAACGCAACAGTGCATGCACACTGCTGCTTGGCGGTAGAAATAGACATTGCGGTGGTACCTACCCAGACGGACTCTTACGTATGAGACACCTACCACCAGTAGTATGTTTTCTCTATTTTCAAAACATACACATTCCAAAACCGACTTTCTTTCTGTTCTATGTCAAGTTTAATTCTTATAATTATGCTGGATAATCAAAAATATTTTTGATCATATTTCTACTCATTCCAACTCACTCTAAAACGAAAGTTATTACTTATTAGGTGCCACAGAATCTGATAGTAAAAATAATGTAGTTAAAAGTGTATATACTTTCTAGATGAGAAAGAAGTAGCGGGAATACCGTCGCACCCGCACTCGCTATCAGTCTCATCCCACTCGGCCACGTGGCTCACACTGACGTGGCAGCCACCGCAGTTCTCTCATCCTGACGAAAAGATATCTTACACGTATGTATACCTATTTAAAAAACTATTAATATCGAAGTTTTGACTATCGAAGGATCAAAGCGTTGATCCTTTTGTTAGCATATTGTGTTTGTTGATATCTCAGACAATTTTGCGAAAAACTACCGCCTAAGAATGTAACAATAATGGCCCAAGAGCAGACTACGTTGTTCAATATAAGAATACAGTAGGTACTCACAAAAGACCAATAATTATTCAAACTTGTGAATCAAGAATTACGCTGTTCAGTGCTGACTCGAATCTCATGGAAATATCACAATTTATAGTACATATACTTTTCGCTACAAAGTATAAAACATTATTGTTAAACTCCCATCCAGGTTATTCTACAAATCGCCATCACAACTGGGCCAGAACAACATAACCACAATCACGACCACAGTGCCAGGGTACACCCTGGAGAAACTGTCTCCCAACACGCAGTACGTCATCTGGGTGAAGGCCCACGCCGCTGCTGGCGACTCCTTGCCTTCGGAGACCTTGTTGGCCTGGACTGACCCGGCCTACCCAGCGTATGTGGAGGTGAGTTTTAGCTTATATGGGATTTTAGACTTTAATTAAACTGATTTTCGTTACCTAATGAATCAGTTGAATGTAAAATCAGTCACAAAAATAACAAACCGTGATATGTTATCTTGCTAGAATATACTGACGGTCCATGCAATATTTATCTAAGAAATTTGTTTTAACTGTAGTATTTAAACTCGAGATAAGAGTTACGAGCATTAAGAACCAAAAGAAGAGATTTAGATACTTGTTTCGGAACCTCGAGTACAGAGATTGATATTACTACTCGGCTTCAAAAGAAAAAGATTTCACACGAACATAAAACGAAAATAATTGCAAAATACTTATTGATGTTACATAAAAGACTTTCTTTTGTAAACAAATTTCAAATTCACCATTCAGGCAAACTTACGTTGTTTTTACAAAGAACCGTTCAATTTGGCAAACACAAAGAGTAGAGAACTGATTAATTGAATGGAAAATTAGAAATAATTGTTGTTTGTGATCCTGATTTGATTGTAAATAATAAGAACGTCAATTTACGACATATTATATTCTCAGTAGTCAAAGATTCGCGTACAATGTTTAGGTGTTACACAGACGCAATTTTTTGGGGCTGAGAACATTATAAACACTACTAGGAATGTGACAATTGATGAAGTTGCTGAAACAACTGTCCGTTTCATAGTAATGAAGTGCTTCTCAGCCACAAATTGACAACGCCTGCACATCACATTAGTATACTGTACTGCAAAGAATACGTCTGTATTCAAATGTAATCATTAAGTACCTATGCATATAACGTAATCAGAAAATGTTATCACCTTTTTAAAAGAACGAGTTCCGCCGTAAGAACGAATTCTTGAAACTCGCAACACTCCACAAGACCTCAGTTCCATCCTCGCCGTCGAGGACCTCGCCGCGTTCCCCGTCGCCCCCAACCCTCCTAGCAGTTCCGGCCCGCGTGCCGCTGACAACACAATCTAATGGGATTAGGCCTAAAAACCAATCTCTCCCTAATCATTGATGTCTCATCCTCTCTCAGTGGCCGTCCTGAGCCGAGGTTCGTAACCCGTTAGTGGGTTGCCCTCAGCATGATCACTTAATTCAAAGGGTTGCGAGCGCCTTCTGCGTTCACCCTAAAGACCGGTGTGGCCGGAAAAGCCGACTCGCGTCAGGCTACTGACAGTAGGGCCATTAACAAAAAAAAACCTTTTTAAAAAGATCACGGTAAAAGTTTATAATAAATATATGGCCTCATAGTAAAGTTTTTTGAGAGAGTTACACACAACACAATTGTTGAAACATGTCTGATTTTGTAGCCACCGACTGTGAATCCCGTGAACCTGGTGGTGGAAGGCTCCAGCATGACCATCCTCTGCATCGCCATGGGAACACCGACACCTACTATATCTCTATATATTTCGGGTAAGTTATTCTTCTTTTTAGCTGCAATTCTGATAATACTCATAAATACTATTCATGTTAGGAATACAATAAAATATTTTTGGCTAACAAAAAATAATTAAAAAGTTATTTACTGCAAAGGATAGATAGATAACACTTTATTCATGGAAAAGATATCCTTGGATACCCGTCGTGCTTATGCAAGGTAGATGGGGTACGTCACATTTTTACCGACTAAAATCCCCGTTTTGGTCTTCATAAGCCCTTTAGAAGGGACTCCGGAACCTAACCGAACACGCGCAAACCATTCCAATGCTAGCATTTTAAGCACGGTTCAGGGCTTCGAGACTCTTTAAATGATAGACTACCTAGTAAAACAATGTATAAATCATTTATTTCAATAACTTTTACTTTAACAATAAGCGCTTCGAAGGCACATAAACAACATAGATTTATCTAGAATAACTGCTTGATATTGCTTTTATCGCCCTGGAACGAAATGACAAGGTTGACAGACACTATTGGATGCTAAGCTAATCAATGCCAAATGACAAAAGAGTCTGGGACTTAAGCCTATATTTGAGCCTTGGATCAGTTTATCATTGTTTTCATGGAGGCATTATCCGTTCTTTTTGTCCAATCCGAATCAATGGATTCTACCTCATTAGACGAATTTATTTGAAGCTTTCATTGAGTTTGGATAACGTTGAGTAATACAATTTATTTGGTTTGATAAATTATTTTATGTCATTGTATTGAATATTCTAAAAGATTTTTGTGTCGCTTTGCAATTCACTTAAGCTGAGTAGAAATATAAAAGAGAATAGTTTGTTTAAATGCATTGATGTAGGGTTTTTTAATACATCAATGTTTAAATGCTAATTTTAAATCCTGACAGCGAACATCATATCAAAATGGCAATAATAAGATTAAATAGTAACCGTACATGAAAATCTAGGGCCTCCGTTTAAAACATTTTGACCAAAGTCCAACGTAGCAGTTTTAATCGCCGCGCTAATTATGTCATCAGAGTTTGGTGGCATTTTAGGATGATGAGTGACAAACTTTGAATAATTTGGTATCCAAAATAAAATTATTTTGTCGGCGACAAAATATATAAACTTGTTATTAGAGATAGTAAGTTTTAAAATTTTGTCACTATGACTCCAGATTTTTAATATTTATTTGCACTTTATACAACTAATGTACTCGACGACTTAATGCCGTAAACATTCTCTACCACTCCCTAACCTTAAGGTGGTGCAGAGATAATAAAAAATTATAAAAATATGATCTCTTAGGTCGTCTCGTCCGCCAAGAAGTTACCCGACACATGGTGACAGTGATTCACAATGTCACCCGGGACATGGACCAGATCTCTTGCTACGCTGACAACGGATATGGCACACCCATGCAGGCTTCGAGGAAGATCAACATTTCACGTGAGCCATTAATTCATTGATCCAATTTAAAGATGGAGCACAAAAACATCAGACTCAGGGTCGTCGGGCGAGTTTGTTTTATACTATGTAAGGGACGATTAGAAGCGCTCTTTTTTATTTGTTTTGGCCAATATCAATACACGATTTTTTTCCATATCCAGATGTCCCCACAATCCAAGCGTCTGGTATAACAATGGCGGCTGCTGGCGACTCTGTAATCTTGGAATGCAGAGTGGAGGCTCTTCCTAAACCCACTATTGCATTCTGGAGAGATCCTAATGGCCGGACCCCAGTCATCGACGGACCTAATTACACCATACAGCTGCAAGCAGACCCTGAGGTTAGTATCTTTTAAATAATAACTTATATATAATCATCAATGAATACGATGAATCTGCTAATAAAATTCATTTTAAATCAACTTCAAAAAATGAGATATTATCAATTCGACGTACACCTACTGTAATATCGCATATTTTAGCCTGTATGGTCTTCTTAGCACGTATGTAAAATTTCATAAGTGTGTGTATGTATTATACCAGACACAGCATTAACAAGAAATAATTTATATGTTGTGTAGCAAAAGTACTCGGCAAATTAGCAACAGTTCGACACGCCATCGACACACTTCACGACAACCTCAAAAAAGATGTTGGTATACGTACCTACATAGGTAGACTCTCAATTTTGATTTGAGTTCTCGATTTTATATAAAAGAACTGCTATTATTTCTCTATTGATACAAAACCTTATTAATAAACCAATAGCAGTATATTTAAATTCTTATTTAATACAGGAACCAACCAAATACACAATGCGTCTGATAATAAAAAAGATAACGGAGTCAGACGAAGGGGACTACTTCTGTCACGCGGAGAACGCCTTCGGGAAGACTTTGAGGCCGGTGTCCGTGAGACTCCGTCCCACCACTCCACATCATAATGTCACCGAGTGCTGTACACAGGTAAGTGTTATCTGTTAGATGTTAGTAGTAAGGGATTCGACGGTTCTAGAGCACGTTCGGGGGTCGGTTGGCGCCACTCTGGCCTAGTTCGTCAATAATTTCGATTGCTCCAATTTCGGCGCGTACGATCCGCGAATTAACCCGCGGATTAAATTGATACCTACCGCGAATTGATCCGCGGATTTAATTAATACCTACCGCGAATTGATCCGCGGATTTAATTAATACCTACCGCGAATTGATCCGCGGATTTAATTAATACCTACCGCGAATTGATCCGCGGATTAATTTGATCCGCGGAATCCATTTCATATCGCCCGCGAGATAGATATAAACCGCGAAGCGAATTGGAGTTGCATGGTTTACGGTCCCCTCAAGCTTGTACCTTTTCCCTCTGTTTCGTTGTGCTTTTGTATTTCTACTTTCTAACAGCGACCCTTTTTCTTTGAAGAATACAAATGTCTTTGTTCCATATTCCTATGGGCTCGTGTTTCTACGTAAAAGCCATTTACAATTACCCATCACTCACCCTTTATGCATTACGGGCATTATTTATGATCCATAAAGCAATCGTTACAATACACCATACATTACTCAAATTCTAAGTAAAACCCTTCGGGTCTTCTCATTGTCAATGATTAACTGCATGTCCATTATTTTAAACAACAGTTACGGATCCTATTATTCCCATTTCCTGATGCTATGTATTCAATGGAACGTTCAAAGTGAAAGTTGAACATGTTGGATCCTGTCTGCAAGGAAATAATACTCGCTCTCCATATAAAAGCCAAACTCAAAATCACATGGTATCGTATTCCACTCTGTGCTCTCTTCGAAGTGTGATCTCCAGTTGTTTGTAATAGTGAAGTTATAGTAAAACAGTGTAATAGTAAATACTGAAGCTGATATAAAATGAATGTAAGTACCTTCTTATACTTTGATCTAAAATTGTTATAACCAGATGTTTTATTAATTGTATATGTTATGTGTTGTTCACTGGGTTAATGCATTTTAGTTGTATTTGATCTCTTATTTAATTTATCAAAGTTACTGTAGTGCATTTTTTTTCACATACCTATAAGTGTTTATCATACGATACTTCCTTAACCGATTTGTTTTATTTACAGTTTTATTTTCGTTACATTTGATCTCTTATTAAATTATCAATGTTACTTTAGTGTACATTTATACTTCGCATACCTATAAGTATTTATCATATAATACTTCCTTAACCGATTTGTTTTATTAACAGTTTTATTTCATTTTATTACAGTTTTCGGAAAATACTTTCAAAAATTACTATTATGCTGAAGATATAGATGAACCTAGTGATGAAGAAGGTACACTCGCCTTTAAAGTAAAAAAAGCGATAATAGCAAACAAAAGATCCATGGAATGCAACAACATTGACGAATTTTTCGAAAAACCTAAGAAAAAGAAGACAACGACAAAAAAATCATCTAGTGTTGGTCGAGCGACGAGTGGTGGTGTTTCATACATAAAAACAAACAGCGATGACAGCAGTTCTGCATCACATCTCATAAAAATTGAGGTGTATGATGTTAATAAAATAAAAAACATCGCACCGACGGAACAATGGAAACATGCTGATGTGCGGGTTAAATATTACGCGGAAACCGAGAGTGACAAAAACTTGCAATCTATCAAGGACACGGTATACAATATAACTAAACACTTAGCGAGTAAGGACGATTGTGTGAAGTATTTTATAGACAACGAGAAATGAACAAAGTGCCAGTGCGTATCAGTGTTTTAATATCATAATTTTAGTCATATACTTTATTCTAAGAAACTATTATTGTAATAACTATACCTATTTTAATTTAATTTACATTGTATTGTATTTTAACTTTGTACTCTTTTAAGTTACATGCTTAACAGATTACTTCGTTTTTGATTCTAGAACTCTTTGTGTTGTTGCTAAGTATTAATGTAAATAGTAATAAGTCTTTTTAGTGTTTTTCATGCTCATGCTTACGATTGTAAAGTTATTACGAACATTCATTAATTGTTTGGAAGAACTATAAGTTTGTATGGGGTTATTAATTCTCAATAAAGAAAAATCATTCATTCATTTTCATATTTCATTTATTCTCCTCAAAACATGATTTAAATAAACTAGTTAAAAACACATCATTGCATATTGTATTATCACTAAATAATACTTGAAAATCTTTGAGACTCTTACCATAATATTTATAGTACAGATACATTAAACAGTACTCTCCACAAACTATAGTAAAGTCATTTTGAATTCGGCTTGTATTGTAATTCCACATTCTAGAATTCCTCGCTAAAAACATTCGGTGATATCCTTGAGGTGGTCGACCGTATGAATCAAAGTACTGTCCAAAACCATTCTGATCTATGTGTATGGCAACCCAGTGAGAACCTGGTTTGTTATCAGAGTCTAAGTTGCTAACTACATATGTAGGAGTTACTACATGTATTGGTAGGCGATTGGCTGCATATACATTATATTCAATACATGGATCAATTTTCTTTAAGTAATTCTGTATTTCTATTGTATTCATTTTTATTTATCGAATCGCTGCAGAATCTTATCAAGTCGAATGATAAAGTGGTAATGTCGTATATAAGTTTAAGAAGACACTATTATGGTACTTATGTGGCATGTTTTCTATTTTTGTGGGGTTGCAAGGATTATGGTAAAACAAAAATCTTAATATTTTTTAATTCATTTTATTCGTAACTTACATCTAACAGCAAATCTGAATCAAATTATTCATACTTAATCTAATCTTAAACAGTTAATTTTGTTTTCTTAACTACTATAATCTACTGAAATGTTGCGGTTTTTATCTATTTCAATAACATTATCAAACTCCGCATAAACAATACAATTAATAGTTTGTGACAAAGCTGTTTCAAAACGCACTTCTAATCTCACACTACCATGCTTTACAAGATTCCAATGACTTGAAGAGTTTGCTGATAAATCAGGTGTCAAATCAAATGCCAACATACAATACCCTTGAGCGTATTGTTCTCGGGATATCCCATTACCTTCATTTAGAAAGTGTATACCTGTTCCCGAAAACAATGTATGATATACTGAAGTAAAAATATTGTTCTCAAATGAGGGTTGTAAAGCCTTTGATGGTATTTGTTGGCCGTCTATATATAAACTAAAAGTATTAATGTCATAATTTTGAAAGTTAAATGGGTTCTTAGTGAGGTTTCCATTGAAAGCAGCGTTATTTACAAATCCTACTATACACCTTTTAGGTAATTGCCCTAAGAAAATGTTATCTAGAGTTTTTCCTTGAACACCTGATGGAATTGTTAAAACTTTAACTTCAGCTCGAGTAATGGGGTATTTGGCTGTGGTAGAAGCTAAGACCTTTTGATGAGCAAGTAACACGCTGGGATTGATTCGTGCTCTACGAATTATCAAAGATGCATCCGTAATAGATACCTTTAATTTAAGGTCACCTGTAGAGGCCATTAGATTGAAATTTTCTCTAGAACGAACTAACTTAACACAAATATCAACACCATTGATTAAAAATTTTTCTTGATTGAATAAATCGCCATGCAAGTGACCAATCATTTCCAATTCTTTGCTTTCACTGGCTAGTTCTTGTCTCTTAGTAAATCCTTTATTAGTATCATCGGTGGAATCCATTTTTCCAGCTGTATCTTCATACCATAAGCCACAGGTGAGGTGAGAATTTTTTGCCGCAGGAGCATAGTTCAATAAGTTTTCTATGTACGCACGATAAGCATATGTGTTATTGGGTGGTGATACAAGTTTTTGATTTAAGTACACATCAAGTTGACTGAAGAGTGAGTGCAACCAATTGTTCACCGGAGCAACGACCGTAGATGCGGTGAGTTTGGTGTTATCTTGATTTACTATTTTCGCTTTCAAGTGAATTAACGTATGAGATAAATCTATGTAGTCATCTCCTGCCCCAGGAATTTGAAATTCTATAGGACCATCATCGGCAAGAGATGAAATTGGTTTATAATGGATCCAATTTCCACTTTCAATGCTAGTTTGAGTCGATGGCAATGCAAACAAATCCAATTCGGACTTAATACATTCACAGGAATGACTATGTAAAAAAGACATTTTAATTAATTGTTAGAAAAAATGTCTTTAATTTGTTTTGAAGTAATTTTTGATTTTTTTAGAGCTTTCACTTTCGCGGTCAACGACGGAATGACTCCAGGTAGACGTTTTCGTTTTGTTATATATCCTGATCCAGACATATTGATTTTATTTATTTTTTCATCGGCCTTGCGTTTCAAGTTGGTACCAACTTCTTTAAGACGTGCTTTTATTGAATCTTCCATAGGTCGCGCACTAACCATATCTGTCAATAGCCCAACACCAGCACTTAATGCCTCTTTACCAACAGCTCGAACACCGCTAGATAGTAATGGTAAAACTGACCTAAACAGTCCCCCAAGAAAACTACCGATTCCATGTCCTTTTTGATAAGGCGCCCCTTTATATACCACCCCTATACCTGAACCAGCCTGATGAGAATAATACCGTTGATAAGGGCATGATATGTCGGAGCGTTCAAAATGCATTATAATTTTTTAAAATGTAGTTTAACACACACCGTTCCAAACTGAAATGGTATCTTTTGTCCGGTGCTCGACCTTATATCTATTTCGATGGTATCGAATTCTCTTCGCATTACTGATAAGTAATGTGGAGGTGAAAATACATGCATTTTATTCGCACCATAGATGTATTTTGAGGGATCTAATGGTATAACTCTTAGAAGAGGTGTCATTACATCACCTACAATTTGAGGTTCAACTATATCGCAGTAAACGAATAGTTGAGATGGTAACCCTAAATGTAAATTAGCTGGACATTTTGCTAAATTCTTTTCAACGAGATTTCTGTTTGGTTCAAATCCCAACTGTAAGCCTAGTTTAGGAGATAATGTCACAGATTTAATTGTTTCGTCTAATACAGAAACAGACACAAATTTGGATATATTATCGTAGCGGAATTTGATTTTTTCCCTTATATTATTTAATGCTGATAAAATATGGTTAATATTATCATAGTTTGTGGCAGGTATATGAGTCTTATAATATACTGTGGATAGTTTGTCTTCATGGGGCATTTTCATGATTTTTGTTATGTAAATAACATTCTCATGATCTTGAACAGTAAACATGGTGCATGGATATTGGAATTCAACGATTCCTACACACCATTCTCCTTCCAATATTATGGGTTTGGGTAATTTTGTTGAAAAAATTGATGTTTTGTTCTCAGGAAAGTATTCCATTGAACTATTGCTAAGTAAAGTTAAATAAAAATCCTTAATCATATTTTTTTCAAACTGGAAGCTAAAATCCAACTATTAAATTTGTTCGGATAACCTTTCCACTTAACTAACACTTGTTGTCTGCTGCCAGAGTAACGAGAACGAATTATTTTATCGATCTTGTGTTCAATGGTGGGGTCATAAATGACCTTTTGTAATTCTCGTTCATAAAACGTTCCTACTATCTCTTCACCATCTAAATCTTTAATAGTATAAACAGGCCACGGAGTACGTTCTATTATAGAAGAAATCACAAATATTTCATCGCTCCAATTAGATTCATAACCTTTTTGGAATACATGTTTATATTTGGTTATTCTAACATGATCACCGAGATGAAACATAGGTAGTATATTTTTTGATGATTTTCCAGATTTTTCATATAAATTACTCCAAACTGTCATTATATTATTAGAATTAACATCTGAAGGACACATTTAAATACTAGAATGAAAACTGTGATTGTAAGAGTGTATCAAATTCTGCAAAATATCAATATATTTATGTGTATTCTTGTGTGTAAAATAGCGCCACATCTTCATTTTTAGCGTTCTTTGAAATCTTTCTACAATACTTGCTTTGATGTCTGGATTATTTGTAGTATAGTAATTAATGTTTTTTGTTTTAAAATATCTTTGAACATCTTTTGATACGAATTCAGTGCCTTTATCAGATTGAATGTGTGTAGGTGTGGTACTAGCTTCATTAAATATACTATCGAAACACTTTTTTACGGTTTCAGAATTTTTCTTTTGCAAGGGTCTGGCATATGCATATTTGCTAAAAACATCAATAACACAAAGAATGTAATTGAAACCTTTATTATCTTTAGAATAAGTTCGCATGTCACTTAAATCGGCTTGCCAAAGTTCATTGAGATTAGAGAGAACGTATTTGTTTCGAGCGAATCTTCTATGTACTGGTTTATGGAGTGTATACGTAGATTGAGATTGCAACCAGTTTTTAACTTCTTCCTTTTTCATTTTACCTTTTATAGCTTTTGATAATTTGTCGATATTACTATATCCAGCGGGGTGTGATACATCATAATAAATTTGATTTATTTCTAATAAGGGGTCCATTTTTCCCAATCAATCTTTTTCTTAATTTTATTTGCGTGTTTAATTTCACTAGTTGGTGTCAAATATACCTCTGTGTTTTGTGGCGGTTGTTCTTCGATGTCTTTTTGAAGTTGAGCTATGTACTCACGTCTTTTTGGGTTGCCAATATATGTTAAAGGTATTTTCAAATCTTTTAACGCTTTAGCAAATTTTTCCCAACCGGGTGGGTCGTTGTTTTTCAATGGTCGCAGTGTATCGCTTATTAAATCGATAATGTTACTGTTAGGAATTACTTCATTATCCACAATCACTGTGCCAGCATCATTCCAATAAATTTTGTTTTTATTTAGCGACACCGAATTCAATAATAACTCACCTTTTTTTACATATGTTTTTGGTATTAAATTTAAAATTTGTTCTGTTGAATAGAAAGGTTTTTTTTCGAGTGTAAAATGTTCTTGTTGCTTCTGTTCATCACTCAGTGTCTGACTGACAACTACATCTTTATTCTTGATATCATTATTTATATTAAAATTTTTCCAGCTTTCAGATGTGGGTTTATTGTTATCGTCATTTGAAGTTATTATAGGGAGTTCAATGGGACGACGATCTTCTTCCATAAAGTGGAGATATCTTTGTAAAATTTGTAAGTATAATTTACACTTTTTTCGATCATCCATATTACTGCTGAGTATTTTTTCCATTTCGCTATCTAAACGAGAGGTAGGATTTTCATTTCTTTTTTGATTTAACTTATCTATTAAACTTGGGTCAACTAACAGCATTTTTTTGGCGTGTTCCATTTTAAACCAGTCCGCTTATCAATCCACTCAAAATAGAACCCAATATGATCGGAAGAAATGCACCACCTTTTTGAACTATTATATTCTTTCTTATTTTATTTGTACTTTTACGTACTAATTTTCGTAATAAGTTTTTGTATTTTTTTAGTTTATTCTTCGATTTTTCTTCAAGATTTATATTTCCTTGTAAAACATTATGAATACATTCACAAATAAAATTAATTTCGTTTTCGTTACACACTTTTAAAAGAGCTTGTTGATGTTTAGGTTTAAGCTTATAAAGAGCATTTAATAAGTGTTCATGCGTCTTTAAGCGTCGATCCATCATTTGCAAATGACGGGTATTTGTTGGTTTTTGACATATTTAAACTCTTTTGTGGGAATGTACACTGTAGGATGACCATCAGAAGGAAAGATCTTTGATTTAATTCGACACATATCAAAAGTATCTTGTTTTAGATCTATCATCAAATAGCCATGTGCTTCTTTTGTAGCATCTCTGTAAGAATCTTCTATGAATTTGCTATTTTCTGGTGATACTTGTCGGGCTAAGTAACGTATTTGAGTTTTATCACGTGGGTTTTTGAAATAAATGATGTAGTTTGAATTCAAAGAAATGTCTCTTTGTCCTTTACCTTGATGAAATAAATTTTGAGTAATGTAAAATACACTCAAGTTCCTATGATGACTACCTTTAGTAAATATGTCGACAATGCGACCATCAGATTCCCTCATAAGATCATCGATAATGATAAGGTTAGGTTCCTTTCCATCAAACATATTCATATCTGGTATACCCTGATAATAGTTTACATTTGGTACATCATATAAGGGTTGCATCTCATCAAAACACCAAGTAATTTGATGAAAAGTGGTGTTACACATATCATTAATGTATTTAATAAAGTTTGTTACAAAATTAGACTTTCCACACCCACTTGGACCTGCAACTATGGCAGTAAAAGGATGATAAAAGTGAAACATTTTTAAATGCACGTGTGAACTCGAAAAGCGCTTCGGATTGAATAAAACAAGAAGATACGATTGAATGTATTATATTTGATTTTTTTGTTTTACATACAAAGATTACATAATATTCAAATAGTTTGAAAAATGATCACATACAATTCAAAGATGTTTTCAAAAATATTACAGTAATAAAATTAATATAAATTAAAGTTAAATCAGATATAAGAATTAACTTCCTACAGACATTCAAATTTGCATCTTATTTTTCATGATACACAAAATAGTTGTCATAGTATCACAATAAAAAAAAAAAAAGTACATAATAAAGACAGAACATTAAAATAACAAACATACACACACACACATTAACATACATATTTTTGTTGTACAGAATTCATTGATAAAATCAAATGTCCTTTATTTTATAATGACCCCATGCAAGAGTATCTGTTGAATTCTCTATTAAATAACGTTTTGTGTCATTGTGTGATAAAGATATCTTATTGATTTTTTGTGTAAATATAGCATGTTTAATTGATTTGAATCTTATCATTTCACTGTATTGCGTTTTCTTTTCATATAAACATGATTTATAATCGCTGAGACAAAATTTTTTTGTGACACTTTTATTAATCCCTTTTGCTTTACATATACATTTATTCTGCACATCCATTGCATACATTTTAGAGCGAAGACCTACAAACTCTTTAAGAATTTTTCCGTTATTTTCGTCTTTAAAAAATCCTAACCGTTTTTTATTCAATAATGGTAAACCATATTCATTATTTGGTGGATAGTCTGACGTATCAAAGTAGTTGGCTAAATCAAGTTTTATATCAGCATAATAATTTTGCGTAAATATTTGATATATTAAACTATCGGTATCAGTATATAATAATAATAATAATAATAATAATAATAAGCCTTTTATTTCTTGCTAAGTACCTAATACAGTTAATACATACTAGTTTTTAAGTAATGGAAAAGTAATGTTTAAATACTATTTCTTTTTTCTAGTTTTTTTTTTTTTTTTTTTTTTATAATATATATATATTTTAATTTTAAGTATTTGCAAGAACCCCTCTACAGGTGAAGGCCTCCTCCAAAGAATTCCAGTCTGCTCTCGGTTGTGCTTTTTGGAGCCAATTGGGACCCACCAATTTTTGATCTCGTCCTCCCATCTAGTACAAGGTCTCCCTTTTCTTCTCTGTAGGTGCATATATTTGTATGAGAGATAGGTAGGTGTCATCAAATGCTAGATTTAATATAGCCACTCTATCTGACAGGCCTATGTAACTTCAATGTTATCTTTGTGGCGTTTATTTACCAAAAATCCTACTCCGAACAGTCCTGGTTTAAGGCCTGTATGGCATAATATGAAAGTATCATATTCCTCAATTTTTGTCTCCATTGCGTCTTGTTTCGGCTAGTCCAATTATGTCGTATTTTATTCCTTTTAAAGCTTCACTTAGTTTAAGTAAACGCTCGTATGATAACAGTGTTTTCACATTATATGTTATTATATAGTATTTATTAGGGTAGTTGTGAGTGTAGGGGTTTTTCTTTGGAGGGTTTTGGTCGTACTCTTCCACGGTGACCGGCCGGCTTGGAAGATGGGTTAAACTGTGTGTTTGAATATTAAGTGATTTTTTCGGTGTGAGAGGGGGTTGTTAATTGCTATTTATTTGTGGTTTTGTTTTCTTGAATAGTTGCTGCATTGTTAGGGTTCTTGTTGGTTAAAAAGTTGAGCATGCCTGGTTTCAAAACACCCTCAGATATGCTTGATGGTCTATGTCTTGGTGTCTGTGTTTTGTTTTTCTTACTGGCTTGTGTCTTTTTCTCGGCTCCAGCGTAGTTGACGATTTCAGGGGAACTAGAAAGATTCCTTTTTTTGTTTTCAGTACATTTTTTGGGTAGTATTATTAATTTATCATATTTAACTATTGCTAAGTTCCCCTTTTCTCTCTCTATCTTCACCTGTTCCTGTAAAATCCTTCTTTTTTCCAATATATTTTTAGGATAATCTGCTTTGATGTAGTATGGGGTGTCTTTTAGTGCGTCTCTTTTTTTAAATATCTCTATCTTTGTACCTAGTGTTGAGAGTGTAATGATGGTTGGCCGGGGCTTCTCTCCTCTTTTTCCTAATTTCCTTATTTCTTGTATGTCTCGGCGGTCTAAGTTGATAGATAAATACTGTGCCACAAAGTTGATAATAATAGTTTCTAAGTTCGAATATGATATGTCACTATCTTCCAAACCAAAAATTACAACATTTCTCTGTCTAGCTTGCTTTTCAATAAAATGCAATCTTTTTTCTTGGTTTTCCATCTGTCCCTTAAGATTTTGGAATTTTTCTTCCCATACTTTAAACTTTTCATCTATCATAGTGTTTATATTCTGAGTTATCTGCTCCGTGACTTTTTCGCCATTTTTTAAAATCATTGCTTTTTGCTCATCTAGTTCGCTTTGTATTTTAATGAGTGCACTCAATATTTCTTCCATGTTTGTAGCTAAATTTGTGTTTACAATGTTTCGGTAGATGCCACTAGAGCCCTCTTACGGATCACCGGCGTATTATTTACTTAGCTTTGACGATTTGAATCTCGCCGCACAGTCTCAAGCAGTTGTATCGGGTTAATATAGATGGTATATGCAGCCCTCACTAGATGGCACCTGTTACTTCATAATTTTTGCAACTCATGCTCTGAACGAGGTTATGTTTTCTTGCTCAATTTTAAAACTTCACTGAATTTATGATAGTCATTAGTTTTTACATCACTTTATAGAAATTTATTAATTATGTTTTGATCGATTTCTCGAAAAGTCTATTCGTCCATCGAAAAAGGAACCATGATTGTTACAATAATGTTTCACTATTTATTGTTTATTTAATTGTTCACTATCACTGTCCACAGCATATGTCCAGGAACACTGTATTTTTTAAACGTTTCACCACTTTTTGTTACTTTACGTATCAGTATCAGTATCAGTATATAGTAATTTAATATTATCTTGATATTTCACTTTCATATAATCGTAATGGAAATCGTATAGTAATGTTTTCGATATATCTAAAATACAAAAACCGAGGTAAATTGGTTTATTATATAAAACGTTAGTTTTGTGTAATTGTATTGCAACTAAGCTCTCTGAGAATATAGATAAACTATGGAATTCTGGTCTTGCTATCAAAGATTGAGCACCTTGAGTTTTGCCACGATTTAACCAATGATTAATTAATTTGACATGAACTCGCTTTCTTACATTTTCCATTGTTTTACCAAAAACAGAATTATTCATAAGTTTAAAAAAATCTTTCTCAAAATCTGAAGTGGCTAATGATCGCATATGAGTGTTTAAGTCTATGTAACTTTTCAACCATGCAGATTGTTCAAATTTTAAAATTCTATGAATTTTAACTAATCTGAGACCATTTTTTAAACATTGTTTGAGGTTTCTATAATGAATGACGTAATTTTTTTTATCTTTTAAATTTGGAATCAGTTTCTTGTCTTTGCTGCTTCCTAAACATACGTTTTCTGGACAAAATGGAAAATCTGAATGAAAATCATGTAAAGTTTTTGAATATTCTAAATCTACTTCCAATATAAACCCATGTTTGGCATCATCGGCTATATTAAAATCTGTATCTATGTCGACCCATTCAAATTTGCCTGTCGGGAGACATTGGGACATAGCCCAACCATAAAGGTTATTTGCGTCTAAGTACATCAAAAATGAAGATGGTTTAGTTGAATTGTATTCCGACATAAATATGTTATTTGCCACTGCATGTCTATTGCTGCATTGTGATATACCACCCCGAATATTATTTGCTATAAACGTAACTTTGTCGATATCTGTTAAGAGTTCCAAATTTATCTTGGTAAAATTTAACATAGCATCCCAACTTAAACCAGGTGCTGTATAATATTGGGCAGGGTCTAAACCGTATGTTTTAAGACAGACATCCCTAAAATTTTCAAATATATCTGCTAACAACAATACATCTGTTTTTAAATACAGGTTTGAATATTCACCCATATTTTTACAATTAAAATGTTTCCACACGTCTTGGGCATGATGGTATTCACTTTCTGTAATGTGACTATCATTTAAAGAACTATAAAACTGATCGCGAGTGGGAAGAGAAGTTATTTTTAAAGAATCAAATGTTGTCATGTATTCGTATGGATATACACCTTTTCTTATTAAACGTTTAAAATCTTCTTCACATGGATATTTTAACTTTAGTTCACGAAATTGTTCGGGTAGTAAGTTCTGAGCTAATTTGTTAAGGCTACTTGACATAAATTTAAAAGAATCAAGAAATCGTAATTTTATAACTCTGTTGTTGATTTGTAAAACTTTAGAAAAAGAAATGTATTTTTCCTTGTTCTCAGGAATAAGTTCAATGTCACCTTTCTCGAAATCAAGACCATGCACTATGAAATGAGCGTCATAATTACTTAAATTATGTAAAAACACTGGTACAAAATTAGGAGCTTTGTATTTTTGAGAACATACTCTATGAGCTACACCTTCATATACTCCAGTATGCCAATTATAAGATACTGTGCTATCATTGTTTAATTTAGTAGCACAAATGTAACACGAATCACTTTGACTGATATTTATTTCATTTTCTTCAGTTAACGGTAAAGGTGATTTCACAAAATAATTTTTTTTACAGATATTTTCTAAATCTGTGTTAATGAATTGCATAAATTTTAGCGCGCAATCTTGTCCTGTATAAGATCTATATACTGAAAGATTATCATCATACGAACATTTAACATAGTACCCAAAACTATACGTTTCATGCTTTTGAATATTAACAGTTGAAGATTGATTTGGATTGTTAGAACAACTCTCTATTGGGTTTAAAAATGCTTCAAAGTCAGCATACACAACGAATGGAACTCTTAATTTACGTTCATAGTTATTAAATGAAATTTGGTTTGATGGTATTAATTCGTTAAACCAGTTTCTTTTGCTATCGCTTTCCGATGGTAAATTTGTGCACACATTGAAACAGTCATTTTCTTGGTGTCGTTTTAAATTGTGTAATGATGGAAAACTTAATAAACACCCATCACAAATATGAACTGCATGTTCAGAAGTCGATAACTGTTTAGATAATAATCTCGAGAGGTTTTTAATAAAACAGTAATGACCTTTAGAACCTTGAGATATATACAATAAGTTTAAGTGAGTAGTTTTTCGGCGTTTCGTAAAGTGTAATGGACCTACAACTTTATTTGATTTGCTTATTGAATCATATTGTAATCCAAAAACATTAATACTCATACTGTTCAATTTTTCAAACTTATGGATGTCGTTAATTTTTATAGGAAACGATAAGTTATCAAATTTTAACTTGCTTTTATGTATTGTATAAGATGATACCCTATTGGAACTATGAGTGACTGGAAATAATCCTGACAAAACTGCCCAACGAAAGCATTCGTGATCGTTATTTTGAACATTGATTACAGCTTTCTTGTGTTTTATATCTAACGGTAGGTCTATGTATGAAGATCCACGCAATGGGTTAAATTTGTTGATATTCATATCCAAGTGATTTATTTTGACTAAGCTCCATCCACTACCTTTTTTTTGAAAATTTGTCATTTTGTTTGTAATTTCGGTAATTATAGATGAGAAAATAATATCTTTATCATCACCTTGACAAACAAGATAGTTTGAAATTTGAAAATCAAAAACATTTTGTAGATTTTTTGTTTCTTGTGTGAAATCTGCATTGAGAATAAAATTAACTTTTACAACAGAATATTCTAAAATAGATCTTTCTAGTAATGTATAAATTATATTTTTAATATTTTGTAAAAATAATTCAGGTGATTCAAACTGCTTATCAGAAACTAAATTAGATTTCACTCGATATGTAATAATTCTATTACCAAAAGCACTATCAATGAATTGTACATTAGGTAGATTATTATCTCTTCTAATTAAATTATTTTTATGTTTATTGCTCTTATAGTGACTGGTCATATATTTTTTTGACACATGTACGTGACACTCAGGACATTCAATTTTATCATTATAGTGTTCTGTACTTACATTTGCAACGGTACCCAGCGATGATGTAGATGTTGAAGGAGCTTCAAGATGAATATTTTTTCTTCTCTTTAACGGATCCTCCTCAAACAACTCAGTTGGCGCTAATCTTTTCCTTTTTCTGCTACCTTCTCCATTCTGCATAGATCTGATGAATAAGAAAACTGTTAAAAATTGTGATCTCACGTAATAAGCTTCTTACTATATTTCTATTCTTTAAATAGATACTAACATGTTTTGTTATTGACACTGAAAACAATATGCTTTCATTGATAATACACCATCAATATCATCCTCATCGGTATGAGTTTGCTGTAAGGTTCTATGACCACTACATGGCGTGTAATAAGGAGAAATATCAGGATCTCCCAACATTGACACTGGCAAAACATTTTGTATATACCAAAACCGTATGAAACGATGATATTTATTTAGAATAATATTTTTATCGAAACTAGCAATCTCACTCTGGGATAAACTAGAAATATCAAGCGAGTGGTACATTTCGGTTGCACACTAGTTTTAAAAATATAAACGGAAGAAACACACGGAATGATTGTGCAAAGATGTCCCAACCATTATAAATACTTGAATTGTATCCCCTCTTCGTGGATTCCCAGAACATGTTGCAACAAGTCTTAACATAATAAAAAATGTTATACTCACGTTTCAACTTGTTTTTGTTCCATTTTATCACAGAGCTCGTAAAGTTCTTTGTCGTATTGTGATGACATCAGGTCCATAGATTCAATGTTCTCGAGAAGTGCGACGAGTTCCATGTTGTGTAAATCACAGCTTGATATTGCATCCATCGTGAGCAATGTCTTCGTAGTACCTTCTTACTTTAATAAACACTACCCTAAACAATGCAATTTAACTTTAAACTATCCAAACAATTAATGAATGTTCGTAATAACTTTACAATCGTAAGCATGAGCATGAAAAACACTAAAAAGACTTATTACTATTTACATTAATACTTAGCAACAACACAAAGAGTTCTAGAATCAAAAACGAAGTAATCTGTTAAGCATGTAACTTAAAAGAGTACAAAGTTAAAATACAATACAATGTAAATTAAATTAAAATAGGTATAGTTATTACAATAATAGTTTCTTAGAATAAAGTATATGACTAAAATTATGATATTAAAACACTGATACGCACTGGCACTTTGTTCATTTCTCGTTGTCTATAAAATACTTCACACAATCGTCCTTACTCGCTAAGTGTTTAGTTATATTGTATACCGTGTCCTTGATAGATTGCAAGTTTTTGTCACTCTCGGTTTCCGCGTAATATTTAACCCGCACATCAGCATGTTTCCATTGTTCCGTCGGTGCGATGTTTTTTATTTTATTAACATCATACACCTCAATTTTTATGAGATGTGATGCAGAACTGCTGTCATCGCTGTTTGTTTTTATGTATGAAACACCACCACTCGTCGCTCGACCAACACTAGATGATTTTTTTGTCGTTGTCTTCTTTTTCTTAGGTTTTTCGAAAAATTCGTCAATGTTGTTGCATTCCATGGATCTTTTGTTTGCTATTATCGCTTTTTTTACTTTAAAGGCGAGTGTACCTTCTTCATCACTAGGTTCATCTATATCTTCAGCATAATAGTAATTTTTGAAAGTATTTTCCGAAAACTGTAATAAAATGAAATAAAACTGTTAATAAAACAAATCGGTTAAGGAAGTATTATATGATAAATACTTATAGGTATGCGAAGTATAAATGTACACTAAAGTAACATTGATAATTTAATAAGAGATCAAATGTAACGAAAATAAAACTGTAAATAAAACAAATCGGTTAAGGAAGTATCGTATGATAAACACTTATAGGTATGTGAAAAAAAATGCACTACAGTAACTTTGATAAATTAAATAAGAGATCAAATACAACTAAAATGCATTAACCCAGTGAACAACACATAACATATACAATTAATAAAACATCTGGTTATAACAATTTTAGATCAAAGTATAAGAAGGTACTTACATTCATTTTATATCAGCTTCAGTATTTACTATTACACTGTTTTACTATAACTTCACTATTACAAACAACTGGAGATCACACTTCGAAGAGAGCACAGAGTGGAATACGATACCATGTGATTTTGAGTTTGGCTTTTATATGGAGAGCGAGTATTATTTCCTTGCAGACAGGATCCAACATGTTCAACTTTCACTTTGAACGTTCCATTGAATACATAGCATCAGGAAATGGGAATAATAGGATCCGTAACTGTTGTTTAAAATAATGGACATGCAGTTAATCATTGACAATGAGAAGACCCGAAGGGTTTTACTTAGAATTTGAGTAATGTATGGTGTATTGTAACGATTGCTTTATGGATCATAAATAATGCCCGTAATGCATAAAGGGTGAGTGATGGGTAATTGTAAATGGCTTTTACGTAGAAACACGAGCCCATAGGAATATGGAACAAAGACATTTGTATTCTTCAAAGAAAAAGGGTCGCTGTTAGAAAGTAGAAATACAAAAGCACAACGAAACAGAGGGAAAAGGTACAAGCTTGAGGGGACCGTAAACCATGCAACTCCAATTCGCTTCGCGGTTTATATCTATCTCGCGGGCGATATGAAATGGATTCCGCGGATCAAATTAATCCGCGGATCAATTCGCGGTAGGTATTAATTAAATCCGCGGATCAATTCGCGGTAGGTATTAATTAAATCCGCGGATCAATTCGCGGTAGGTATTAATTAAATCCGCGGATCAATTCGCGGTAGGTATCAATTTATATATAATTGGAGCAATCGAAATTATTGACGAACTAGGCCAGAGTGGCGCCAACCGACCCCCGAACGTGCTCTAGAACCGTCGAATCCCTTACTACTGATGTTACACTAATTCTAAAGGACTTACAGCCAGTTTGTTCAAGAACTGTAAAAGTATCAGCTAAAGTAAAACTTACAATAAATACCACAACAAAAATGTCACGAATGTGTCATAAGAGTAACCACAACACAAATTTCATAATTTTGGACAAAGTAAGTTGCTTTGACTATAATACTTAAAGAATAGACTAACCGTTGTTCTTCTTCTTCTTCTTCATTAGCCTTTTCAACGTTTTCGTTGTAGGCTTCCTTTAACATCTTCCATTAACGAATGGAAACGTTCAACGGACTAGCCTTATAAACGTTCATTAGTAATTTAACATATTATCTTAAAGTCTATTCGCGACACAATGCTAAGATGAGACCAGAATCGGTAATACAACTTGTTAGAACTCCATCAGCTCAACGATAGAACAGCTGGCCAGCAATAGTAACTAGCGACTTGTCCGAGTTTGCATTTGTATAATTCAAACATTGTTAGAGTAACGGACCGCCGCGCCATGCCGCACGGGACACTGCTCCGCAATTTGCAGTTTGAATTTAGTCTAGAAAGTCTAGGTTGGAATTCGGTATGATAAAATAGGTTCCTCGGGGTTTTGAAGCAAGGAATAACTCTGATTAGTTGATTAGGCTCCTGTATCCTAATTTAATATGACTGCCTAAATGTTTATTGTTGTTTATTTTGTCGTTTATTTAATCTTTATAAATTACTGCGTGGATACTCTGGGTATTGGAAATTATGAATTATTAATAAATCGTCACGAATTTGAGTCATCACCATCTCACCTTAGAGTAAATGGATACATAGAGCGACCTACACCTTTAATAGTACCACAACACAGCAAAGTTAATCATACCGTTTATATCTCTGCCATATTATTATGTAACTTAAACTAAGGACAACGAAAACGTCCATTTGTTGTTTACAGTAAGCAAAAAGGTCATTCTACATCGTTTTTATACGTTGTTGTATAAATCCGCGCGAAATCATTTACCATACAGAATGGACACTGACGGAAAGTTATTTCAGGTGACGTCCCCAAACTGTAATCTGTTGTCATTGTTATTATCGTCGATCAATTAATTGTATTAATTAAATTACAGATCCAATTTATTGAATTCTTTGGAATCATTTTTTTAAGGTTTATGCAGGGTCATTTTACATTGCGTTACTAAATGAAACCACATATTCGTTTATACCTCTGCTAACATCGTGCTAAAAGTTATCAATGAATAACGAATACTTTCGCCAATAATCCCGGTTGTAGTATTACAATTTTCTTATCATTTTGTAGTTTAGTGCGAATATGTTGTGTGCGTAAGTGTTTTTTTGACTGAAAGTGTAATGTTGCTGCTGCGAGGAATTCTCCTAGAGCAGTTACAGTGGCATTAGGGCGTGTAAACTTAAAGTTACTTTTTATTGATATTCATTTTGTTCGAAACTAAAACATTTTTATTTTGCATCTATGGTTAAAATAACTTAATGGAAAGTATTATTTTCAACAAGCTAAGTATGTGGTTTTATTTATTAACGCAATGTCAAAATGACCCTGTATAACAATTAAATAACCCCCGACTCAAAAAATCTCCAAAAAGTTAAATAATAATAGTGTCTTTGTCGTTTAAGTACCTAGTAATATTTTGACCCAACCGTCGTCGCGTCGGGGGACCGCTAAAGAAGTATTTTCATCTCCCTGGTCCGGAGTTCGGTCCCCCGACGTGAGGACGCTTGGGTCAAAATATTACTAGGTACTTAAACGACAAAGACACTATTATTATTTAACTTTTTGGAGATTTTTTGAGTCGGGGGTTATTTAAATTTTAATTTAATTTTTATTTCAAACTTTTTAAATTACTTTATTCTCCATCATGGGGCCTTGATAATTAACTATCTATCACCTACTCGTTGAGCCCATCCTTATGAGCCCCAACACACTATATCTGCTATAAGTTGCTAAGGAGTTGGGTATCCCGCAGACTACTTGATGCCGCAGCATCAGCTCATGTTTACAAATGTATTGAAAGTGACAGTACACCAAATTTAAAGTCAATTGGATTTTTTAAGTTGGAAATGAGCTGATAATCCTCAAACGCCTGAACAGATCTTCATAAATTATAGCTAAGAACCATCGCAGTCACATCAGCTTTCAAACAAAAAAAACCGCTTCCAAATCGGTCAATTCGTTTGAGAGCTACGATGCCACAGACAGACATACAGATACACAGATACACAGATACACACCCTAAACTTATAACTCCCCTCTTTTTTGTCGGGGGTTAAAAATGCGGAGATTTGTTGCAAAGTTTTGTACTCTAGTAAACAAGTTGAAAAACGTGAAAAATAGAGATAAAGGGCCTAAAAATATGAGCGATGGCTCATTCGATTCGTAATCACCTCTAGAAAAATGTTTTTGAAGGATTTTGGTGCAGGTTAAAAATTGCAATTGTTATTAACAAAATAAGATGAAAAAAAATGATATTTCGTTTTTTGTTAATAACTCGAAAAATATTAACATGTAAGCAATTTTGAAAAAAACTCGTTAAAGAGGAGGGAATTTCCAATAAAAAAAGTCCTAACTCCCGGAATTCTATCTCCATTATTTATAATTTTAATTAGACGTTGAAAATAGGACTCCGCGTGGCAGTTACGGCATGCGCGCGCTGCCGCTAAAGAGAGTTCAGCAATAAAAATAATTTATTTATAACATAAAATGTGATTTTAAAAATTTTGAAACATTGTAGTAGCTTCTTAACACACGAAAGAATCGAGCCTTGAAGAAAAAAAAGTTTAATCACCATTTTTCAAAAAGTTATTCTATTGTTAACTAACCAATTTTTTCCAAATCTCCATTGGCATAAACAATGGGATGGAAGGTATAAATAACTAGCTTTTGCCCGCGGCTCCGCCCGCATTAAAAAGTTTTTCCGGGATAAAAAGTAGCCTATGTGTTAATCCAGGACGTGATGTACCCGTGTGCCAAGTTTTATCGAAATCCGTTCAGTAGTTTTTGCGTGAAAGAAGAACAAACATCCATACATCCAAACATCCATACATTCTTACAAACTTTCGCCTTTATAATATTAGTAGGATTGGCCTATAAATTTTAAACTTCGTGGAGCCCTTTTGAGATCTGTACTTTACAAGATCCTGCGGTAAATTTTCATTAAAGTTTATTAATTTGTTAATTATGATTTATTATAACTACTGAAAAATTAAAAAATTTATAAAATTAAGTTAAATTTTGACTTGTAGTGATTTAGAAATCGATTTTGTTTTTTGCTTATAACATTTTGTATAATAATGACGCACTCGTAATGGCAAGTTATGAGATCCTCTCTTCGTCAGATGAACGTGTCATCAGCGTGTATCGACGCGTGCAGCTTCCACCTCGACATGGATAACATCATGGACCGGCCCGAGTGCATGGACGACTTTGACAAACTCATGAAGTGCGCTGCTGATGGATCTGGTAATATTCTCATACATACATACATATAGGTTTCAGCGGCAGTGGGACATCCGTATACTATTAATCCTAATTGGTACTTCAGTTCGCTTTATTTGTTTTTGAAACTGAAGCACCAATACACAAGCACTTGAAAGGCATTAAAGCTAGTACAAGTACTGGAATTTATGAGACATCTAATATCTCAGGACCACCAGAGCAAATTGGTTCGATGTATTTTGTTTTGGAAAGTTTACGAATCTGCTTGTGTCTTCATTAAAATAAATAAAAAATGTCTAAACTCTACTACACCTAAAAAAACTTCATTTATATAATATTCTAGACTAGACACGACTCCTCAAATATGCTATCCATTTTTGTTGAAGACTCTTATAGGCACTCTAGTAAAATTGAAAATGTTGATTGAAACAATAAATATATTTCCCATATCCGATACGAAGTAGTATGAAAACCAAATTCTCTAGAGATACTGGCAACTCACAATCTAAAGAAAACAATTTGGTACGATATCTAATTTTACATATTGTAACAATTTTATTACAATAAAAAATAGAATGGTTAACTGTAAACGAGCTGTGACTCGATCAGCAGTGGATCTATTTAATCAGACGATGAGTATGTTATTTTGATATTTCATCATCATCAGTTATTGTCAATCGACATCTAATTTGACCAAACAAATATTAGCCATCAAGCCTTTTTCCCTTTCCAGGGGTATACAGAGGTGTACAATCAGCAGCATAAGTATCTGTACAAAATCAAAATTTCAAATCACTTATACCGGGTGGAAGGGAAACGCTCTCGGAAACGAAAACAGGTGATAATATTGGTGATTCCTGACGTGATGGTACTAAAAACATCGCGATCGCATTGTTACAATTTTAGTAGGATTTTCTCAAATTTCTGTACAGCTTTACGTATGGATAGATAAATCAAACTATTATTCTGAAAAACATAGTAAAAAAGGTCAATATTTAAAAAAACTCGTAATGAAACACGAACATCAGCTGACGGGTTAACGACCGCGGGCCGGTCCCGGCGCAGCGCGACGGCCGCCCAGTTTTTTGTACGCTTTACATTGCGCGCGCATGAATTACGGAAATACTAAAATCGTAAGTATTATCGATTAGCTTTGCAAATGAATATAGTTTTTCGTTAATGTTATGGTTCTTCTCTCTTACCGTTCCGGTATAGAGAGCGTTTCCCTTCCACCCGGTATACGTGTTAAGTTAAACTGAAATATTTTTTTCTTCGTTTCAAGTAAAGTGAATCTCTTTTATTTTATTTTGTTGAAGAGAAAAAAAGATTAATAAGAACATAAAAGTATGTAGGCAATTTGAAATATTGAATTTGTTCAACTACTTATGCCGCTGACTACATACACACGTTTCACCAGATATGTTAAATCCCGTGTAATATAAGGCGGGCCTATTACTAGTTGACGTTTACCGGAAACATTTCAAAACTCCGGTCTGATACTGAGTAGAAAAACTCAATATCACTTTGTCCGGCCAAAGATTTGAACCTGGAACCTCAGTACGATAGTTGTACCTAGCACGCAACACAACTACGCCAAGAGGCAGTTAATTTGACTATACTGGGGTTATCATCAGGTGCAGTTAGTGTCATGATAGATTGCCATTCTAGAATAAAAGAAGAAAGCACGAAAATATTAAAAGAAATGATTAGCGATAATAGATTTACAATGGGTTTCATTTTGCAGACCACCGAAGCTGCTGCGCGTCATGGGGAGTGCCCCGCACCTGCCTGGAGCTCTGCAGAGGAGGCTCGGTGTCCAAATCCTGTGCTCTTCAGCACGCACGACGGGCTCTGGCCTGCTTCAGAGACTCGGGAGCCAAGCTGCCCGGACCTCCCAGAAATTTGAAGGCACATGTCGCTCCTACACCCAACTCTGTTCTTTTGAGGTAAGTTTAGTCTTAACTACTTCAGAATTTCTTCTTTTATAGCATGTCTTTCATAAATACTAGGTACTAATATATAAGCAGCACGCGGTTTGAGATAAGGAGTGAAATCTTTGCTGAATGAGCAGAGCATATTTCCTTCTATTCAAACTTTTGTGATCAAGCCATGATGTAAACAGTTTTACGTACAGCATGCATGCCTACAGTAGTCAGGCTTTGCCAAAATGACATCCTTACCTCACAAAAGTCACCGCACTGATGACTTTTCTTTTTCATCGAATGACGAGACGAGCATGCCGTTCACCTGATGGTAAGCAATACGACTACCCATAAACCGTAGCAACACCACCCAGCACCTTGAGTTACAAAGTATTGTGTGGCATTCTACTGCACTCGTCATCCTGAGACATAAGATGTTAAGTCTCATTATGTCCTGTAGTTACACTGGCTACAATGTCCTTGAAACCAAAACACAACAGTGCATGCACACTGCTGCTTTGCGGTAGAAATAGACATTGGTGTGGTACCCACCCAGACGGACTCTTACATATGAGAGTCCTACCACCAGTTAGACATTATCGAAACTGCCGTTAACTGATAATGGTCATGACTTACTGGAAGCTTACTGGTGACATAACACACAACTGCTCGTTGGCTAGTAAAATAATGTGTCGGTTTTCCACGCATACTTCTGAAACATGTAGTTATAAGATTTCAAAATTACTATTTTGTCTTTAGTTGGGACCCACCAATGAAGAACCCCCAAACTGTGTATTTGTACCGGGTGTTCTGGCGCGCGTATGGCGCCAAGGTCCCTGAGAAGCTGGACACGAGTGAGACGAGCGTGGTGCTCACCGGCTTGAGGGACGACGTCAGATATGAATGCGTCGTGAAGGCTGCTAATGATCTCGGTAAGTTTAACCTATCAACTGAACTGTTTCAACTGATACCATATTAAAACTAGGTACATTTTTCGTAATATTACTTTTAAGTGTTGATTGATTTTACCCATAGTTTAACCCGTCAAGCCCCGCTTATTTATATAGATGTATGCGGAAACCCTATATACTCGGACGCCGGCGTCCGTCGCGGGGCTTGACGAGTCAAGAAAAGTAGTAACCGAACTGGTGAAGAATGATTACTGAAAACAAAGACTGGCAGATTGGTACACCTCCACGCTATACCGCCTAAAGGACTATAAGCAATTGTCAAAACTGCCAAACCAGTCAGTTATGCAATTCTAATTCATTTTTTTTCTCTCAATGTTTCCTTCAGGCACGTCATCGCTCAGCGTGCCCATAATGTTCACCACAAGTGGTCAAGAGATGGGTGCAGCCGCGGCGCCAGTGTCGGGAGGATCCACAGCGTCTGCCGTCGGTGTCGCCGTGGCCTGCATCCTTGTAGCTGCTCTACTGCTCGCAGCTGGACTGTATTATAGATATAGGAAGGTGAGATGATGTGCTATCTGTATCAGTAAATAGGATCTTTTGGATGTTATGACTTTTTCGCACAATCTGTATTATTTAATTGACATGCCTTTCTTGAAAATGGGTAACACCGATACATAAGTAAATTAACTCTCAATTCTTTCTTTGCAGAATCTTAGACTTAAGGCTCAAGGAGGAGTAGCATTCGAGAACCCTAGCTATCTTAGGGAGCCAAACCCTGACACCGTAATCAACGTAAGCTATTTTGAATATTATCTTCGATATTAATGTTTGTATAGGCATTCAACAGAGATTTTATGCATTGAAGCTAGTGGAACAAAATGTAACGTTAAAGGAAATGCTTAACGGTGTCTGGTTTTTAGGGTAACGTGCCAAATGGCAACGCGAATGGTGGCAATGGAGTCGCGAACGGCGTGTCGAGCAGCGCGGCATGGAGGCAGGAGACGCTGCAGAACCCTGGCACCACCGCCACCCAGCGCGAGGTAGAGCCTACGCTGTACGAGGAGCTGAAGCTCGGACACGACGGCGCCGGCTTCAAGCGCCTCAAGCCATAGCAGGAGGCGCCGGCGCGCTCGCCAATGCGCTCTCCGCTGCGCTCGCCGCGACTCACGGCGCGCGTGGCGCCGCGCTACTGAGCTCGCGCGCGCCGAGACTCCGCTTATATATCTGTGACGTCACAGCTACTCCTTCTCGCTCGCACATCTCTGCTCTCGCTCGGCAGGCCATATTTCATCATACTACTTCATGGAAAATGTATCAAGTCTTTCTTTTGAACCAGGTGAAAATTTGTTGTAAAAACGTAATTTATTAGTATTGATATCGAAAGTCGAGCTGTGCGAACGGGTGTAAAAAAAGTATAAAAATGTAAACGAGTGTAGTGTTATCTGAACGATCAGAGTTGGCTTCTGTTAAAAAAACGTGTGACGAACGGAGTGTAGATAAAGTTAAAGTTAAAAGAATGGTAATTATATTTTCATTATCGTACTCGTTGTGATTTTAACCAAAAAAAAAGACCTCATTTAAGCTTCTCGTCACTTCATGTAAATATTTATGCTAACGGACGGAATAAATTAGGAATGATAATTAATATTATGCCGATCGTTGAGCTGGAGTTTCCTTTACGTAAAAAAATAAATGATGTAAAATAATAAATAACAATCTGAAAATGTTGATAAGAAAAACGAAAACTTGAAACTCAATGTCAAAAGTTACATACCTTTTTAACTTTTACCTGGGACAATAACATTTTGTATGGTAGAGCATAAAGGAAATTCCGCTTGAAAAATCTTAGATCACTTAGTATCGATGTAAAAACAGAATTGATAGAAATATAGGTCATCTATGAACAAAATGTGCCTTCGAAAGTATGAAATAGTATGTAGAGTTAGTAACTTTTGGCCCGTGTAAATTGTATTTAATGTACATACGTCTGTTAACTTACATTCCATTAGATCTGTATTGGGGAAAAATTGTCATTTCTACATTATTAAAAAGAAAAAGATTTTCTATTGACCTGTAATGCGTATAATATAAGGCTCTTGAATTATGAAATCTTGTTTTTCTTTTTATAATATTGCAAACAAAATATTATTTAAAAAAACATGTGATGGTCTAAAAAAATACTTGGTGATAGTAATGACAAATTTTCCTCAATCATTAAACTTGGTAGCTAAAGTTAAACAATAGTTAAAAGTTTTTATAAAAAAAAGAATTACGATGTATTGTAAAAAAACGTAGAGTTTGTAAAAAAAATCTCGGACGTATTGTTTCGAGGCATATCAGTTACCTTTCAATTTAATAGTATTTATATTAAGAATATGTAATTTGATTATATTAAAACAATATAAAGGGAGTGATTATCGATATTTACAAAAGATTTCTTTTTGTATTGAGATTTTTGCCCGTATAATTTGAAACATGTAACTCGAAAATATAGCATAGTAAAAGAGTACCATGGCAAACTATCAAGATTTAACAAGAAATAAGATTTTTTATAAATATCGATAAAAATAGAACTGGCATGTTACCAAGTTATATCGTCTGTCAATTCTAGAAATTTGATATCTGATTTTTGACATTTCTAAAAAAATACAATCACAGTATATAAAAATGAAAATATTTAAATGATCTCATCAATTGAATAACTTCAAATTGACCAAAATAAAATGGAAATATGTGAAAATATAATTTATTTTCCTTTACGAGTTATAATTAATGATGAGCTTAATAGTTGGATATTGTAAAATTCGTATCAGGCTAAAATATACATAATGTGACAACTAGTGCTATAAAAGACTCCTAATAACAAAAAATAAACTTTCCACACTTAAAAACTCCGGCCTAATTTTTCCTTAATTAAAAAATATTAAACCGATCTAAAAAATACATTAATTGTGATATATCCAGGCTTAGTGCGATATATTTTTATTTTAAAGTTAATTAATGTTGAAATCTGTGTTAGATTAAAAAGGTTAATAAATATTTATACTGTGATGGTAATTTGGTAAACGCTCACGCAAAGTAAATGTGATTACAAATAGTTTCATTTAGATCTTCACTACTTATAATTTTTAGACGAACAACGGATGTGATTAGATTTGTAAATAATATTAATTAAAAAATCGAGAAATTGTTTTTGTTTTATTTGAGAAGTATACACAATTGAAAATTCGACCAGAAGCAAAATTACTTTGTATACGTGCGCTAGTCGCGCTGTAAGCACACTGCTAACGACTCTAAGTGTATTTAAAAAGTATAGGTTTATTCAATTACATATATACATATACACTCACGCCTTTTATCCCCGAAGGGGTAGGCAAAGGCGCAATAGCGCACCCACTTTTCGCCATTATTCCGTCCCATGATGTGATAGGCGGCGAGCCTATCGCCATTTCGGGCACAAATTCCAGACTTCGAGCTGATACTGAATAGAAAAACTCAATATCACTTTGTCCGACCTGGGGATCGAACCCGAGACCTCAGCATTGCAGTCGTACCACAATACAACTACGCCACCGAGGCAGTCAGTTTATTCAATTAAAATTAGCTTAAACCATCTACAAAGGACACGCCATGTGATTATTGTTGCGAATAAAAAATCTGTCACATTCAATGTAACTACTACATGGAAAGTACAAAACACATCACACATCTGGCAGTGTAAGAGACTCCTCGCCAAAACCTGGAGAGTCCGCCCTAAGATCATGAGCTGGCTATACTCAGCGGTGATACGGCCAATCATCTCCTACGGAGCCGTAGTATGGTGGCCCAGAACCAAACTCACCACAACTAGGAACAAACTGCAGAAATTCCAAAGATTAGCTTGTACAGCTATAACGGGCTGCATGAAAACCACACCCTCAGTAGCACTAGAGGTACTGCTGGGGCTACCACCCTTGGATCCTTGGATTTATCCGACAGGAGGCGGCCTCAGCAGCTATCAGACTAAATACACTAAAGCTCTGGGGTTCAACGAAAGGGGCTCACAGCGATATCCTTGAGGAGGCTATAAACTATCAATCACTGATAGCCGCCCCCGACGACAGAGTGCCCAAACAACATATCTTCAACAAAAGCTACAGCGTCCAGCTTGTTGAAGAACAACATGACTGGTCGGGAACACACGAACTGCGTATATACACTGATGGTTTAAAGACCAGGACAGGATCGGGAGCAGGAGTGTTCTCACTGGATATCAACATAAATTTATCAATGGCCTTAGGCGAGCACAGCTCCATATACCAATACGAATGTATCGCCATCACACAGGCTGCCAACGCAGTGGACAAGCGAGGTCGAACAGACCATAAGATACACATAGTGTCAGACAGCGCTGCGGTACTACGAGCCCTTGACAGTGGAACTGTCCAATCTGGGCTCATACTAGAGTGCCACCTGGCATTGGAGGGTATAAGAAGGACTAACTCCGTTACTCTACAATGGATTAAAGGGCATAGTGGCTCTCTAGGTAACGACGCGGCAGACGAACTAGCGAAAAGGGGGTCAAACCAAGTGGTATTCGGACCTAGTCCAATAGTACCACTACCTTTTTATCAGCTAAGATCATGGCTGCGTCGCAGAACACAAGAACAACACGCGGATCAATGGGCAAGTACAAGTGCATGTAGACAGTCCCGGGAAACAGTGCCACACCCGGACCGACGTCTGACGAGACGCCTTTTGTCTCTAGATAGGGTCTCTACGCACATTGGTGGGTATGATCACCGGACACTGCTCATTAAACAAACATTTATATGTTTTTGGGTATCACCGACAGCCCCCTCTGCAGGGGATGCCTGTCGGCTAACGAAACAGCCTCCCACGTTGTCCTGGAATGCGAAGGAGTAGCTGCACAACGGGCTGAAATCCTCGGTACACCGGGGTCACTCCGAGAAGCCTGTGAAGGAACCAGGAAGATCCTGCGCTTCTGGAAGGAGTTGAGCTGGCTAGACTGCTAGCTGGCACATCACGCACAACGGCCCGACTTTATACGGGCTAAGTGCGGAAAAAGGAGCCCCACAACAGTAACAGTAGTACAAAACACATGCTTAATCGTTTTGTCTCGTTATGAACGCACTCATAAATAAATTTTCAACACGTCTTCCCTATTTTACATATACCATAATGGCTCGTTTACAATCGCGAACACCAAGAGGAGTCGCGAGGCGACCTACGAGACGAGAGTGTGAACAGTGCGCTCGCGACTCACCTCATGGCTCGCGGCGTTCGCATGAAACGTGAAACAAATGAACCTACCGCGACAGTATAAAGAAACTCGAATCACGCGAGCTGCGAGGTGAACACGATACGAAGTACGATGCGAGAGTGTAAATAGGTCATTAAAGATTTCATACATGTGTGCAAGAGTATTTGCTCTTATACCTTGACGCGAGACTAACCCGCCTTGACACCCGCCACTGCATCTCTTGTAAACCAGGATCGACAGTGGAATGCATTTTACGACATTAAACGTTGAAGCTCGGTGAGTCTCAGGGAACACTAAGTAGTCTTGACCCGGAATGAAATTAATCAAATAGAAGGATAGGGCATTACTTATACCTTGGAATAAAACCTCATAACAGTCAAGTTCCATATATTATTTAAGAAAATAAGCAATCAAGGGAACCCATACAAAATGTGGAAATCATTTCAACTTTAATAAACATCAAATACCTCGAACATTTAACACACCTGCTTCAGAATCGATTAACGCGCAGCCCAAAACCCGCGTAAAACTAATTCCGCAGGAACAATGCAGATACAGTCGTCCAATCCGTCCGTCCAATCAGTCGTATTTGCCCGCAAACTCATTAGGCACCAGACAATTCCACTTGTAATGGAATTCAAATGACGACGCCGCGGCACGTTCACATCTGGGCCTGGTGGTAGGCGATTGGACGTTTCTAACCACGCTCAGTCGATTTCAACACGTTATTAAACGTTTGAAGTACGTGGTTTTATTTTTATATTGAAATCGTAATATAAATATATTTTGTATGACATTTCATTCATGCACTTTAAATTGAATGTGTCTCTTTTAACAGATGATGATTTTAAAACACATAAACGAAAATTTGGCACACCGCGCAGATGTAATATCACGAAATAATCTTAGTCAACACTTGCACATATTAAAAAAGCCTTCGCAAAAAAAGATATATTCCACGAAATATAAGTTTACATAATCATGTTCCACTTGGAAAACTAAAATGTATTTCCAAATGCAACGTGCAACCCCTTCCTACGTGCGCTCTTGTGCAGTTGGTAGAGTTCAAAGCACAAAGCTTTGTGTAATTTGCCCCACCTCTGCGCAGCTACAAGTCATGTGTATATTGTGTATATTAGTCCTTTCTGTGCGGATATTACCACCCATTACTTTTTGTAAAGACAGCGTATAATTACGCTTGAAATTAAAGTCTACCTAAGAACATGTACTGTTATGATAAGCTGATAAATTAAATTAATTACAATAATTACTATTAACACAAGAGATCACTTATAGAACTACACATATTTATTTTGTAAAATCAATTATGAAAAATAAACGAAAAAAGCAAGCTCGGACTGGCAGGAAAGGGGATATAAAAAAGAGATCATTTTTATTAAAAAATAATGGGAGGAAGGCGTCGCGACCTTCACCGGTGAGGACACTACTACCTACCTAGCTAACCTACCAGCCTTTCACTAGCTACTTAAGCTATGACTGCCGAGGAACGTTGTTAACGTGGATTACAGATAATAGTAATTAGACTGCCTCGATGGCGTAGTTGTATTCCGTGTTCGTTATAACTATCGCCCTGAGGTCTCGACTCTTCAAGTTCGAATCCCGAGTCAGGCAAAGTGATATTGGGTTTTTCTACCGATAAGACTGGAGTCTGAAAATGTACCCAGTAAGTAGCAATAGCCTCGTCATCTATTACATCTCACATAGCTGACAAAACTTGGGTATGTGACAACTCTGCCTACCCCCTGTAAACGAAAAAGGTGTGCGGCTATAAATGTATAATTAGACTTTATTAACTCAATGAGGAAAATTACAAAGCGCTGAAACTCAATTTTTTACCTAACATCCAAGAAAACTTCTCGAGTATTTTCTACGCAAAGACATTCAATTAATAGTTATAGACATCAGGCCCAAATTTTTCGTCCAAAAGTTATTCATATAACAAGACGTCTCGGTATGTGCATGTTCTAAATAAGCAACATTTTGGAAGGAAATGTGCCAATTTGCGCGTTACGATTATGTCAAAGTATGTTTTAATGCAGTTCACATAGTTTAGCTAGTTCACGATAGATTGAGTTACTGACCAACAGGCTCAAAATTTTTGTATGAAAATTCTCCCAATGTCCGCTCTGTATTGAACTCGTCATACATTATGTCTACTTGAAATGTAACTCAAACTAGAGATTCATTTATTAATACCGGCCTTAGAACTCTTTGTTTTAACCCCAGTGCATGTTGCTTTAGTACACCAAGATAAAATATTTTATCATTACAGCAAGATACACTCGGCATATAAATTCTCTGTTCCCAAAACCCTTACATAAGCGCTACATTTCATTTCCCGTTTGAGAGGTACGGAATTCTGGATGTAGGATCTCGCGGGATCGCTCGGGATGTTACCAGGTAGGCCAAATCTAAAATTCTTGTATCAGCGAATTGTAAAACTAACCTCTTTTGTCTACCTCTTGGGACTTGTGACATATCGACTTGCATTTTTGCAATTGAATCTACTTATAAGATTCTTAATAGATAGACTTCTTTACTTAGAAGTATCTATATATTATCAAAGTGCTATAAACTTAAACATAATATTATTAAAGAGCCACGAAAATCTCTGATTAATAATTGCTTTAGTTATGAATCAGAAAGTATAATTTACACCGAAAACATAGACAAAGTACACGAAAATTATAATTTACACCGAAAACATAGACAAAGTACTACTTACAGGGTCAGCTTCACAGGTTCCAAGTATATTTTATTTGACAGTTATCGTATTAACCGGCTAATGTAGACAGTACGTATAATTTACACCGAAAACATAGACAAAGTACACTTATACTACTTACAGGGTCAGCTTCACAGGTCGCAAGTATGTTTTATTTGTCAGTTATTGTGTTAACCGGCTAATGTAGATAGTACCCATTTTATTATTATTTATCTAACATTTGCCTACTATTTCCTGCACCACGCAACAAACACATTTTATTTCTCAACATCCTTTTTTTTATGGCATCGAATGACGAGACGAGCATGCCGTTCACCTGTTGGTAAGCGATACGATTACATAGGAGAGACCTACCAACGGTATTTTAATAATATATTTGTATACAACTCAATAGAGCGGCGATAGCCTAGTTGGGAGTGGAACGGACTGCCGAGACGAATGCCCGCATGGTCAAAACCCAAGGGCACACACCTCTGCCTTAAAAAAAAAAGAATGTGAGTATTCTTTGTGAATTATCGCTTGTTTAACGGTGAAGGAAAACATCGTGAGGAACCTGAGAAGTTATCGGAATTTCGAAGGTAATGTGAAGTCTGCCAACCCGCACTAGGCCAGCGTGGTGGACTAAAGCCTCAACCTCAGTTGTAGCGGAGTCCCGTGCCCAGCAGTGGGACAGTATATAATACAGGGCTGGTATTGTATGATATGGATACAACTCAATAGTTTTAATTGATCTTAGCCCGCATTTTCTGTAATTTACCCATAGGTATAAGGGCGCATATTTTGGAATGCAATCTAGTGTAAATTGGCGTCTCAGGCTGGAGGCCCCGTCGTGGGGGCACCGGGTCGTAGAGGCAGTGCGTCCTGTCTTTGCCGAATGGCTGGACAGGCGCCACGGAGCGGCAACATACCGCCTGACGCAGGTGCTCACCGGGCATGGCTGCTTCGGTGAGTTCCTGTTTCGGGTGGTAGGTATAGAGGAGTCGGCCGTGTGTCACTATTGTGACAACTGCCCAATGGACACGGCCCAACATACGTTGGAGTGTTGTCCAGCCTGGGATGAGGAGCGCAGCGCTCTCAGAACAGTCGTCGGAGAAGACCTCTCGCTGCCGGCCGTGGTCGCTTCCATGGTCGGCGGCCGAGAGGCGTGGCAGGCGGTGGCCCACTTCTGCGAGGCGGTCCTCTCGCGGAAGGAGAGTGCCGAGAGGGATCGCCAGCGCAGTGGTGATCCCTCCCGCCGCCAGACGAGACGTAGGAGGCGTCGGGTGGACGACTGACCGACGTCTCCCGCCCTGTGGATTGGGGGCGTTTGGAGAATTCCACCACGGTATCCCCTGCCTGTCGTAAAAGGCGACTAATAGGGGCCTCCGGGGGTCACGGGTGGGCGGGACGTGCCGCCCACCCATTAGTCTAGCCAACTTCTGTGACCCCCGTGATGGACATGTCCGAGGCAGCGTGTCTCACGCTGCCTCGGACACCAAAAGGCGGACACGGTACGGTGTTTCGGGGGCTTCTGAGCCCCCGCAACAGGAAAAGGACCGCAATAGCGGTACGTGCAGGGGCGGTTGCGGACGACAACTTAGACGTGAGTCGGAGGAAGCCCGCAGCCGTCCCTAATGCGCCGAAGATGGCATTTTATAAAAAAAAAAAAAAAAAAAAAAAATCTAGTGTAAATGTATATCTATTTTTTTTTATTTGTCATAATTGTACTTACTCTGTTTTGGATTTTAATTAAATTAATAAATAAATATGGGTAAATGCATCAGTAGTTACCTAATATTTCTAAGAATATTTATTTAACTTACACATTAGTGTAAGTGCCCTGCTCTTTGACATATTTGTTTACGCATACACATATACACTCACGCCTGTAATCCCCGGAGGAGTAGGCAGAGGCGCAACTAGTGCACCCACTTTTCGCCGTCATTCCGTCCCATGATGTGATAGGGGGCGAGCCTATCGCCATATCGGCCTCAAATTTTAAACTTCAGGCTGATACTGAATAGAAAAACTCAATATCACTTTGCCCGACCCGGGGATCGAACCTGAGACCTCAGCTTTGCAGTCGTACAACTACGCCACCGAGGCATTATTTTATAATATTATTATGATTTATTAAGTCACACTCTAAACCATGCTCCTAAATAAATATTAATAAAATGACATTAGCTGCTTAAATACGATAACTGACACATAAAATTTACTCGTAAAACAGGCCCTCAGTCTTTCTACTTATCACTGTTATTTTCTTTACACAAAGGCCTAATACGAATCTGTTAAAACTAATACAGATTTATCGTTATCAAGGATCTATCAGGCCTAAGGCTTAGCGTCATTAATTAAAATTAATCTTGGATTTAGGCGGAGCAGATCTGTACTAATTGGTTTTAATCTCGCTAATTGACATGTGCTAAGTTCATGCTTCGAGTGTTGATAAAAGTTTGGTGACACACTGACGTGCTGGGGTTGGACGTATCGGGACGTCCAAGTTTTACGGGCATACGAGCCTTGGTTATAAACAGTAAAGTAGATACGTAAAATTTTTCGTCGGAAATTAATTGGAAATACTTATTAATACCTTATTGATGAATTAAGGGATTAATTTCATGATGTAACTCTCATACTTTATTACCGGGTTACACAATGGTTACACTCCACAAGACCGCAGTTACGTCTTCGCCGTCGAGGACCTCGCCGCGTTCCCCGTCGTCTGATGACGTTAAAATATGAAATGTATAAAATACCTACCTTTTTTCCTTGACAGTCTGGCACATAAGTATCTGAACAAATTCAAAACTTCAAATCGCGTCTACACTTTCGTGTTCCTACCATTTTTTTTTCTCTTCACAAAAATAAAATAAAGGCGATTTACTTTACTCCGCACAAAGAAAAAAATTTCAATTAATGAAATCTTCCTAGCCAGTTTCGGCCACGGCGGCCAATCTCAACGGAGATCAGCCAGGTACGCAGGAGATATTATAGTGCACAAGTGTGTGCGCAATACACAGGTGCACTCGCTATTCCTTCACTCTCATAGTCCGGTGAGACGGCAATCCGACATGATCGGAAAGAGGTCAGGCGCAGGACCAACGGCTTTACTTGCTTTGCGAGGCACGGGGGTATCACACCGCCAACTTCCTGACTCCGAGCTGCGACTGAGTAATTTTTTTTAAGATGGAAAAACCCAGTCACAAAGTTTTTTGGCCCGACCAGGGATTCGAACCCAGGACCTAAGTGCGCAAATCGTACTCGTAACGCGTACGCAATACAACTACGCCACCGAGGCAGTTTCAATTAAACTTAACGCGTGGAGGTGATTTGAAACTTTGAAATTGTTCTGCTATTTATGTGGCTGACTGTATATACAGAGAATATTCTCGCCCCTGCACGGCAGATGTGATCAAGCCAACACTGGGTACATATAACTAATTTGATTTCGGGGTAGTTGATGCTTGTGAATTCAGAAAATGTACTACATTTTAAACTTTGAGGTAATTTTGAACGCTCTTTGGCTGATTCGCTTTTCACTTCTAATACAATATCGAAGTTGAGCTAAATCTCATTTAAATACGCATAATAAATATAGTATTTTTTTTTTCAAAGCACATTAAAAATGTTTATTAGAATACATAGAATATATAATGAGACTGTATTTCATTGTATTCTGGGTGTTTAAGCAACAAATTAATACATCGAAAACTTGGAAACACAAATGTTGCACAAAGTTTACCTTCTTTTTATGTGAATTATTTTTTATTTCAATAAAGGTTTTAAACTTTTCTGCAAGACTAATATGGTCTGGCATATCGGAGTTGGATGATGGATGTATGGGCGAAGGTGGTATTTCCATGTTTTAGACTTCGTCATGATTTAAGCTTTCAATAATAATTAAAAGCTGGTTTTTCTCATATTAACATAATATATTTCGTCTGAACAACAATACAGAGTAATAACAACGTTCTGTTGAGCTAGCCAACTAAACTTCGAATGCCCTGAAGCGCGTCTGCACTCTCATTATAAAGGTTCGCTCCCCTCTACATAATTTCATACTACTCGATTCATTGAAGTCAACAGTAATACAATATTCATAAATAAAAATAGTCAAATCAACAACTTATTTTACAAATTCAAATTAATCTGCAACATTGTGCATTTTAAATCTCACTGTGCAATATTGAAATACTGGTAATTAGCTAGCATCCTATTTTATAGTATTTTAGTCACTCCGACAGGCATACACTAACTAATTGCGTGAACGCCGCCAAATTATATTACGATATTGCTTGTTTAATTCACTGCGCTGATAATCAACTTTAAATAATTACATACATTTTGAGTTTCCTAACTTGGGCTTACGTTATAGCTATAAGTTATAATGGTTTTTACTTTATTGTAATCGTAGTGTTAAGTCTGCTGGAAAACCTAATAAATACACAAAAACCAGCGAATGAATGATTTATTTTATTTTATTCCGTTCCACAAGGAACCGGCTAAGGTCAACCAAGCCGCCAAGTCATAAATTTTGCTTTATTGCGTGAATGAGTGAATGATGGACTTGCTGCAAACGATCTGTACCTACTCGATCATAAAAAGCATTTTATAAGGAAATAGTTTAAGTCATACATTAGTACTAAAACATACTTGACCTTGGAGAAAAGTACGAGCATTGGGGAACTTTGAATTTTCCAAGAGCCATGGTCATCCGTTTTGGAATCCTGTTTACAACTCATCTCACTTTGATTATTACCGTTTGTAAATAACAATTGATAAACATTAAAGCTATTTAAAAAGTCATTTCTAGGGGAGAATGGTACAAGACGCCTCTAGTGTAAAAGAAACTCTACTTTAACCCAATTTTGTTATATTCTTTTACTGCAAATTTTTATTTTAATTACATAATATCAACAAATGTTTATAAACATCATCATTCATATACACTATACAATACCATATCATATGGTATATACACCGAAATATCTAAAATAAAGGGTGTAGACATGAGAACCGCAAGATATGTGCTTACACGAAAAAAATGATAAATTACTTACCGTTTTCGCGTAGTATTAGAAAACTGAATAGTATATAAGTAGTACAACTAGTTTCCATAAAATTTTTGTTTATATAACTTAGTTAAATATAGGCAGATGTATACTTTGTTAAATGTTTCTTATAAATTTTGTTTCCGCAGATTAATTTCAATGAGGGCATAGGTCTAAGGAAGGCAATCTAGACTTAATGTAGTTTAGTGCTTAAGTATTACCAATTAATGATTGTGTTCTGTTTTATCTTTTTTGTTAAATAAAAAAATAAGATTACATAGTTTAATTACGAAACTATGTAAAACAATTTAACTGATTTTATTAAACGGACAAGCCATTTACTTTTTCTAAAACTTAAAAGACAAGATTATGCTCTGACACATTTACCGATGAATAAAGAATTTGGAGTTTTCGGACTAAACACGAATATGACAGCCTCAATTTATGCTAGCTAAAAATAGCATGTACATAATTTATTGTTTGTTTAATAAAATAAATAAAAAAAAATTACTAATTTAACGTTAGTAGTTTCGCACCTATATCAACTCAAGAGGTCATCTTACACCACTTTCCTCTATATTGTTCTAAACTACAAACTTTAAAGGCACTATTGACACAACAATAGTAAATAATTGGTACGTTGGAGGGAAAATATCCAGATGTCTTAACATGGCATTAAAGAGGTGTCAAAATGATACAATAATTACAATGAGAACACATCAGGCATTTAGTATCACACTGTTAGTTGAGTAAGCTGAAATTATCGAAAAGAATGAGGTAAGTAATTCATAATAATTATTCACGAAAAATTATTTGAATATCATGGGGGTTTCCTGAACTTTAAAATATATTAAAAAAAAAATCTGTTTATTTAACTTCATGACAAGTTACTTAATTTCCTAATGGTAGTCTTGATACTTAAGCGGGCAACTAAGGCGGAATTAATAAATCAATTCTACGTTTGAGTAAAATCTCAAGTAGAAATTTAATGTATTGGAATAGGGGTTTCATTTAGACTCTCGGTCTCGAAAATCTCGGCGATTTTTTTGTATTTTCGAGACTCGAGACTGCTGCGTCCAGTCTCGGGAAAAACGAGACTTTCGAAACTAACTTCAAATAATTATTATTATTGAAAAATTTACTAAACTATCAGGATCCTTTTAAATCTGGGTCAGTGGCGACACAGAAAAATTAAATTTTAGATAACCTGCCGTAAGTTGCAACCTAACCTTGTTGTAACATATACGGGTCTTTATAATTAAGTACATCATTGTTATGATAAATTGGGAAAAGATCTCTTTTTGAAAATAGTACTTATAGGGGGAAATACTCAAACCATTGCTAAATCCCTGCTAATTATGGTTTGGAAAGTTACGAAAATCCCAGGACATGAGACAACCCAAAGCATTTATATAACTTAGTAATTAAGCATATCGAAGGTCACGGAGTGCACATGTGCATGCTATCGCAACTCTCGTAGGAGTCGGCTCTTGAGCAGAGTCTCTCGCTGTTTGAAGATGAGACTGGAATAAAATGTCAAATAAGCAAGAAACACCACGCGGCACCCTCATACACTGTATCTATGGTAGCGGGTCGCCGATCGCCCAACCGCCGTCTGCAGCCCCGCTTTAAAAGAGACTGGAGATAGTCTCTTCTACGTCTATTACGAGAAGGGAGTCTTCACTTACTATACCTAACGTGACATGTTTGGACCCTAAAAACAAACGAAACCGTTAAAAATACAAAAAGTCCCGATACTTTGACCTAGGACCCAGACACTAATGCTAATCTATACGTACTTCTAAAGTATAATTAGAGATTTCTTTTCTATCGCGATTTACTTCATTATAAAACAAAATCCCCCGCTGAGTCGGTATGTATGTCCTAACGCCAAATTACTCAAAGACTACCGAACCGATTTCGTTGAATTTTAGTATGGAGATAGTTTGAAACTCTGGAAAGGCTATAGGCTACTTTTTATCCTGGTAAAACTATTTCACGTGGTCGAAGCGGTGAGCAAAAGATAGTTTGTAATAAAGTCAAATCCTCTCTCTGAAAGTAATTATCCAGCGCTCTTTGTCTTTTACGTGACAACTATAAAAAATTTAAACTCGTATAAGTAATTGGTAATTTAACTTTCATATGGGTATATATAACAGTGTGATTTATAGAGTACTTTATTGATATATCTTGTACTGACCGCCTAAAAAGTCTATACAAAATACAAAATACTTTATTCATTATACAATTTACCTTACAGTTTGCTTGTAGTACCCAAACTAGGCTTAAAGCCTGTATCTTGGGTGCTTATACTACGACTAACATAAAAGATAAGGCCTCGGTTAACAGTGCGTTTAAAAGTAGTTATAGTAATTAATATAAAACTAACAAACTGCCTCGGTGGCGTAGTTGTATTACAGTACGACTGCAAAGCTGAGGTCTCGGGTTCGATCCCCGGGTCGGGCAAAGTGATATTGAGTTTTTCTATTCAGTATCAGCTCGGAGTCTGGAATTTGTGCCCGATATGGCGATAGGCTCGCCCCCTATCACATCATGGGACGGAATAATGGCGAAAAGTGGGTGCACTAGTTGTGCCTCTGCCTACCCCTTCGGGGATAACAGGCGTGAGTGTATATATATGTATGTACAAAACTAACAAATAATAGAAATCTAAGTAAGAAAATTAATACAGATTAGAATCATTATTAATGGAATATATATGGTTGGATAATAGTAATAGAATGTATAATATTATTGATAAATATGTATGAATATGTAATTTAATATATATAATAAATATAATATGTCGTCTACATTTTAGGTACCTGCATTGTTTGCTTTAAGTTATAGATTTAAAAATGTTTTCGATTTCTTCATATGACAGGGTCAGTAACCATTTGGTTATTATTGCATTGGATTCCTTAACTGTACAGTTTTTTATGTTACATATTTTAACAATTTTATTATAAATAAAAGATGATATATAAGGCTTAAAACGTTTAGCAAATGTTGTACTCACCGACTGAGTAGGAATACTAAAAACTCTACGTAATAACAGATCGTCATAGTGGTCAGAGTTTAGTATGGTTTTATGGACGGATAGACATAATTTGAGGATAAAAAGTTGACTCACGTTTAAGACATTGCACTCTTTGTAAACCTCGCTTGCGACTGTAAGACTGCCTCGGTGGCGTAGTGGTATTGCGTACGCATTACGAGTACGATTTGCGCGCTGAGGTCCTGGGTTCGAATCCCGGGTCGAGCCAAAAAAATTGTGTCTGGGTTTTTCCATCTTAAAATTAACTCAGTCGCAGCTCGGAGTCAGGAAGTTGGCGATGTGATACCCCCGTGCCTCGGAAAGCACGTAAAGCCGTTGGTCCTGCGCCTGATCTCTCTCCGGTCATGTCGGATTGCCGTCTCACCGGACTATGAGAGTGAAGGAATAGCGAGTGCACCTGTGTATTGCGCACACACTTGTGCACTATAATATCTCCTGCGTACCTGGTTGATCTCCGTTGAGATTGGCCGCCGTGGCCGAAACTGGCTAGGAGGATTTCATTTTCAGTGTCAAAAGATGCAGAATTTCTGAGCAATTTCATGATGTTGATAATTTTTCGTATCCATCCGCAGAGGGTTTCTATATGTTGCTTGAAACTTAATCGTTGATCTATTTGAACCCCTAGATATTTTATGATATCCGTTCTATAAATTACTTTGCAGTTACAGTCTATGAGTCGGGTCCTACGAGTATAATGACTATTTTTATAGTCTCGCATATCTCGTTTTTTTCCGAGACCGGTTCAAGTCTCGTTTTTTTTCCCGAGACTCGTAAATGCACCGAGACTGAAAGCCCTAGTATTGAACTATTTAATGAACGAAGCTTAAGCTGTGATTTGAGAGTTTATTCTCAGCTGAGTAAGCGCTGTTAAATAAAGAAAACTTTGGTGACAAAATCCGTCACGTACTGTCACTTGAGCGGCTGTTAATTTGGATTTATTAAATAGCGACTATCTTAAGATGCCGACTTTAATTTAAGAGCGTCTCAACTGATATCGCACTTCAGAGCGATATTAGTTGTTGAGTTGCATCTCGCTCTTAGTAGGTACATACTGTTTTTGATTAGGCATCCAAAACAGTTTTGTGCGTATTGTTACTCGATCGTGTACGATGCATCGCAAGACTTTAGACATTTCAAATTTTAACCTATAAAATAAAAATGTAAAACACCCATTAAAAATTATATTCCAAGGAAATTGTCGGTGCAGCCTTAAATTATAAAATTTTCGGCATCAATTTAAACAAACAAAAGAAGCGAGCAACACTTCAAATATTTTTCTTATTATAGTCTGTGCCATTAAAGGGTTCGCGAATTACGACCAAACTTTTGAACGGCCTCAAGAAGCTAAAATATAAAATGTTTCTTTTACAGACTGTTCAAGTTCCCCAACAATAATTCTATTGTTTTGGAAAGACTATTTCTCTTTTTTATAACTGTTTTGAATAGAAGCCCTTTTATTATACAACTTTTAGGAAGTGAAAGTGCGTCTCGAGGAATACTAAAAAAAATATATTCAAATTATTTTATTGGGATTTTGCTGCTTATTAATTTAGAGGAATATTTCCTTCTATATAATGTAATCATTTAAAAGAGCTGAGAAATTGGACACCGCATATTCGTATTTCTTTTATCTCTGATTTTAAGGAATATAAGCTAGAACTTTCTTTAATACGTACAATTTTATATTACCTTCATCGTATTAAAATGAGATCTTTAGAATATAAGATTAAAATTTCAGCACATTCAAGGCCATTCGTAAGTTCGGTTTGGAATGCTGTGACCTACCGACGATGCTGTGGAACGTCGCGTTTCTGCTGAGAGGGATCACTCTTAACATTGACAGCCGGCATAAGAAACGTATGTATATATGCATTACCTAATTAGCCAAAGTATCAGGGATATAAGTTACTGCAAAGATTCAATCTCCAATCGATCCAAATATGTTTGAATACAAGTAATTTTTAAAAGTACGTTTTATGATGATGGATCAGCGCGGTAACCAATTTTGTTCAAAGCGTGCTCCAGCGTCGATGGTAAAGGATACTAGACATGACTAGACACCTACTTCGCGACGGTAAGCTGACATTACAGGTTTAATAAATATGTCGGAGCGTCGGGTAGTTTTAAAATACTAATCGTGCAAAACAGGTCGCAATGCCAAAGTATTAGTGGGGGTGACAGTTGCGAGTATAAATAAGGCCCTCGCCGTTTGAGGAGCACAGTCTTAGTCTGGCCGTCGTTCAACTAGTTATCAATAGTCGCTATGGTAACAGTGGTTGCTATACTAGTCCTGACAAAGTGATGAGTGATAAACGAATCATGAGCTGAAGAAATAAAGGTGAATTATGACCATTGCAAAGTATTCGCCACGTTTTATTGGCCACTGTGAAATCCTCGTCGACAATTATAAATGTAAACTTATTTATATCTGTTTTACATATAATTTAAATTGTTCATTTACTTTTTCAGCAGTCCATTGCAACAATTAATTTTCGAAAATAAAAACAGTATTATATGCTGTATATTTTTAATAATGGAATTTCTTCCAGGCGTCCCATTCATCCTGTACGTGATAATAGTGCTCGCAACTCTCTCCTACTTCTACGTGTTCCTGGTGTCCATGGCTTGGTTTGTCTTCATCCGCAGCCCTCAGACCGGAGACCTGCTGGCCGCTATGGTGGTCCTCTCTCTCGGAATCTCCAGTGAGATTGGCACCCTCAAGTTCTTCTACACTTTTATTTATATGTAAGGATGTACTGTTTTTTTACAGATTATTTCACACCATTTGTAAGCTTCAAAGTATTGATGTTTTCTGAATTTACAAATAGCGTTTGTAATACCGATAAAATCGACCTTTGATAATGAACTGTTGTCAACCAAAACCCCTTAAGAATAAGGAAATTCTTTAGAAGTCTGGTGCGCGCATTCGTCAGTAACGCGCGTATTTCGTTGCAAAGGTCCGTGTACATTGTAAAATTGACATTGACATTCAAGTTCAAAATAGACATGGGCGCCGCCTAGGAAAAAGCCGGCGGCGGCGTGCTGGTAATTTTTGGTCGGCGGCGGCGTAACGCCGGCGGCGTGGATTTTTTAAATGAATAGTGAATATATGTATAGGCCACATATAAATTCCTCAGTTACATGTTCGTAGGTAGTTGGAAGCACTAGCCAATTAACTTATCGGTATAAAAATCTCTTCAGGACTCATGCTCCATCCACCCTGTGGATTGGGGGCATTTGGAAAAATTCCACCACGGTATACCCTACCTGTCGTAAAAGACTATTAGTCAATAGAGGCCACCGCGGGTCCCAGGCGGACGGCAGGAGGCTGTCCGTCTTTAGTTTTGTGTTTTTTTAGCACATTGTTGCAATCCCTGTGATGGACGGCAGCGTGGCAGTTAGGCCTCACGTTGCCGTTGACGCAGAGGGCGCCCTTCGGTGCGCGGGAGCGTCTGAGCCCAACACAACAGCAGACGGGCCGCACTAGGCGGCACCGCGCAGGGGCGCCGCTAGGCCCGGGCGAGAGAAAAGTGGAAAATAAAAGGGGCCTCACAAAGCTGATGTCACCGACGTCCACGTTTGGTCTAGCGCCGCCATTATAAACTACTACGGCATACTAAATGTATACCAAAGCACTTTGTTGCGTCAGGGACGGGTTCATGATCTCATGGTCATGTGCGCCTAATCATTTTATCCGCAAATCTCCATCGAAAGGACGGGTAATATTCAGTTCTCCACCTCATGCCTCAAATTTCTCTACTTCTAGTGGGAGAAGTCCGACCTTTCGTGTTCCCGCACCATCTCTTTTCATAAGAGGTCTACTTACGTACTCGTAGGGCATAAAAAATTAAGATCTCTTGCTGTGGTCTTGGTTAGTAACACAGCGACAGCGAGAGGCCTCCTCCATTAAATGGCACGAAATCGCTATGCTCTCAATTAAGGTTAACTAAAACTCCGATAAATGTTAGGTTATATATTGGACCGTATATTGCAACCTCAAAGGCCGAGTGGACAGTTATTCGGGACGCGACAGACAGACCCCAAGATCGCCCGATAGCACCTATTAGTCGGCTTTTATAACAGACCGGGGATGCTGTAGTGGACTTCCCTAAACGCCCCCAATTCACAGGTCAGGACCAGGAGTCTCTAACGTCTCTGATGGCAGAGGGATTGGCCCGCTATCGATCTCTCGTAGCACTCTCTTTCTGATGGAGGACTACTCCGAAAAAGTTAGCCACTGCAATTTAGAATCTCCGCCTGTTGACCATGGACCAGTAAAAACTATCACATGCACCTGACCGTAAGACACCGTCGTTGGGCAGCTATCACTATGAAATGACATGACCTACGATCTGCCACAGATACTCTCCGGAACAATGTTCTCCGATGAGTACATTTATCAGTTGATAGTTGGACCATAGTTGCTTTACGCCTTGGTGAAATCAGGGTGGACTACTAAAACATTTGGGCACCGAGGACAGGGTCTCCAGCCTGAGACCACATCCTCCACGGCAACTTCGCCGAAAGGTGCCCGCTTGGCCTCTATTTAGGAGCCGGACGCGGCTCGTGTGTGGAAGCTCCCTCGAGCCAGTGGAAGGTGGCCGTAGGGCTTTGGGGTCCAGATCCTAGGCCGGTATCTAACCAACAAGTAAGTCACGTACAAGATCGTGTGGTACGCGCTTATTATCTGCTGCGGATTCGACAGGAGAGCATTGCAGAGAGATTCGGAGGTCCAAGGTTTCGGCCGATAAGGTACTGCTGTAGAAGATCATGGACCACATAACTCCGTGGCATAATGTTTAGTTAGCGATGCCAGGACCTTTTAGGTTAGACATCTTGAAAGAGCGCAGCCGCGTATGGGCGCGTGAGCACAGAGGCCGTAGCCAAGATGCCTTTTACAATCGTTAACGCTAATAGTCGTTTTTCTGTTATTAACTTTAAAAAACCCAAGTAGGACAAAAACTATGAATAAATTTTGTTAAGAAAAATGTTTTTTATTCCAAATCCACGCCGGCGCGGCGCCTATGTCTACATCGAACTAAATATGACATTTGAGACCCAATCATTCATAAAATTTGACAATAAAAATTAAAAGTATTCACAAAATCCACGCCGTCCAAGTTAGGCGGCGGCGGCGGCGGCGCGCGGGTCCTGCCCGGCGGCGTAACGCCGGCGCGGCGCCCATGTCTAGTTCAAAAATATAGTTATGGATAAGGTAGTAGTTTATATCCAAAATAAAATCAATAATTGACTAAGATAGTTTGCTGAAAATATGCATGTCAACGATAACAAGTGACCAAATCATATTTCATACTTTTTGGATCATTACCGGCAGTGAAACGTAAAATGCGTATAGCGTGTCATTTTACGTAAGCGTTATAAGCAACTGTTTACACATGGATATAAGTCAACCAATGGAATGCAATTATTGAATGAACGTCTTGACAAAAAATAATTACAAATCCCAACTTCCCAACTACCCTATCATCTAGATTGCAGCGGCAGAGCTAAATTACTTTTAATGACATATTTTTTCACTAGAAACAAAGTACAGAAAATCGTCAAAGATTACTTGGAGTGCGACTCCCTGATCGTGCCGGGGAACCGCTTCTCAAGCAACCTGCTGCGGGTCTTGAGATACGTGAAGAAACGCGCTATCGTCTACTGGCTGGTCATCGTCATCAATGGCGTCATCTACTTCATCAAGCCGATGTTTATACGCGGACGGCATCATATGGAAGACCGCTATGTTATTTATGGTATGGTCATCGAATACTCTTAAAATTCATAAAATTATAATCATTTCAAAGAATATCCCTAAGAACCCAGAATAAAAAACAATAGAATATAAATCCGGGAATCAGTGCCTGCAGAAATTACCAACAATATTTCACAGTGCCTTCTCGACAGAAAGAAACATAGCTCATGCTCAAACGTGTTCTTTCTTTTAGTTTCATAACTATTTTTATGAATTTTATACAACTATAAAATTCACTGCCTCGGTGGCGTAGTTGTATTACAGTACGACTGCAAAGCTGAGGTCTCGGGTTCGATCCCCGGGTCGGGCAAAGTGGTATTGAGTTTATCTATTCAGTATCACCCCGGAGTCTGGAATTTGTGCCCGATATGGCGATAGGCTCGCCCCCTATCACATCATGGGACGGAATAACGGCGAAAAGTGGGTGCACTAGTTGCGCCTCCGCCTACCCCCTCGGGGATAACAGGCGTGAGTGTGTGTGTGTGTGTGTGTGTGTGTGTGTGTGTGTGTGTGTGTGTGTGTGTGTGTGTGTGTGTGTGTGTGTGTGTGTGTGTGTTATACAACTATAATACCACCTTATTACTTAAAATATTATAACCATCGAAGAGACAAAATAGGCAAATTACCGATCATATAAAATATTTTTATCTTTTCAGGTCTAGAACCGATGTTCGAAACTCCAAACTACGAGATAGCTTACTTCCTGATGACCGCTGGACTCTGCTTCGCCTGCTACCCACCAGCTAACGTCACAGTATTCGTTATAGTAGTCGTGGGATACACCGAAGCACAAATGCTGGCTCTTAGCGAAGAACTTCTATATTTATGGAGTGACGCCAACAAGCACTATAAAAACAACAAAAAAATACACGAAACCACTACTATCAATTCTCAAGCATTTAAAAACAAAATTATCAACGATTACATCAGATACCGTCTCAAAGAAATCATTAAAATGCATGCCTTCAACATACATTTAGTGAGACAGGTTGAATTCGTCTTTAGGGGCGCTATTGCTATCGGATACGTCTTTCTAACTCTAGGATTAATTGCAGAATTGCTTGGTGGTTTAGAGAACACCTATATTCAAATACCATTCGCTCTAATCCAAGTTGCAGTAGATTGTTACACTGGACAGAAAGTTACTGACGCAAGCCTGATTTTCGAAAGAGCGGTCTATGATTGCAAATGGGAGAATTTCGACAAGATGAATATGAAAACTGTATTGCTCTTACTGCAGAACTCACAGAAGACCATGACGATATCAGCAGGGGGTATAACAATGCTGAACTTTAGCTGTTTGATGTCTGTTATCAAGTCTATTTATTCGGCTTATACGACGCTGAGAACCACAATGAAGTAGAACAAAGAATATATTACTTAGTTCTAGTTATGAAGCTTTTCTTCATGGAGCCTATTGCAAATTAAAACTAAAATTCTTGGACTTTTATTATTATATTTATAAGCACATAAAGAGTAATAACAATATTTAATAAAAAAAATGTACTTGAAATAAAAATAAACAGCTGGTTTCATTTCACAACTGGGATATGAAAGTTTTTTTTTATTTACTGGCGTTGAAAGTTTCAGATGAAATTTTAAGAATTCTTAAAGAAAGTTATATGAAAAATAATCTTTAAAAAGTACATCAAGACATAAGCTTGGGTCTTGCTTAATTTAAAAAAAAATAAAACATTTATACAAAAATATAAACAATAGTATCTGGGGCGGTAGCTAAGACGCCATTCTACGATTATTAGAGACGTAATTCTATTTTTTTTTCTAGGTTATGAACGTTAACATTTGTAGGAAACCATACTACGGTTTCTGGTATTTTGGTTGTTGAGTGCAAAACAATTCCTGGTTATGTAGTTTAAAGTTCTCAATGATGTTCAAGAGTAAGTGCGACGTTCATCATTAGATAAGCGACCTTCTTATCATCTTATTCAATTATACAGAGAAGAACTGGTTCTATTACCCTTTCCCAATAACTTTTTGTGGTTCTGCATTAGCAACGATACCCTGTCGGTAGTGGAACGGACTGACGAAAGGAATGTCCGCAAGTATAAACACCCAAGAGCACACACCTCTAACTTTTCTAAAATAAATATGTGTTATTCTTTGTGAATGTCTCGCTTTAACGGTGAAGGAAAAACATCGTGAGAAATCCCGCATACCTGAGAAGCTCTCCATAATAATTTCGAAGGTACGTGAAGTCTAGGGCTTTCATTTCGAGACTCTCGGTCTCGAAAATTTCGAGAGTCTCGACGATTTTTTTGTATTTTCGAGACTCGAGACTGCTGCTTCCAGTCTCGGGAAAAACGAGACTTTGGAAAGTAACATCAAATAATAATTATTATTGAAAAATTTACTAAACTATCAGGATCCTTTTAAATCCGGGTCAGTGGCGACACAGAAAAATTAAATTTTAGATAATCTGTCGTAAGTTGCAACGTAACCTTGTTGTAACATATACGGGTCTTTATAATTAAGTACATCATTCTTATGATAAATTGGGAAAAGATCTCTTTTTGAAAATGGTACCGATAGGGGGAAATACTCAAACCATTGCTAAATCCCTGCTAATTATGGTTTGGAAAGTTACGAAAATCCCAGGCCATGAGACAACCCAAAGCATTTATAAAACTTAGTAATTAAGCATATCGAAGGTCACGGAGTGCACATGTGCATGCTATCGCAACTCTCGTAGGAGTCGGCTCTTGAGCAGAGTCTCTCGCTGTTTGAAGATGAGACTCGAATAAAATGTCAAATAAGCATGAAACACTACGCGGCACCCTCATACACTTTATTTATACGGTAGCGGGTCGCCGATCGCCCAACCGCCGTCTGCAGGCCCGCTTTAAAAGAGACTGGAGATAGTCTCTTCTACGTCTATTACGAGAAGGGGGTCTTCACTTACTATAGCTTGACATTTTCTATAGTATACTATAGTTACTAACTATAGTTTCGACCCCAAAACCTGCGACGCGAGACCGTTAAAAATACAAAAAGTCTCGATACTTTGAGACACGAGATGACCCAAACACTAATGCTAATCTATACGTACTTCTAACATAGAATTAGAGAGATTTTTTTTAATGTGATTTACTTCATTAAAAATTATAAAACAAAATCCCCCGCTGACTCTGTATGTATGTCTTAACGCCAAATTACTCAAATACTACCGAACAGCTTTCGATGAATTTTGGTATGAAGATAGTTGGACACTCTGGAAAGGCTATAGGCTACTTTTTATCCTGGTAAAGTTATTTCACATGGTCGAAGCGGTGAGCAAAAGCTAGTTTGTAATTAAATCAAATCCTCGCTCTGAAAGTAATTATCCAACGCTCTTTGTCTTTTACGTGACAACTATAAAAATTTATAATTCGTATAAGTAATTGGTAATTTAACGTCCATATGGGTTTATAACAGTGTGATTTATAAATTACTTTATTGATATATCTTGTATTGACTGCCTAAAAAGTCTATGAGTCGTGGCCTACGAGTATAATGACTATTTTTGAAATAGTCTCGAAAGTCTCGTTTTTTTTTCGAGACCGGACCAAGTCTCATTTTTTATTCCCGAGACTCGTAAATGCACCGAGACTGAAAGCCCTAGTGAAGTCGGTCAACTCGCACAAAGCGTGGTGGACAAAGGCCTAAATCCTCTCAGTAGTAGAGGAGGCCCGTGCTCAGTAGTGGGCGTATATTATATAGGCCTGGTATGGTATGGTGGTTTTTGTATTCTATTCATTGATGATCGTGGTGCTTACCATCAAGCGAAGGACCTGCTAACCCCAAACAGTTATAAAGGTGGAACTATACTCCTTGTCTGTTATAATAATCCAGTCAGAATTACTACGAAACCATAGAAGTTTGAGGTTCTAAATACATGCACATGCACATATGAAACGATTGAGGTGGCCCGTGCGAAACAGCAGTGTGAAATTATACAATCATATAATATTAACGACAACGAAGTGATAACTAACTGCATAATTGCCGTGTAGCTGGAAAATTACATGTTGTGACATGTTTGTTGTGTCAGCGTTTCTGAATATTGCACATATTTTAGCAGTTATGCATGAATTTGGAAATTTTTTAAAACTTTTCTAGGGTAGGCAGAGATGTATCACACTCACTTTTCGCCATCTATGTTAGATCCCATATAATAGGGGGTGGGCCTACTGGCATTTACGGAGCATATTTCTAGACTCCGGGCTGATACTGAGTCGAAAAACCCAATATCACTTTGCCCGACCCGGGAATCAAACCCGAGACCTCAGCATTGCAGTCGTATGATTATACAACTACGCCACCACGGTAGTCTAGGCAGGCCACCGTAGCATGTGTTTAGTGGGAATTTTATTATTTGCAAATTTGAACTACATTACCATCACGGGCAATATCGCTCATAGGCGCCAATAATAAAGAAAAGGCGTAAGGTGAAATCGCGGCACAGGCCACAGAGTAGGTACATTATTAATGGCACAGGCGCAGAGCAGGCGACGAAAGACGGAACAAACGAAGAAATGACGTGCCTGCACCACGCCGCTACAGTATAATTCACAAAGTGTCGCCTACATTTTGTATTGAAACGTTTTAAAGCGGCAATATGACTGCACCGCGCCTTCACCTTCGTCTTTTCTGTATAATTCGCGCCATAATTAGTAATAGTTGCGGTCGCTGCGCTATGCGAGTCGAATACGCGTCGCTTAATTAAAAGAAAACAAAAAACACGACTGCGTAAATATCTGCCATCTTTATTAAATTAATTGAAGAACTGAAAAGATAAAAACAAGACTTTAGTTTGAATATTTTTGTTTTTGTTTTGAATAATCTTAGTTGACAGTGTTCACAATCGCAGTCAGAGGCATCAGCGGCGAGATTTTGCTGCTCTACCTATATATCACTAACCAAATTATGAGAAGTGAGCGTGTTATGCCTCCGAAATTTTTATAATTTTCATTTGTAGGTACAGTGGTGTTTTATATAATAAAAAAATGTGGGTCCTTAGCAAACATAGTAATTCCCACTCCGTTCCACCCTAATTATATTAAATACATGTAGCATCGATTCTAATATTGCCTCAAATGCCGTTCTATTGTTCGCTTCACGTAATTAATTTATAAATACTGATAACGCTTACACTTTTCTGCCAGTCGTAAGTCGATAGTCTGAGAGTTTAAATAATATGAAAGTAGTAACACAGCTCTAAAATGGTAAATCTATCTATTTATCTGTACATTGAAAGAAATGTGATAAAAAAAATCAAAAAATTCGACTGCGTCAATATCTACCATCTTTATTAAGTTCATTGAAGAACTGAACAGATAGAAACAAGATTTTAATTTGAATATTTTGGCTTTGACTGCCTCGGTGGCGTAGTTGTATTATGGTACGACTGCAGTGCTGAGGTCTCGGGTTCGATTCCCGGGTCGGGCAAAGTGATATTGAGTTTTTCTATTCAGTATTAGCTCGGAGTCTGGCATTTGTGCCCGATATGGCGATAGGCTCGCCCCCTATCACATCATGGGACGGAATAATGGCGAAAAGTGGGTGCACTAGTTGCGCCTCTGCGTACCCATTCGGGGATAAAAGGCGTGAGTGTATATGTATGTATGTTTTGAATAATCTTAGCTGACTGTGTTCACAAACGCTGTCAGGGGCATTACACGCTCACTTCTCATAATTTGGTTGGTGATATAGGTAGAGCAACAAAATCTCGGAATATTTTGGAATTCAGTAACAGACCACCATTATTCCGGCAACTTTATAAGAAACTTGTTTTATTATTTACTATTCCAAAAATGTTTTATCCTGTAATTATCGTGTAGAGGAGTATTAATTTCTAAATGAATGGAGATGAGAGAGCGACTGGGCTTTGTCTAAACATATAGCTATATAAATCCACGGGCATTAACTTTGAACTTCCGAAAAAAAACTAAATAGTAGAGGAATGTGGCAGAAAATAGTGTTACTCTCATCATTAGCAGCCTGTTTTACTCTATCATTATTGTAAGCAATTCGATGACGCCTACAACTTTTAACATGTTTATAGCAAAGACTAAGTAAATCAAGTTTCATGCACTAGTGTAATAAATACTGTTACTATTTTTTTTATCGATACCTATATAACTCAAATGTGGAGGCTTGTTATTAGCAATTTGATTATACATTTGTGTGACCTACTTAATGTTATTAGTCTGAAAGCCTTCCTAAAAATAAATAAATGTATAAAATAAATAAATAAAATCATAAAAAAAAAAATTAAAAAAAAAAATAAGTCACCTGGATTCTGATGAAGAATTATCACCATTGTCCATGAACAACCCATAATGACATACATACCTTTGTATGACATCATTACGGATTGCTACATACCTTTGTAGTAACTGTTGGTTCCACATGGGTACAAACTGCTTATTGATAGGTACTACAACCAAAACATAGATATTACAGCGCGACCACCAGATAAAGAATAAGCAGCGAACTAATGAATATAATTTTTTAAATTAGATTTCTCTATGGACTGGGATTCGTAAATTTAGCCTGGAGTACTGTGACTTGCCAACAATGCTGTGGAACGTGGCGTTCCTCCTCCGACCACTGACCATGAACATCGATAGTCGGAATAAGAAACGTGAGTAAAAAAAACAGCTTATCAATTTATTAAAGTAATAGTGTCCACTAACTAAACATATCAAATTTAAAGCATAAAGTGGTGAATAGATTTTTATGAAACTTTGTACACTGATAAATCAATGTTGGATTAACACATACGTTGCTTTTAGCCTGAAAACAACAGTAGTTCCTTTATCCTGAGAAATGATTTAATCACAGGCTCAGGTTCGAACAAGGTCTCAATTTTTATATTTTTATATTTATTTATTTATTTAGATCAAAAATACTTTACAGTGACATAGAGTACAATTGCATGTTGCTAACTACAGTAGTTAAAAAATATAACTGTGTCGCAGCTAGCAACGCCCACCTCCAGACTCACATAAACATCATCTTCCTGCCCTGGTCCCAAATTACTTGGGGTCGGCGCAACATGTTTTTCTCTTCCATTCTCTTCTGTCTTTCGTCATCAAGTCATTCACGCCCTTTTCTTTCATATCATCTCTTACACAATCCGTCCACCTCTTCCTTGGTCGTCCTCGCCATCCATCAACACTCAAATTCATCACTCGTTGGGTTACATGTCTTTCATCCCTTCTCCTCACATGTCCATACCAAGACAGACGATTTCCTTTCAACTTTTCTATCACTGGTGCCACTTTCAAACTCCCTCTAATATACTCATTCCTCACTTTATCCATTTTCGTCACTCCACACATCCATCTCAACATTCTCATCTTTGCTGCGTGTAATCTTCTTTCATCCGTCTTCTTTAGGGCCCAGCATTCTGATCCATACAGGACGACAGGTCTTATCACGGATTTGTATATTTTGCCTTTAAGCTTTAGAGGCATCCGTGGATCGCAAATTGTGCCTGTGACCTGCCGCCACTTCATCCAACCCGCGTTGATCCGGTGCCCAACGTCGCGGTCTATTTCACCGTTCCCCTGGACGAGTGACCCAAGGTACCGGAAGTCGGAGCAGGCCGGTAAAGATATTCCTGCAAGGTTAATGGCTACTGGACTAGAGAGACCGCCAAAGTCGCAAAACAGATATTCTGTTTTACTTCGACTTAACTTTAGGCCAACATTCTCCAGTCTTTGCCTCCATGTCTCCAGTCTGCTCTGGACCTCTGGGCCAGTCTCGGCAACCAGCACAATGTCGTCAGCGAACAACATACACCAAGGGGCCTCTTCCTGAATGTCCGATGTAAGAGCATCCATTATCATCAGGAAGAGGTAAGGGCTAAGAGCCGATCCTTGGTGCAGGCCCACTGCCACACTGAAGCTGTTGGTAGTACCAGCTGTAGACCGGACTTGGGTACTGCACCTGCTGTACATCACTCGGATCAACCTCACATACTTCCCAGGTATACCTTTCTCCTTCAGGGCCCACCATAAAATCTCACGAGGAACCCGGTCATATGCCTTTTCGAGGTCAACGAACACCATATGCAAGTTTCTATGTGCAGCTCGGTACTTTTCGCACAGCTGTCGCAACGCGAAAATGGCATCCATTGTTCCCCGACCAGGCATAAAACCGAATTGATTTGGTGAGATTTCACATAAACGACGCACATAAACATAACTAGATTAATTACAGGAACTATAGTATTTAAATAAAATAAAAAAACAAATTGAATATGAAAATAAAAAAAAAAAATAAGATAGTAGGTATGGGGGAAATGTAATAAATATGAATTTACTTCACATCCCCCACCCCCACTTCCCCATCCTAACACCACTGAACCTGCATGTGCATGCGCATGCGCGCATTTGTGTGTGTGTGTGTGTGTGTGTGTGTGTGTGTGTGTGTGTGTGTTTGTGTGTGTGTGTGTGTGTGTGTGTGTGTGTGTGTGTGTGATTATAGAGTAAATAGCAACTCTCAACTCAATGGAGATCAAATGTGAAGGCACCACCACCTTTTCAACTTCTGCTGTTAAAAAAAACGATTTTAATTTATTTCCCTCTATTTATACACCATCAAGTTCAAATTACATAATATTATACTCAAACACTTTATTCAGAAGAATTAACACTGCTTTGTCTGCTTTTTTTCCATCAGCCATACCGCTACTGTTCTACGTTCTGACGGTGGTAATCACGTCGTCATATTTCTACGTGTATTTGATATCCATGTCGTGGTTCGTATTCGTGCGCAGCTTGGAGACCAAGGAGTTGATACCTGCTATGGTGGTACTGTCCCTTGGCATCGCCAGCGAGATCGGAACTCTCAAATTCTTCTACACTTTTGTTTATATGTAAGATATTGATTTGTTTAATTTTAAGAAGTTGAAGTTATTGTTAACTAACTTTTGCCCGCGGCTCTGCCACCCTAAAAAGGTTTTCCGGGATAAAAGTCCCGCTTCATGTTTTCCCGGGATAAAAAGTAGCCTATGTGTTAATCCAGGATATGATCTACCCGTGTGCCAAATTTCATCGAAATCCGTTCAGTAGTTTTTGCGTGAAAGAGGAACAAACATCCATACATCCATACATTCTTACAAACTTTCGCCTTTATAATATTAGTAGGAGTAGGATATTGACACTCTTAAAAAATACCTGTACCTACTTGCGATACTCAATCAACTTGGTAGTTTGAACAGTTCATACAATTATTATCATGTAACCTACATAAAGATTAGCCTTTTTAATTTTCATTCGCCTTAATCACCATAAAAACCTTCCAGTTGGTGTGATACAGGGAAAATATGAATTTAAATGTAAACTTTAAAGATTAAAAGACGTATTAAAGACTGAGTATTGTGTAATCCACTCAATGGTATCGACTAATCAAATAAGTGTTCGTTACTGACGAGCAGAAAATTTAACAAACCCACAACTTATTCTTCTAGCGACAAAGTACGTAAAATAGTAGACGAATATTTGGAATGCGATGCTCTCGTTACGCCGGGTAGTAGATTCTCCAAGAACCTGCTGACGACACTCAGATTCGTGAAGAAGCGCGCCATCATCTACTGGCTGGTGATCATCGGCAACGGCTTCGCTTACTGGAGCAAGCCGCTGTTCATGAAGGGACGTCACCACTTGGAAGATCATTTGGTGATTTATGGTATTTTTCAACCTGTACTTTTCACTCAAATGTTTAATCTCCGTAGGACTGATTGGACTTTTATTGGTGGTAGGTTTCTCATATGTAAGAGTCCGTCTGGTGGGTACCACCGCAATGTCTATTCCTACCGCCAAGCAGCAGTGCGCATGCACTGTTGTGTTTCGGTTTGAAGGACATTGCAGCCAGTGTAACTACTGGACATAATGAGACTTAACATCCAATATCTCAGGATGACGAGCACAGTGAAATGCCACACAGTACTTTGTAACTCAAGGTGCTGAATGGTGTTGCTGCTGTTTATGGGTGGTCGTATCGCTTACCATCAGGCGAACGGCCGGCTCGTCTCGCCATTCAATGGAAAAAAAAATAACATGTCAGACGTGATTCAGAAAGGATTTGTCATTTTTTTTACCCGTCGGATATTAACACTCTGGCAGCAATCATGGAATGTTAATTAAAGCTTGTTGGACTAGAATGTGGCAGCTCAATAGCTTAGGATAGCATTGAATGACAGAGAATGAATCATGCTAAACCTAATTTGGTTGTGTTGTGGCATTGATAGCATAGCTTTATTTTTTTGTTTACGCGGAGAAAGTGACTTATTACTACCACCCAGTGTTCAAGGGGAATGACTGAGCGGTTATGTTGGGTCACCGTGCCTTACGACCCGACGTTGAGCCGCCCGGAAAGATGGAAAACGTCGGGCGACCGCCGGGCCGAGTCCCTAACCTATGTACACCGCACGGCATACCAACCAAAACTCCGCGGTGGCCATCTTCGGCGCATTAGGGACGGCTGCGGGCTTCCTCCGACTCACGTCTAAGTTGTCGTCCGCAACCGCCCCATTAATAGCATAGCTAACAGCTTAATATGGTTAGACCGCGTCTATCATCGCATTCATGCTAATTTGCAATCAGCACAGGTAATGTACTGTAATGATTTAATTTTCATCGGAAAACATAGATGGCGTTACTAGATACGTTTCAATAATAGATTAACTGAGATTTGCGTTTGAAATAACACCCAATAAAAAATACAAATAAACGGAGGGTAGACGAAGTTTCGCCCGTAGAAAAGAGTGGATTGATGCGGCACATACGGTCGAGAGGTGTCCGTTATCATTTGATTTTTACAAGTGAAAACTGCAACAGAGTGATGTACAAACTGTACAAAGTAGCAATAACGAGTGAAATATTGTGATATAGTACGGAGCACATATCGAAATTGTTACAGCCACGGGGTATTGTGCACGACTTAATAGTAGACCACCAGTTGTTTCCGATATTCGGGGATGTTCCCACAAGTGCTGATGGGTTTATAACTTGTTCTCAGCCTGCGGAAGCGCCCTTTGTTAGTCGACGATACCTACCGCAATAGTCATTTACGGACATCTGCGCCAGGTGTCAGGTTCTGGTGAAGAGTTTAGGGACCGGAAAGTCATAGGACGACCCGGACCAGTACCCAGAATTCCTGATCCCTCGCGGCATGAATGCAAGAAAGTTGTGGGCAAATAACTGCAAGTAGGAGGGCGACGGCCGAGATTCGATTCCGGTCGCTAGTATTTCGCGGCGAACAGGAGTAGATTTGGCGATTCTTGTCCCATTTGTTTATGTTTGCGATAAGAATTTAGTATTAGCTATTTTGTAGTAACCTTAGATTAAGTTATAGTTAATTACATTATGTTTGGCAAAGTTTAGATTATCTTTATTTCTCACCATCATTCACATCGAACCCGTAGGTTATGGTTAAGACCCATTACAGTACTTCAGGTATACTGCAGTTGATTTACTTGTTAATCAAAAACATTATATTTCGTAAAATTATGTCCAATTATAAATATGTCCTTACATAGATATATTTTCCAAGGTTTGGAACCCATGCTGGAGACCCCAAACTACGAGATGGCGTACTTCTTAATGACAGCCGGGGCCTGCTTTACATGCTATCCCCCGGCAAACGTCACGATACTCGTCATCGTCGTGATCGGTTACACTGAGGCACAGATGTTAGCTCTCAGCGAAGAAATCCTTAACCTCTGGGACGATGCAAACGAGCATTTTAACAACCTACCACCAACAAACCAAAGCACTAATGAAATAAGAAGCAAAATAATAAATAAGTACGTTAAAGAACGTCTCAAAGATATCACCAAGGGTCACGCTAGAAACATCAACTTACTGAAGCAAGTGGAGTTTGTATTCAGAGGTGCTATTGCCATTGGATACGTGTTTCTAATCCTAGGACTGATTGCTGAACTTCTTGGCGGTTTGGAGAACACATTTCTGCAAATTCCATTCGCGTTTATCCAGGTTGCGATAGATTGCTTTACTGGTCAAAGAGTAATGGATGCAAATATAGTCTTTGAGAGAGCTGTTTATGAGTGTAAATGGGAGAATTTTGATAAAACTAATATGAAGACTGTCCTGCTTCTTCTACAGAATTCACAGAAGACGTTGACTTTGTCGGCTGGAGGAGTTACGATGCTTAATTTCAGATGTTTGATGTCTGTAATTAAATCAATATATTCTGCTTACACCACTCTTAGAACAACTATGAATTGAATTTGCAAAAATATTTTAATGTTGAAGCTTCTAGAATATTTAAGTAGTATTTAAAAAAATATCGACTTTAAAAATAAACTTAAAATTTGCGATAACATGTGGTTTAATTTTATAACCCATTTTTTCCTTAGTTCCCTGAACTACATATTGGTCTCGTTTACTGCAACACTCCAGGTACATGATAATATGGGAGGCTGATGGTTGGCATTAGTGTCATACTCGTTAACGGATACTGCTTGTGTAGAATGGTATGCCCATATCGCTTACTACCTATAAACAATTATCTGAATCTAAGTAACGTTTACATTTTATGGATTCGAATTAATGATTTCATTTCATTTCATACGAAGACTGATCCAAGGAGCAATATAATCTAAATAAACTTAAAAAAACATTGGCGATAGCATGAGGAAAATTAGAGTGTACATACAATGGCCAGTTTCCGTAAACTGCTTTATATGTTCAAATTCTATTCTATAATATTACAAGCATTACTTAGTATAAAAGAGATATATTTTATTTACTTAATTCATAAGTCCATAGATTTTATGAATCAATTCTTCTAATCATCAAAATTCAAAATGTTTAACTAGTGACAAAAAATAGGAACCAAAATTAGGCAAGTTTATCTTAGTCGCTAAAGACAGCTGCAAAATTTTTTTTTATATGGAATGACGAGACGGGCATGCCGTTCGCCTGATGGTAAGCGATACGACTACCCATAAACAGTAGAAACACCATCCAGCACCTTGAGTTACAAAGTACTGTGTAGCATTTCACTGCGCTCGTCAATTGCAGGAACTTTGAGATTAAAGGTAAGTCGGTACTTTAAATTAACTATATACTACTTAGATGATACATACAAACTGATTATTCTTATAAAATATACTATAGGTAAGTCATTAAAATATTTGAGTTGTAGGAATTACAACTCCTTCGAAACATGAGTCAAGTTCATAATAGATGAAATTCCAAATACATATATACATACTCACGTATTTTATCCCCGAAGGGGTAGGCAGAGGCGCATCTAGTGCACCCACTTTACACCGTTCATATTCCATACGATGATGTGACACAGGCCGAGCCTTTCGCCATATCGAGCACAGATTCCAGACCCCGAAAAACCCAATATCACTGCCCGGCCCGGGAATCGAAACAGCCTATCATAAATCTACCTAGTAATAAATTTCAGGAATCTGCAAAATCAAAATCCCCTTTCGAGGATAAAGGCGTTAGGCGTGATGTATGTTTGTTTAATGTTTTTACTAGATTTTGCCCGTGGCTCCGCCCACGTTAAAAAGTTTTTCCGGGATTAAAGTCCCGCTTTTTATTTTCCCGGGATAAAATGTAGCGAATGTGTTAATCCAGGACATGATCTACCTGTGTGCCAAATTTCATCGAAACCGTTCAGTAGTTTTTGCGTGAAAGAGTAACAAACATCCATACATCCAGACATCCATACATACTTACAAACTTTCGCCTTTATAATGTTAAGTAGGATTTTCCTTTTCTTCTTAGATATTAAGTCACATAATACCATTGATGTAACACCTATTAATTTTACTGTTTACACTCTACAATGTTCAAAATGGATCACAACTGTTCCTGCTTGGCGGAAATAGAGAATAATACCTATCCACACGTCCTCGTTGACCGTCATCTGATCATTATATACACACTATCGTCCATTAAAACCTATGAATTTAGGTTAAAACTAAAAACCAGGATATTGATTGATTGAGCTAACCACAGTAATCAATTTTAATTGACTAACACTAATTTTAAGTGAACATTATGTCTTTTATCAATGTTTATGAGTGAATAAATTCTGTTATCTAATATTGTTTCGCAGAAATGCAGTATTTCTTGCAAAATTAAACATATCATTCTCTACTTGACAGATAATACCCATCTATAACATATGTCTCTAACATTAACAAGCTGCAATTTGTAAAGTAATTTACTATGATTGCAGCTACGAATGATAATGATTCTAAAGAGCATTAAATTAGACGCGGGAAAATGTTTTCCTTGATATTGAACTAGAGTCGTTTGAAAGAAATAATATGCCCATTGACCTAGTGGTAATACCAGCTTATTTATGTCGTGAAATATATTTAATTCCCATATCAGAATATTAATGTGGATTTTTTGTTTGTAACTTGCCTTGTATAAAAAATTGCGTCTTATGTAATAATAAGCCCATAGTAAGGGCAGAAAGAAGCTAGCAAATTTGCACTGCCTTGCTGTCTACTCCTTCGACTATGTAGTCGTTTTTTTTTTTTATATGGCCATCTTCGGCGCATTAGGGACGGCTGCGGGCTTCCTCCGACTCACGTCTAAGTTGTCGTCCGCAACCGCCCCTGCCGACTATGTAGTCGTGCACTTACATTTGATAAATTGCAATGAGGAGTACGAACAATCGTAGACTATTTTCTAGAATACAATGCCTATGTGATTCCCGGCAGCCGGTTTTATAATAACATCATATAAATCCTCAAGTTCATTAAACGACGCGCTGCTGGATATTGGTTGACGATCGTGATGAATGGAATGGTTTATAACAGCACCCCATTGTTTAGGTCAGGGCGACATCTGAGGACTTGTTTGTGACATACGGTGAGTACAAAATGTATTTTATACTGTCTTTTGATGATCCGAAGGTTGAATTTGATTATAATTTAAATGTAAGTATATGGACGAACAAGTAAGCGATCTCATGATTTCCAAAAGAATTATGAGTCCCTTGCTATCTGCTTAAAATGGAAGGACAGGGTAAACAAGGTACGAGGCAAAACCTATTATCATATTAAAGCAATATACATAAATCCGAGCATTAAAATAAAACAATTAAAATCTTTATTCCACAATGTTCGTACCAATGATGGAATCGCTAATCTACGAAATTTAAAACTATATTATTGCCAGTTGACATGACTTTTGTTTTACATTGTCTAGCACTAGTGGCTTCATAATAATACTAGTAGGTTACGTGGAAGCTAACATACTATCATTATCTGAACAAATTAAAAAAATATGGAATGACACCATAGCTGATAAAAAAAAGAGCAGAAAGAGTACCAACGTCTCAAAAACCAACCGCTTAAAATAATAAACCTGTATGTAAAACGTCGTCTCGTTAACATTATAGAATGCATAAGGAAAATATAAACCTATTGAATGAAATGGAACATATCTTCCGAGTTCCAATAGGTGCAGGATTTTTGTGTCAAACCGTTTCGATCATGGCAGAATTGCTTGAAGGAATTCAAAACGCTTTTCTGGAGGTACCGTTCGGGCTAATACAGATCATAATAGACTGTTACATCGGCCAGAAAATTATGAACGCCAGCTTGATATTTGAGGAGGCGGTATACGATTACAAATGGGAGAAGTTTGATAATTCAAATATGAAGTTGGTGCTGACGATCCTTCAGAATTCTCAGAAGACGATGAAGCTGTCTGTCGGGGGAATGGCGACGATGAGCATCAGTTGTCTGGGATCCGTGCTGCACTCTATTTGCTCCACGTATACTACTTTGCACGCAAAGATAAATAAGAAATAAAAACGTCCTAATAATATAATAATAAAATAACATTGCCTTTACAAGTAGCTATTGTTATCACTGATTATAATATTTCAAAATTTATTGGTAGAACACTATATTTTCATCATATTACTATCTAAATAACTTCACATATAATATAGGTACTTCACTATCTCTCTATCTTTACTACACACACACACGCTTACGCCTTTTTATCCCCGAAGGCAGCAGCTACAGCTGCTCTTCTGTATACAATATTGTAAATGGTGTGGAGATGATTAATTATATTATGTATTTCATATTTGTATTATGGGGCTGACATAGTCTCCTAAGAGACTCTTAGCCTCTAAATAAATAAAAAAAAATGGGGTAAGCAGAGGCGCAACTAGTGAACCCAGATTTCGCCATGAGTATTCCGTCCCATGATGTGATAAAGGGCGAGCCTATCGCCATTTCGGGCACGAATTCCAGACTTTGGGCTGATAGATTACTTTATAGATAGGTTACTTACATAAACAGACTGTTTTATTACAAAAATAAATCACGTGAACATACAAAATTATATAGAACTGCCAAAACATTCGCCGCTCGTTACATCACGATGGTCTATACTCTGTAGTATTATGATCGTGCCTCGACTTGTATGAGGTGTCCAGAGACAGCTCGGAGCAACACGTCTACCTTCATTTCCATATGATCCGCATCCGATACAAATTTGAACTCCCTTACGCAATACGCTAGCAGCGTCTTCATTATCGCCATGGCGTATTTCTTACCTGGAATTGTGGTAATCTTATTTTATCTTACTAATAATATTAATGCAAATGTTTGTGAAAATGTTCGGATGTAAATATTTGTTAGAAGTAAACGCCGAAACAATTAGAATTTAACTCCTTAGATGTCGTGAGAAAATCTACAATATGAAGTTTACTGCTTTTAAAGGTCATAGTATTTCTCATGTATCGTCGATCATTTCTCGGCAACAGATTGATAAGTTCGAAGAGCCACCGAAATGAGTCCTGGAACCCGACACACTTACATAGGTCTCTATGGCGGGTTTATACTTATTGTACGGTGGACACTATCCGCATACAAATATCTTACCACCACTCATGTAAAGTAGCATTTTTAATATAGCATGAAATTATGAAATCAGCAATACCTATGCAGGCTCTCCTTCCACTGCTGAAGGCGAGGAATGACCCTGGATATCCCGGCGGTAGTTCCTCATTCAGCCACCGCTCCGGTTTGAACTCGGCAGCATCAGAACCCCAGGCCCTGCGCGACCGGCCCGCCCCCCACACATTGATGGCACACGCTGTTTTCGCCACTATACGACATGATTCTAGAAAAAACCTCAATTAGCAGCTATTATCGTCTCTCTTTCTTGTTTATCAATTATCGTTCACTTTAACAGTGAAGGAAAACATCGTGAGAAAACCTACATACTGAGAATTCTCCATAAGAATTTCGAGGGTACGTGAAGCCTGCCAACCCGCACTAGGCCAGCGTGGTGGACTAAGGCCTAACCCCTCTCAGTAGTAGAGGAGGCCCGTGCTCAGCAGTGGGTGGTATATAATACAGGGCTGATTGAATTGCATTGCATTGTATCATCTTTTTTACAATACCAGCCGGGTTCCATCTTCGTGGAAAACTGCTCGTGTCCATCCGATCCCAAAAAAGCGTGACCGGTTGACCATGCTAATTACAGGCCGATAGCAATAACGTCCTTACTCTCCAAAGTCATGGAATGAGTAGTCAATACTCAGCTTTTGAGGTACTTTGAATATCACCAGCTGATGAGCGATCGTCAATTCGGTTTCCGTGGTGGTCATTTGGCTGGTGATCTCCTTGTGTACTTCACATACCGCTGGGTGGAGGCTGTGGAGAGCAAGCCATATAGATTATAGCCGTCGGTCTGGATATAGCGAAGGCGTTCGACAGGGTATGGCAGTTGGCACAGAGCTCTTCTAGGGAAGTTACCATTCTATGGAATCCCCGAGGGATTCTGCAAATGGATCGCCAGCTTTCTGCATGGTCGAAGCATCAAGGTCGTCGGTGACGCCTGTAGTTCTTCAACCAAGTCCGTAAATGCTAGGGTTTTACAAGGATTGGTGCTGTCACCAATGAAATATCAATAACACTTTGGACTCCATTGACAACATGCATTGCTATGCAGGTGATAGTACGTGTTATAGGCGATACATCGGCCTACAGAATATCCCTCGGTGCGCAGTTGAAGAATGAGGGTCCAACTTGTGTCTGAAACCGGAAGCACTCTGGGGCAGGCTTCCGAATGGGGGGAAAGGAAATTCGTCCAATTCAACCCGTCGAAGACACAAGTTTGCGCGTTTACTGCTAAGAAGGACCTGTTGAATAGCTTCGGGATCTTCGACGTCGCAATCTCAAGTGACGTCCTGTTGAAAAGTCATTTGGACGAAAAACCCAAACTGGCTAACAGAAAGTTGGTGGTCCTGAACAGATGCAAGAGGTACTCTGGGCCACAAACTGGCGCAAAGTGCAAGTCCGGCCACACGTGAATTACATTTGGACAAGGGCCCCCGAATACTTGCTTAACCCACTTAACAACTCCTTACAACGGCGCGGCGTGCACTTCGTATTATCGATGGTCACAATCTCACGGACAGGGTAGAAGAGCTGGGTGCACGAACAAAAAAAAATTATCGTCAAATTCCGCAGGCCCAAACACTCTTATGATTCTTTAGGAATTGTGCTGCAAAATCAAGTATAAGTATAAGTACCCTGCCACCAGTCCTACTTATCTGTGTCATGGTGTATAAAATATCCAAATAATCAAAAATCAGTTCATACATAAACATTTTGTTACCTATGTAACCCGTCAAAAATCCTTCTCGCTTCAGTTCGGTCATGATTTAAAGAGAATCCACATAACAAATATGATACTTACTTAGTTGCAGATCCTTGTCAGCATATCTCATCACTACGGGCAAGGGAGGATACAATCGTAGAGTCTCTAACAGAATTGCTTCACAATACTGCATTCGGGGTAAGTGTTCTTTCTGCACGGGTGATTTACCTTCACCGTATATTTCTTTCATTCTAAAATTATAAAAAGGAGTCAAGGAGTGGAATGTGGCACATAAAACTACTAAGGCAGAGTTGTTTTATGTCATTTAGAATGAATGACAATATGACACAAAATACTTACACATAAACTGATATTAGGCGGGAATCGCAAATAATGCCAAACATAGCGTTCGTAATGTTTCTACCCATACCGATAACAACAAACAATCTCGGGCACTAGTCAATTGAATAACTTTTAATGACAACCCGATAATTTACTAGCCTCTGATTAAATTACCAATATTTATCATACAAATTGATCCACTAATATACGTAGGTTGTAATTATGTAATTTACTCCTAATTTTTCAACTTACTCTGCATACAACTTGTCCTGCGCGCCCTTCTTACACCCCAACATCAACAAAGCGAAGAAAAGAGTGGTGGCGACAGTTTCTTGTCCACCCACTATTATTGTGACCATTTCCGCTCGTATCTGCTGCTCAGTGAACGTCGGGTCTGATTCGTAAAGTTCCATCAAAATGTCTAAGAACGCTTTGAATTTTACGTCTCCTGCAAAAAAGAATTACCGGCTGATGTAGTACTATATGTAAAGTAGCAGAATCAGTCCTACCTTCCGTAAGATATTGAAAATCATAGTAAAGGTGTGAAGCTGGTGAACACGGTGAAAAATTTGGTCCTGGTTGCGCCTCTGACAACACCATCGGAGGAAAAAGCGTGAAGACTGTTTTATAAGGTTATGATCACTTTGCTTACATCTTATATATAAGTCATACATACGTGTTTCATTTACATCTGACAAATCGCCCAACGATAATACATAATAATAGAAACTATTGTTTACGATTGGCAACTGCAGTTTACCTCTGCGGTCGTCTTCAAATCGTACCTTATATAACTTATCGGGTGAAAACTGCCCCATAAATGTATGTCTCTAGATTTGATTGTGTTAGCCGCCTGCCGAGCGGACTGAATGCAAAACAGACGACTGGAGGCTTTATGCAATCGCTGTTGCCGCTTCAATAGTTTCTTTGATCTTATTTTGATATACTTTTATTCGATGTTACTGTTTATATTTTTTATTGAGAAATGAGCTGATGGATAACTTGATGTTGTGTGGCCTCTATCATAGAACATATCAGGATTATGTTTTTGAAGTGAAACTTCTTTATCGACGTACGGGAGAAATGTATGTTAAAAAAACCCGGTCTTAGTATTTTGTTTTTTATGGTATTGAATGACGAGACGAGGATACCATTCGCATGATAGTAAGCGATACGACTACCCATAAGCAGTAGCGCACCTTGAGTTACAAAGTACCTACTATGTGGCATTCCACTGCGCTCGTCATCCTGAGACATAACATGTTAAGTCTCATTATGTCTAGTAGTTATACTGGCTACAATTTCCTTCAAACCGAAACACAACAGTGCATGCACACTGCTGCTTGGCGGTAGAAATTGACATTGCAGTGGTACCCACGCAGACGGTCTCTTGCATATGCGACACCTACCACTAGTAATTAATATAACCAATTCAAATGAAACTAAATAATCACCTGTTCTATTTGAATTGCCATTTTTGTTATTTTCCTCTCTCTCTTGTCTCCTTTTTTTGATAACCTGTGCATAAGATATTTTAATATGTAACAAAAATGTTGTTTTTCCTTCCTTCTAATCTATATCCAATTATGTTTTCTACATTAAGACCACGACGTATGATATGTTAAGAGAGATCCAGGTTATCTTTATAGCTTATCCTCAATTTTGGCTTGCATTTTCTTAGTTAAAAACTCTCTAACATATTATCATGTTAAATAATTTTTCTAACATCTGCAATTCAATTAATTATCACTGTTTTATGTAAATTGTCAGATCTGAACAAAACATAGCCACAAATAAGTTATTCTTTGCCTCATTTATTCCTTATTCGTTCATTGAATATCATATAATTGAAGTACTTACAGCACCAGAAACATTGTGTAAGACAGAGCTGCATTTTACCAGCTCTCTGTAAGCAGGAGTGAGTTGGTAGATAAAGTCGGGGTAGTAGAAGATGTTCAGGCCTCGACTGATGAACAACTCCAGACATCGGTTGAACGCGTTGTAGTACTCTTCAGTCACTATGCATTCAGATATACGGTCCAGGCCTAGAGCCGTCTCTGAAACACGAATATAAAACATATACTTAATATTTTTTTATGTTAGAAATGGCAATTAGGTCGCCTGACAATAACTGATCAACTCCGCGTATAAAAATCAACAATAAGAGAGGAGTCGTCAATACCTTGCCGTCCTCTAGGGATAGTAGTCTCTTACAAAAGTGTCCGTCTAGGTAATTAGGTTCTGATACTTTGTTTCTACCGCTAACATACAGTGTGCAAGATGAGTGCAGTCAATTCATTATAAGACTTAACAAATGGCTCTGTCTCACATGGCACTGTAGTCTTCTTGCTGAGCTATGAATTCAAAAGTGTTACTATTAAATAGTTGCGGCTAATAGACGAGCAGCTTATTCTCCATTC